>BSBK01001812.1:977500-2177500 GCA_027943335.1 Chamaecyparis obtusa
TTGCAATCAAAAAAATTTTAGCTGGTAGGCTTTAAGTGTGGGCTTTTAAGACCAACAAGTTCATTTTTTATTAAGAAACCGTCAGCTCCCTATCTACCTTTTTCTTTTAGCCATTAACGTAGCTAGATATGCAACTAACTAACTACTAGGCCCACCACCACTCTATGTTATTGCATCAATCGTGCAAATTGAAAGGTGTTTTTAGGTTGGCTAGAGGCACGATTGTGTAGGATTTCAAATTCAGTGGACTTATAGTTTAGATTTATGTTTTCTTGGTAGGGACTAATTAAAATGTTCTTAGTTGATGGTTTACCCTTGGAGATTCCCTCTGTGGCTTTGGTTTCTGTAATGGCTTGACTTGAAGGTTTTTGCAGATATTTTGGCCTTATGTGATGTCTTCTTTAATGGTATTTAGTATCTTCTCTATAATTTTCTTTATGTGATAGCTCAAAATTTGTTTCTATCTATAGAATAACCCTTTGACCATCTATTAAAAAAAATCACTTTTAAGTAGTTGATTGAGAATCAAAATAATCTATTCCATTTAAGAGCATTGATAGCATTAAAGATTGAACAAGTGATTAGAGATTAACAATGATAGACTAAATAATTAAGTAGAAGTGAATGACATGGCCTTTTCTACTTCATAGTGTAACTCAAATATTGCACATTAATGTCTTTAGATGTGTAGTGTTGGTGGTTTAAACACTTTATTGGTGAAGAGGTCACCAAGGTTCAAACCCTTTTTGGTCCATTGTGCTTGCAAAAGACAAGGCTAATATCTCTTTATAGAAAGTTGGGAAAATGTTTTCTCACCAAATAAAAAAGGAGGTCTAGGCATAAGAAGAATCAAACCTTCAAACAAGGCCCTTCTTTCAAAGATTGGTTAGTAATTCCTCCAAGGCTATAAGGACTGGGTGCACATTTGAAAGGCTAGGTATCTTAGGGGAGAAGACCTTCCTTCAAGAGGAAGGCCTACTGTGTGGCTTTGTTATATGGAACAATCTTCTCAAATGTAGAGAGCTATTAAAGAGGGGAGTTGGTGAGTTGTGGTAGGAAACAGTAAAGGTACCTTGTTTTGGAAAGAGGTTTGGAAGGGTGGTTCTCCTCTCTCATTAGCTTGCACTAAGGAATGTCTAAAAGAAGCCTACAACTTTCTTGTTGGAAGAAAATTTCATGATTGTATTAAATGGGAGAATGGTTACCCAACCTAAGCTAATATTAAGGATCTTCTTATAAGAAATAGGAAATTAAGGAACAATTGGAAGCTTGATTGAAAAATAAGCATAAAAAATAAAATGGACTTTTTGGGTGATTGTTCCCATTTTCATATAGGTAAAGAAGATGAATGGGTGTGGAGACTCAATCCCTCAAGAGAGTTCTTTGTCAAAGTTGTTTATTCTCTTTTTCATAGTGATCCTACCAAACAAAAAAAGTTGGATTGGAGAAAAGTGTGGTTAAAAATGTTGATTCCTAAAGTTAATTTCTTTTGTGGTTAGCTGCTCACAACAAAATTTTCACTATTGCCAACCTTATCAAAAAGGATTTTAAATTGTTAATAGATGCACTGTGTTATAAAGATAGTAAGAGTGTGGGTCACCTGTTCTTCCACTGCTCTTTTGTGATGGAAGTTTGGTAATTGATATTGCCCCTAACCTTAGTGGATTGGGTTATGCATGAATCTCTAATTTATTTCATTGATTTCAGGAATAGGTGGCCTTATAACCATATTATTATTAAGGAAATTTGGAGGAAAGTTCCTCCTATGGTTGCTTTGGGTTGGTGGAAGGGATGTAATAATAGAATCTTCAGAAGAAAAAAACTCTAAATTAAGCAAGGGAGCCTTTATGACTATAAAACATCATAAATAAAAAAATATCAATGTTGCCTCCTCCAATGCATTAAAGGACCTCCCAAATCTTCAAGAATTAAGATTAAAGAAAATGTAAGGTCTAACTCAAGACCTTACATAGGTAAATTAGACAAAGAAGTATAAAAAATGAATTTACAAAGTGGAAACCCCCTGATCAAGGAGGGATTAAGTGTAATTTTGATTGATGCTCAAAAGGGAATCTAGGGTTGGTTGGCACGGGTGTTGTTCTTAGGGTTCACAATGGCAGACTTATTGTCTATTCCAAAAAAGATATGGGAGTAAAATCAAATAACTATGTGAAACCTATAGTTGTTTGGAGAAGTATCAAAGTGGCTAAGGAACTAGGAATCACCAGACTTGAGGTTGAGAGGTACTCTAAAATGCTCATTGATATCCTCAAAGAAGAGATTAAAGGGACATGAAAGATTAGAGCTTTGTTGATAGACTACATTCATTCCCTCAAAAGTTTATCCCAATTCAGAGCTCAACATATTTATCAAGAAGAAAACTTGGTTGTAGACTCTATAGCTAATGAAGGCCTTAAATTTCATATTTGGAGCAGTTAGAACATGGACATTGTCCCACCAAATATCTAAAATCTTGTGTCAAATGATATTAGTGTAAGCTAAACAATATATGCTAACTAGGATAAAAAAGAGGATTAGAAGGAGTATGAAGGATAGGGGAGGGATGATGTGAATTAAATTCAAAAATTGTAGATAAACTATTTGTAATCATAAAAGTATTTGGAGAATCTTATAGAATGGGGTGATCTACAGGGACTAGAGCATCAACAAGCTAATATGCTATTATTTTCCATTGGATAGCCTTTCTATCAATTTACTCTAGATTAAATTCGCTCAATATCATTACCCATTTCGCCAAAGGGCCATGAGTGCTACTTTCTTAAGGATATGTTTAAGAGGATCAATCTTAGCTATGAGAAATGTTTTGTGACAAAACATGTAATATCTTGTAGACATGGAAAAATGGCCTATTGCTTGAATGTGATGACATTACTAACATTCCTCCTAAATTGTTAAATAATCTTTATTATTTAAACAATATGCGTTATTCTACTATATCCTAAAGTCAAAAATTATCATTTCTCGTTAATTTTATAATTAAGTGATTTTAATTAATTACCTTAATTATTAATTGTCCAATCAATATTTCATCAATTATTCATCTATAAAGTAATTAAATAATAAAATATTATTTAATTATTCTCTATGTCATTCAATTAATTAAATAACCCTATTTAATTAATATTTCCTCTTTCTAATTATTAAATTTATGTAATAATTAAATCAAAATCTCTATCACAATTAAATATATTATATATATTTAATTAAATTAATTGTTCTTCTCTCATAAATAAATATTAAGTATTTATTTATCAATTGTCACATGTGCAAATAAATAATTATTTTATTTATTTAATCATAATTTATTCCTCCAAAGCTAACTCATACTAACATTTTGTTCACTCCATAATTCTCTCTCCTAACTATGCAATCCACATTGTTAATTCCTCCCTCAGCAATTAGTTAGTCTTCAATCAATTCAATCTTCTAATCCATGCAAGCAATTGACCCATCCATGCAATCAATTGACTCATTCAAGTAATTAGTCAACTCAACAATCTATTATGTTATCTCTTAAATCAAGTCAAGTCATCTCTCTAATCTATTTGCTGACAAATCAATCAATCATGTTAAACCCAGCAATCAATTCAGTTGAACTCCCACTCACTTTGAGTTCAAATCCTCAATCTTATTCAATCAACCCTTCAATCATGGATTATTGGTTGAAACCCCTAAAATCTTATAAATAGAGAACCAAATATCTGATTTTAAGAGCCACAATTGCTTTGAGTTCTTATGTTAGCATACTTCGAGCTCAATTCTAAGAACCCACATTGCATGAGAAGGAAAACACCAAGCAAGGATTTTATGGTTTGCATATGTTAGGATTAACAATCCACCAATATAACTGAGAGGGGAGGGGGGTGAATCAGCTATATGACAGAGTATTAAACTTTAAACTTTGAATAGTAGCAATATCAAATCAAATGAACACAATGAACACCAACATAATAACACAATATTTTTTGTTGAGGAAACCTTGTTAAAGGTAATCCCCGATGGGAATTAACACCCACTAATGATATACTGAGAGTATAATATCCTTGTTTTAATATCTAGCCCTATTAGGAGCTGATTAAAACATTATAGTACATAGTCCTTGTTAGAGGACAAACCCTGTTAGGAGTCAAAGAAAAGGGTAGGCTCACTACCTAGGCTCACTACCCAAAGAAGGTTAAGTCCACCTTCAGAACATACTGTTCGCAACACAAGCGTATATGAGAAAATAAAAAATCCTTGTGAACTGTCTGATAGCAACTATCTTTGCTTGATCAGTCCTAATGAAGTACAAACAATCCTCTGCTCTACATCTAGTAGACACAAGCTCGCAACTTCCACAATTCTCTTTCAAATCACATATATATTTTCAAATAAAAGATCTTACATATATACCTTATTACATTTTACATGATCAAGTCGGCCAGTTAGACTTTCCTAATATACAAATGATTACATAACCCCTTGCTAAGATACACATGGTATCTAAAACAAGTATACAATAATTACATTACAACAATTAAGGACCGACATCCTTAATTAATATTCACCATCCAAAATACATGCTACATCTATGAAGTCAACTTCCAAATAAGTCTTCTCCAGAACACACGCCACAACTGACATCATCCTACTTTCTATGACTTGCACAAACCAATGAACATTCTTCAATACACTAACTGTCATCCCTTAAGCTTGCATACACTGAATCCTTATCACCTGTAAGATATACCCAAAACACAGAGACTCACTCTGTCAACTTCCACTGTCACAGTATAGTAACCAACCTTCACAAAAACATCTGTAACTTATCCAATACACAAAATTACATCATGCAATCATAGATATAAGATCAAAAAATCTTCTTTTACTCTCATCTGACTTCGTACATTCTGAAACATCCATACAGTATCTATACACTATAATAACCAGTATATTTTCCTTATACAAACATATGTTTACATCAGTGACAAAACATGAATGACAACAGTATGAATGCCAATTCCAACACCAAGATAACATAGTGATTAAACATATTAAATGCATCCAACAATCTCCCCCAATGCATTATCAATATCTAACAATATCTCCCTTTGGCATTGATGTCAATATATGAGAAAATCCATTAGCCTAAAGTTTTATCAACCCAAAGTTTTGTAACCAAACAGTACTCTCATAGTATCTATCCATACAATCTCCCCATACAGTAGGGATTTTATCATAGAAACTCTCCCCCTTTGACAACAATGGAAAAGGGTGTCATAAGTCATCAACTGTCTTCAACGATCACTCCCCCTGAGGAGTAGATCCATACATCAAGTCCAGAATATGATAAGGCTCTGAAAACCTCTGGACTGATGCATCCCTGCATCATTTAATTCTGACAAGGAGAGGCATGCACCCCAAGAATACCTCTAATCTACTCAAAGGTATCTTTTGGCAATGGATTTTTAAAGATGTCTACAATCCATTCCTTTGTGCTAATATATTCCAACCTTATTTCCTTCTCTGCCACCTTATCTCTCAAGAAGTGATAGTTGATAGAAATATTCTTAGTTTTAGAATGTATCATCGTGTTCTTTGACATGTTTATTGTACTGGTGTTATCACAATGGATAACCATTGGTTCATCAAAATTTATTCCAATATCTTTCAGCATTTGTTTAATCCAAACAATTTGAGTGCAGTTAATAGCAGCAACAACATACTCTGATTCAACGGTAGATTGAGCTATACAATCTTGCTTCTTACTTAACCATGAAACCAACCTTTTTCCAAGGAAAAATGAACCTCCACTAGTACTCTTCTCGTCATCAATATTCCTTGCACAATCAACATCTGTATAAGCATGAAGTTCAGAGATATCATTTTTATCATACCATAAGCCAAATTCTATTATTCCTTTCAGATATCTAAATATCCGTTTCACAGTAGCTAGGTGTGTCTCTTTAGGTTCTGCTTGATCTCTAGCCATAATTCCAACAACATTAGCAATATCTGGTCTGGTGTGAGTCAAATATTGTGATCTACCAACCATTGATTTGTACTTGGTCTGAAAAACACACTTTGTCTCATCATTACTTGATAGTTTATGGCCAGTTACCATGGGTGTACCAACTAGTTTACAGTCTTCCATTCCAAAAATTTTCAACATTTCTTTAAGATACTTAGTCTGAGAAATAAAAATGTCATTCTTATTCTGAATTATTTGCAATCCTAGAAAGAATTTCATTTCACCTATCATGAACATCTCAAATTCATTTTCTATCTCTTTAGAGAATTTCTTACACATATCATCATTGCCTCCAAAAATAATATCATCAACAAAAACTTATATTATCAAAACTCCATCTTCACTAGTTCTCAAATGTAAGTTATTGTTAGCATTACCTTTCTTAAACCCAAGGTGAAGTAAGTATTTGTCTAACCTTGCATACCAAGCCCTTGGAGCTTGCTTTAGTCCATACAGTTCCTTCTTCAACTTACATACCATGTCTTCATCTTCGGATAAAGGAAATCCATCAGGTTGTTCTATGTATACCTCCTCTTCAAGATCCCCATTCAGAAATGCAAATTTCACATCCATCTGATATACCTTGAAGTCTTTATGTGCAGCATAAGTGAAGAATAATCTCACATCTTCTATTCTAGCAATAGGATAAAATGTCTCTTCAAATTCTATGCCTTCTTGTTGTGAATAATCTTTACATACCAATCTTTCCTTGGTCCTTACAACAATTCTTTCTTCATTCATTTGGTTTTTGAAAACCCACTTAGTTCCTATTACATTTTTGTCTTTAGGTCTAGGAACCAATTCCCAAGTGTTATTTTTCTTTATCTGATCTAATTCCTCTTGCATGGCTTTGATCCATGATTCATCTCTACAAGCTTCATCAGTATTCTTTGGTTCAATTTGAGAAATCAAACAAATTTCTTCCCTTGTCTTTGATCTAGTCAATATTCCTTTACTTGCATTGCCAATAATTTAATTGTTAGTATGTTCTTTCTTTACATACCTAAGAGTCTTAGGAATCTCAGTAGCCTCATTTGTGTCATCATCACAAGTCTCATTTTCACATTCAGTCTCAACAAGTTCTTCTTCTTCTATAGTAGCAGCCTCTTTGATCTTTGTATCCTTAATACAATCATACATTCTCTCTTGTATCTGAAACTTCTCATTTATCCTCACATTGCTACTTTCAATCAACTTTCTCAATCTCATATTATAACATTTATAAGCCTTGATTTTAGTAGAATAACCAAGAAAAATACCTTCATCACTTCTAGCATCAAACTTTCCTATCTCATCATCTCTTTTGATATAGCATTTACTACCAAATATTCTAAAATATTTTACAGTAGGAGTGTGATCAAACCACAATTCATAAGGAGTCTTACTTGTACCTTCTCTAATTTGAATTATATTCAAAGTGTACACTGTTGTCCCAACATCTTCTCTCCAATGCATATGAGATACATTTCCTTCAAGTAACATTGTCCTAGCAACATCCAGTATAGTTTTGTTTCTTTGCTTTGCTATCCCATTCTGTTGTGGAGTCCTAGGAGAAGAAGTTTGCCTTTGTATTCCATGCTCTTCACAATATAAATTGAATAGATCTAAAGTAAAATCTCCACCTCTGTCTGATCTTAAACATTTTATCTTTAGACCTGATTCATTCTCTAATTTTTCTTTGAATATTTTGAATTTTTCAAATGCTTCTGATTTTTCTTTCAAGTAAGTGACCCACATCATTTTAGAAAATTCATCAACAAAAAGTATAAAATACCTTTCACCATAGTATGATCTTGTCCTTGTAGGTCCACATAAGTCTGTATGTACCAGATCCAACTTTCCTTTTGTTGTATATGATTTTCTTTTATAATTGCTTCTAGTCTACTTTTCCATAACACATTCTCTACGTACAGTGTTAGATGGTTTCACAATCTTCAGTAGGTCTCTCACTGCATTAGTCAGGCTTGGCTTCACAATATTATCAAAATTAACATGAAAAAATATTTTGTGCCATAACCAACTGTCACCTACCTTTGCAACAAAACAAGAGGCTCCAGATGTATTTAACTCAAATACATTACCTCTAGATTTAGTACCGGTTGTGATCATCTTTCATGCCTTACTTCTAATAAAACATTTACCATCAATGAATTGTAACTGAAACTCTTTGTCCATTAGTTGTCCAACACTCAACAAGTTATGCTTAAGTCCATCAACAAGTAGTACATTGTCAGTATTAGTCTTTCCATCCAAAGAAATAGATCCTATTCCTATGATAGGTTTAGGAACATTGTCTCTAAATCTCACAACTCCACCATCATATCTCATTAGTTTAACAAACTTATTTTTGTCTCCAGTCATATGATGTGAGAAACTACTGTCTATAACCCATTCAGATTTCTTATCAACATGTGATACTAAAGCTTTTTCTTCATGAACTAGTTTTTCATCTTTAATAGCAATAAATCCAATCTCCTCATAATCCAAATCATCATCATCAGAAATACCTTCACTAGCATAATAACATTCCTTATCTTTTGAATACTTAGACTTGAAAAACTTAGGCTTGTGCTTAGGAACTCTTGTAGGACATATAGATGCAAAATGACCTATCTTATTGCATGAAAAATATTTCAAAGGTAACTTTCCTTCAAATTTACCCTTACCTCTCTTTTCTTTTCTAGAAATCAGTGCAACAAGTTCATCTAGCTTTCTTTCCTCTGCCTGTATCTATTCCCATTCCTCAACATATTCACCAAGCTCTTCTGTTAGGTTCTCACTGTTGGTGCTCAGAAGTGCATACATTATCTTCTTATGTGTAGATGCTTTGAATGCAGACTCAACTTTAGGTACAACATCTCTGATTTCTACAGCTTCAAAGGTAGTTAGCTTTGCAATCAACATTTCTCTGCTAAAGTTTGGAATTAAAGGTATAGTTTCTTCTATAGTCAGAGCTTTAGTCTTATAAGTAGGTGTTAATGATCTAAGGATCTTCACAATGACTTCTTCTTCATCATAAGTGCCTCCATAATTTCTTATTCTAATCACAACCTCTGTAACCTTTTGAACATAAGCCCTAATGCTTTCATCATCCTTCATTTGCAACTTCTCCATCCTTGTTTTCCAGTTCTATAACTTTGCTTGCTTGGTAAAATTATCTCCATAAAATGCTTCTAATCTTACCCAAATCTTGTGTGCTGAATCCAGGTCTTTAACCTTAGTAAATTCTCCTTTAGAGAGTGCACTAATCAGTTATTTCCTTGTGACCATGTTATATGAGAATATCTTATTTTCATCATCAGTAGCTTTTTCCAATTCATCCTCAACCTTCATAGCCACCTGATTCTTTGTAATCATCTAGTAGTTAATGCCCAAACATAGTAAATGATTTTTCATCTTGTTCTTCCAACTGTCAATTTTTTTAGGATCAAATTTTAGACTATTCTTCCTATAGTGCACCATCTGTAAGATCATCTCACTTTGTTAAGATTTCTCTCTAAGGAACAATAGCTTTGATACCAATTGTTAGGAATGACAATCCACCAATATAACTAAGAGGGGGGGTTGAATCAGTTATATGATAGAATATTAAACTTTAAACTTTGAATAGAAACAATATCAAATCAAATGAACACAATAACATAATATTTGTTGTTAAGGAAACCCTATTAAAGGTAAAACCCCAGTGGGAATTAACAGCCACTAATGATGTACTGAGAGTATAGTATCCTTGTTAGAAGATATAGCCCTGTTAGGAGCTAATTAAAACATTAGAGTACATAGTCCTTATTAGAGGACATACCCTATTATGAGTTAAAGAAAAGGGTAGGCTCACTTCCCAAAGAAGGTTAAGTCCACCTTTAGAACATAATGTTTGCAACACAAGTGTATATGAGGAAATACACAATCCTTGTGATCTGTTTGATAGCAACTGTCTTTGCTTGATCAGTTCCAATGAAGTACAAACAATCCTCTGCTCTATATCCAACAAACACAAGCTCGTAGCTTTCACTATTCTCTTTCACATCACATATATCTTTTCAAAGAAAATATCTTACATATATACCCTATTACATTTTACATGATCAGGTTGGCCAGTTAGGCTTTCCTAATAAACAAATGATTACATAACCCCTTGCTAAGATACACATGGTATCTAAAACAAGTATACAATAATTAAGGACCGATATCCTTAATTCATATTCACCATCCAAAATACATGCTACATCTCTAAAGTCAGCATCCAAATAAGTCTTCTCCAGAACACACACCACAACTGACATCATCCTATTTTCCATGACTTGCACAGACCAACGAACATTCTTCAATACACTATCATCCCTTAAGCTCGCATAGACTGAATCCTCACCACCTGTAAGATATACCCAGAACACAAAGACTCACTTTGTCAACTTCTACTGTCACAATCCAGTAACCAGTCTTCCCCAAAACATTTATAACTTGCCCAATACACAACATTACATCATGCGATCTTAGATATAAGATCACAACATCTTCTTATACTCTCATCTGACTTCACACATTTTGAAACATCTGTACAGTATTTGTACACTGTAATAACCAGTCTATTTTCCTTCTATTGACATCAATGACAAAACATGAATGACAATAGTATGAATGCCAATTCCAACACCAAGATAATGTAGTGATTAAACATATTAAATGCATCCAAAAATCTCCCCCAATGCATTAGCAGTATCTAATAGCATATTCATTTCTTTGAATGATTTCATATTGATTATTATTTATACTTATTGTTTGTCTTACATCCTTTCTTGAGTATTGGGAATACTAATTGCTCTAGAAATCTCTTTGTGGTTGATATTTCATATGTTATTGTAGGTTTCTACATATCCTATTATACACGATTACAGATAGTGAATCTGACATGAATCTACACTAATGCTTTTTTACAATTTCTTTGTTTCGGCACCATAGTTTTGTTTTTACATAGATACATGTTACAACAATGCATATGGCTATTTAAATTAGTGAAATCACAATTTCAATCAACGCGCTCAACACAACAATCTGACACACTTGCATATAAAAATCAACACACTCTATCATCTCAAAATTCATACTCGCCAATCTGGATCACCGCACTTGTCTGGTATTGATTGTAGTTGTATTATTTTTTATTCTTATCTAATTTAAATCTACACACTTGATATACTAGATCACCACAAACACTATTTCTAATCAATGTACTTGATTTACTATATCTTTGCATTTACATCAGTGGATCAACACACTCGACCTATCAAAATGACACACTTATCTGATTGAGAATTTATCTTTTGTCTTAAATTCTAAATTCTCCATTCTTTGTCTACACACCCTCTGTATAGTAAAGTTGCACTTGATATAGTGTAAATTCGCACTTGTTGTAATGAAACAATGCACTTGACTTTAATGAAAAAGCATAGTGGTCCTCCCAAGAACAAGAAGGTCAAGGTCCAACTATTTTTTGAACATCAAAGAAGAGAGAGACAAATAGAAGAAAACAAAGAACCACATCACATAGGTTCCCTTAATCGATTGGAAGAAAAGTTCAAATACAAAGGGCTTTATAATGCATAGATAGACCAGCTAATCAAACTATTAGATAAATATGGTAATCTATGTGTTTATATGAGTATTAATTATGATTATCAAAACTTGTTGGTGTAACTAAATATTTCTAATTACACTTTACTTAATCTTACTTAGGATAATGTATTTCACAATGGTTTGTCATTAAGACACCTAGGAGTTTGCACCTAATTTAAGCACATGGTGTAGGATAATTCCACTTTAGGTGTGAGATCCACATTTAGTGCACATATCACATTATCATCCTCATTGCATAATGGAGGATGATCCTCCTTTGGTGGATATGTGATTACACCTTGCATAGGTGATAGCTTATCTTCTTCTTATCATTGTCTCTTATTGCCTTGCCTATATATGCAGGCCTATTATGTATATTTTTATCATGTCCATGTCCATTATCAATGATATTATTCTTGCATCTCAATGCAATTGTCTTTCCATTCTCTTGTGGAAGTTATCTTGGTCTTTCATTTAATCCTAGGGGTGTTGTAGAGTCACCTAAAATTCTAACATGGTATCAGATCTCTCAAGGTTTGAAGACTCCTTCTCAAGAAGTGAAATCTTGGCTTTAATTAGTTGTGGGTGTAGAATTTTGAAATTTGGGCATCACCATTGCATAGTCTATTTGGAAAAAAAATTGGGGTTTTGTATTTTGTGGCTTTCTATTGCAGGTCAAAATTGAAGCTTGCTAATGCAAATCAGAATTTGGCATCATATTAAGGAGGTCCAAGAACCCCTAAATGGAATTTTATTTCATCCAAATCGGACACCGAAGGCCAGATCTAGAGCCATTTGAATTTTGGAGGTGTAGCAACGGCGATTCAAAAAAAAAATTATGGAGACGATTTTGAAAGAGTGATATCTCAGTCATTCAAACTCCTTTTTTCAAGATTTTTTTTTGTTTTAGGGTAGAATTTTCTGCTCTACACAATGATGTAGGTGTTTTATGATCTTTGTTCCTAAGTTTTTTTAAATTGCTAATCTCATTTTTTACAACTTCTAAGGCTTCATTTGGGCTCATACAAACTCCTTTTCAGGTGCAATATTTTTTGAATGTGCATAGTTTTTTTTGTATTTTTCAAATCTAGCATCAGTTTTCAGTGAATGTGATAAAAAATTATAATTTTAGATTTTTTATTAATTTTACAATTGTAATTCATAAGCCTTAGCTTGGTCTTTTGCATAGTGATCTAAGTATATTATAGCTTGATTGTGGACTGTAATCATTTGTTGATCTCAATTTGTAATATGAGAAGTGTATCATTAATGTAATCGTGGGATATGGAACACATTTTGTGGCAATAGACTTGACTAGGGATATTTATGAGTCATTGGAAAAAGGAATCATCACACATTCTAGATGGCTTAATCTCTTGCCTTATCTTTACGGACTCATTCTTGAGCCAAAAACAAAGTGGAAGAAAATATTTTGGGAAGCTAAAAATGGTCATATTAGAGGAGTGATTGGTATGAGTCTCTTTTCATATTCACACCATCCATTCGACTCCAAAATCAAGGATATTTATTTTCCACACACAGTTTGGACCATTATATGGGAGCATTTGGAGATCCACGTGTTCCTCCTTTCCGGGATGATCCTGTTGCAAATTGTCTCATTCCAATTGATGATGCAGATAACATTTTCTATGATGATGATACATTTGATGAGATTGAATATAATTCATATATTAAGAGTAAGGATGATCCAATGACTCCACCTGTAGCTCTTAGTTCTCTAGATGAGATCACACATTCATCTCTTGTTGGTGATTCCAATTATTCATTGCAAGAGATATATATTTGTCTTCCTGATTGGGATTCCTATTTGTCAGATATTGGTTCATTGTTTTTGGAGTCTCATATTTCAAATTTGTGAGACATGCTTGAGGGGGTTTCTCTTCTCTTTGATTACAACTTTATCACAATTGGAGTTGAAGATACTTTTCCACCTTCTTTGGAGATTAGCTTTATTAATTCTTCTCCTTCACTTGGTTTGTCACATTTCATCATTTAGTTTGATGATGTGATAGATTCTTTGAGCTTGGAGGCACCTATTCATTCTTCAGAGGTGCATACTTGGAGACCTTCTTCCTCCTGCTTCTATGTGCACATGTATTGGCTTCTTCAATATTTGATGTATGTATTTCTTTCTAAGGGGAGACATATTTCTTGTAGGCATTGGATTATATTTTTTTTGCAAGTACTCTTCATCAACATTGGAGCTTCTTCATTATGGGGGAGAATCATGTCTCCTTCTATCCTTCTTATGGGAGGATAATTCTAAATATATACATGATGTATGTAGTCCTTGAGGGGTCTTGATTACTCCATCTATCCATGCATCTTATGTGTTTTCATCTCTCTTTTTGGGGGAGAGCTTTACCTATGAGGTTTTCCCTCCTTCTCCACTTTATGAAAGATTTCATTTCATTTATTGCTTTGCATATTGTACATGGGTACCTAACATGGCCTAGTAGCTGGGACCCATCTTGCATTGTGATTTTAAGTGCATTCCCCTAAGTTTCACTTAAGGGGCCTGGTGTTGGTGTAATTAAATATTCCTAATTACACTTTACTTAATCTTACTTAGGATAATGCATTTCATAATAGTTTGGCATTGAGACATCTAGGAGTTTGCACCTAATTTAAGCACATGGTGTAGGAGAATTCCACTTTAGGTGTGAGATCCACCTTTAGTGCACATATCACATTATCTTCCTCATTGCATAATGAAGGATGATCCACCTTTGGTGGAAATGTGATTACACCTTGCGTAGGTGATAACTTATCTTCTCCTTATCATTGTCTTGTATTGCCTTGCCTCTATATACAGGCCTGTTATGTACACATTTTTATCATGTCCATGTCTATTATCAATAATATTATTCTTTCATCTCAATGCAACTATCTTGTCATTATCTTGTGGAAGTTATCTTGGTCTTTTATTTGATCATAGGGTTGTTGTAGAGTTGCCTAAAACTCTTACAAAACTAATTGCCAGGTCTTTTCGGTATTAAATTTTCTTTTATCTCGTGGCTTAGAACCAGAGTTATCCTTTTATTCTAAAAATTCATCCATTTGGTTTGGTGCTTTAAAAAAAATAATGCATGCTCAACACATCATATTCCATAACTTATTTTGGTGCTTAAAATTGACATGGCAGTTCAAAGAATCGAACAAGGCAAAAAAACATTTAAGATTGGTGCAATAAAATTGAAAAAAAAAATACATTTGAATTTAGGTGCATCTAAAATTGAACAAGGAAAATATCCTCTTGTTTGGTCTTAAAATTGAACTCGTGTGTACTTATATAGATGATATCTCAGTTTACATTTGACTATTGGTGCTTAATATGATTAACCTAGAGTTTGGAGTTCTTGGTGCGCTTGCACAATCTGTTAGATTAGAAACCATTTTTATTTTAGAGAGGCATGTCTGGAGGGTTCACTTAACCCATTACATAGGTTGACCTCAAACAAAAAAACCCTTATGGTTGATATATAAACAAGACTCTAAGAAAAATCTAGTCTTATCTCTTTATGCTCAAGCGAGGTGTGTTGATGATAGTCTGGACTAGAGGAAGCATCCCTAGGCAGCCAACATGGTCAACTAGGCTCTTAAGTGAGTCTCACATGTGCAAACTGATTGGGGAGATGCTACATAACTTGCTACAACCCTGTTAAATAGAAGCCACATGGTTTACCTCTAAACATTTATCTTATTGTAGTGCAAGGGGAGGCTGAAAAAGAATCTCCCACCAAGATTCCTATCATATATGTCACAGGGATATTGTGTTACAAAAGAGATCTTCATTAACATGGAAACAATACCCAAAAAAAGGTGATAGCATAGGAACCTTCAAAGGCTTTTTAACTCTAGTTGTGTGACACTAGTGTTGTGTGAGCTAACAGACGCCCAAGAAATGGGCCTATAATATTTAAGAAAAAAGATGTATTCAAGGGTGAAAACCTCTTTGACACACCTGAGGATGGAGAGATTGATATACTCCCCATTACTAAAGAGTGGTCACCTCTTTTAGTAGAGAAAACTCAAACAATACACATTTGCACTCCACATACACAAATATTGATACACTTAGAAGAGTCCTTAACATAAGAAGAGAGAGATAAATTCATCCAATTCTTCAAAGACTGACAAATTAACTTTGCCTGGTCATACTCATACATGCGTGGGTTATATCCTAAGTTAGTACTCCACCATTTTCCACTGAAGCTTGGGGCAAAGTCGTACAAACATAAACTTTGCAAGATGCATCATAAGATTGCATGGTTGGTAAAAGAAGATTTAAAGAAGCTACTTGAGGCAAGTTTCATCAAACCTATAGACTATGGATATTGGATCTCAAATCTAGTACCAATATCTAAGGCTACTAAAGCAATAAGGATCTGCACTGACTTTAGAGACTTGAATTTGGCATGCCCGAAGGATGACTTCTCTTTTCCAAATATCAACATGATAGTAGACCTCACTTCTGGATATAAGATGTTGTCACTCATGGATGGTTTCTAAGGGTACAACCAGATTAAGATAGCACCTGAAGATCAACATAAAATTGCTTTCACTTGTGCCTAGGGCACCTATTGTTGTTGTGTCATGCCATTTGGGCTAAAGAATGATGGAGCTACATATCAAAGTGAAATGGAAACTATCTTTCATGACATGATGCACATCATCATGGAAGATTATGTCAATGACATATTGGCAAAATCCCTAGAGAGAAATATGCACTTATGAGTATTAGCCCCAATATTTGTTAGACTTGAAGATTATAAGATCTAACTAAACCCAAAGAAATGTGTCTTTGGAGTCACATCAAGAAATTCATTTGGATTTATTGTCTCCTAGAGAGGAATAGATATCGACCCTCAAAAGGTCCAAGCTATAATTGCAATGTCTCCTCCAACAACTTTGAAGAGCTTGAGAAGCTTACAGGACAAGTTGCAATCAATAAGAAGGTTTATATCACAGTTGGCAGACAAGTGCCACCCATTCTAGTACCTATTGCATAAAGAAAAATTTTGAATGGACCAAGAATTGTCAAGAGGCCTTCCAAATATTAAAAGACTACCTACTCTCAGCACCAGTCTTAGTGGCACCAATTCCAGACTATCCCTTACTATTGTATATATCAACAACAAAACACTCATTGGGGGCATTATTGGCACATAATGAATTAGACAAAAAAGAAAGGGTCATATACTATATCAGTTAGACACTTGTGTCTTAGGAACTAAACTACACTGTTATTGAAATAGCATGTTTGGTTGTAGGTTTTTCTTAAGAAAAACTCAGACACTACATGTTGAGCCACAAGATGATCCTTATTGAAAAGATCAATCCATTGAAGTATCTACTAAGAAAATAAATATTGAGAGGGAACCTAGCTAAATGGTTCATGATACTAAGTGATTTTGGCATAGACTATGTTGATAGAAAAGAAATCAAAGGCCAAGTAATTATAGACTAACTGGTAGATGCACCTCTACCTTCTACTCATCTGATGTTGATAGAATTCCCTGATGAAGGGATATTTTCTATAGAAGATCCAAAATAATGGAAGTTATAGTTTGATGGCTCCTATACACATAAACGATTAGGTGTCGACATAGTCTTCATAACTCCTCAAGGAGACTCTATTCCTAGATCTTATAGACTAAAGTTTGATTGAACCAACAATGTGGCAAAATATGAAGCACTGCTCATATATCTTAAAATAGTTGTTCAATGGAATATCTAAAAAATATAAGTATATGGAGATTCTCAACTAATTATCAACTAGATCAATGACATCTATGACACAAATATGGGAATTTGATTCCCTATAAAGCATTAACAAAAGACATCAAAATATACTTTGAGTAGATAACATTTGAGTGAATCCCCAAGATAAGAAACAGGGAAGCATATGTTGTGGCTACTGTAGGATCTATGCTAGATATGTTTCTTGAGGTCACACAATGTGAATTCATGGTCTAACAACTTATGGTCCTTTCTTTTGACGTCCCAAAGTCTAAAATTGTGTGCGAAATTATTTGTCCCAATTCCTCTTGGTACCAAGACATTTATGACTATCTCACTAACAAAACCATTCCACTAGAACTATCCCACAACCAAAACAAGTCCTTAATAAGACAAGCCTCCTATTAAACTATCATTTCCAATACACTCTACAAACAAAGTCTGGATGGTACACTCTTACAATGTCTCAACTCAGAAGAATCAAAATCGACAATATTAGAAGTACACGAGGGTATTTGCGGTCCTCACTCTAGTGGCTTGACTTTAGCCAAGAAAATTCTCATAATAGGGTATTATTGGCCCACTATGGAAAAATATTCTTTCTCATTTGTTCAAAAATGCAAAAAGTATCAGATTCACAGGAACCTCATTCATGCTCTAGCTCAAACCCTGCAGCCATTACTTCACCATGGGTTTTCTCGCAGTGGGAGTTTGACCTTGTTGGAAAGATCCACCCCTTATCCTCCAATAGTCATAAGTACATAACCAAGGTGACTGAATATTTTACAAATTGGGTCGAAGAAATTCCAATGACCTATACTACTGGAAAACAAATTTTTGAGTTCCTCTTGAACTATATATCATTAGTCAGTACAAAGTTCCACAAACTATTATCACTGAGAATGATTCCCCCTTCAAGAACAAAAAAATGAAAGAACCTTGTGCAAAATTACACTTTCATCATATTTGTTCTTCATGATACTCTCCCCAAGGTAACAACCAAGATGAGGCTACAAATAAAACAATCATAAAAATCTTGCAAAAGATGGTCAATGAAGTCGATAGGGATTGGCATCTCCAACTCAACCCCGCCCCATGGGCCTACTACACTAGTTTCTATACCCCCACAAGATCCACTCCATATTATCTATTCTATGGTACCAAAGCTATCTTTTCAATAGAGGTTGAGCTCCCATCACTACGAGCATCCCTTCAACACATCATTCCAGATGAAGATTACTGAGTATCACGACTACATGAGCTAGAGTTGCTAGATGAAAAGAGATAGAGTGCACTAACACACTTTAAAGCATATAAGAAGCATCTAAGGAGAATTTTTAATAATAATTTAATTCCATGGTATTTTGAAGTGGGTGATTTGGTTCTAATGGGAAAAAAAAAAAACCCAGTTGAACGAGAAAAACTAGGAAAATTTCAACTAAACTGGTTGGGTCCTTACATCATTACAATAATATATGGGTCTGGACCATATCATATATCAACATCAGAGGGGGAGCCTCTATTAGACCCCATCAATAGCTTGCATATATGTAATTTCTATACATAACTCTTAGAGTAATTCCATCTTTAAAAGTCAAAAAAAAAAGGGGTTACCTTGATGATAACCTAGAAATCGGGCATCATTAGTGACATAAAAATAGAAAACCAAGAGAAATAAATTTATCCTATGGTAAAAACCACTTCAATGGTGCCTTGGTAAAGTACCATGGTAAAAAATGGGCAATCTGGCACCATGTGTAGGGATCATGCTCCATCATCCATCATCACTCCAACCTAATAGCACATGTCATTCCACCGCATTTCCCATAATAAAATCAGTGGTCATCACTATCATGGATTGAAATTTGTCAGTTATCTTTGTTTTAGCACACCATGTCACATTTTGCACCAAGTTAGTCCATCATGGCCATTCTGTAATTAAGTTCCCATTCTATCCTAACTGGAGGTAACCCAATGTCGTGATTCATAAATTTCTACAAAAAAAACCAAAAACATAGCAAAAAATTCTTTAAAAATTCCTAAAAATTGAAAAGAGTCCTTCAGAACAATAAAATAAACACAAAACCATCTAGTAAACTCTAAAGACATTTGCAAAAGACCTTCAAAAAGTTTAAAAACATCAAAAAATATAAAACATTCATCATAGGGAAACCATGCTTGGGGTGTCTGTGATAAGGGCCTTCACTTGTGTGATACGCCACACATACCTCAACTCCAAACATACAAAACCTATGATGGACCAAAAACATTTTCAAAAGATCCAAAAATTATCGAAGACAACCAAACAAATTGTAAAAACCAAAAAAATTCTACAATAAATCTCCTTTGTACATAAACCATTTCTTTCACATTACAAAAATAGGCATTAAACAATGTTAGATAGCAAGTCTGAGCTTCAATGGAACCAAGTCAAAATGGTCAAAGATAGTCAACATGTCCTCAACTACACTGCCCAAATAGTCTTATCTACCAATTAGTCCCACAACAAAGCATGTTGTCAAAAATCATGTTGTCTTAGACAAGGGAAGGAACCCTCGAAATCAGATAGAGTAGTCTTAGACCGGGTACCTTTTTTCTTGGAATCAGATAGTATCATCAATACGTCAAAATCCAATGTCCAAACTACTACAAAAAACACATACACATAATCAATACAGTTTAAACTGGTTGAGTCAAGTTAGTCTTATTATATCTTGATTTTCACAAGTCATGTTCTTATGAATCTCTAGGATATCCACAAGTGGTTTAAAAATGTCATGATAGTTCATGACTTATTTTTCTTTGTCTATTATTTCTGGAGTGTTTGTCACGAAGTCTTAAAAGAGAAATTTGGGTGTTTGTGATAAGATCCTTCACATCCATATACAAATATCTAATTACAATATTGCAATGGATACTTGTGTTGTGATACGTCGTACATACCTCAACTCTAAATGCTCTACCTAGATGAATTGGCCCATAATCCTTGTCTGTTCAACGTGCCTATTTTTTATGCAAGAGGATAATTGTACCTAGATCTCTCATATCTTGGTAAGATGGTATCCACCTTTGCTACAATAATAGTGGCTCAATGATGATAAATAAATATCTCAAATCAGTTGGAAATCAAAAGCATGGATATTAAAGCATTAAGATCTCTACTTACTATAATCTAAGGTTTTTAATCAAGAATTCATTATCATTATTTCATTCCATGTCCAACATCTTCTAAAAAGTTTCATTACTAATAATTATCTCTGTCAATCCTAACAAATCCTTGTGATAGAGTATCATGATACAAATTTTACCCTCTTAAAATGGATGAACTCATTATTTAAGACCTTTTAGCTCCTATACCTTTACCAACTTTATGAACCATGGATGGATTTGTGCACAACCCCCTTCTTCTCATGTTTTGTCCCATTTTTACCCTTTTCATCTATGTAGTCTCTTAGACCCTAGGGTTAGCTCCTTGTGGGCCAACCTTGGAACAGGTTGACCCAGTTGACCTATTCCCGGGGGAATGTAAATCTTGGGGCCGGTGTTGTCTCAGGGAATTAAATTTCCAAATAGGGTGCCCCCATTGGCTTTCTTTATTTTCTCACCCAGAAACTAGTATAAAAGGAGGCCTATGAATCTCAATTCAAAGGAGGGACTTTTCACTATAGAAATCACAAGTGTAAGCTCAAGCATTCAAGGCATTCAAAGATTCAAGGGTCCTTTGTGAGAATTTCCTCTTCAAGATCTAGAACTTTTTTGTCCATCAAGGGAGGAGATTTACATTGAGGCATTCATCATCTTATTCATTGGTGCACATTTACATACATGGATCCATGATGTGGTTTTGGTAGATCTATTGTATTTGTGGATATTTCCTACATCCGTAATTGCAAACTCAACATCTACAACATACAAGCCCTACAAAATCCTTACTGACAAGGGTTTCTACAAGAAAGGTGAATACTTACATTTGTCTTATTTCCTTTACATATTTACATTTCAATTTCAAGGTCGATTCCTCATTCTAGGACAAAACCAAGGCAAGCCCTCATCCCCACAAACCCAAAAATAAGCTTTTTTATGTGCAAGACAAGGATATCATAATTACAACTACAGATATGGAAACTACTTGCCGAGAAATTTTTGAAGAAGTTGGGTCAAATTTTCTTTGGTATCTTGGGAACACGATGACCTGGTCGACCTGTTATAGAACACGATGACCTAGTCGACCTGTTCCTGAAGGTTTGGCAAAAACAACATTTTTTTGGTTCTCTCGTGATCAAGAATTCATAGTCAGAAGTTCTATCACATGTTTAGATTTATAGTTTTCAGAGAAAAAAGGTACATTCCTCGACATATTTCAAGGTGAGTACTTTATCATTCATTTTATTTCTTAATCTAGACCTATTTTCACATCTTAATTGGGTTGATTGCTTACATTTAGCATCTAGATCTATCTTACTTTCGTCATTAAATCAATTGGTTCAATTTCACATTTACTTTTACACATTTGTAATCAAATCTTGAATTGCATGAAAGAGGACTTGCTTGTGTACTTCCTTAATATAATTTTGGTTTAGCATTGGCATCCCTTTATCTCATTGGGTTTTTCTAAGATAACCTGGATTATATTGAGAGTTATGTTTGGAATCCCCTCTTTCTTTTGTATTTTGAATGTTAGTGTGGAATTGGTTATTTAATGAATTCATCTCACATAGTTTATATTGTTAAATTCATTAGAACCCATTTTTGTTAGAAAGTAAAGTCCACCAAGATAACTGAGAGAGGGGGGGGGGGGGGGTGAATTAGTTATCAGATAAATACAACTTTTATCAATGTCAATATATTTTAATGATGTAAGCAATGTAATCAACAACCATAGAAAGATATTCATACACAATAACACAATGACACAAGATATGTTGACTAGGGAACCTCTTAATCAAAGAGTAAACCCCGATGGGAATAATGCCCACAAAAGATGCACTAATATGAAATTTCCTTGTGAGAGGATGGACTCTATTAGGAGTCTTATGAAATACATTTAGTACATATGAGTCCGTGTTAGGAGACTTTGAATCCCTGCTAAAATATTCTAACTCTGCTAGGAGTTATGGAAGACAGAAGGACCCACTGCCCAAACAACTTCAGGTGTAAGATCACTAAACACACTGTCCAACTAATCTTTGTATTACTCAATAGAATAATACCAAAATATTATCGATCTCAACAATTCAATACTCCTTCTCTGACTATGCCAAACCGCACTAGCTGCTTCATCAGATCTCTATACTTCGCATATCCTCTTCCAACAAGTATTGCACAATTCCGCAATTCACTTTCAAAAATACCATACACTTACATATTAAAATGAGGAAAACATTCCTTCCTTTATACCACACTCAAGTAATTACAAATGAGTCGGCATACAAATTACAAAATAAAAGTTTCCACATGTTACATAAAAATTACACAAAATTGTCAGCTTCCAATTAAGATAATTCTTCACTCATGCGACCTCAAACCTTGTGCTCACATCCACATCACTAAAAAAATTTCTTCAACTACCTCATAATTGTGCATGATCATATTCAATCTCAATTAGGAGATATCATCTGATTTCCACAAACTGTTACTCAGGACTACTGCCTGAATACTGCTTCCACTGAAATGCTCATAACTTCCATGAATAAATGAATTTTCATACGCGCTCTTAACCATGATCTTATAGAACATCATAGAGTAAGTCCTCAACTCCTCATAGCTTCATCTTCAATATCCCATGTGTGCTAACTCAAACACTATCTGCTTTTATGCTAATCTTTAGTAGATCACTGTGTTGACATCAATGACAATCATAGTCATGAATGAAACAACAACTGCTATAGAATGGATGCAAATAATACCTCATAGGATATATTTAGCATTCATTCCTAACAATCTCCCCCATTGGCATTTATGGAAACATAGATGAAAAAACATCCAAGTTCCATGAATACCAACACTGCTACTCTGAAAATACTTTCAAGTCCTCTTCATCAATCAAATATTGCTTCATTTTCCTATTCAATTCACCAATAAATGGTTTTTCATGTATACTTCTCCCCCATTGATATCAATGACATATTTTTCATCATTATGTCAACAACAACTTCAATGGAACAAGACACTGTTCAGAAAATACATTCACTAGAGTCCTTTTGACTCAGCTCAGATACACATACTCCCCCATAGAGGAAGTACCACCATCCAGTCCAGAAGAAAGATAGAGCTTATATACCACTAGACGGATGCAAAAATCTACATCACTTCTCAAAAGTAGGCTGGGGCATAACCCCAAGCATACCTCTCAGATACTCAAATGTATCCTTAGGCAAAGGTTTTGTAAATATATCTGCAATCTGCTCCTTTGTGCTTATATACTCAAGTCTGACTTCTTTCTTTTCTACTTTCTCTCTCACTACATGATACTTTATCTCTATATGCTTTGTCTTAGAATGTAACACAGGGTTCTTAGACATACTAACTGTGCTGGTGTTATCATAATGTCTAACAATAGGCTCAACAAACTTTATTCCAACATCCTTCAACATTTGTTTCATCCAAATTATCTAATTACAATTGTTTGTTGTTGCCACATACTCTGCTTCTCCTATGCTCTATGAAATATAGTTCTACTTCTTGCTTAGCCAAGAAACTAATCTTCCTCCAAGGAAAAATGCTCCTCCACTGGTGCTCTTTTTGTCATCAACACTACCTCCCCAATTAGCATATGTATATGCACATAGGGTAAAATCATCAGATTTTTCATACCACAATCCATACTTAATTATGCCTCTTAAGTACCTCAGTATCCTCTTTACTGCTGCATAATGTGATTATCTGGGTTCAGCTTGAAATCTTTCTACAATTCCAACTGCATGTGATATATCAGGTCTTGTATGAGTTAAATATTGCAATCCTCCAATCATAGATCTGTACTTCTTTTGTTCATCTGTAGGAGTCTCATATGTGCTAGATAACTTGTGTTCGATTACCATAGGTGTTCCAATTGGCTTATAGTAATCCATTCCAAATCTCTTCAATAAGTCATTCAAGTACTTTGTCTGACTTCCAAAGATACCATCATTTTTCTATGTTATCTACAATCCTAAAAAGTATTTCATCTCACCAATCATACTCATTTCAAATTTAGTCTTCATTTCATCTGCAAATTTATCACTGGCTTCATCTTCTCCTCCAAAGATAATATCATCAACAACCAACAAACCATTTTCAATTTCCTTTGTGTATAGGTTGCTATCAGCTGTGCCTTTTGTAAATCCTAACTTTATCAAATACTTATCCAATCTTGCATACCAAGTTCTGGGTGCTTGCTTCAATCCATATAAAGCTTTCTTTAGTTTACATACCATATCTCCTTCTTTAGTCAAAGGAAAACCTTCAGGCTGCTCAATGTAGACTTCTTCCAATTCTCCATTTAGAAATCCTGACTTCACATTCATCTGATACACTTTGAATTTCTTATAAGCTACATAGGCCAAAAACATTCTTACTACTTCAATTCTTGCTACTAGTGCAAAAGTTTCTTCATAGTCAATTTCTTCTTGCTGTGAGTATCCTTTACATACCAATCTTGCTTTGTTCCTTACAACTTCTCCTTGTTCATTCATCTTGTTTCTAAATACCCATTTAGTGCCTATAACAATCTTATCTTTAGGTCTAGGGACCAATTTCCAAGTCTTGTTCTTTTCAATCTGATCCAGTTCTTCTTTCGTAGCTTTAATTCAATGTTCATTTTCATAGGCTTCACTAGTAGATTTAGGTTCAATTTGAGAAATTAAACACAACTCTTCGTGTACCTTATTTCATGTCAGAACTCCTCTATTTATGCTTCTAATAATCTGATCAACAGGATGATTTCTTGATAGATTCTTGTTAGGTGTCACTATCTCACTTCTTGTTTTTGTTGTAGGTTCTTCAATGATTTCTTCACTGTAGCTTTCATTCAACAAATCACTATCAGTCTCATAGAATAATTCTACATTCTCTGGATTAGTTCTAGGATGAGTTCCTTCATCTGATTCATAATCAAGCATTCTTTCTTGAATTTTGAACTTTTCATCAACTTTAACATTTGCGCTCTCAACAATAGTCTTAGTTTTTTTATTATAATATCTATAAGATTTTCTCTTCAATGAATATCGAAGAAATATACCTTCATCACTTCTAGGATCAAACTTTCTAATGTCATCATCTCTCTTAATATAACATTTTCTTCCAAAAATTCTAAAATACTTAACTGATGGTGCATGTCCAAACTATAGTTCATAGGGTGTCTTGTCTATGTCTGCTATGATTTGTACTTTATTCATTGTATACACTGTTGTGTTTACTACTTCTCTCTAGAATATCTTTGCCAAGTCATTCTCAAATAACATAGCTCTTGCTGCCTCAGTCACTGATCTATTCTTCCTTTCTATAATACCATTTTGTTCATGTGTCCTACAGGCTGAAAGTTGTCTCTTAATACCATTCACTTCACAAAAATTGTTAAATTCTTTTGAAGTAAATTCTCCACCTCTATCTGATCTCAAACATTTAATCTTCATTCCAAATTCATTCTCAACTTTGTTCTTAATAATCTTAAACTTATCAAATGCTTCAAACTTTTCTTTAAGAAATGCAATCCACATCATTCTTGTAAAATCATCAACAAGAATCTTAAAATACCTTTCTCCATAGAATCATCTAGTCCTTGTGGGACCGCTCAAATCTGTATGAACAATTTCCAACTTCTTTTCTATTGTAAACTTCTTGCTGGGAAATGAGCTTCTCTTATGTTTAGTCATCACACATTCCTTGCAAATCATGTTAGTAGGCTTCATAATTTTAGGCAAATCTCTTACTGCAAGTGTAGTACTCACTTTCACAATGTTATCAAAGTTTATATGACAAAATCTTATGTGCCATAACCAATTGTCATCAATCTTAGTAATCAAGCATGTCATCTTAGTAGGATTCAACTAAAATACATTACCTCTGGTTCTTGATCCAGTACCAATCAAATTTCCATCCTTGTCTTTGATTACACAAGTTTTCTCAGTAAACTAAACTCGATATCCCTTATCAACTAGTTGTCCAACACTCAAAAGATTATGTTTCAATCCATCCACAAATTAAACATCATCAGTATTAGTCTTTCCATCAAGATTAATAAATCCTATACCTTTTATCAAACAAGGTGCATTGTTTCCAACTCTAACAATTCTTCCATCATAATTGTAAAACTTTATGAACTTTTTCATGTCTCCAGTCATATGATGTGAAAAACCACTATCTATAATCCAATCAGCTTTCTTTTCTACTTGAGAAACTAAAGCTTTTTCTTCCTTAATTTTTGTTTTAGGATTTTCTTCTTTTATTGCTACAAATCCTATATCATCATTCTCAATATCACTTTCACTTAAAGATTTCTCCAAACTAGCTTCAAGTTCTTCATCATTTGCATAATAACATTCTTTAGATCTTCTAGGTTTAAAGTTCTTTCTATACTTCTTAGCTCTCTTAGGACATTTAGATGCAAAATGACCAAATTCTTGACAAGTCCAACATTTAAAAAATTTCTTACCATCTGGTTCTCTTTTCACAAGCAAGGCAATACCTTCTTCAATCTTCCTATCTTCTTCATTTCTTGATCTGTTGTTGCTAGCATAATCTCCGCTTACACTTATGCTTCTTGACAAAGTAGGGTGAACACTAAGTGCACTGAATGTTGTCTCCATTCTAGGTAAGTCTCCTGATAGCCTCAAGTTCATCTCTACTACTTCTAATCTTCCAAGAAGAGTTTCTCGAGTAAAGTTTTTAGTACAAGGTATAACTTTTTCAATCATTTGTGTTGTATGCTTAAATGCAGGAGTCAATGTCCTCAGAATTTTCCATATCACTTCATTCTCTGTCTTGGTTCCTCCATAAGATTTTATACCTGCAACAATCTCTGACATTCTACCAATATAGCTTCTAACAGATTCATCTTCCATCATTCTTATATCTTCAAATGCACATATCCAATTATATAATTTGACTTTCTTTTCATGTTCATCACCTTCAAAAGTAGATTGTAAAGCTAACCAAATTTCATGAGATGTTTTTAGATATTTTACCTGACTGTACTCACTTTTTGGAAGGGCTAACAAAAGTGCTTCTTTGGCAAGTATGGTACACATGAATAGATCTCTTTCCTCATTAGTACATTCTTCAATCTTATCCTCATTAATGATAGTCTTTTGATTCTTTTTGATTAACTAATAACCTGGTCCTAAACAAAGTAAATGTGTCTTCATCTTTTCTTTCCAGCTGTAAAAATTTACTCCATCAAACTTAGGGCTTTCTTTCTTGAAATGATTTTCCATGGATCTCCTTAAGTTGTTAAACTTTTCCTTCAAGGACCTGTCGCTCTGATACCAATTGTTAGAAAGTAGAGTCCACCAAGATAACTAAGAGGAGGGGGGTGAATCAGTTATCAGATAAAAACAACTTTTATCAAATTCAATAGATTTTAACCATGTAAGTAATGTAATCAACAACCATAGAAAGATATTCATACACAATAACACAATGACACAAGATATGTTGACTAGGGAACCTCTTAATCAAAGAGTAAACCCTGGTGGGAATGATTCCCTCAAAAGATGCACTAATATGAAAGTTCCTTATGAGAGGATGGACTCTGTTAGGAGTCTTATGAAATACATTTAGTAAATATGAGTCCCTGTTAGGAGACTTTGAATCCCTGCTAAAAGATTCTAACTCTGTTAGGAGTTATGGAAGATAGAAGGACCCACTACCCAAATAGCTTCATGTGTAAGATCACTAAACACACTATCCAACTGATCTTTGTATTACTCAATAGAATATTACCAAAATATTACCGATCTCAACAATTCAATACTCCTTCTCTGACTGTGCCAAACCACACCGACTGCTTCATCAAATCTCTATACTTCGCATATCCTCTTCCAACAAGTATTGCACAATTTCACAATTCACTTTCACAAATATCATACACTTACATATTACAATAATCAAAACATTCCTTCCTTTATACCACACTCAACTAATTACAAATGATTCAGCATACAAATTACAAAATAAAAGTTTCCACACGTTACTTAAAAATTACACAAAACTGTCATCGTCCAATTAAGATAATTCTTCACTTGTGCAACCTCAAACCTTGCGCTCACATCCACATCACTAACAACATGTCTTCAACTACCTCATAACTATGCATGATCAGATTCAATCCCAATTAGGAGATATCATCTGATTTCCACAAACCGCTACTTAGGAACACTGCCTGAATACTGCTTCCACTGAAATGCTCATAACTTCCATGAATAAATGAATTTCCATACACACTCTTAACCATGATCTTATAGAACATCATAGAGTAATTCCTCAACTCCACATAGCTTCATCTTCAATATCCCATGTGCGCTAACTCAAACATTGTCTGCTTCTCTGCTAATCTTCAGTAGATCACTGTGTTGACATCAATGACAATCACAGTCATGAATGCAACAAAAATTGCTACAGAATGGCTATGAATACTCCCTCATAGGATATATTTAGCATTCATTCCTAACAATTTCCCCCCTAAACATTTTGGTGAACCCGACATGTTACAACTTCCTTTTCACCTTGGTGTTAGATTTCCTTTTGTATTATCTTGTGTGTTCACCTTCACTAAACATTTTGGTGAACCTGAATTGTGCCTCTTTCCTTTTGGAGTTAGCTTGTTTCTTTGCATGGGTCGTTTACCTTATTTTTGTGAACCTGACACATTCCCTCTTTCCTTATTTTTGGAGTTAGATTTAACTATACTTGTGTGGTTAGATTTTTCTTTTTATGCTCTTTATTACATTGATAATTGTGTTAGATCTCATTAGAGTTTCCTTTTGTGATCTCCTCTTTTATGAGCTTTATTACACTAAGTCCAACCTCTAGCATTCTTGTTAGGAGAAGATGTAGACTCATGTGATCTTTTGATCATGATTCCTCTTTTCTTCCTATGACCCATGATGATACTAATATTTTCCCTCAAGATTTGAATCCTATAGTGGAGCATAACTCTTCTCACTCATCCTGTGATGAAGATGAATTATTAAGAGTTCCTCCTTCCCAAGTTGATAAGATCTCTCATGAGTTTGATAAATTAGAAAATTGGCTTGTGCAAGAGAGCACAAATCCCAATAGTGTTGTCATTATTGAAGCTATTAAGAAGCTTATCACTCATGATGATAAGAACATCTCTATATTGCATGGTATATCACACCTTATCAATACTCATGCTTAGCCTTTGATGGAATGTGCTCAAGAGTTAGGATATATTCCTCCTTCCACAATAGTTGATCCTTCTATTCCTATTTCTACCACTATTCCTAACATTCTTACCTATGCACCACCTCTCATGACAACTTCTACACAAATCTCTAATCCTCTTAGTGTTGGTATTCCTAACCCTTCACTTCCTTTGAGTGTTCCTTCTACCTCCATACCTTCTTCATAACCTTCATACAATTTCATTTCTTTCACATATTCCAATCCTCTTCCCATTCCTTCTAATCCTCCACCAACATCCTTACATTTTCCTTCTGCTTCCTACAAATTTTCTAGTACATCCAATATCTCTCTACGTACTATTGCATCTTCTAATCCTTCCTTTAGTATCTTGGTTCAAACTATTACCACTTTGCAACAACAAGTGGCTCAATTCACTCAATCTAACTACAACATCCCTACATGTGACATTTCTAATCCCCTTTCCTTAGATATCCTTCGTGCTATTATCCCACAACATATAGAGATACCTCCTCTTGACACTTATAATGGTAAGGGTGATCCTATGATTCATGCTAGGACTTTCCAAACTATATGCAATGATTTTTCTCACAGCTATAGACTCATGGCTAAGTTATTCACATGTACTTTTAGGGATAAATATTTGTAATGGTATTTCTCTTTACCTCCTTATTCTATTAATTCCTTTCAAATACTTGCTAATGCTTTCATTCAAAAATTTCAAAATAATATTGGTCTTCAAATTTCTTTGACTGATTTAATGCATTGTAAGCAAAGTGTTAAAGAAAATATTAGTGACTTTATTGGTAGATTCAAACACTTGTATGCTCAAATTTATTATCCTATCCTTGATCATGATATTCAATGTATTTTTATTTCTAATTTGAAAAAAGACATTAGAGATAAGATTCTCCTTACTAAGTATACTTCATTTTCACATCTTTGCATAGTGCTTCACCATTATTAGTTACAAGTGAGTCATCTTGAGAGCTCTACTCCAATGGCTCATGTTAGTATTGATAAGAGTGACATCGTCGTTCATCAAAACAAGTTGTCTAAACCTAACAATTACATCAAGATTCACAAGTCAACCAACACAGTTGATGATCATGTGGCTACTAAATCCAAAGATATGACTACTTTTTCCTCTATGTATCATCCTAATTGTAAATAAACTTCTTTATCTGAACCTTTACATGTGGTGATGACAAATTTTGACAAATTTTATTAATGCTAACATTCTTAAACTTCCTCCTATCTATCGTATTGACACTAGAAAACCAATGCCTAAGTATTTTGATCAAAATGATTTTTGTCAATATCATCGTCAACCAGGTCATGATACTCAAAGGTGTTATACTTTACAGAATGCCATTAAAGATCTTATTGATTCCAATTCTATAACTATTGATGTTGAGGTTAATAGTACAAACAAATTCGTAGCACCTCCTAATTAGAATTTTCAAATTTACACCAACCCCTTACCTTCACATTCAACAAATTTCATTAATCAACCTTATTCTCTTGTTACTAACATTAGTTATGATGACAAGGTAGAAGAATTTCATCATGTTGAGTCTCAACCTCAACCTTCAATTTTACCTTCATACGAACCTAAACCTACACCTTCTATCACCTTTGATCATTTTGATATGTTTAATGCACCTAATGGTCCTCTTTACATTACTGTTAGGGTATTTCATATCCCTTATTATAGTGTTTTGATTGATCCCTCTTCCTCTGTGAATGTTATCACTCAAGAACATATTTTTAATAAAGGATTGCATAAGGATACCTACAATACATCTAGTATTTGGATTCAAACTTGTAATGGTTTTCTTTATTGTCCTCAAGGTTATATCAATCTTCATGTGACCCTTTCTGGTAAGGTTGTTCATACTACCTTTGTTATTGTTGTTCCTACTTTCAATCAATTTCAAGTTAAGATTGGTATTATTTGGCTCTCTTCCATGCAATATGTAGCCTCTCCTATTCATAAGTGCATAAAATATCATCATAAAGGAGAAGTTGTACACATTAATCATTCTCTTTATAAACCTTCATGTCCTTGAGATTGTGTTGTGATAGATTTATTTTGGCCATCTCTCCCTCAAAAACAATCTAATCATCTTGATCATCTTTATCAATCCTATCAACAATACAAGGTAGAAAAGATTCTTGAGCTTAGCCTTCCTAAGGTTGATAATCCTATAGTTGTCTTACCTACCCCACCTATTCCTTTGCCTATCATTCCATAACCCGTAGTAATTCCCTCCTCGAAACCTATGATTGTTGAACCTAATCCTTCAAGTTTATCTTGTAAAACCATTCATAATCAACATGCTCATTAGCATCGCAAGAACTGTCAAGATAAGGTTAAGACTCGTGCTCTTGCTTCTAAAATTGCTTCTTCATTTCAATCCTTGTCTTCCTTCGATCAACCCATGATTGAGCCTTTAAAGGAAGTGAATCAAATAAACAATATGCAAATGGATAAACGTGATGATTATGTTTGTATTTTAGATTTTGTTAATCTTGATATGGAAGATACACTTGATGATGATGTTTCTAATGTACATGTTAGTAATAATGAATATGAAATTATTGATATGGATTATGATTTTCCTAACATTATTTCAATGCAGCTAATACTCACTCCTAGTGAAGAGAAAATATTGATATGGATTATGATTTTCCTAACATTATTTCTATGTAGCTAACACTCACTCCTAGTGAAGAGAATAGTGACTCCCCCCAGAGTCCTTGCTTGGATCTAGAGGTGGTTCCTATTGTGTTTAATGTTGTTACTCTTGGAAGTTACTCACCTTTCCTTGATATTTCAGACCAAGATGGGGAGGGCATGCAACACACTTTAAGTGGACTTCTCTAGCATGGTAGTCTTTATGTGTTTGTGTTGTGTTTCTCTCATGTTGTGTTATTTGTTATATGTTTGTCTAGATCACTTTAGATGACTCTTGTTTCTCTATTGGAAGAAGATGATAAAGTAATCAAACATGTTGTACATCTTATTATATTTGTATCTCACTTCTTCTATTTGTTGTTATATGTTATGTTGTCTATGTACTATTATTTGTATATGTGCCCTTGTGTAGTATACTTGGATGTCGTGACATAGTAGCACTGATTCTTTTTGGTCTCTATGTCATCAGCCCAAGAAGACTCTTCTTTGTACCTCTTACATGCTTTTTATATTAGGATTAGGTAATACTAAGAGGGGGGTGAATCGGTAGTACAGAACTTTGATCTTTTCAACTTTAAACAATTATAAACAATCCAAAGTAATGTAGAAATGAAAATAACATATAAGCATAACACATTAATCATTACACCATGATTTTTTCTTGAGGAAACCCTAGCCAAAGGGAAAACCCTGGTGGGGATGGTACCCACAAATATGCACTAAAATATAATATCCATGTTAGGAGATCTAGCCCTATTAGGAGGTGATTGTTACATAGTACATTTCCTTGTTAGAGGAATACAAAACCTATTAGGGGTATACAAAACACCTAGTTAAAGGTGGTGAGCACACTACTCTTACAATCAATACTTGTCTCAAAAGAGTTCTTAAAAGGGGAACAATACAAGCACTTATCTTTCTTAGATAGTTCCAGTTATAGCTTGGCCTCTTACTGATCTCACATCTGATCTCTGCTCTTACATTCACAAACTTACTACATCATCATAATCATAACCATACATCAGTTTCACAAAAGCAATCTATACTTATACAAAATCAACCTTCCAGTCAGCTTCATAATTACCATACAAAACATAACAATAACTCATGCAAATGATATTTATGGAGTCAGCACTCTTACATTACTAAAGAGTTAGAAATATAGTTTATTCACATTTCTTATCACATTACCATATCCACTATGCTCTCCTTAATCTTTGCAACTGTTCATATACCCTATTAAACTATTTTTATTGTCTTTGCATACCTTCCGAACATTATATCTCACAAATCTGGTAACCAAAACTTATGCGATTTTAACTAAAGCATGTATACATCCCAAAATACCTCTAGTTAACTTCACAAGCCATAATACCTCATATATCTTCATCGCTGACCAAAACTGTAAGATTGTACCCTGTTATCCTAATTATGGACTTAGTCATTTTCATGATTGTGACTCCAGTAGAAATCTTCTTATCATGCGGTCACTCCAAACAAAAGTGTTTCCATAAATGAAAAACCCTCAAGTGATTTCAAGTGCTCCAAAACATCACATGCCAATAATCTCTCCCTTTGGCATTGATGGCAACACTTAGAAAAATGACTAAGTGTCACAATACAACTCCCTTCTTTTCTTTTTCTCTTTTCTACTTTTTTTGTTTCTTTTCTACATCTTTTCTTTTATTTTCTTCTCTACATATAACTCTACATATTTCTTTCTCTTCCTCATTTTTCCTTTTTCTTCCTCTCCCTTTGACATCAATGGAAAAGGTATATACAAAATTGTAAAACTTAAGCACAAATGATTAAGTGCTTACTCACCAGATTTAAGACATCTTGTAAGAGTTTTTCAAGGTCTTAATTTCTTCAATCCATGAATTTATCAACAGTTCACTAACATGGATTAATCCATTCAGTGCATATGACATTGTCTATGTTGTCTTAAGCTTAGTAAGAGTAGGTACAAACATTGAGCCTTCAAATTTTATCATCTCTGAAGGATGAGTCTCCAACATTGTGAGCTTAAGAGTTAATAGGCTTCTCAATAAGCCAAATATATCTGCAACTCTCCCTTTGTCTATTTCTAGTACTCCTATCTTATCCAATAGCCTGGATATCTCCTTATCTATTTCTCCCATAGTTTGTGAAGATGATTCACAACTTTCCATTAGACTGTCAAGGGTAACCCTGTCTTTGGCTAAGATCTCCTCAATGTTCTCTAAATGTCTATAGGGGTTTATGCAATAGCTATAAATTTTCCTTCCTTGTGCTACACAACTCTTGGCCTTAAGAGTAGTAGCCTTAAGAATATTTAAGTCCCATTAAATGGACTTACAAACTTTTCTCAACTTCTTCTCCAAAAAGTTCTTTTCAACCTTTTCCTCTGATGTCTTTAGAAATGAGTCAAAATGACTATTAAAGATATGTAATAGTGTACCAAGGTTCTCAACTTCATCTTTTTATTTGAAGATAACCAGTGAGGGGAGTAGCTTGTTCACTATTTCTACAACCCTGACCATTACCTTAGCTCTTTTGTCTCCTTTCTGAATTGATCTCTCCTTAGCTTTAGCAAAATCTATAAATGATAGTCTCATTAGCTCATCTTCATTCATGTTGTCCACATTAGAATTGACTAGTTTGGCCACACTTGCCAACAATAAAGATGTGTCCAATCCAACCTAGCAATTTTTTCTATTTTTGTTTGTTCTTCTTACTTTTCCTCCTGTTGTATTTCCTTCTCCTGTGCTTTTTCTTCTTATTTCTCTTCTGATTTTCTTTCCTCTATCTGAACCTGGTCTTCAACCTCCATCACACTATCCACATTATCCAAAAATGGATCACTTACATCCTGCGAAGTGTCAAGGCTAATAGGCACACCAGTGACAAAGAAATCTGGTTGCATGCTAACTTGAGCAATTTCATTTACTGCCTTGGAACTCTCTCCTAAACCCAAAGATATAGGCTTAGAATCCTTGGGAGGTGAAACCTTGTTAGGCATGTCATACATTAGAACTTGGTCTAATGCCTTTTGAGTGTCCTCAATCACCTCATCATACTTCCTAACCATAATCTTTACTAGTCTGGCCTTTGTCCTCAGTAGGGGTTTTAGTGCTTTTATGATTCTTTCTCTTTCCTAAATCGACACAACCAACAACATGTCATCAATTGTTTTATTTCTTATGTTCTCATCCTCTGAATGTGCTAACTATTTCCTAATTTCTAGTTTACTGTACAGGTCTTCGGGAATGTTTCCTTCAATTTGTAGAAAATTCTTCTTAAAGACAAGTAGATGCTCAATAACAGTATCTTCAATGATTTCTTGGTTCATAGTATCTATTCACTGTTAATAGATTTCCATCCTTAATTTCTCTCTTTTGTAGGGATTTAAGATCTATTTTCCACAAGGTTTGTGGATTCTTTTGGACTATTTTATCTTCCTCTTTCTCAACTTCATTTTCTTCCTTCTTCTTCCTCTTCACTTGTGTCTCTTTTTCTTTCTTACTTGTCCTTGTTGATCTTCTGGGAACAACTACAGCCACAACTTCTTATGTTTCTTCCTCCTGAGAGGCTAACAAATCAACAAATTCAACAGTAGAAGTTGTTGTCTTTTCTATTTTCAATGGAGTGGGTGCATCATTGGCGATGCTAGAAGATGCCTCCATCTTTTTTTTCATCTCTATCAACTCCCTTTTTTTTATTCCCACCTTCGCAGTGATTTCTTCAACAATCTTGCTGAATTTTCTTTTTCTTGTCACCTTTTCTTTCTCTTCTCTAACTTTCTCATATTTCTCCCTATATGTTCCCCATTCTTGGGTAGGGTCCTTTTCTACTACCAATACATGCTCCACTTGCATAGTCAAGATTTTAGAACTTACCTCATATCCCATAGGATAGCACCACTTGGTTCTTGGCTCAACTGCCTCAAAGCAGACACAATCAGTTTCAACCATGAAATAGATAGTGTCCTCATATTTTTCCACTAAATTCTCTGGAATTATGTACCTTTCTTTCATCTACCTCTGTAGTATCTTGATCATGCCAAACAACTCTCCATCTATCTAGTCCTTCTTCTATCTTCTATAGTATTCTAAGATTTGAAGTCCAGTGGGTTCATTGTCTCTCCATGCTCTAGGATGCATGCCAGGAAAGTTATGAATGATATGAATGTACATGTGAATTAGAAATGAACCAAACCTAAATGCCTTAGATTTATCCTTCTTTATAGCTTTCATATTCTTAATAAATTATTGAGCTAGAATTTTGCAAAGATTATACTTCTTGTTCTCTTTTACCCTTTTGTATGCCATCATGATGACTCCAACAGATAAAGAATTGGGCCTACTACTATGAAACAAATTGTAGCCTAGAAACATTGCTACCAATCTAACATCTTACAAATAAATATCATTTTCTATCATTGCCCTCTTATCCCACTTATAGTGTGTTAGGGTTTCTTCCAGTTTCTTTAGGTTCTTCTCTACTACAGGTAGGGATCCTTCATTGTCAAGGCATGTGATATCATGAATCAATTGTGCACATATCTTAATAGGATGTTCACCTATCCACAAAAATTGGTCATGAACTCTGCTAAGAATGATCTTAAACCATTCAACTTTTGTGAATTTCATGAGTCGGGTTAACTTAAGGATTGACTAATCCTTTAGATGCTTAAATTATTGTACCATAGATCCATTATCTTCAATCATACTATTCAATTCACTGAATATGTTAACCTCACCAATGATTTCATATTTACAGTATATGTAAGCCCTAATATCTTCTACATGAAACACACCTATGGGGGTTTGTGAAAATGCTCCCTCTAGATTATCCTCACAGGATTTGTATGGATGCCTCTTGAACTTATAACTAGGTTTGTCTACAACATCATAAACTACTAGTGCATCCATGACTTCTCAAAGAGATTAGGTATAAATACCTTAACATGCCTGAATTCAATGCTTTGCTTCACACGATCACGTAACCACTCTGCTAGATGACTGATAACCTTCTCTATTCTGTTCTCCTTAAGCGCTGATCAAAAAATGGTGTATATTTGAGATTCTTTAAGTCCTTTTATCCATTGCAAGCTTAGTGTGTGTATTAAATATAGGTAGCTCAACTTCACATGTCATTCAGTCGATACAAAACTCATCTAATTTAGGTTGATGCCTCAAAAAACTCATCATAGGAAGACACGGTATCATCTAATGTCTCTCCTTGAACCACTGCTTTGTTTAAAACTTTCACCTTCCATATCTAGTCATCCTTCTCACTCTCTAATTTCTTGAAATGACTCCCAAATTCATCCATGTACTCATTAAGACTTTTACCACTGTCACCAAAATTTTTCCTTATAACCACAGGAGGTGGTCCTCTTGGTTCACTAGATCTTATTGGTCCTCTTTTGTTGTCATCTCAATTATATCTACAAAACTTCACAATGTGACCTAGATTGTTACATTTGTAACAAGTAGGTGGTCTCCTTCTATCTTGATTAGTCTGTAATTTACAATACCTTGTTGTATCCACAAAGTTATTACATTTTTTACATGTGATCTTAGTTGTTGTTTCTTCTCTGATATAGTCTTGCTTATACCTAGACTGATCAGGTTTTCTACAATCTTCTTTCTTGTGTCCATATTCATAGCAAGTAAAATAGTAACTAGTAAAGGGCTTAGAGTTACCTTTACTTCTGCAATCTCTTTTCATGTGTCCAACTTTGTTGCATCCGAAACATCTACCTCTGAAGGGTCTGAATTATTCTCTAGGTTCTTCATTAGTAGGTCTCTCTTCAGGAATAGGTCTTTCCTCATTATTGGCTTCATTTGATTCTTCCTAGGTTTTTGAACTTTCACCTTCATTGAATCCAACTCCAGTCATATCTCCTTTAGGCTTTTGTCTTGCTCTTTGTTCATCAATATTGTCATGGCTCATGTGCAATTTCTCAACGTGTAATTTGGCTTGAGTGAGTTCACCTTTGATGATCTGATTGTATTTTTCCATTTCCTGATATTTATCTTTGTATTGGTCAAGTTCAGTCTTCATTTGTCCCATCTACATGTTAGCTTCTTTTAGTGACTCTTCAACTTTGTTTCTTTCATCCTTTTCATGTTGAATCTCTTTAATCATCAAAAGATTAATTTGTTCTTTTTCCTGCTCCAACTTCTTTATTTTGTTTGATGTATCACTGTCTGAACTTTCTTTGATTTTATCCATAAGGTATTGTCTCTGACTCTTTGCAATCTCAAGCTATTCTTTTAGTTTCCTTGTGAAACCTTCTACTCTTCTTAATTTAAATTTTAGTTCACCATTCTCAGCTTTCGTCTTATCCAGATCTTCAAGTTCACCTTCAAAGTTTTCTTATAAATCTTCTGAATACATTCTGATCTCCCTTAAGCTATTAGGATTTCTCTTCAAGGGCCAATAGCTCTGATACCAATTGTTAAGATTAGGTAATACTGAGAGGGGGGGGGGGGGTGAATCAGTATTACAAAACTTTGATCTTTTCAACTTTAAACAATTATAAACAATCCAAAGTAATGTAGAAATGAAAATAACATATAAGCATAACACATTACTCATTACACCATGATTTGTTCTCGAGGAAACCCTGGCCAAAGGGAAAACCCCGGTGGGGATGGTACCCACAAATATGCACTAAAATATAATATCTATGTTAGGAGATCTAGCCCTATTAGGAGCTGATTGTTACATAGTACATTTCCTTGTTAGAGGAATGAAAAACCCTGTTAGGGGTATACAAAACACCTAGTTAAAGGTGGTGAGCACACTGCTCTTATAATCAATACTTGTCTCAAAAGAGTTCTCAAAAGGGGAACAATACAAGCACTTATCTTGCTTAGATAGTTCCAGTTATAGCTCAACCTCTTATTGATCTCACATCTAATCACTGCTCTTATATTCACAAACTTACTTCATCATCATAATCATAACCATACATCACTTTCACAAAAGCAATCTATACTTATACAAAATCAGCCTTCCAGTTGATTTCATAATTACCATACAAAACATAACAATAACTCATGCAAATGATATTTATGGACTCAACGCTCTTACATTACTAAAGAATCGGTAATATACTTTATTCACTAGTCTTAGCACATTACCATATCCACTATGCTCTCCTTAATCTTTGCAACTACTCATATACCCCGTTACACTATTTTACTATCTTCGCATACCTTCTAAACACTGTATCTCACAGATCTGGTAACCAAAACTTATGCACTTTTAACTAAAGCATGTATACATTCCAAAATACCTCTAGTTAACTTTTCAAGCCATAATACCTCATATATCTTCATCACTGACCAAAACTGTAGCATTGTACCCTATTATCCTGATTCTAGACTTAGTCATTTTTATGATTGTGACTCTAGTAGCAATCTTCTTATCATGTGATCACTCCAAACATAACTACTAATGCCATAAATGATAACCCTCAAGTGATTTCAAGTGCTCCAAAACATCACATGCCAACATTTTCCTCCATTGTGTTGTAGTTCTACTTCATTTGGGGAATGATGACATTTCATACTTGATATAATATTACATATTACCATATGATCATACTGACTCCATAGTTAGTAGATCCCTTCATCTTGTCTCTTTTTTCATGTGTATATTTCCCTTGAAGTGTTCTCTCTTTGGGGAATTTCATAGTGGGAAAGTTCTTCGTGGATGCATGCACACTTTCGTTAAAGATATTGCTCTCATTAAGGTGTTTGCAATTACTTTAATGTAGGGGCATACTATCATGCCCCGCTAGGGAACCCAAAAGGACAAAACAAAAAAGAAGAGAAATGTGCAAAAAATTTCTTTTGTACTTTCTAAGTTCAACTAAGTATTTGAGTCCTAACAAGTTCCCCTACTGGTTTATCCCTTAAAATCCATATTAAACATTTTGTGTAATGCATTAAGTTAAAATATGAATGAAAATTAGAAATTATGATTCATTTAACCTTACAAGAAAAAGTAGAGAGTGTGGTATAACAAATTATTTTGTTTTCTCTCTTCTTTCTTTTACAATATGAAATGACCTTAACAAACTAAATTCAAGATCCTTCAATAATTACATTTCTCATACATAACTGAAAAGTGTCATCAACAAGAAATATTACAACTTGATTTATTTTCCCATTATTTTCCTAAAGATACCCTTCCCAAATGCATGGATGCTTCCAATATTTCTTTCACAATACAAAGCCTTATAGGCTTACATGAGTTTGAATAACATTTTACAATATCTTTACAATATCCCTCACATGATACAATAAGCGAAATAGAGAAGGAGAATTGCAACAACTTTAGATGCTCCCTGGTCCACAATACACGAATGATACCTTGAAAAAGAATCACCACCCAACCACGTGGATCCGCAAAAGTCCACTCCCCTATGCTAGGAGATAGAACCATTGTTTACACAAGGGAACTAGGGTAGTCTAAGGCTATGGAGCATCCAACCCGAATCAAAACCAACACTTAATAAAATAACAATTCTACACAAAAAAAAGCACAAGAGAGGAGTTCCCTAGGATGTCGATCAGGTAAGTGTCATCACATAGTCCTATGTGTTGGGATCCTTCCTAGCAATTAGGTACTCTAGCGCCCTTATGCGGCCTTCCCTAGTAGCTACAATGACCCTGGTACTCCAACATGACCTATGCGGGCCATTATCCAATCTTCTATCTTTTTAAAAGTTTAATTAATCCCTTACCCATTCCCCAACTAGTTTCTTTGAATTATATTAGGTCTTCTTTTTTTTAAACTCACCCAAAGGTTATCCCTCTAGTCTCCTCATCCTGGATCCTGCAATGAGCCACTCACCTAGGGCACCTAGGAACCCTAATCACAAATAGGTCATCAAGGGTGTAGTACTCCTTACCGACATCCCTCCCAAAGGGGGTTATTTAGGAATTTTACTAGGGCCCATGCCACCAGGACAACCCTAACCCTTAAGACAAAAGATGAAAAAGGTAGAACTATCACAGTGGTTCCAAGTGTAGAAGCATAAGGTAAGTGTATAGGTATGTATAACTCCCAAGACCACCTATAGGACATAGAGTAACAATATAGCCCTTACAAAAAAATTCATAAAGACAACATCAACATCTACACATAGAACATAACATTCATATCTAAGTTTTTGTCTAATTATGACACCCAAAATAGGTTTCTAGACTAACATACAACTAATCTTCTTTAGATTTAAAATTAATTTTAAATATTAAATACAATTCAAATTCAAAAGAATTTAATTGATTATCCATTATAAATTAAGTTAATACTTTAACTAAATTCAAACTTAATATAATATTAAATTTAATAACTTAATTTATTAACTAACATAGATTAAATTAAAATCTTAATTAAATTTTAAATCAAATTGAATTTAAAATATTAACAAACTATAATTACTATATTGTTATTAAGTTAAAATTAAATTTTTAAACTATATATATATATATATATATATATATATATATATATATATATATATATATATATATATATTAAATTTTCTTAAATTTTATTTTAAGGAAAATAATTGTGGATGGGGGAGGGAAGGTCCCACCCCCTTCCACTTCCCATACAGTGGGAAGGTCGCGAGGTCGAGCCTACAACAGACCTATGGTGAGGTAGGGTGTCGCGTGGGCTCCCCCGTGTGCCCTTATGGTGGGGATGGGGGATAAGGTCCCCACCCCCCACCCACCAAAGTTATTATTTTTTATTAATTTTTTTTAAAAAATAAAAATTTCCTCCTCATTTATTTATAAAAGACTTTAAAAAATGGGATTTAATTAAAACCTATAACATTAAACTTTTAGATTTAAATTATTATTATATTTCAAGAATATTCAATCTTAATTTAAATAAAAACAAAAAAAAGAGCATGTTTCTTTATAAAAAAAAATTAAAATGAATTTAAAACATTATTCAAGGGTAAAAAGAGATTTCAAAGACTAAGAGTGGATCATTTTTATTTTATTAAAATTATCATAATTTTTATTTTCTATATCTGTCATAAAGAAAGACTAATTCAAAATTACTTGGACCATTCTAAGGAATGTGTTTAATAAGCATAGCAACTATATACAATGATAATGATAATAGTTACTAAATAAAATCATACTATTAGTAATAGGGTATTACTTATAATATGGATTAAGGATTATTCTTACAAGAGTAAAAACAAAACAATAAGGTAAGGGACGGAGTGAAAAGAAACCATCTGCTATTGAATTTTCAAGAATAGGAAAATATGATGATAGGAACTTGTCTTATTAGAAAGTTCTCAATTTACTGAATAATTACTTTTTTCTTTTCTCATTTTAATTTTTTATAATAATGTATTTCTAGAACATGGATAAGATTTATACCAATATTAATAAGTTTAGACATAAATGGAAGCATTACTCTATTCATAAAAGGATTTATTAAGCAAAGACAGCCTAGCCAGATAGACAAGAAAACACAGACGTAGTGAAGAGTTTCTAAGATTTAGAGCCTACCTGGATTCCTGTGATGGAGATTCCTGACACAACCACCTTCCCCAAGCCTGACCTCCTCCTAATCCTTAAGCATATTTCCTGAGCAGTCCTTCTTTCTAGCCTCCAAAACTCCTATCCCTTATGCTCAAGAAATTATCCCTATAAGTAAACCTCTGGGTAGTTCCAAAGGTTGAGGGTGTTACTTCCTGTAAAGAAACGTCCTCACCTACTTTATTAAATAAATCTAGTAATTATAATAATACTAACTTAACCAATAGTTAGTTTTACCCCTTAGGTAACTAACTTTTACCACTATTACATTTGAGGCCAAATTCTGATGGCCATTTGTCAGATTTTCAATGACAATTTGTCAAAACTTTGACACATCTGTCCGTCAGCATTTTTGCATTGGAAATGGTGACGGAAGTGATAATCGTCAACATTTTTGCATTGGAAATGGTGATGGAAGTGATAATCACAGGTATTCTGACATCACTACCCATCGAAATTGGCCATATAAATAGAAATTTTACTATGGGACTGATCTGTCGAAAAATTCTTCTTACGACATTTCGTCGGTTGGAAAGGTGAGGGATATTCAATAAATCTCTGACAGGAGTACCTGTCAGAGTTATAGTCATCCCGTCGCACCAATCTGTCGGATTGGGGTCCCGCCGACAGTTACCTGTGGAATATCCGACGATAGGTAATCAAGTCCCGACACGAGTAGCCATCGGAGGAATAGCTCTTCTGTTAGAAAAGGATTACTACCTGTTGAAAAAATGACGGATTAGCATAGTAAAAATAACAAAGCTTAAGAGACCATCATAGTTGGTCTCTGTCTTTGGTCCATATAATGACAAAACATTTTGCATTTCATTATCTCATCAAATGAGGGGATTTGAAAGAATTTAATAGAATATTTTCATGATAACATATATTATTTAAGTTGATGTTGCACGAATTTATTGACTCTGCGCACTTGTATACTACGAGCATAGCCATAAAGAAGCATGTCCTCCCATGGCCTACATTACTCAAGCCATGGGAGGGGATGCTTCTTTATGGCTATGCTCGATGTATATAAGTGTGTGAAGTAGATAAATTCATTCACCGTCAAACTAAAATAATATACATTATGCATGAAAATATCATCCATTAAATTCTTTCAAATCACCACATTTGATGAGCTAACTAAATGTAAAATGTTTTGTTAGTATATGGACCAAGGACAGAGACCAACTATGATGGTCTCTTGAGCTCTGCTATCTTTAGTCCTAGCTACTGGGTAAGGGCTAGAAGACTTATACCTGTCAATCATTGAGAATAATCACCACCTTGCCTTTATGTACACTGCACAGTATCCAATATAAGAGAAGGCAGAAAATATGAATGGATAAAAGAAATGAAAGATACAATAAAATTATCTTGTTGTTTACTTTCCCATAATTGATCCCAGTCTCACAAAAGTAATTTTATACAATCACTAGCACATTTCATGCATGGATGAGAAACAGTATCCAAAGTTTCTAGATTCCTAAGAAGAGGTATGAGTGAAGGCCAAAAAAGGGATATTTGTGAAGGTTTTATAGACATAGTATTGAATCATCATCTTTGCACTGGTACTCAATTTGGAAACCCTCTCTAGAAAACCTCCACATCTAGAAAATCTCCACAAAAATCCCTTCTGGCCTCCACTGCATATACATCTTCTCAGTATCTAAAAACTCTCCAACATTGATTCTCATCATTTTTCACCATCTCTGTGGATTGAGACCTTAAATTATTGAGCTTCTCTTTGTTTCGAGAATAGTTTAACATTCTCTGCTTAATAGGTCTAACCACGTGAAGGAGGAAGCTCATCTGGCCCCTCCTAGGAGCCTCTTATGACCCTTTATGACATTTTAAGACCTCTAAGATGTGTATTCTTAGGGGTCGTAAAGGGTCATAAAGGGTTATAAGGGGTCCTGGAACAAAACAACTGAGAAACATAAATGTAGGCATCATGGTCATAAGTTTTTGGAGACAACATAATTGAGTGGTATAACCAGACGATGCAAAGAAACCACTACTCCTCTAGAACCAGAGGTGTAGTAGTTTCTTTGCATCGTCTGGGTATACAACTCAATTATGTTGTCTCCAAAAAATTGTGACCATGATGCCTACATTTATGTTTCTCAATTGTTGTGATATCTAAATTTATGTTTCTCAGTTGTCGTATGTGTTTATGTGCATGTTTTTTATGTGTTTGGGAAGACATATTTCTAGCCTGGGCCTAGATCCTATGAAAATTAGCTTCATAACAATGAAGTAGATGATAGATGAGCAATTAGCTTCCCAAGAAAAATCCCATAAATGAACTATGTGTACCCCAATTCCTGTGGCCTCTGTGTGTACCCAAAGGATAAATTTGAAACACAAGGGTAATTCTTAAAGATTTGTCTAGTGATGCAAAATTAACTTCTTTAAGCCTTACCCTTGTTGTTTCATATGTATCCTTCAGGTACACGCAAAGGACACAGGAATTGGGGGTACACACAGTTCATTTACAAGATTTTTCTTGGAAGCTAATTGCTTAGCTCTCATCTGCTTCATTTATTATCAAGCTAATTGTTGAAGGATCCAAGCCCAGGCTAGAAAGATGTCTTCCCATTCTATTTAAGCCATATTCCTTGTTCTTGTCAAACTTCCTTGGTACGGTAGGCATGCTCTCTGCAGTAGTCTTCTTCAATTTGTGTTCAACGATAAGCATCTTCTTCTTCCTAATTGCATCCAGAGCTTCCTTTTCATCAGGATTCAACTCCACTTCCCCCATCTCATCATCCCCATCACCCTCAGCTGCCATCCTAAGCCCTTCTTCTGTAATGACCCTTACCAATAGGATCACTAAAACTACCAATGCAACTGAATGCTCTGATACCACTGTAATGACCCTTACCAATAGGATCACTAAAACTACCAATGCAACTGAATGCTTTGATACCACTGTAATGACCCTCACTAGTAGGATCACTAAAACACCCCAAATCTGAACTGTGGCAATTCGTCAAACAGTTGGCATGCACTGAAAAGTTTTGCTTGCAATGATGTGTTTCAATGTGTTTATTGTTTTGGGCACCAAATGTTATTGAGATAACAATACCAATGAAGTAATGAGATAGCTAGAGTAACAATGAAATACACTTTTCAAATGGTCATTGATTTATGACAGCCAATGTAAGTGCAACTATAACAACCCAGCTAGCAATATATGATTGAAATGACTATTCTCATTGTAACAATAATATTCAGATTATAAATGTCTGTTACAACTAGGACAAGTGTGCACTTCTAACATATGAACATATGAATCTTAATGCACTATATTTCTGTACCAAACCCAATGCAAAGTCTGAATATATTGACTTGTTACAGCATACATATATGGATTGTTTATAGCAAGAACTATAACAGAGACTAGATCCCACTATGACAGCTGATGACAATATAACAATATGAAATAACAATGACAACTGAGACCAATCACTGCATATACCTATGACTGTCACCACAGAACACTTTCATACATGAATGTACAATGAATAGATGTAATGGAACCTGTTTGTTGCCCCTTGTAATCTGCTATGAAGGTTGATCCAGACGCTGCAAAACAGTCTCTGAACTGACCTCAGACTGTCCACCAAACTATACACTATGCTCCAGCCGTACCAGGCTGTACTGTACGGCCCTTGTAGAAAATTCAATGATGGGTTTTGCCACCCCAAATTGCCATGAATGTGACCGCCAGGGATGTATTATTGCCCTCACCAAAGCATAAAAATTAACTCCAGCTGATGTGTGAGTTATGAGCAAAAATATGAGTCCAAACCTTGATATGGGCTATTCAGAAAATGCACCAAAATGATCTCCAATTTCTACCAAAATGATTCACCAATGCAATGATGAACTCAAACCCTTATTCCATCAATTTCAAGCCCTCAAATCAATCCTCAGATGAATTTTTCGAGTCTACTTTTTCGGACTGCTTTTTCGGGTCTGCTTTTTCAGACTGCTTTTTTCGGATCTGCTTTTTCAGACTGCTTTTTCGGATCTGCTTTTTCGTTTTGCTTTTTCGGATTGCTTTTCCAATCACAAACAAACCCTTGCAACAAATTCTCAATGAAGTACAAATGAGATGGCTGAATACCAACTCCACAATTGCAATAATTCAAGTGATATTTCACACCCTCAAAATTGCCAATCTAGGGGAGTGATTCGTTCCCAAAGATCGAATAATAATTTGCAGATCCAAAAGACCACAAATGTCTTCACAATGAAGAAGTAGAAGAGATATCAAATCAAGCATGTCCAAATGAGAGGCCTAGCCCTCTATTTATTCACTTTTCCTGGAACTTCTAGAACTCTCCTTTATAAAATCTCATTAAAAAGCACTTTTTATAATAAAATAATATTATAAATCAAAAAGTGCAACTCAACTTAAAATTAGAACATGTAGGCCCCGATAACTTATAATAATAAAATATAACCTCTTAAACTTCTCCAAAAGCCAATATAACCATCTGATCTGCAAAAATGACTCTCTCTCTCCACCATTTGCCTATGAGAGTCGGGGATAGACAAATCTGGCATGCTAAACGAGGTCATCCAAAATGGGGACATGACAGCCTCTCCAGTTCTTCAAGCCTCTGGAAGATATCTAGATCAATAAAGTCTGCAACATTGTGTACATCCATGATCTCAGGAATATCATCTTCTTTCCACTCTTCATTTGCCAAAATATACCACTTCTTCAAGATTGTAGTCTCTAATGGTTGCAAATCAATCTTATTACAAACTACAATAAGAGGTTTATTGGCAAACATAGGTTTTATGCTATGAAACAGAGCTTCCTGTTGTGCAATACTATAACCACAGGACCCCGAAACATCAAGGAAAAATAAAATAACTGCCTTCAAATGAGCCAAGGTAATAATATTGAGCATCTTTATGGTTTTCTTGTCCTCCAAGGGGTGGTCCAAAATACCAAGGGTATCAATAGGATAAATAGCTTCAGACTGTCATAGAGGCCTAATGGCTCTACCTTGTAGCCCACAACATAAAGCACAGTGCTCAAAGAAAAGTACATGTCCATATTATAGAAATGGAAAAGAAACAACAAGAAAAAAAATAAAAAATAAAATATTGCAATTAAATAATCACCAACAATGATACACATAATACTCTGTATGCAGCCCATATTTAACATTTCAAATGCAAGAATGAAAGAAAACATGGAACTAAGCCCATAGTTCATAGGCCCACAGAGGGACATTTATCATAGTCATAGAAATATGATTATTTTTAAATGTAAAACACCAAGGAGTACCATAAAAAATATTGACCATTTACAATCATGAACAGTGAATAATCAAATAGCTCATTTTTTTATCAGCATGTGTAGTCTCTGTGTATATGAAAAATGAATGAAATATCAAGCTAAAATAAAACAGTAAACAAAAATTCAAATTCAAGGCCTAATTTATCAAGAGTAAAAAATATTAGGATGAAATAAAAATCATTAAGACTATATAAAAATCATTAGGACTATAGAAAAATCATTAAGACTAGAAAATCAAGTTCTAGAAAAATCATTACGACTATAGAAAAATCATTTAGACTAGAAAATCAAGTTCTAGAAATGGACGGTAATGATGCTTTGCCATTACAAAAATTGAGAATTCATCATTTGGTACTTCTTGGTGTATTCCATTCAAGTTTTTCAGGTGTCGTGTTTATGTGCATGTTCTTTATGTGTTTGGCTTCTCTCCCTCGCAAGGGATACGTCAATTGGTAATTGATTTGAAAGCATAATGATTTGATAGTCTTTTTTCAGGATAGGTGTAATCATCCTACCAACCTTAATTAGCAACATTTGTGATATATGTCAAGTACTTATAATCAGTATGCCCAACAAATAGAGACTTAGTAGTAAAAGCATGTCCTTTGGTTTATTAGTTTACTTATAATCAGTATGGCCTTTGGTTTACTAGTTTAATCTGGTTTAAGAAAGGTTTGTTTCATGTTTGAATGTACCATTGAATGAAGCTTGGCTATATTAAGTACAATCTTAAGACTTGTGACTCTGAATGTTCATCAAATCTTAGGCAAATCTGAATGTTCATCACCTGTGCATATAAGTGTTGATCATAGAAGGTGTATGCACAGATGAAAAACATGCATATTTGACCAAGCAATACTGGGAGATAAACCCAACAACAAATATATTTGTGGTGATTTCCACAATAGTACATGTGTTGTTGGGTAAGCTCCCAATAGCACTCAGGAAAATATGCATGTTCATCACCTGTGCATATGAAGTGGCTCCAATGGAAGATACAATCACTAAATTTTGCATACTCCTTATTTTGTTCTGGGTTGATATTGTCAGACATGGTCTTTCTTGAATGGAATGACTCGTTACTTGTACATTGATTAGAATGTTGGTGGAAGAAGGATGATTTGTTTGCAAGCATTTTTTCAACTCTAATTTTCTCAACACAAAGGGACATTTATCATAGCCATAGAAACATGATTATTTTAAAATGGAATACACCAAGGAGTACCATCAGAAATATTGACCATTTACAATCATGATTAGTTAACCTAAATCAAATAGCTCATTTTTTTATGAGCATGTGTAGTCTCTGTGTATATGAAAAATGAATGAAATATCAAGTTGAAATAAAATAGTGAACAAAAATTCAAATACAAGGCCTAATTTATCAAGAGAAACAAACATTAGGAGGAAATAAAAATCATTAAGACTATAGAAAAATCATTAGGACTATAGAAAAATCATTAAGACTAGAAAATCAAGTTCTAGAAAAATCATTACGACTATAGAAAAATCATTTAGACTAGAAAATCAAGTTCTAGAAATGGACAGTTCTGATGCTTTGCCATTACAACAATTGAGCATTCATCATTTGGTACTTCTTAGCGTATTCCATTTAAGTTTTTCAGCTGCCATGTTTATGTGCATGTTCTTTATGTGTTTGGCTTCTCTCCCTCACAAGGGATACACCGATAGGTAATTGATTTGAAAGCATAATGATTTGACAATCTTTTTTCAGGATAGGCATAATCATCCCACCAACCTTAATTAGTAACATTTGTGATATATGTCAAGTACTTATAATCATTATGCCCAACAAACAGAGACTTGGTAGTAAAAGCATAAGGTTGCACATCCACATCCGCCCTAGTAAGTATTAGAGCCTTTCAAATTTGTAAAGAACACAAACTTTGCAAATCAAATTGATATTTCATTAAAACCTATGTTCTTGATCAAGTTCTTAAAGATTAAAACATGAAATAAAAATAAGATGCAATGAAGACGACATGTGCCTTGTAGTGAGGACATTCAAGAGAGCTTTGATGAGTATTTAGATTGCTCAAAGATTGATTTTGAATCAGCAATTGGTGAAGAACATGAAGTGGTGTGTGGTGAATCTAAAGATGAGGAAAATCTAAATTTAGTGGTGTGTGGTGAAGCTGAAGATGGAAGGAAAGAAAAGTCCCAAGTTTTGAAATTGGACAGTAGAGGCTCCTTTCCTCATTCTCACAAGTCTGTAGATTTGTCACAAGGATTAATCAGTAAAGAAGAGGCATCTAGCATTGGTATTCAAGATATAAAGGTTGGGCCTGATCAACCATTACACAAAAAAGGTGCTTGTATCCATTTAAAAAATTTCACCAGGGTATGACCATAATTCTGAGTTCATAATAGTGACATAACTCCACTACCTCAAGATATGGCAGCATTTGGTCAAGAAGAGAACAATGATTTACATCCTATATTTGAGGGTACACATGGTGAAAGCATGGGACATAATGGGAATGATACAACTCATCATAATTAATAAAAGAACTCTTGCCAACATTAGGGTATCCACAGATCAAAATAGTCCTGGTATTTGGGTCAATAAATGACAACCTTTTCATATGATGCCTCACCTGTTTGAGGTAAGCCAAACTTGGTCCAATTCTCTTAACAATGGTACACATCCGTCCAAGTGCAGCAACCTTCAAAGATTTGCAGTGGTAAAGAGATCACTATGGTCATCACAGGATGGAGTGATATATAGTAGAGATCTATATAGGGATGGTTGATAGTGTTCCTTGAGGGAAGGGGGATTGTGAAAGACTTGTTATCATTGTATTGTGTATTTCCAATATGTTTGGATGCAGGGCAGACCAGGAGAATGAAGGATCACTCACTGATTGCATGATAACCCAGTTTTGAAGGGTCACTGGTTGAGGGGACAGTCAAGGTCTGGATATTGATAGTGTTCCTTGAGGGAAGGGGGATTGTGAAAGACTTGTTATCATTGTATTATGTATTTCCAATATGTTTGGATGTAGGGTAGACCGAGAGAATGAAGGGTCACTCACTGATTGCATGATAACCTAGTTTTTAAGGGTCATTGGTTGAGGGGACAGTCAAGGTCCAGATGTTGATAGTGAATTCCTTGAGGGGAAGGGGGATTGTGAAAGACTTGTTATCATTGTATTGTGTATTTCCAATATGTTTGGATTTTGAAATATATTTAAGAATTCAAAACTCATCCTCTAAACTAGAGACGGGTTAGTATAGGGGTTATCTCTTCTCAATGGGTATACATAAGATACTCTATCATACTACTGCCTTTGTGAACATTTAAAAACTAAAACCATTCAAATATTAAATTTGCCACATACATCAGCACATAGTTTTTTGAGTAACCTTTCCGATAGGATAAAAACAAATCTCTTTTATGGAACAAGTTATTTTTGCCCATAAGATCTAAGGTATATTTATAGGATAATATCTAATATCAACTTACACGCAAGATGGAATACACATAAAGATATTCCTATGAAATTTTAACATGATTCATTAAGCTATAGTTTCATCAACATTACTTATTAACTAGCTTATTTAACCAATTCCATATCCTAGAAATCCATAATAATCTTCTTACGAGTATATCTTTTCCCAATATTAACAAGTTTGTTTGAATTTTACCATTTTCCAAAATAAAAGTCATAGATTCTTTAATAGAGGGAGAGAAATACATGAGTCATATGGCTACCCTCTTATTAAATCAAATTAATATGTTCAACCCACTAACATTTTGTACACACATTTCAATAAAAGTGCATTTGAGGAGTAACTACAAGTATTGTTATCCTTATACGCATCTTCAATATGACATCTATACCATTTCCTACAAATTCAGATTCTTCTAATATTTTGATTTTAGGATAGTTAGAAAGTTTGACTTAAATCTTATTCTAATAGACATATCATTATTACTTTCATAATAACTCATTGTTCCTATATAATAGCAATTTTGTTAGCTTCAACTTCCATTTCACACACAAAATGCAAACAAAGTAAATAATTACTACACAATTTTGTTTAATATCATATTCTTTCCTTATAGTTGATGGTTTTCACTAGATCAATTCACAGTATTTACAATGATCATATATAATTCAGAATTCCTACCATATAATCAAACATTTATCCTTTCAACAATTGTGTACTATAATCCTATTTATTACAAAACCTTGGGGACATAGGTCCTTTACCCAAGGGTTCCCTCTAGCTAGGCACATTCTCCTTACGGACACATTGATTTTTCCCTATAAAATTTAGTCTTTTAAACATATTTCTTGAGAAGAAGGGAGAGACACATTTGATTTCAACAATAAATTTAATTTCTTACTTGAGAGGGTATATAAAAGAGAGATGCTTCTTAATGAATCTTAGTCACTGGTAACGCATGGACAGTCAAACCACTACTCTCCAAAGCATTCAATAAGTGAATATGAATGTTTGAAAACTATTCCCAACAATTGTTAAACAAAATAAAGTATGTTTAAGAATTGTTGGGACTGGTCCTTTGGCGTGTATTAAACAGAATAGAATTTTCAGCATATTATTATCATTCTATTTCTTTGTTGTAAACATGTCATTGGTTCAGTTTTAATCTACTGGTGTCATGCCCTAGTCCATGCTTTATCTCCATTATTTGATGTTATTGATTGTTTTGAAATGTTGACTGTGGTTATCAAATGGAAAAAATAGAAAAAAAAATGAACACGAATTTATTTTTACAAAACTGAACTAATGGCATGTTTACAACAAAGAAATAGAATGATAATAATATGCTGAAAATTATATTATGTTTAATACACGGCAAAGGACTAGTTGTATGAAATTGTCAATCACATAGAATTTCACTGTTGTATGAGTGGATTATGCAGGAACAGTTAACATTAAACAAGGAGCAAATTCATCAACACATCTTGGAAACCATTGAATTCAATAATAAATGAAACCTAACACCAACACTATTCCTTCCATTCACTTCTACCAAGAATAAAGCATTTAATCCATTCAACATTACATATAATCATTAGACAGTTACATTTCCTGACTGTGTAGAGGAACAGTCACGACCAAAATGATCAAATGTACTTTCACCATTGCACAAGCTATTCCAAACTTCAAGTAAAATGAGAAATATGCTATATAAAACCATTCATATTCATAGTAACCATTCAAAGGATCATTTTTTCAATGAACCCTCTGACTGTACCCCTGAGGAAGAGAAAGGAAACCTCAAAATAGAGAAAGGAAACTTAGTAAAACCAGTCTATGCTGCTATTTGTGAGGGTACAGTCATGATAAGTGCCTCTCAAACCTCTCCAAACATGTAAGAATGTCTTTAAATCTTTATTGATCTCTTCTAAACATTAACGCATGGACAGTCAAACCAGTAGTCTCTAAAGCATTCAATAAGTGAATATGAATGTTTGAAAACTTTCCTCTCAACTTCCCCAACCACTCCTAATTAGTTAGAGGGATTAGTTGAGTGTTTAGACACTAAAACTTCTTAAACATACTTTATCTGATATGATGAATTGTAATATCCACAAACATGAATCCAAACATTTCAATATAGTGAATCGATATCCTTGAGCACAAGCACCAATAACATCAAATAATGGAGGTAAAGCACGGGCTAGGGCATGACACCAATAGAATGCGATCATTTCAGTGAGCATTCATGATCAAATAAAATGCAATGCATTTGAAATTTATGGTCGAATATGATGCCAAAGGCTCGAAAGATGTTTCCCGTCAAAGATACCAATCAAAGATGAAGAAATCACATACCTTCTCTTGCACTCAGCTTTCACGAAGGAAGATTTGATAGCCAAATCTTCCTTGTACCACATGAAGAACATGCCATTGGTTCAGTTTAGCATGTTATTATCATATCAGATAAAGTATGTTTAAGAATTGTTGGTAATGATAGGAATAATGGAGATTCTAGAAATATCCCTCTAACTAATTAGTAGTGGTTGGGGAAGTTGAGAGGAAAGTTTTCAAACATTCATATTCACTTATTGAATGCTTTGGAGACTACTGGTTTGACTGTCCATGCATTACCAGTGACTGAGATTCATTAAAATTGATTTCTTAACTGAAAAGGACTTGTAACAACAATATGAGGAAATTCTAGCCAGAGAAGAAATATATTGACACCAAAAATCTAGAGAAAATTGGTTGAAAGATGAGGACTGCAATACAATGTTTTTCCATAGTTCAGTCAAGGAAAGAGCATTAATTAATAGAATAGCTTCAATAAATAATTAAGTTGGTCAGCAAGTTGTGGAATCAGATGCAATCAACAAGGAAGTGGTAGACTTTTTCTCATCACTATGGTCATCACAGGATGGAGTGATATATAGTAGAGAGCTATATAGGGATGGTTGATAGTGTTCCTTGAGGGAAGGGGGATTGTGAAAGATTTGTTATCATTGTATTGTGTATTTCCAATATGTTTGGATGTAGGGAAGACTAGGAGAATGAAGGATCACTCACTGATTGCATGATAACCCGATTTTGAAGGGTTACTAGTTGAGGGGACAGTCAAGGTCTAGATGTTGATAGTGTTCCTTGAGGGAATGGGGATTGTGAAAGACTTGTTATCATTGTATTGTGTATTTCCAATATGTTTAGATGCAGGGCAGACCAGGAGAATGAAGGATCACTCACTGATTTCATGATAACCCGATTTTGAAGGGTCACTGGTTGAGGGGACAGTCAAGGTCCAGATGTTGATAGTGAATTCCTTGAGGGAAGGGGGATTGTGAAAGACTTGTTATCATTGTATTGTGTATTTCCAATATGTTTAGATGTAGGGTAGACCAGGAGAATGAAGGATCACTCAGTGATTGCATGATAACCCAGTTTTGAAGGGTCGCTGGTTGAGGGGACATTCAAGGTCCGGATGTTGATAGTGTTACTTGAGGGAAGGGGGATTGTGAAAGACTTATTATCATTGTATTGTGTATTTCCAATATGTTTGGATGTAGGGTAGACCAGGAGAATGAAGGATCACTCATTGATTGCATGATAACCTGGTTTTGAAGGGTCACTGGTTGAGGGGACAATCAAGGTCTGGATGTTGATAGTGAATTCCTTGAGGGAAGGGGGATTGTGAAAGACTTTTTATCATTGTATTGTGTATTTCCAATATGTTTGGATGCAGGGAAGACTAGGAGAATGAAGGATCACTTACTGATTGCATGATAACCTAGTTTTGAAGGGTCACTGGTTGAGGGGACAGTCAAGGTCCATATGTTGATAGTGAATTCCTTGAGGGAAGGGGTATTGTGAAAGACTTTTTATCATTGTATTGTGTATTTCCAATATGTTTGGATGTAGGGCATACCAGGAGAATGAAGGATCACTCATTGATTGCATGATAACCCGGTTTTGAAGGGTCACTAGTTGAGGGGACAATCAAGGTCCAGATGTTGATAGTGTTCCTTGAGGGAAGGAGGATTGTGAAATACTTGTTATCATTTTATTGTGTATTTCCAATATGTTTGGATGCAGGGCAGACCAGGAGAATGAAGGATCACTCACTAATTGCATGATAACCCAGTTTTGAAGGGTCACTAGTTGAGGGGACAGTCAAGGTCCGGATGACTGGGCCATTTGAGGACCTTATTTCTTTGTATTAATTGCTATTAAAATTGGATGCATGGATTTCTTATGAATTATCAGCTGTTATGTATCCTGCAACTACATCCGTAAATCTGCATATACTTCTCTAGGGTTGTAAGCCACTTAGGGATCCAAATAGAGAAAATAAATCAAAATCATTCTTTGTCCTATTTCCTTTTAATAAAGTCTCAACTATCAATGATACAATACATTTGATGCCCTAAGCTATCAATAAAAATGGCACCTAGATAGGAGCTCACATGTTGTCCATTTGATAACCACAGTCAACATTTCAAAAAAATGGATATCCTTGAGCACAAGCACCAATAACATCAAATAATGGAGTTAAAGCATGGGCTAAGGCACGACATTGGTACAATGCAGTCATTTCAGTGAGCATCTCAGCAATATAAAATAGCATCATTAAATGTGCCGGTAATATCAACAAATGTGAATCCAAACATTTCAAAACAGTGAATCGATATCCTTGAGCAGTACAAGCACCAATAACATCAAATAATAGAGATAAAGCACTAGCTAGGGCATGACACCAGTAGAATGTGGTCATTTAAGAGAGCATTCATGATCAAATAAAATGCAATGCATTTGAAATTTGCTATTGAATATGATGTCAAAGGCTCGAAAGATGAAGAAATCACATACCTTCTCTCACGCTCAGCTTTCGCTTGTTTTCTCCCTCTCCTTTTCTATGGAAATCAAAATAAAAATGATTTGGCGCTTCACTTTTTTTTTATTTATACCCCAGAACTATCAGAATTCTGATGGTCAATTTAAAACCCATCGGAATACCAACACCATCAGGGCCTATTTAAAAAAACCAACAAATTCATTTAAAAAAATTACCCGTTGGAAGTTTCTATCGAAATTTGGCCCCAAATGTAGTAGTGTACCTACCCTCCCCATACTAACTTGCCCCTTTCCAAACTAATGAAATAATTAAAACCACTTATATAATTTTATTAATATATTAAGAATGAATAACAGATAAATCTAATAGTAATACCATATATTTGGGTATGCTTCTCAAGGAAGTCACTAACCCAATGGTACTTGGAACCCCTCACAAGAAGGAGGTCCTAAGTTCCACCCCCACCCCTTACACTAACAATTCATGAGAGAGAGAGAGTCTATAAAGTAGGAATAAATTTAGGAGTAGTTAATTAGTTTTATTTACTTTTGTATTCCATACTTTTCCTTTTATTCACTATGAATTTATTTTATTTATCTAGATCCACTTTATGCATAGAATCACAAACATAATTAATACACTCACAGGGATATAACTACAAACACATCAATAACTGAATATATACAGGTATGCATATACGTGTGCACCCATATATGCATGCTTTGTATACATGATTAACACATAGAGAGAAAGAGAGAAAAATAAATATCGTAATCCTACACCTCTCATAACCACTTAAATGAGATCAACATCAAAAGATACATGAACTCAAAAACCTACCAAAACTAAATCAAGAGACGGGTCAAGAATACAAAAAACCATAGGGTTTCCCCATGTGTGAACTCTAGTTCATCTATGAAGAACAACAAGTAGTTTGGGGATTTAAGGTATGCTCAAACCTGTGTAGCCAGGTGGAGTCGATGCCTGGTACCTACACACTCCTGCATCACCAAGAAACAATGATGACACACACAAACACACACACACACACACACACACATATATATATATAACCAATAACAAGCAAGGAAGGAGGAGTGCGACGTCATGTGGATCTCCCGTAGGATTGACTATGACTGCCTCCCCTCTTTTGACACACATGCTAAGCAGGATACATATAGATCATAAAATGGGTTAGTAGGGTTAGACCAATAATCATAATCACAATCAAATTTAACATAAAAATTCATCCCACGTGATAAAAATATTTATTAACTGAAAAATGCAATATATCTCGTAAAGAAAGTACTAATCATATGAAAGTCCATAGTGTCATATCTAAACATAATAAATAGTATCTCTGGGGTAGGAGCTACACATACACTCTACTTGCATTTGCACACACACATGTTGACAATTTGGTTTCCTCTGTCGAACTACTGAGAGTTCATGGGGGCTTGGTCTTTGTTCTTTTGGATCTCTCTTTGGACTACTGATAGTTTGGGAGGCCCAATCCTATCTTTTTAATCCCTCTTTGGATTACTAATAGTCTAGGAGGCCTGATCATTGTTTGATCATTCTTTCTAATATTGACAGTCTTGGAAGCCTGATCATTTTTTTGATCCCTTAAGGACGAACACATCCTTATGCCTGGGTCATCTTTTGATTCTTCTTTTTGGGACATGGAGTTCCCTTGAGGTTGAATCCTTTTAATGAATTGACTAGCACGCCACACACACTTTCTAGACCAATCAATTCATCTTTCACAGGTTTAATAGCATGCCACACACACTTGCTAGACCATTCAATGTCATCTCTTATTGCAGCACACCTTTTTCTTTTTTCTGTGTAGTTCACAATAAGGGATACAAACCTTATTGGGTGAGTTGCCTAGAATTTCTTTTTAGTGACATCTCTCTTATTTTGGATCTGGATATGATGAAGACTCAATTCTATTAGGGTCTTGATGGTTTCTTCATCTCATTAGTCATGATAAGATCAACTCTTTCTCTTTGATCTACTTTACCATGAGTTTGAGGCAACTTATACTCCCACTAAAGTGGGGGCTAAATATATTGTCTTAAAATGGATTCACTCATTATTTAATACCTTTTAGATCCCATCCCTTTACTGACTTTATGGACCATGGATGGATTCATGCACGAACCCCTTCTTCTCCTATTATGCCCCATTTTTACCCTTTTCAACTATGCAATTTTTAAGACTCCAGGGTTAGCTCCTTATGGGCCAACCCTGGAACTGGTTGACCCAGTCAACCTATTCTAGAATAGGTCAACCAGGTCAACCTATTCCTTGGGGATTTTAAATCCTAGGGCCAGTATTGTCTCAGAGAATTAAATTGCCAAATAGGGTGCCCCCGTCGACTTTCTTTATTTTCCCACTCGGAAACTAGTATAAAAGGAAGCCTAGGCACCTCATTTTGGAGGAGGGACTTTTCACTATAGCAATCACATGTGCAAGCTCAAGCATTCAAGGCATTCAAATATTCAAGGATCCTTTGTGAGCATTTCCTCTTTACGATCTAGCACTTTTTTGGCCATCAAGGGAGAAGATTTACATTGAGGTATTCATCATCTTCTTCATTGGTTCACATTTACATCCATGGCTTGATGATGTGGTTTTGGTAGAGCTATTGCATTTGTAGAGATTTCTACATCTGTTATTGCAAATTCAACATCTACAACATACAATCCCTACAAAATCCTTATTGACAAGGGTTTATACAAACAAGGTGAATACTTACATTTGTCTTGTTTCCTTTACATATTTATATTTCAAATTCAAGGTTGATTCCTCAATCTAGGACTTGACCAAGGCAATCCCTCATCCACCCAAACCCAAAAACAAGCTTTTATGTGTGGAGGAACAAGATATCAAAATTACAACTACATATATGGAAACTACTATGAGACATTTTCTGAAGAAGTCTGGTTGAATTTGCTAAGGTATCCCAAAAACATGGTGAGCTAGTTGACCTATCTTAGAACAAGGTGACCTAGTTGACTTGTTCTTGGAGGTCTAGGAAAAATAATGTTTTGTGGGTTTTATGTCATGATCATGAATCTATAATCAGAAGTTTTATCACAAGTTCAAATCTATAGTTTTCAGAGAAAAAAATAATATTCCTCTACACATTTCAAGGTAATTACTTTATCATTAATTTCATTTCTTAATCTATACCTATTTTTACATCTTAATTAGGTTTATTACTTATATTTAGCATCTAGATCTATCTTAATTTCCTCATTAAATCAATTGGTTCAATTGCACATTTACTTTTACACATCTGTAATCAAATCCTACATTTCATGAAAGAGGACTTTCTTGCATACTTCCTTAATATAATTTGGGTTTAGCATTGACATCCCTTTATCTCCTTGGGTTTTTCTAATCTAGCTTGGGTTATATTGAGAGTTATGTTTGGAAGCTCCTTTTTCTCTTATATTTTGAATGTTAGTATGGAAGTGGTTAGTTAATGAACTCATCTCACATAGTTTATATTGTTAAATTCATTAGCACTCATTTTCTCCCTAAACACCAACAAAAAATATTTGCATCCTGCATAAACATGTTAGTACATATAGAAAAATCAAGCATCGTAAATAGAAATCACATTACATCCATCCATCATAATGCATTGCGTCTAGTCACATCATAAGAAATACATCAACATGGTCATTTTGCAAACACATACATCTATAAACATATAAATCATATTATACACATTTTTCATCTCATAAACATCACATCATAGGCATCAACATAAAAAGAAAGATAGAATATATACATCAACATCATAGAAAGTAAAGCATCATAAAGCATTAACACATTGAATCATATACAGATGCCAAAACTATATCATATATATCTGTGTGTGTGTGTGTGTGTGTGTGTGTGTGTTTGTGTATGTGTCTTTCTTTGTGTATGTATATATGTATGGTACAAAGTCATAAGGAGAGCTTGTAAGCTCATAAAACATATGCAAAATAGTGTCTATATCAATGGCAACAAGTACTACCTCTACCCTCTAGTCCACAAGGCCTAGGTGGTGCTAATATGGAAGTCCATGCCCTAGTTTGTCCCTGTGAAGCACCTGTCACTGATGTGTATTTTCTTTGAGAATGTGATACTGCACCACTACTATAAGACCTTTGTGTGTGATGGGATTAGTGAGAGGGAGTATAACTAGGTACCGTATGCACTATAGGAACAACCTACTCATTATCCTCGCGCCAAAAATCAATCTCTCTCTGCATGTCCCTGGCATTTTGGCTAGCATCTATACCTACCTATACTAGTATATCCATCAATTGTTGAGAAGTTTGATCTTGTACACCAGCAATAAAAGATCTCACCCTAGCCTATGCATCTTGATCACTACCCTTTGTAGACTATACCTCTTCCCTCAAGCTCTCCCTCTTAGCATCGAAATCCCTCTGCATCCTCTCAATCCACCCCTCTAAAGTAGTCACCCTCCCACATACCAATCTCTCTGAGCCTCTCCACGAGTCACCCTCCTCCGTAGTATATCATACTTGTAATACCCCAAAATGGGCATCTTGCTATCTTAACCAATTTTGTTGCATTTAGTCTCATTCTATCAATTTGGAATCATCAAAGTCCTATTGTACTAGGCAATTTTGTCTTCTATTTGAATTTATTTGACTTAGTGTCAAATGCAGAAAACCTTAAATCTGCATTAATCACATATCATATTTAATTCCTAAATATCGACTATAATTGGCTAAATAAACCCTATGATCAATTAATTTAATTACAAAGTCCTAGCACTTTAATTAAATTAAATCCACCCTCTTTAGCTAAAACACATAAAATGGAATTAAATAAATATTTAGTTTTAAATAAATATCCTCATCTCAATAAATGAATTTAATTATTCAAATAATTGAGAAAATCCACTTATGAGGCAATATTGTATTTATTTAAATTAAATATTCTCTCCAAATATTCTCTGTAGTTCAGAAAAGGAAACTTTGAGTTAATTAAGAATTCAAAAAAGGAAATAAAACAATTAAAGCTCCACACAGACAAAAACAAAAAGCTGATTGTCTCTCTGCAGGAAACTTTATATTCTAAACTGAATTCTCATCCAATCTCCACTGTTCGTCTGATTCAATCTCAACCATCGATTGAACTTGGGATTCTATAAAAGAATCCTCATTTCTCATTCAAAGGATCCAACTTTTCAAGCAACGAAGTGTTGTCGCATTGTTACCAGAACTCATTTGCATTCAAGCTTTCATTTCTTAGTATAATCTTCATTTCTAGATCAATATATCATGTTTAGCTTAATGATGCACTTGATTTCTTAATCTAGTTTGCTTTCATTGTTCTTAGATTAATTTCATCATTTCTAGATTCATCTTGCATACTCATTCTAGAATAATTTGCATTTTAATTTCAATTAAATCCTTCATTCTAGTGTTAGTCTATGGTTGCAGGACTCTCGATTCTAAGAGCAATTTCGAACCCTACCTAGATAGAAGGCAACAGATCGAATCATCCAAACAGGTGAGATGAATAATCTCATATTCATTCTTGTCTGCAACTGGTCAACAATGACTATGTTGAAGTGTGGAGCTAAATCAGAGGCCCATATTTAGTTCATACATTTTTGGCACCCATCGTGGGGCCGAAAATCAATTTCTGGCCTCATCATATTTAATCGTATTTTAAAGTATCTGTCAAAATTTTTTATTTCGTCTATACTTTCATACATCCCTATACGGATTCTCACATGAAGATTCTCACTGCATCACATGAATTTTTGCTCGTTCTGGCATTTACTCATGTGAAAAAGGTGTTTTCTCACCCGGGACTGTGCACAATCTCGTGTGAAATTTTGACACCAGAGACTTAAAAGTTGCAGATTTGTACTTTCAGCTTGTTGATTTCTGACACTTACTATTTACTATGGATTTTCTTGATTCTACTTTTCGGAAATAGCGTAATATTGAATTGCAGAGCTTTGGACTTGAGGTGATTTTCTATAATCTCTATAACACTTTGATTTTGGACATTAAAAAGAATCTCTCATGTGTTTAGCTTGAGTGTTTCCTTCTTTGATAAGTCACACTTTGATTTTGGGCTCTAAAAGGAATCTAGATTCACTTTCTGCATATCTATTTCACATAGTAAATAGGCCCTATGAACACTATTTGTGGCATTCTTGAGAGAGTGGGCTTCATTCGCTTGTTTTGCATGTGAAGCTCTTCTTTACGATAGAACCCCTTGTAGGTAGGGAAGGAATTAATATTACCTCACGATCGTACTTGGTTTTTTTCTTCAGTCTTTAGTGGTACGTTCTCTCTTGGACCCACTTAGAGAGATCGGTAGCCATTGTTGTTGACATACAAACCTTGGTGAGGTGGTTTCAATTTAGCATGTCAATGAATTTGTCTGCTATATCTGAGTGAGCTGAAGAGGCTAGAGCATTAAGCTTTGTTCCCTTTTGGGCGCATCAGAAACTTAGATCCTCGAATCTAAACCAAGTCTCCATGTGGTCTTTTTTATGAGTCTCCTTATTAGAGAAGATTAACCATAGTGGACATTCTCTTTATTAGGTCAACCACATGGATGGAACCTCAAGCGGTAATAGCCATTTTCACTGTGGTAGCAGCAGCTGCTATATAAATGTCCTTGTGGAAGAAATCTCCACGGCTGTAGTTTCTTGTTGGTTTGTCAGATGTCCTTAGCATCTCTGATTAATTAAATTCTCAGAATGTGTCAAAACCTCAGTGCGCTTGGATTGGAGTTTTCCCTCTTGAGATTGAAAAAGTTGCAGAGTTGACCATTACTACAAACCATAGTGCAACCAACTTTTTATTTTTCTAGGACTATGTGCGTGATTGCAAAACATTTTGAGAACATACACAAGTAGCACTCTTAGGGAATAGAATACTATGTCACATATTCTTGTTCATGTGCAAGGTTGCTTTGTCCCTTGCCCATTATTTGAAGACATTGTTTTCTTGCACTCCCTGATTGTTGTCTTATGTGCCTGATCATGATAGAAATCTATTGATGCATGTAGAAGTTGAGTTGTTGATTTAAACTGTCTGAAATCTAGATATTTTGTCAGAGAACAGCCAGCGTTGTATCTCAAAATCTATTCCCGTGTTGAAAACCATGTCAAACTGTCAAACTTTGTTCCTTTTTCGTGCAAGATTTTAGTTTTCTGTGCATTTCCTCATGTGAGACAACAAATCTTCACACGCAGTTTAGCATTTCCTTGTGTGAGACTGCACTTCTTCACGCGAGACTGTCCCTTGATTTAAAAAATAGTGAGCTTATTCCTGTCAGTTGGTCAATTTTCTATCTAATCTAGTTTTTGTGTGGGGTTCGTCTGCCTGTTCTCATGTTGTCCACTATCTGAAACTAGATGTCTCAGGCTAAGAAACAAGCAATTATTTCTTAAACTCATGTCGTCTCTCTGTTATCTATCATTTCCTACTGTACTCTTGTACCTTACGATGTGATAGTCATATATTGGCCATTCTAGCCTTACTCTCGATGATTTGTGTCGGGTGCATTTCACTGTTTACTATTCTAGAGATAGAGTTCTGAGTATAATCCTAGTCCTCTCTTGTTACTTAATCCTTATCTATGCTTGTGATGACTCAAAGTGACAACATGTTCCCTCCACATTTCACCAAATGGGATAGAGATAGACCTCACAACCAAGGAAGAGGTCATTCTAAGTTTTCCATACAATCTGAGTGTCGTAGAGGATCTTCACATTATTCCTCTAAAATGTCTAGAGAGGAGTCCTTTCGCTCTCCTTCTCCTATCATTCAACCTCGTATCCAGTGTACTTTTACTGTGAACTTTAGTCGAGCTAGGAATCCCTTATTTTGAGAACACCAAGACTCTAAAGAATCATCGTCAGAGATTGATCCTATTGAGGCACCCCTTGTTTCCTTGCCAGAACTTAATCCTTTTGCGACACCCAAGGTTTCTTTGCCAGAGATTAATCCTTTTTCAGAACCCAAAGTTTCCTTAGTAGCGACCTCTCATCATAGTGAACCTCCTTGTACTCAGTCTGTTCACACTGTGCACTTGCACACTAGCAAGATGTCACACAAAAATCAAGAGGGTGAGTACAGTAGAGCTCATGATCATGATCAGGATCAAGCTCAAGATAACCAAGAAGAATTTTGTGCCCCGAGCATCTTTGAAATCCTTGGTAATGAAGATGAAGAGATAACCCCACAAGATGTTGAGGTTGCCTGATCCAACAAAAGTCTTCACAAAATGATGGAAATTCTTATGAAAGAAGAGAAAGAGAAATAATTTCTCAAGCTAGCCAAACAAGGGGCCAAGTTACCCCCAGACTATAAAGTTGATACTCTTGTAGTCAAATAAGAGGAAACAAAGGCAGCTAAACTGCAAAAACTAGTCCAAGACATGCAAGCCTAGATCCAACAACTCATGAAAACTAATGACACACCAGCAAACCAATTCACACTAGAGAACATCTATCCATTCCCATTTGACAAGATTCTTAGCATGCCACCTTTTCCCAAAGGTGTGGAACTCCCCAAGTATGATAAATATCTGGGTACCTCTAACCCTCAGGATCACTTGAGATAATTTGGTGCTATGTCCATGGAGTTCATACATGATCAGACTTATCTCATGCATCTCTTCCCATGTAGTCTGGGTGGATTTGCTATGGATTGGTTCTCCTGACTTCCTATTGGTATCAAATCTTTTGACGAGATTGCTAACCTATTCCTCTAGCATTATTCACATAACATTCAGCATTCGGTCAACATTTGTAATCTTTGCAATCTGAAACAACAATCTAGAGAACCTTTCTTGACATTTCTCCAGTGATGGAGACAACTCTATACCAAATATTCTCACAAAATACTAGAATCTAAGAAGCTTGATATCTTTTTAGACAACCTCCTTCCTAATTTTGGATACCAAGTGTAGTTGCAAGGTCCCTTGACCTTTGATGACATGATCAAGAAGGTTGTGAGAATAGAGACATTTATGGTCAAGAAAGGAGAGCTCACCCTACACAAAGATAACAAGCAAGGGTCCTCCTCAAGCAAAGATAAGACTAAAATTGTCAACAAAAACTAGGATGTTGTGAATGATGATGTTGTTGACAATGTGACCCCAAAGCCGCCAAAGGTTGTTTTCAATCTCACTTCCAGTATGCAAGCAACCAAAGCCATTGAAAAGGCTATGACAGATACACAACCACCTTCAAAATTTGCCAGAAACAAACCCTGGGCACCTTGACCCAAATGTGAGTTCACTCCCCTAGGGGAACCTCTTGATGTGGTTTACAAGACTCTCTTGCAAAACCAAATACTCATGCCTCCAGATAATTTGCGTCCTTATGATCCACAACCATGACCTTCCTGGTGGAATGAGTCTACATACTGTGATTACCATAAAAAAAGGGTCATAAGACTTCTACTTGTATTCAACTTCGACATAAAATCTAGGATCTTATCAATAATGGTGATGTTGTTGTGAGTGGTCATAACAAGAACTCATATCACCAAGCATTCAAGGACCCCTTTCCTCCTCATGAGAAGGGTGAATCTTCTAAGACTAAGAATACCAACAACAAGCTCAACTTTACATACAATACCAATGACAATGTTATTAATATGGTTGAACCTATCAATGTCAAATACTGTGATGCAATCACTATCAAGGGGAGTGAGGACGCTCCTAAATCCAAAGATCCATTCATTTTGTGAGGCCCTATGTCTCAATCTTCTGAATCAAAATAGTCTCAGGTTTGTGCAAATGTTGTCACTCGATCTAATGCAAAGATCACTCTCAAAGGCCCCAAGCCTTCTACATCTACACCAAAATAACCTACAGACAAAGTTTTTGTTGCCCTTGCCAACAAGAATTCAGAATTATTCCCCATCCCTACTAATGATAACTACAACATCCTAGACCAATTACAACGTACCAATGATCAAATCACTATTTTTGAGTTGTTGAAAATCTCACCTGCTCATAGGCAGATTATGGATAAAGCCCTCGCTAAGGCAAATGTCCCAAAATATCTCGATCGTGACTAGTTTCAATCTATGGTAGGTCACCTGACCTCACCTCATTATCTATCTTTCTCTGAAGAAGATGATCATTTGCTAAGCCACTCGCACAACACTCCTCTGCATATTGAAGTCATGATTGGCCAAAAGCCTGTCTGTCATGTCCTTATTGATAATGTACCAGTCTTAATATCTGCTATGCTAACTTGCTCAATCAGCTAGGATATGGTGAAGATTCTATAGATGTACATAAAAAGATTACCATCAAATCATATGACGAAGAAGAGAGCAAATCTAAGGGCTTGATTGTGTTGCCCATTAGGGTTGGCCCTATTGAGAGAAATGTTGTCTATCAAGTATTGGATATTCCTCTCACCTACAACATACTGTTGGGAAGACCATGGATCCACAAGATACAAGTGGTCCCTTCCACCTATCACCAATGTATCAAGTTCCCATTTCATGAAGCAGAAGTAACTGTACCTACCAACACTAGCTATTCTTGCAACATGCTCACACAATCTGCCGACAGCTTTGTCCTGACAAATAGAGAGTGTACTAAATTTTTTGCTGGCAAACTGAAAGAAATGGAAAAGACTCTAAGACTTATGAATTTAGGCATGGTATAATATCAGATGGAGCCTATTTTTTCACTGATAGCTTTGCCTCTCTCTCCATGCTCCTATGGGAGACCTTCTGAGAACAAAAAACCTTCTGTCGGGTCCCCTCAAGTAGTCTATGATGGCACTTTTGTACAGGCCACAACACCATTAGAATACAAGGATGAAAATAGAGCCATTACAGCTTGGATTTATAAAGGGAAAGACATATATGAACAAGTCACCCCAACTCGTGATATAGAACATGAACCAAATAGTGAAGGTTTCAAGCTCATGAAATGCTTTGGCTATAAATGGAGTGGCCCTATAGGAGTGAATGATAATGGATTGCTTGAACCAATTGAAGCCACATGAAGAAGGCTAAAAGATGCCATAGGTCTAGGCTTCAAGGAAATCCTGTTTCATTTAGGGATCAATAAATTTGTACCAGAACCAACATGTCCATCAGTATCTAGGGACACTATTTCAGCTGAAGACTTAGAGGTTAGTTCAAATGAGGATACCTTTCCTTATCCAATTCCTCCAGATCTTGTCACACTCTTTACAAAGCCAAACGGTTTGGAGAAGTGTGTCAGACACCTTGAAACTGATAGTGATTCTGATGACACCACCTCAGTTACTCCTTTGACATATGAACAGTTGAGAAAAATGCAAATGGCTCACCCTAACTATCAATGGGAGCTCTACATGCCATCATACTTTCAAGGATGATTCCAACAAGAACAAAATCAATAAAACATCAATGCTATAAGAGATGATAATGAGTCAGATGGTACAACAAGTGTTGATGGAGTTCCTATATCCAGTTTTATAGACTCACATGAATATGAGTTCGACTCTCTGTCTAACACAACTTTTGATAAGGATATAGACACAGTACACACATTTGAAAATATCCTCTAAATAGGTGAAGGGTTTAGTGTTAGGATGACTAAGTGTGATTCCATTGATGCTAACATTCCCTCTACTTCTGACATGAGGTCTCGAAGGGACTCAAACACATTTTTGGATGAGATCACTTTAGGTCTTGACTTGCTTGTCTGTGCTTTTGACGACTATACTGTGAACACACTTGAACATGTCACTTCTCTTTCACTCCACGATCCTAAGCTAATAAAAAGGAACCTCTCCTCTCCATCCAATGAAGTCCTTATGTTCTAGAATGACTACACTCTTGCTTGCTACCTTAACGTTGTTGAACCTATAACGTCCTCCACCAATGAAGACAGTGTCAATGTGACTGAAGCTGATATCAAGTATCTCAGTCATAAAATTAGAAGAAAAAGGAATAGGTGCTCTGATGGTGAAAACCACATCGTGGCAGTGTCAGAGCTGAAAATAGTAAAAACAAAAGACGTATCCGATGGTGAAAACCTCTCTGAGGCACCCGAGGATGAGATACTTGATATGCTTCCAAGTCATTTTTAGGAAAGATATTCAATACTAATTGAGCCCACTCAACCAATAAACTTGGGCATGGAAGTTGCACCTCAAATTATTCATTTGGCACAGTCCTTATCCGCACAAGAGAAAGAGGAATTCACCAAATTCTTTCAAAGAAAGAAAATCAACTTTTCCTAGACTTATTCTGATATGCCTAGATTAGATCTCAATCTTATTATGCATCATCTCTCCATTGCACCATGCATCAAACCTATCAAACAAAAGCTTCGTAAGATGCACCCGCATGTGGCACTTTTAGTCAAAGTTGAATTAGAAAAACTTCTCAAAGCTAGTTTCATCAAAGCAATTGACTATGCAAAATGGATTTCCAATATTGTTCCAGTTACCAAACATGATAAATCTATTAGAGTCTACATAGATTTTTGAGATTTGAACAAAGCTTGTCCCAAGGATGATTTCCTACTATCCAACATTGACATGATTGTAGACATGACCACGGGTTATGAAATGTATTCACTGATGGATGGTTTCTCGAGTTAAAACTAAATAAAAATTGCACCAGAGGACCAAGAGAAGATTTCCTTCACATGTGCTTGGGGAAATTTCTATTGGAATGTCATGCCCTTCGGGCTTAAAAATGTCAGAGCTACATATCAAAGATTTGTCACCTCTATCTTTCATGACATCATGCATAAGATGATGGAAGATTATGTGGATGATACATTAGCTAAGAGAATGGAATGGAAAGTACATCTTGTAGATCTAGGTCCTATATTAGATCGAATGGAACAATTTAGTTTAAGGCTCAACCCAAATAAGTGTGCCTTTGGAGTCACATCTGGTAAACTATTAGGTTACATCATATCTACAAAAGGCATAGAAGTAGATTCAGAAAAGGTTCAAGCTATTATGGAGATGCCTCCACCATGCAACATCAGTCAGATGAGAGGACTCCGAGGTCAATTACAATCTATCTGGTGCTTCATTGCACAACTAGCAGAGAAGTCACAACCAGTCACCAAGACCCTACATAAAGGTGTGACTTATGAGTGGAACGAAGACTATGAGGAAGGGCTCCAATAGATCAAATAGTATCTTGCAAATCCACCAATATTAATGCCTCCTATTCATGGGAAGCCTCTCATTCTCTATATCTCTGCTATAGACACATCCCTAGGTGTCTTACTGGCCCAAGAAGATCAGAACAACAAAGAAAGAGCTATTTATTACATCAGTAGAACTTTGGTCTCTTATGAAATGAACTATTCTGTCATTGAGAAAGCTTTCCTAGCAGTGGTATTTGCTTCACAAAAACTATGACACTACATGCTTGCTCACACTACATGTCTTATTGCTAAAATTGATCCATTAAAGTACTTGCTCAGCAAAGCTACCCTTATAGGTAGATTAGTGAAATGGGTCATGATACTCAGTGAGTTTGACATTGAGTATGTAGAGACAAAAGCCATTAAAGGACAAGTGATTGCAGATCAATTGGCTGAAGTGCCTATCACAAATTATCAACCATTGAGAATTGAGTTTCCAAATGAGTCCATAATGCTTCTCACACATCAGACATGGACTATGTTCTTTGATGGATCATTTACCCAACAAGGGTTAGGTGTCGGAATACTGTTCATTACACCACAGAGGTACTCCTTACCAAAGGCATACAAAATGTTGTTTCCTTGTACAAATAACATTACTGAGTACGAAGCCCTAATCAACAACATGAAGATAGCCATTGAATGGTGAGTAGATGAACTAAAGATATTTGGAGATTCACAGCTTGTCATCAACCAAGTCAATGACCTTTATCAAAGAAAGGATGACAAATTGGTACCTTACAAATGGATGGTTGATGACCTAAGAAAATACTTTGCACATGTCACTTTCCAGCAGATTCCATGAGAGGACAACAAAGCAGTTGATGCCATGGCTACTCTTGCTTCCATGTTACAAATGCCAGAAAATAACTTGCGACGTGAATTCTTGGTGGAGACATTACGTTACCCCACCCATGACACTCCTAAATCTAGGATGATATGTTCAGTCATTGGACATGATTCATCTCATTACCATCATATCTATTCCCACCTTTGTGACTAGATTATTCTGGATACTTACACCCGGAATGAGAAATGTCACCTAATCCACAATGCTTCATGGTACATTATCATAGCTAATGACTTGTATAGGCAAGGTCTAGATGGTACCCTCCTTAGGTGTTTAGAACCTGATGAGTCTAAACGTACATTAGTTGAGGTGCATGAAGGCATATGTGGATCCCATTCAAGCGGTCTGACATTGGCTCGTAAACTTCTTAGAGCTAGTTACTATTGGCCTGCTATGGAGAAAGAAGCTATACAATATGCTAAGGCTTGCAAGCAGTGTCAACTTAATGGGAATCTAATTCATGCTCCCGCCAAGGAGTTAATTCCATTCATCACTTTCTAGCCATTTCAACAATGGGCCTTTGATTTGGTGGGTCAGATTCATCCCTCTTCATCAAACAGACACAAGTTCATTATCACCGCTACAGACTACTTCACCAAATGGGTCGAGCCAGTACCTCTGACTATAGAAAATGGCAAGTCTGTAGCCATGTTTATCCTGAATTACATCATCTACAGGTATGGTGTACCATCCTCAATAATCACTGACAATAGGGGGCAGTTTAAGAACAAGGATCTGAAAGTGCTTTGCTCTAAGTTTAAAATCACTTAGCATTGGTCTTCCATCTATTATCCCTAGGGTAATGGACATGTGAAAGCATAAAACAAGGTGATCCTTAAGATCCTGCATCGCACAGTCCACAAATCTGGTAGAGATTGGCACCTCTAGATTAATCCAACTTCATGGGCCTATCGAACAAATATTTGAACACCAACAAGGGCCATGCCCTTTGCTTTAGTTTATGGCACAGATGTTGTACTACCTATTAAGGTCAAGATTCCTACTTTGTGACTCTCTCTAAAAGGCCTCATCACTAATGAAGACATTAGAATATCCTGGCTACAAGAACTAGAACTACTAGATGAACATCGGCAAGTGGCCTTCAATCATCTCCGAGCATATCATAAATGGATGTCCAAGAGCTAAAATAAGAAAGTCAAACCAAGGGACTTCCAAGTGGGTGATCTCATCCCAAGAGAGAACCCTAAGAATCAACAACAATGGATTCAGAAGGGAAAATTTGACCCAAATTAGCTTGGTTAGTATATTGTCACTGCAACATTTGGGTCTGGTGCCTATCAGCTCTCTACTACTGAAGGAGAACAGCTCAAAGAGCCAATCAATGCTCTACATCTGAAATGATTCTATAGCTAAGGCATCTTCTGAATGCTCCATGTACATATATTCTAAAAATTTCCTAAAAATTGCAAAAAGTACTAAAAAAATGATCTTAGTGAAAACTTGGTAAACAAGTGCTTTGATGCATCAACCAAAAAAATTCAAAAATACAAAAATACAAAAAAAATCAAAAAGCTAAAAATACAAAAAAATTGAAAAACAAAAAATGTGCCATTGATGAAAACCTAGTAAACAGGCGTCATGGTAGCAAAAGCAATAAATTCCCGCCAAGATGGTGAAAACCTGGTAAATAGGCACCTCTTGTTCTGTAATGCTATATTTATCATAGCACCCCTTGGCCCTGTACAATTGCTTTCCTGCTTTCCCTGCTTTAGTTTTCTAGCTCATGCACTTACTCTCAGTTATCTTTGAGATTATGCTCGACTTTACATGGATTGAAACTGGTCACACTTGGGGGCACCCTTCCTGGTCTAGGAGGCATTATCCTATCTTTTCAGAGGATCTTGTGAGAAATTAAATTCCACTAAGATAACTAAGAGGGGGGGGGGTGAATCAGTTATCAAATAATTATAACCTTTATCAACTTCAATAGATTTTAACCATATAAGCAATGTAACCAACAACCATAGAAAGATATTCATACACAATAACATAGTGACACAAGATATATTGACTAGGGAACCTCTTGATCAAAGAGTAAACCCCAGTGGGAATGATGCCCACAAAAGATCCACTAATATGAAAGTTCCTTGTGAAAGGATGGACTCTATTAGGAGTCTTATGAAATACATTCAGTACATATGAATCCCTGTTAGGAGATTTTGAATCCCTGCTTAAAGATTCTAACCTTGTTAGGAGTTATGGAAAATAGAAGGACCCACTGCCCAAACAACTTCAATGGAAAGATCACTGAACACACTATCCAACTAATCTCTAGATTATTCAATAGAATAATATCAAAATATTACTGATCTCAACAATATGTTACCTCTTCTCTGACTGTGCCAAACCGCACTCACTGCTACACCAGATCTCAATTTCAGATCTCTATACCTTGTATATCCTCTTTCCACAAATTCGCTTTCACAATTTCATTCACTCTACATTACTACATTACAAGAAAACATTCCTTCCTTTATACCACACTCAAGTAATTACAAATGAGTTGACATCCAAATTACAAAATAAAAGTTTCCACACGTTACATCAAAATTACACAAAACTGTCAGCTTCTAATTAGAATAACTCTTGACTCGTGTGACCTCAAAGTTTGCATTATCATCCACATCACTATCAACATCTCTTCAACTGCTCTCTAACTACACATAACCAGATTCCATCCCAATTAGGAGATATCATTTGATTTCCATAAATCGCTACTCAGGAACACTGCCTGAATACTGCTTCCACTAAAATGCTCATAACTTCCATGAATAAATGAATTATTGTCTATGCTCTTAACCATGAACATATAACACATCATAGATTATGTCCTCAACATCTCATAGCTTGATCTCTAATATCCCACGTGCGCTAATCCAAACACTATCTGCTCCTCTGCTAATCTTCAGTAGATCACTGTGTTGACATCAATGGAAATCACAATCATGAATGCAACAACAAATACTATAGAATGGTTGCTAATACTCCCCCATAAGATATATTAAACATTCATTCCTAACAATCTCCCCCATTAGCATTGATGGCAACATAGATGAAAAACATCCAATGTTCCATAAATCCAATACTGCAACACTGCTGCTCTGAAAAATACTTCAAGTCCTCTTCATCAATCAAATCTTGCTTCATTTTCCTATTCAGTTCTCTGCAACAGATGGTACAAATGGTTTTTCATGTACACTTCTCCCCCATTGACATCAATGACAAAAATTTCATCATTATGTCAACAACAACTCTAATGTCAAAATACATTGTTTAGAAAATACATTCACTAGAGTCCTCATGACTCAGCTCAGATACACATACTCCCCCATAGAGGAAGTACCTACATCCAGTCCAGAAGAACGATAGGGCTCATATGCCACTGGATGGGTGCAACAATCTACATCACTTCTCAAAACTAGGCTGGGGCATAACCCCAAGCATACCTCTTAGATACTCAAATGTATCCTTAGGCAAAGGTTTTGTAAAAATGTCTGCAATTTTCTCCTTTGTGCTTATGTATTCAAGTCTGACTTCTTTCTCAACAACTTTCTCTCTTACTACATGATACTTTATCTCTATATGCTTTGTCTTAGAATGTAATACAGGGTTCTTAGACATACTAACTGTGCTGGTGTTGTCACAATGTCTAACAACAGGCTCAAAAAATTTTATTCCAATATCCTTTAGCATCTGCTTCATCCAAATTATCTAGTTATAATTATTTGTTTCTGCTACATACTTTGCTTCTGATGTGCTTTGTGAAATACAATTATGCTTCTTTCTTAGCCAAGAAACCAATCTTCCTCCAAGGAAAAATGCTCCACCACTGGTGCTCTTTTTATCATCAACATTGCCTCCCTAATCAACATTTGTATATGCACATAGGGTAAAATCATCATATTTTTCATACCACAATCCATTATCAATTATGCCTCTTAAATATCTTAGTATCCTCTTCACTACTGCATAATGTGATTCTCTAGGTTCAGCTTGACATCTTGCTACAATTCCAACTAAATGTGCTATATCAGGTCTTTCATGTGTCAAGTACTGTAATCCTCCAATCATAGATCTGTACTTCTCCTATTCCACTGCAGGAGTCTCATCTATGCTAGATAACTTATGTCTAGTTGCCATAGGTGTTCCAATTGGTTTACAGTTCTCCATTCCAAATCTCTCTAACAAATCATTCAAGTACTTTGTCTAACTTACAAAGATACCATCACTGTTCTATGTTATCTGCAATCCAAAAAAATATTTCATTTCACCAATCATACTCATTTCAAATTTAGTCTTCATTTCATCTGCAAATTTATCATTGGCTTCATCTTCTCCTCCAAAAATGATATCATCAACAAAAATAACTACAACCAACAAACCATTTTCAATTTCTTTTGTGTATAAGTTGCTATCAGATGTTCCTTTTGTAAATCCTAATTTCAACAAATACTTGTCCAATCTTGCATACCAAGTTCTAGGTGCTTGCTTTAGTCCATATAAAGCTTTCTTTAGTTTACATACCATGTCTCCTTCTTGAGTTAAAGGAAAACCTTCAGGCTGCTCAATGTAGACTTCTTCCAAATCTCCATTCAAAAATGCTGACTTTATATCCATCTGATATACATTGAACTTCTTGTAAGTTGCATAAGCCAAAAACATTCTTACTACTTCAATTCTTTCTATTGGTGCAAAAGTTTCTTCATAGTCAATTCCTTCTTGTTGTGAGTATCCTTTACATACCAATCTTGCTTTGTTCCTTACTACTTCTCCTTATTCATTCATCTTGTTTCTGAATACCCATTTAGTTCCTATAAAATTCTTATATTTAGGTCTAGGGACCAATTCCCATGTTTTGTTCTTTTCAATATGATCTAGTTCTTCTTTCATAGCTTTAATCCAATGTTCATCTTTACAGGCTTCACTAGTAGATTTAGGTTCATTTTGAGAAATCAAACATAGTTGTTCTTGTACCTTATTTCAAGTTAGAAATCCTCTCTCTATGCTTCCAATAATATGCTCAACAAGATGATTCCTTGATAAATTCTTGTTAGGTGTCACTGTCTTAGATCTCACTTTAGGTGTCGGTTCTTTAATGATCTCACTGTGGCTTTCATTCAACAAATTAGTGGCAGTTTCATAGAATAATTCAATAGTCTCAATGTTAGATCTAGGATGAGTTCCTAGATCTGATTCATAATCAAACATTCTTTCCTAAATTTTGAACTTTTCATTAGCTTTAACATTTGCACTCTCAACAATAGTCTTAGTTCTCTTATTGTAACATCTATAAGCTTTGCTTTTCAAAGAATATCCAAGAAATATACCTTCATCACTTCTAGGATAAAACTTTCCAATGTCATCATCTCTCTTTATATAACATTTGCTTCCTAAAATACTTAACTGAGGGTGCATGTCCAAACCATAGTTCATCGGGTGTCTTGTCTGTGTCTACTCTGATTTGTACTCTATTCATTGTATACACTGTTATGTTTATTGCTTCTCTCCAAAATATCTTCACTAAGTCATTCTCAAATAACATAGCTCTTGTTACTTCAATCACTGATCTGTTTCTTCTTTCTGCAATACCATTTTGTTCAGGTGTCCTAGGGGCTGAAAATTGTCTCTTAATACCATTGACTTCACAAAAGGTGTTAAATTCTCTAGAAGTAAATTCTCCACCCCTATATGATCTCAAACATTTAATCTTCATTCCATATTCATTCTCAACTTTATTCTTAATGATCTTAAACTTATCAAATGCTTCAGATTTTTCTTTAAGAAATGCAATCCACATCATTCTTGTAAAATCATCAATAAGAATCATAAATACCTTTCTCCATAGAATCCTCTCGTCCTTGTAGGACTGCTCAAGTCTGTATGAACAATCTCTAACTTCTCTGTTGATGTAAACTTCTTATTGGGAAATGCGCTTCTCTTCTGTTTAGCCATCACACATTCCTTGCACATCATGTTAGTAGGCTTCGTTATTTTAGGTAAGTCTCTTACTGCAAGTGTAATACTCACTTTCACAATGTTATCAAAATTTATATGACAAAATCTTCTCTACCATAACCAACTGTCATCAATCTTAGTAATCAAACATGTCATCTCAATAGGATTCAACTGAAATACACTACCTCTGGTTCTAGATCTAGTACCAATCAAATTTCCATCTTTGTCTTTTATCACACAAGTTTTCTCAGTAAACCAAACTTGATATCCCTTATCAACTAACTTTCCAACACTCAAAAGATTATATTTCAAACCATCCACAAAGTAAACATCATCAATATTAGTCTTTCCATCAAGAGTAATAGATCCTATACCTTTAATCAAACAAGGTGCATTGTTTCCAACTCTAACAACTCCTCCATCATAATTGTTAAACTTTATAAACTTTTTCATGTCTCCAGTCATATGATGTGAACAACCACTATCTATAATCCAATTAGATTTCTTTTCAACTTGAGAAACTAGAGCTTTTTCTTCCTTAACCTCTATTTTAGGATTTTCTTCTTTAATTGCTACAAATCCTATATCATCATTATTCTTAGTATCACTTTCACTTAAGGTTCTCTCTATACTAGCTTCAAGTTCTTCATCATTAGCATAATAACATTCCTTAGATCTTCTAGAATTTTTAAAAAAAAATTGTACTTGTTAACTCTCTTAGGACATTTAGATGCAAAATGACCATATTCTTAACATGTCCAACATTAAAAAAATTTCTTACCGTCTGGTTCTCTCTTCACAAGCAAGGCAATACCCTCTTCAATCTTCCTGTCTTCTTCATTTCTAGATTTATTGCTGCCAGCATAATCTCCGCTCACACTGATGCTTCTTGACAAAGTAGGGCGAACACTAAGAGCACTGAATGTTGTCTCCATTCTAGGTAAGTCTCATGATAACCTCAAGTTCATCTCTACTACTTCCAATCTTCCAAGAAGAGTCTCTCTTGTAAAGTTCATAGTAAAAGGTATAACTTGTTCAATCATCTGTGTTGTCTACTTAAATGCATGAGTCAATGTCCTCAGAATTTTCCATATCACTTCATTCTCTATCTTTGTTCCTCCACAAGATTTTATACCTACAATAATCTCTGACATTCTACTAATATAGCTTCTAACAGATTCATCTTCCATCATTCTTATATCTTCAAATGCACATATCCAATTATGTAATCTGACTTTATTTGCATGTTCATCACCTTCAAAAGTAGACTATAAAGCTAACCAAATTTCATGAGATGTTTTCAAATATTTTACCTGGCTGTACTCATTCTCTGGAAGGGCTGACAAAAGTTCTTCTCTAGCAAGTATGTTACACATGAATAGATCTATTTCATCATTAGTACATGTTTCAATGATATCCTCATCAATGATAGTCTTCTCATTCTTAGTAATCAACCAATAACCTAGTCCTAAACATAGTAGATGTGTCTTCATCTTTTCTTTCCAACTGTCAAAATTCACTCTATCAAACTTAGGACTTTCTTTCCTGAAATTCGCCATGGATCTCCTTAAGCTGTTAAACTTTTCTTTCAAGGACCTGTCACTCTAATACCAATTGTTAGAAAGTAAAGTCCACCAAGATAATTGAGAGGAGGGGGGGGGGGTGGTGCATCAGTTATCAAATAATTATAACCTTTATCAACTTCAATAGATTTTAACCATATAAGAAATGTAACCAACAACCATAGAAAGATATTCATACACAATAACACAATGACACAAGATATGTTGACTAGGGAACCTCTTGATCAAAGAGTAAACCCCAGTGGGAATGATGCCCACAAAAGATCCACTAATATGAAAGTTCCTTGTGAAAGGATGGACTCTGTTAGGAGTCTTATGAAATACATTCAATACATATGAATCCCTGTTAGGAGATTTTGAATCCCTGCTTAAAGATTCTAACCTTGTTAGGAGTTATGGAAAACAGAAGGACCCACTGCCCAAACAACTTCAATGGAAAGATCACTGAACACACTATCCAACTAATCTCTAGATTATTCAATAGAATAATATCAAAATATTACTGATCTCAACAATATGTTACCTCTTCTCTGACTGTGCCAAACCGCACTCACTGCTACACCAGATCTCAATTTCAGATCTCTATACCTCGTATATCCTCTTTCCACAAATTCGCTTTCACAATTTCATTCACTCTACATTACTACATTACAACAAGGAAAACATTCCTTCCTTTATACCACACTCAAGTAATTACAAATGAGTCGACATCCAAATTACAAAATAAAAGTTTCCACACATTACATCAAAATTACACAAAACTGTAAGCTTCCAATTAGAATAACTCTTCACTCATGCAACCTCAAAGTTTGCATTATCATCCATGTCACTATCAACATGTCTTCAACTGCTCTCTAATTGCACATAACTAGATTCCATCCCAATTAGGAGATATCATCCGATTTCCACAAACCACTACTCAGGAACACTGCCTGAATACTGCTTCCACTAAAATGCTCATAACTTCCATGAATAAATGAATTATTGTCTGCGCTCTTAACCACTAACATATAACACATCATAGAGTAATTCCTCAACATCACATAGCTTGATCTCTAATATCCCACGTGCACTAATCCAAACACTGTCTACTACTTTGTTAATCTTTAGTAGATCACTGTGTTGACATCAATGACAATCACAGTCATGAATGTAACAACAACTGCTACAGAATGGCTGCTAATACTCCCCCATACAATATATTCAGCATTCATTCCTAACAGATTTTCCTCACATCAGTCACCAGTGGTTCTCACTACGTCTTCCTATTGATGCTTAGCTATAGGATCTTCCTTGCTTCAGTCACTAGTGATTCTCACTGCATCTACCTACTAATGCTTAGCTATAGGATCTTCCTTGTATCAGTCACTAGTGGTTCTCACTACATCTACCTATTGATACTTAGTTAGCACTAAGATCTCTCCTTGAGACTGTCTCTTGCATCTGTCACTAGTGGTTCTCACTACGTCTGTCTATTGTCATCGTCCTGATGAGACTTCTCATGAACATGGTATACTTCTGATCTGACATCAATCAGTTGAAACTAAAACTAAATTGTAACTTTTTAAAGCATGCTAAGATTTTCTTTTTATGTGCTTGTCTTTTTTTTTCTTCATCATTCCTCCTCGAGCAACTCCAGGACATCTATCTTGACCGAGAGATGCAAAGACTGGGGGCATGATCTTTTCTTTGCTTTCTATTTGTTGGTTTAGTTCCAATAATCTAATGAATCCATCTAAAATGGGTGTCCACTATGATAACCTCTATCTTGCATTAGATGGCCATGTGTACCTCGACTCCTTTTATATGGAAACTTTGGTGAGGTTGGTTGTTCTCCTTGTTTGTTTAGGTGACTTCTTTTGCTACAAGTGAACTTTCAAATGCTCATCCTCTGAAGTGAACGTAAGGGTCACTGCAAGCCTTCTCAGTATACTTCTCAATCACTTAGAAAAAGAAGACACTCTCATGTGTCTGGTGTGTTTATATGCAAGCAACATTCAGGTCATCCCAGCAACTGTGCTTTGATGCTTATGTTAACTTGCTAAATCAAAAGGAATAGGTGTTCAGGTCATTCTTGCTTCTTGTGCCTTAATGCTTACACCTCATTCCTACAAATCTACAACTAATGTCATAGTCATATTCTCATGATCTTCATATTAGTGAGAGTTGTATGACATCTCATGATCATCCAATACCAAATGCCCTATGATGATAACTATCTAATGGGTCCAGCAACCAAGTCTTAGGAATTGCGTCTAGCTTAGGTTTGCATTTTCATTCTAGACTTGCATTGCGACAGTACTTTGTGGTTCTCTTTTTTGTATTCTTTTGGATTTGTACGATGGTTCTCATCTTACGTCCCGAGTTCACTTTGGATGTACAAGTGTCTGATCCTCGCTCTCGATCTTCAAGAACATTCTTTTGGTTAGTACCTATCGTGTATTACGATATCCTACATGAGATGATTAGTACCACATACATTGCATTACATCCATCAAAGTGCATTCTCATAATCCATATACATACATTTACATTTACATATTCATATACATGTGCATTCATTATAAGCATAAATCAAATCATACATTGCATTTATTCATTATTGCATTTCATATTGCATACATATATACCAATAAAAACATGTGCATATTCATATTCATACATGCCACACATCTCATATTTACTCATCTAATCATTTAGGATACATCTCATAAACAATACACATCCAAAAAAATATACACAAATATGATGATACCAAAAGATGAGCTCATATATATATATATATATATATATATATATATATATATATATATATATATATATATATATATATATATATATGTATGTATGTATGTATGTATGTATGTATGTATATATATATGTATGTATATATATATATATATATATATCTATATATATATATATAGATATATATATATATACATACATATATATATACATACATACATACATACATATATATATATACATATATATATATATATATATATATATATATATATACATATATATATATATGTGTGTGTGTGTGTGTGTGTGTGTGTGTATGTATATATGTATGTATGTATATATATACTATATGTATGTATATATATGTATGTATGTATATATATATATGTATGTATATATATATATGTATGTATGTATATATATGTATGTATGTATATGTATGTATGTATGTATATATATATATATATATATATATATATATATATATATATATATATATATATATATATATATATACATACATATATATATATATACATATATATATATACATATAGATATACATATATATATATATAGATATATATATATAGATATACATATATATATTTATGTATATATATATACATATAGATATATATATGTATATATATGTATATGTGTGTGTATATATATATATATATATATATATCAAGAGTGTCACTACAAAAATGGTACTACTCGAGCACAGTCTTTCAAAAATAAGGCTACAATACATCATGATATATCGAATCCTAGATCTAGCCCTAGCCATCGCCACCTGGAGGAGGTGGCATGTCTGCCTGTGGTGGCACCTGTGGAGGAGGTCCCTGTGGTACCACTCATGCCCCAACATACTCTGAAAATTCTAGAACCTAGTCCGCTAGCTCTGGCACTGCACCAATATATGCTGCGTAATAATAGGTTGACTATGCAGCCTCATATCACGTCTCTACCAGAGACCTCCTCTACTTGAGACCTCGCTAGCTCATCTTGCAGCTCCTTGTTCTCTCAGTCTCTCTCTGTCAGGTGAGCATTCTGTATGACAACCTATATATGGAGATCACCCAGCTCTCCCTGTGCCTGTCGCAACCTCTCTCGGGTCCTCCGTAGTAAATCCTACAACTATGCGACCTCATTCTCCTGGAGGGGGACCCTGTGCAGCCTACTCCTGCATAACCACATCCTCAACCTGTGCCTCCTTTTTAGGAGGCTATTGTGATGTCTCCTTGGTATGTTGCATCAATGATCTATCCTGGGCTCCACTACTACCTGCTCCAGGATCTGTCCCCATCTGTCACGTAAAAATGGCTACCTGTGCCACCATCTATCACGGTATCTGCTACGGAACTGCCTGCTATTGCTGAGGTAGAGATTGAGCTACCTACTACTACTCTGGTGGTGGCTGGGCCACCTGCTAACCCATCCCAATTGGATCTGTAAATTGGGGGAATGGATGTGCTAACAAATGATCCTGCTATGTTGTTTCATCCCTCATCAACTACAAATACCATGTAATCCCATCGAGCCGGTGCTACCCATGCCTCTATCATACATAGACCCTAATCAAGTCTCACCAACTAGCCCTTCTTCACCTCATCGACAAAGTGAGCATATGCACAGTACTCCTCAAATATATCTTGCGGCCTCCCGAACTGCCACAGGACCTGTGATAATGGAAACCACTCAATGATAGCTATAGTGCGGCTGATCAATGGACGTGAACAAAACATGTGTGGAAGCTCATGCCTAGCATCATCCTAGACCTCTATACCTACCCATGGCCGCCATACCACTATGACCATGTCATCCAACTAAGCCCGCCACTGCTCAGTTTTACCCAATGTTGGTTGGGTCATAGGGCCACCGTACCTATAAATGTATGGCTCTAAAGGTTGTCTTGTGTCCTGGAATACTAGCCTGCAAATGGGAAGATTCTCCCAAGCCCATATCTACAGTACGAACACTCATGCTGCCATGCTCCAAGAATCTTGATATATGAGCTCGTGCATCTCATGATACATCTGTGCAAGCATGCACTGACCCCATCCATATCTCACGAGTGGCTGCTCCAACATCCTTTGTAACATCCGGCACCAGCCATACTCCAGTCCATGCTACCCTCTATTTGGCATCACGTAGCAACCCAAGAATATTGCTAACACAACTACTAACCAATGCCCAGTGACATAGTCTTTGATTAGATCATCCCAGGGGATCGCATGGCCCATCACTAGATCATCTTGAAATATCTCTTTGAGCACCACAGTGCCTACTCTCAGTTGTGTATTGTATCATCTTAAAATGGAAGTACTTCCATGTTAAGAGCATTTAGCCCTCCGAGTAAGTGGTTTAGGGTCATGATTGGCATCTTTGCATTCTCCCTTATCTTCCACTTCTTTTCTACACTTGATTTCTTCATTCTAGATGAAATTAGGGTTAAGGTCTTAAAGGACTTTCCTGATTTTCTGTCTTCCATGGCTCCATTTTCTAGGTAGGATTTAGAAATGAGAGCTCCTAGTCCTTAATCATATCATTCCAAGGATTTTCTATCTATTCCAGACATTGGGTCCTGTTCAGACATCAATTTCTAAATTTCTAGCATCTCTGGGATCTCTGTTGTAGAACATGACAAAGTTAGGGTCTGAGGTCAAGGTTGACCTTGACCTTGACCAGGTCAGGGTCGACCTCGACCCTGACCCCTTCCCGCCAACATTTCAAACTCTCATTTGCCAATAATTTAGCTTTCAGGAAAGTTATTTCTCTGCCTCCGGGTCGGCTGTTTCAAGCTCCGAAATAGTAAATCCTTTAATTGTATTTAATCAAGGTATATTTTATAAAGGTGAGGACCTAATTGGGATTTAATTCTCCAAGGTGGCCCATCTAGAGGAGTGTGCCCTAGATCACTATAAAAGGAGGCCTTCCTCTCTCATTTTCACATCTCATCTCAAGCAATCAAGCTCTCAAGTTCTCAAGGTGATCAAGCAAGCATTCATTCAAGTATTCAAGTCTTCTTCTCCATCCAAGTTCTCCATTGAAGATCAAGGATTCATGTATTCAAGCTATTGAAGGAATTTGGTTCAAGCATTCAAGATCTATCATTCAAATCCTAGATCTAGCCACCATGGTGGTGTGATCTTCCTTCAAGATCCTTTGTTCATCTTCAAGATCCATATCATTGTTTCCTCAAGGTGGATTTCAAGCATACAATCATGGAGGTTTGATCATGTTATGTTCAAGCTTTCATATAAATATATTTGATTACATTCCAAATACATTATCATATCTATTGAATTGCATAGCTTCATTGTTAGATTCATTTCTACTACTTGCTAGCATTCTCCCATTTCAATTTCAATATTAAGGTTGATTCCAAACCAGGGTTTGACCAAGGCAATCCCCCCAAACAAACAACAAAACCATTTTTCTTGTAGGTACAGGTGTGAAATCTCAAATTTGAGAGTGAATTTGGATACCCTTTTCGGCAATCTTTCAGGATCTGCGAACAAAATCAGAATCAGACTTCAAATAAATAATGTGGTCTTTGACCTTTTAAAAGGTCAAAGTCGACCTGTGTGAATTTGGAGAAAAGATTTATGGGTTTTGTCCGCCTCGACATTTCCAGTCCACAACCAATGACGGAATCTTCAGAAAGTTCATACAGAAGCCAGAATTCAGCATTTTCTAGATCTACCCTAATTCAAGGTTAGTATTTGCACTTTAATTATTTCAGATTTCAAGCTTAATCCAACTATAGGGAAGTATAGGGTTTTTCTCTCTCTTTCATATTCTTCATAGATTGATTCGATTGTGTATTAACCTCTTGGTTGATCAAATTGGATCTCTCCTTTGGGAATTTGGTTTTAGGAGTGAATCTTACATTTTCCCCACACATACACAAATAGTGGTGATTCCAAATTGCCACTATTCATGTATCATATTCAATATGCAAGTCGTGGAAGGGTACTCTTAGGATCCTATAGATATCCTCTGGGGTAACTGTCATCTCCCCCTATGGCAAGTGAAATGTGTTCATTTCTAAATGGAAACACTCGACAAGTGCACCTAGTAATCCATGATTTACCCAGATGTCAGGTACATCACGCAAGTATGATAGTCCTAATCCATCTATATGGGTGGACCCTACATCATCGAATCACCACACTACCTCATCGATGACTGGGTGGTGAGATTGGAACACAATATCGAGGAAGTCAACCTACAATACAAGTGACAACACATGATCAGTATCCTCAATCATGATGGTTTTTCAAAGCAAAATAGCAATTGAAAGTGTGCACCTATCCTAAAATGCCTCTCAGATGCTCTACTTGGGTAAAAATTTTGGTTTTCTATGACAGTTTCCCGTGTGAGGAAGTAGGACACTCGCACGAGATTTCTCTGTCCCGTGAGACTTCATGCCAGTTCACGAGAGAGATCTTCCTTGAGCAAGATTTCTCATGCAACTTTGATGACCTCTTCACGTGAGCCTATGGAGAAACCCCATGCAAGGAAACCCTCTTTTGGTATTTCCTCGTGCGAGACTCCTCCATGGCCCACGCGAGGAAATCATTTCCTCGCGCGAGTTCTTGTGAGAAACTCCTAAATTTACCCTAAAACCTATCTAAATCTACTAAAATGCATCAAAATTTGAAATACAAGGTAGGTTATTGACTACTCATAGTTGGGTCATACGCCGTCAGCCGGCTGTGATGTCAGGAGCACTCGAATCTGTGCAATCTCACTGGCATGCTCTCCATTTTACTCAGAGCTCACTAAATTGCTAAAAGTCAAAGGTTACAAATGAATTGAAAATGACCCTTTTGGGCTTTATATAGGTTTTGACCTAATTTTCAAAAGTGCTATGTTCTACGTGAAAACTTCACCCTTGGCTAAATCGACCACTCTGAATCCATTTTTGGGATCAAAATTGAAATCTGACACTCCTACATTGCTCAAAATCACGTTTTAACATTTCTAGGACCGACACGATCGGACGCTTGTGTAGTCAACCTTCTAATGTCGTATTCTTGCCAGAATCACATCTCATCATAATTTTCTTGACATCTTCAACTTTTTCATCAAAAGTCAACTCTAGTCAACCATGGTCAAACTTGGTCAACCAGACCTCCAAATTACTCCAGATCGCTTCTGCATCTTCTCGATTCTTCTGTAATCTATTATGAGTTCTTCTAGACCTCTAATTTTATCTCTATTTGCAACCTTTTGCTGTCAATTACATTTATGACATGTCATCTTTCCATTTTGCTCCAGAGGGGGTAGGATGATTGCATCATTTAATCAATTCTCAAATTAATCTGATCTAAATCAAAAGTCCTCATCTCTCAGGGCATCTCATCACTTAGGGCATATTCAACCTTTGTACCTCGTGGTCAAAATTGGATGTTTCGTGATCTTAAATCACTAGGGGCATCTCTATGCCTTGCATCTTATCATCATACTGTTAGGCATCTGAGCAATCTAACTTAGATCCTTGGGAATCAAACTTCATTCTAGAGATGGCTCTCAAAATGTCTTTAGGTATCTGAGCGATCTAACTCAAATCTCTGGGAATCAAGCTTCGTTCTGGAGATGATTCTTGAAATCCCTATTAGGTATTGGGGCAATCTAACCCTAATTCATGGAAGTCAAGCTTCGTTCTAGAGATGGCTCTCGAAAACTCTTTTATCGATATCTGGGCAATCTAACCCAAGTCTCGGAGGACTAAGCTTCATTCTAGAGATAGTCCTACAAATCTACATTAGTTATCATTTAATCAACGGGTATTGGGGCAATCTAACCCTAACTCCTAAAGATTGAGCCTCGTTCTGGGGATAGTCTTATGAAAGTGGTAATTTGACCAAGGTCTTCACAATCTAACTTAGACTTCAGAGAACCAAGCTTCATTCTGAAGATGGTTCTACAACTCGATCTGATCGGTGTCTTGGCAATCTAACCTTGACTTCTGAGGGTTAAGCTTCGTTCTAGAGATAATCCTAAAAACCTCATCAATTGTCACATTTAGACTATTCTTTGAATCAATACGCTGCTCGCACATCAATTCAAAGAGGGGAAAAATGTAATACCCCAAAATGGGCATCTTGATATCTTAACCAATTTTGTTGCATTTAGTCTCGTTTTATCAATTTTGAATCATCAAAGTCCTATTGTACTAGGCAATTTTGTCTTCTATTTGACTTTACTTGACTTAGTGTCAAATGTGGAAAACCTTAAATCTACATCAATCACATATCATATTTAATTCCTAAATATCGACTATAATTGGCTAAATAAACCCTATGATCAATTAATTTAATTGCAAAGTCCTAGCACTTTAATTAAATTAAATCCACCCTCTTTAGCTAAAACACATAAATAGGAATTAAATAAATATTTAGTTTTAAATAAATATCCTCATCTCAATAAATGAATTTAATTATTCAAATAATTGAGAAAATCCACTTATGAGGCAATATTGTATTTATTTAAATTAAATATTCTCTCCAAATCTTCTCTGCAGTTCAGAAAAGGAAACTTTGAGTTCATTAAGAATTCAAAAAAGGACATAAAAAAGTTAAAGCTCCACATAGACAAAAGCAAAAAGCTGACTACCTCTTTGTAGGAAACTTTCTATTCTGAACTGAATTCTCATCCAATCTCCACCATTCGTCTGATTCAATCTTAATCGTCGATTGAACCTAGGATTCTACAAAAGAACCCTCATTTCTCATTCAAAGGATCTAACTTTTCGAGCAACAAAGTGCTGTCGCATTGTTACCGAAACTCATTTGCATTCAAGCTTTCATTTCTTAGTATAATCTTCATTTCTAGATCAATATATCATGTTTAGCTTAATGATGCACTTCATTTCTTAATCCAGTTTTCTTTCATTGTTCTTAGATTAATTTCATCATTTCTAGATTAATCTTGCATACTCATTCTAGAATAATCTGCATTGTACTTTCAATTAAATCCTTCATTCTAGTGTTAGTATATGGTTGCAGGAATCTCGATTCTGAGAGCAATTTAGAACCCTACCAAGATAGAAGGCAACAGGTCAAATCATCCAGACAGGCGAGATGAATAATCTCATATTCATTCTTGTCTACAACTAGTGAACAATGACTATGTTGAAGTGTGGAGCTAAATCAGAGGCCCATATTTAGTTCATACAATACCTACCCTGTAGATCCATGTAATGATGTCTCAAGGTGTCAATATTTTTAGTATCTACATCAAACTTGTATCCTCCTAGTCTAGGCTCTACAAGTGCATCATGTGCAGGCTCATCAAAACCCCCCATGGCTACATGCATCAAGTCAGTATCATCCCCACTAGAAACCTCCTCATCCCATCCAGAAGCCTCCTCCATCTCCTCATCGCCACTAGATGAACCTGTATCTCTGCTACTGCTACCGTGTGTGTAAAAATTAGTTGTTAAATAACACTACACTTCAATGAGTCTTTATGTGATTTATTTAAAAAATTAAAATAGAATAATCTAAAATTGAAACCAACCAAGATGACCCATTGCCTTCTAGTAGGTCAGTTATAATGGAGGAAGGGATACTATACCAGCAGACGATATAATTCAGAATGAACAAAGCCACATGTTTTCATGTTGCTTTGGTAAGTGGGACTGCTTCACCCCACTTGGTGAAGTACTCTATGGTTGTTATTATGTACTCATATCCATTTGAAGAGGACAGATGTATCAGCACGATGAGATCAAATGCCCATCGCTAAAAGGTTCAATATGTGATAAAAGGGATACGCTCCTTGGCTGGAGCATGTATAAGATTTCCATGTACCTGGCATTTCTTACAAGCTTTGGAGTACCTTGTTGCTTCTTTCTCCATGTATGGCCAATAGCAGCCAACTCTTAGCAGTTTCTGGGACAATGTGAGACTATTTTAATGGGATCCACACATGCCCTCATGGAATTAGATTAACGCACACTTGGACTCCTCTCGTTCTAATCACCTAAGTAAAGTACCATCTAAGCCTCTCATATATAGGTCATTAGCAATGATGACATACCATGAGGAGTTTCAGATAATGTGTCTTTTTTTCATTTTTGGTTAAGTTATCTGAGATAACTTGGTCTTAGAGGTAAGAGTAGACATGGCTATATAGTGAGGAGTTTTTTCCTACGATGGTATAGATTGTCTAGGAATTAGGGGAGTTGTATGTTGGGTAGGATAATTCTTCCACCAAGAACTTATAGTAGAATTCATGTTCCTATACTTGTACAATTGATGCTAGTGTAGCCATTGCATCAACAACCTTATTTTCTATTCTTGGAATGTGTTAGAATGTGATGAAAACAAAATACTTTTTCAGATCATCAACCATTCATTTGTAGGGCATGAGCTTTTCATCCTAAGTTTGATACTCATCATTGGTTTGATTGATAATTAGTTGAGAGTCACTATAGATGTGCAGTTCCATGATTTTCCACTCAATTTCCATTTTGATAACATTTACAAAAACTTCATATTTGACAATGTTATTGGTACCAGGAGATAAGATCTTTTCAGGCACCTCAACGAGGTTTTCACCTTTAGATTTTTCTTTTCTTTTTACCTTTTTTTGGTTATGATACTGCCGCAATATGGTTTTCACCATCAGAATGCTTAATCTTTTTCATTTTGTTTTTTAGATTGAGGTACTTGATATCCTCCTTCGTTAGATTCACACTATGTTTTTTGATGGAAGAGGTCAAAGGTTCAACAATGTTTAGGTAAAAAGCCAATGAATAGTCATTAGGAAAGGTATGGATATTAAGTGGCTTATTTTGTCGTGTCTAGTCGATTAGCTCAGGATGCATGAGAGGTAGTTCATTGGATGGTTCCAAGGAATTCAAAATATGTTCATCATAACTCACGAGTGGTAAGTCAAGATCTAGGATATTACTTTGTGATATATTTTTTTAACCAGAAGGAATCTCAGCATTGTCATCAAAATTTGTGTTGGCTATAGGCGCACCTGACTCATTTAGTCTAGCGCTGGGACATAGATTTCCTTGATGTACTTCCCTAGAATCTATTTCATTTATTTGATGAAACCACATCCTAAGAGGGGTTATTTCAATCTTGGACCTTGAGAGGATTCTATTGTTAAGGCTTCTGTCATAGTTTCTCAAGTTTAAGTTTATGTCTTCAAATACTCTTTCAAGTTTTTCTTGAATCACCTAGGTGTCTATGTCTATTTCATTTGTATCCTGGATTACTAGGTCAGAAAACCTATGAGTTGTTTGTGGTATGAATTTTGGAGATCCATCATCTTCCCCAAAGTCCAAATTGATGAAAACCAAAAGATTTTATGTAGCCCTTTCATTTGAGATTTCTCCTTGTTCAAACTAAGTGGCATATCTATGTATCATATCCACTTATATATCTATCGTAGCATTTGAGAGTACATCCCATTCATACTCATGTGAATTGGTTTGGATGTCTTCCTACCTACCTAGGTATTGTGCAAGGTTCATGGGACGTTCTTTATCCTCGCCTAGGTTCTTTCTCTCTTTTTGTCTACCCTCTTGCATAGGTCTTATCATTTCATCTTCTTCTTTTGATATAGGTAATTCATTGGTATCAATAAAGTGGGGTAGATCCAACATATGTGCTATAGTTACTAGTTGCCCCCAATTAGGGTGTCTATCATCTAATCCTTGGTTCAAATCATTATCTTCTGTATCAGATTATTGATCCTACTCATGTTGATTTATCAAGGGTTCTTCTGTTGGTTGATTTGGTTCAAAGATATCTCTATACTATTTTGGAAGTCATGGTTCTCTGTGATAATAAGGATTATTTGTTTGGATATACAATAGCCTTTCAAATGGTAGATTCTCAATTTTATCTTCTTCCTCACTTTGTGTTTCAAATATGGGCCCTCCCCGATAGACTATAGGATGAAACTTTGCTTATTTAAAACCAACGCTCATTTTATTTTTTGAATTTTTGAGCTCTACATGAAGTGGTTCAATGAGTCATGTCTCATTCATGTCTAAATGACCCTTCCCTTTTAACCCATTTGTTTCATCAGCTCATACCCCTTACCATATTTTTAAGGGGATATTTCACAATGTTTGACCTCATTACCTTTGGGTTCTCTATATAACCATTCCAGAATGGATTTATCTTCATTTTCATCTTCAACAATTATAGTTTCTTGGATGAATCTACCATCATAGATGACTTGAGATGGTGCAATTGATGGTTTCATTTCCTCTTAAGGTTTCCTATAAGATCTGGTGGATGTGGGTGGTGATGTCAATGATAGAACAGGCTCTATCATGTATCCACCCTGGTGGTACCCTAAATTTTGAGAATTTAGGAGTCCCAATCCATTATCAAGAATCAAGTTTCTCCATACTAAAAAAATCAAAGGAAGGAAGATTTATGACACAAATAAATAGAACTAACTAATCGAAGTCTTAAGAAAATTCTGGAATTTTAACCTGCTTCAAAGATGATGCCAACAGAGGCTGAAGATGGTCGAATTTTAAAAATCTAAAAATGACCTAGTTCAGGAAATCAACTTTCAAAGCTCCAATAATAATCTTAGCTTTTCACGAGGTGTTTTTGGTTTTTGACCAAGTCAAAATCCGAAAGATAGGTAGTTATTAGCTAATTTTTTGATTAATTTTTTCAAAAGAAGTTTTTTAATTTTAGCATAGGGTGGCATCTCTTCACCCTAAAGGGGTTTGAAAACCATTCATCCACATATATATGTTGTGTAAAATGTAAAAGTAGGGAAGAATTTAAAAAAACACACTATGATACATTTTTAGGAGATAAAAAGAATTTGAATCAGCACTGGAACATGAACATTTTGTACCATTTTTCTGATCAATAAAAGAGTTAAGTATTTTGTTTCATTGATAAGGCAATCATTTACATTTTCTATTCAATTGGTCCTTTGGATAATAGATGTTTTCAAACATATGCCCTATTGCAGTGCTCAGATAGATCATAATTTTAGTTGATTTCCAGATAGCAAAAACTGGATTGAAAGATTGGTTATCAAATTTCAATTTTGTCTTATTGGCCTTTTTGAGAAAAGTTAAATTCGATAAGACTACTGTGATTTCATTCTAATTTTACAAGGATCAGTCACATGTATTAGGAGTAATATTAGTTGCATTCCATTTCCAAATTTGCACATGATAATTAGATAGACTTGACTCTATTGCCCAACCTGGAACAAGACACTAGTCCATTTTATTGATTAGTTTTAATTATTTGAAAATGTTGTGATGTTGCTCTGATAGATTATTCTTTTATTTCTTATTTAAAATTTTATAATCAAAACATTAAATTTTATTTACATACATAAATACATTGTTTTGGCATACTCTATTTATCTCAAAGTTTACAGAAGCATTTTGTTATTAGTTTTACGTGTTATATTGAAGTGAATCAGTTTAATATATATTTGTTATAAAAAGCCCAGATGTGAAGAATAAGTCTAAGGATTAGGTTAACCCACCTTGGTCCTGCAGAGCCAAAAGTGTAGGGGAGGAGGACCTTAATTGACCACTCTCGTTCGTTGGCCAAATCGGTTGGATATTTACAGATTAAGCAAGCATTCTTGATCGATTATCCAATATGATGATTTGAGCACCAACAGATTGGTGACTCTGTTGGGGATTTTTCTATGAAAGACAACATTGAAGATTACCTAGAAGCTCTGGTGATGTAATTAAAAATCTACTAGAGATAAGAACTCAAAATTAGTAAAGAAACATTTTCCTCGAAGAGAGGTGGTGACTCTATTCAATAAAACATTTTAATCAGTGACTCTGCTGAGGAATAAGACCCATGAGGAGATAAGTAAAGTTTTCCTCTTTGAAAGAGGTGGCAACTCTATTGTCAAGAACCTAATGTATAAATAAACAAGTTACTACCAATTCAGATATTTAGAATGTATCAGAGTAAACAACCATTTTAGAGAAAACCATTTATTCCAAATGGTATCAGGCCATTGGATCTCAGGGGATTCCATTGTATTCCTTTTAAGTTGCTCCCTAAGTTTTCACAACTTGTACCAAAGTTCCATGGAGAATGGGATGAATCAGTAGTTGAACATTTGGATGCATTTATAAAGAACTATGAGATTTGTGCAGAAGATCATGCAATGAAACTATTTGTCAACACATTAAAAGATAATACAAGAGAGGCATATGAATCACTACCTACATAGAGCATCTCATCATGGAAGGAGTTTGAGAAATGGTTATTTTATGAATTTCATGATGCAAGTGAAGGAGATAACATGTATTATGAACAAGATGAAAATAAGAATTGCATTATGGAAGAAGAACCTTATATGTCTCCCTTAGATGAATTTCTCAATTTGGAAAGATATGAAGGTAGGTATACAACCCATTTGTTCATAAGGATGGTAAGTATTTATCAGGAGATACCATCAAACATCATGCCTTCACACAATAAATTTATTAAAAAATTTCATGAGTTGGGAACCTCACTAGATGATCCTAATTTGAGGCTTCTTTATCAAAGATTAGAAGAATATACAAAAGAGAAACAAAAACTTGATGATGTTTCAGATTTAAGTGAAGAAAATTCTTTTGGACAATTTGAGGAGGAAGGAAATAACAAGTGTTATGAACAGGAAGAGGATCAACAATACATCTGGGAAGCCTTGTATGTCTCCCTTGGATGCATTTATTACTTTAGAATGGTATGAAAATAAAAATATGGTGAGTTTGTTTATAAGGATGATGGACATTTTCTATTAAATAACTTCTGATATTAGGCCTGATTTTTTAAACAAAATATACAGTTTAGGAGTAACTCGTGATCAGGTAAAGCTTATTCTTAAAATTGTATACAAAGATGTAATGGAAGAAAATGATAAAGTTACAGAAGAGGCATTGAGACATAATAGTATTTCAAAATCAAACAAAGAGGAAGTGTTGATCCATGCTGAATCAATACACATAATAGATGAGGTTCAGAAAAACAATACATATATTTGTTGTGATGAATATGTTGAGGAAAATGAATGCATTGTGGAATCTACAAAAATCCCTAATGAAATTTCATATGAAGAAGAAATTTCTGAATAGATTGAAGAAGCATCTACACCAGATCAAATTTGTGTGGAGACAAATGAAAATCATGATCAGGAAGAAGATTTTCTCAGTGCAGAACAAATTTTAGATTTGTTGGATAAGGAATATCAAAGGCATACACACAAAAATAATTCAAAATATTTTCCAATTTATAAGTATAAGTAAAATGATGAAACACTAGAAGATAAACCTAATGAGAGGGACACCTATCTTGTTGGTGAAGTATATGATTCTAAAAGGGATGAATTTAGTAGAGAGGAAGAAGAAGAAGATATGTATGAGTTCTCTATGTTCTTGAATCCATTATTTTAAGAGAATTATTTATGCATTCAAGTCCATCAACATCATGATATCATCTAGGTATACAATCACAAATTTACCTAAGAATTTCTTCAAAACTTCATTCATCAACCTCATAAAAGTACTTGGTGCATTAGTTAAACCAAAAGGCATAACCAAACACTCATACAAACCTTCTTTTGTCTTAAAAGAAGTCTTCCACTCATCACCTTCTTTGATTATGATATGATGATACCCACTTTTCAAATCAATCTTGGTAAAATATTTTTCTCTAGTCAAATTGTCCATTGTGTCATCCATTCTTGGTATAGGAAACCTATATTTCACTGTTATCTTGTTGATTGCTCTGGAATCTATACACATTTTCCATTCTCCATTCTTCTTAGGTGCCAATATAGTATGTACTACACAAGGACTCAAACTTTCTCTGATCAAACCTTTCTGCAAAAATTCTTGAATCTATCGGTTCAATTCCTAATTCTTGGCAGGTGTCAACCAATGTCATGCCTTATTCGGTAAAATAGCTCTAGGGATTAGGTCCATGCAATGATCAATGCTTCTCTTTGGTGGAAAACCATCAGGTACATTATCAAAAATGATCTCACTATACTCAGTGAGTAACTTATCAATCTCTTCAAAGATGCTATCCTCTATTTTCTTACTTGGTTTATTAGGAATCACATCAAAACACACATCATTCTTCTTCAAATCATTAAAAAAAATTCTTCCTTCCATCAAGAAAACTTTCATGGATGTACAAACATTACTAACATGTTCTTCAATCAAAGGTAACAAGATTTGTCTTCTCCTGTTAGCCCAAATAGTATATTTATACAATCTCCCATTATATATAGCATGTATATCATATTGCCAAGGTCTACCCAAAAAAATATGACAACAATCCATAGGCATGATATCACATAACACCTTATCATAGTACTTTTCAATTTTCAAATTCACATAACATTGTTCACTTACCAAGAGTTGATGCTCATCTTTGATCCATGAAATTTGAGAGGGCTTTGGGTGTTCCAACCTTTTCAACTGCAACTTTGTAACCATTTCCTCAAATGCCAAGTTCTATGAGCTTCTACTATCAATGATTACCTTCCATGCTTCATCAAAAACTCTACATCTAGTCTTGAACAAACTTTTCCTGACCGGATCTTCCTTATTACTTTCACTCCAAAGTGCTCTCTTACCATCAAGTTCTTTTCCTTCTCAGGTTCATTCGGTGACTCTTCTTGCACCAAAGAATTTCTATGGCTACCGACCTTTTTACTTGCATGTGTACACTCAAATGATCTATGTCCTTCTTCTCCAAAATTGTAATAAGTTCCTCAGAAACCACCTCTGTTATAACCACCTCGGTAGTTATTGCCTCTTCCTCTAGATGAACTTTCACCTTTCCACTCGGTCTTGCCTTTATCTAGATTTGTCTTTTCTGGTTCAGATCTACTATTCTCATCATAAGATCTACCTCTTCCTCTAGGGAATCTACCACCTCTACCTCTTTGTCTTTGCTCATATCTCTTGTTCAATTTCTCCTTAGCTTTCAATGCAAATTGATAAGCTTCTTCAATGTTCTCCAATTAACCAAATTGATTTCTCCTTGGATAGAAACTCTCAATCCATTCAAGTACCTAGAAATTCTTTCCACATCATCTTCCTCATGTCCAGATCTGATATCTAATCTATAGAATTTCTCAGTATAATCTTTTACTGAGCTATATTTCTACCTCAAACTTTGCATTCGTTTAACTAGGTTAATCTGATAATCACAAGGTAAGAACTTTCCTTTCAACTTATTCACCATCTTATTCCATACCTTGATTTTGTCTTTGCCTTTCCTCTTTCTGTCCAACTGCAGATGTTCCCACCATAAGGATGCATGACATTTCAACTTTGTGCTTGCAATTTTCACCTTCTTTTCCTTAGGGACATTTTCATACTCAAAGTACTTTTCCATCTCGATGATCCAGTCCATCAATTCATCTAAATCCAATTTTCCACTATACTCAGGAGGATTGAAATGTGGTGTAGACTTTAGATTTATCAAAGCCTTCAACAATCTTTCCTCACCTTGATCCATCACCCGTGCAGGTTCTACATCAACTTGTTCTTACTCAATTTCATCATCACTAACATCTTCAATATGTCGTCCTCTTCATTGGGTTGTTTCAACATCTTTCTAATCTAGTAGCAAGTTGGCTCAACATGTCTGCCAATCCTACATCTGCATCTCACCTCCCACGAACCATCTTGAAACCCTCTGCAATTGTAGGCCAGATCGCAATTTGCTACCCCACAACAAATCAACTAGGGTTTGACAAGAAGGAACCCTCAAACCTAGATTTACAAGATCTACAAACCTAGATCTAGATCTCACCTCACTCTAATACTACCTAACACAAGGGAGGAGGATGAGAGGGGCCAAAGGCACACCCTAACCAGATCCACCTTACAAAGATCACACACGAAAGAAACAAACACACAAGTGAGAGAGAGAATGCAGATCAACTTCTTATTATTCATTCAAATTGATTCATACATGTTGGCCTGTAAGGCCTTCCTGGTTAGGGCTAGATATTACAATTCAAGTACAAAATTCCTCCAACATGCGAAGATCTAAATCTATCTTCAATCTTATAACTTTTATCTTCTACTAAAACTGACTCCCTAAACTACAACCAAATATTACAATATATAGAAGAGGCTAACGAACAAGTTATCCTTCAGATGCACCATCAACAGAAGGAATGACCAAATCTAGGTTTACACACTTCCCAATGATAGATACCAACATTAAATATGTGACCATAATTAATTTCACAAGTTGACCTCAACAGGAAACTAAAACAAACACCTTGGTACACAAGGATAACCGAGCGCTAGACAAGCATCACCAAGCGCTAGGGAATTAACCGAGTGCTAAAGAGATAACTGACCAACCTTGGTTAACAAAGGAAACTGAGCAACTACCAAGCCAACTCAGTCAAAGAAGGAATTGAGAAACACAGGAAAACACAAACATGTTTTTGGGGACACGGGATTGCCAAGGACCCGAGATGCTCCTGCATCAATATGCCACTAAAATTCCTTATGAATTTCTTATAAAACTGAGCAAGACCATGAAAGCTTCTCACTTTTGTCCCTATGGTTGGTGTAGGCCAGTTTAGAATGGTTTCCACCTTACTTGGATCCATTTTCAATTGACCCTTGGATACTACAAATCCCAAGTAGACTAGTTCTTGTTTGAGGAACTCATATTTCTCCAAGTTAATTTCCAACTATTCTTCATGGAGTCTCTTGAGCGCTATCTCCAAATGTGTTAGGTGTTCCTCCTTTGTTTTTTTTTGAAGATGGGTATATCATCAAGATATACTACCACAAATCTATCGGTATAATCCTTTAGCACTTCATCCACCAATCTCATGAATGTGCTAGGAGCATTAGTAAGCCCAAATGGCATCACAAGCCACTCATATAGACCTTCAATAGTTTAAAAGGTTGTCTTCCACTCATCTACATCCTTTATCCTGATATGATGGTAACCACTCTTGAGATCTAACTTAGTGAAGTATTGAGCTCCTCCTAAAGAATCCATCAAGTCCTCTATCATAGGTATAGAAAACCTATACCTGATTGTAATCCTATTAATGTCTCTTGAATCAATAAAAAGCCTCCATTTTCCACCCTTCTTGGATGCTAGGACCATTGGTACTACACATGGACTAATGATTTTCTTTATGATCCCTTTCTCAAGCAATTCTTGCACCTGCCTTGCCACTTCTTGATTCTACTCTAGTGTGAGTTTGTAGGCTACCTTATTTGGCAATGAGGCCCCTGGTATGAAGTCAATCTAATGACTTACTAACCTCTTAGGTGGTAAGGTTGTTGGTGTCCCATCACTCACAATGTCCTTGCACTTTCCAAACAACTCTTGAATCTCTACTGGTAAGGGTGCTTGATTAGGCTTCTCCCCTTCTTTAGGCTTCACCACTATGGCATACCCTTCACTGTCCCCTTCTTGGAATGCATGTAACAAGTCTTTCCCACTACTCAACAACACACTAGGAGTTTTGGACTACTCCACTTCATCATCTATCAAAGATTGGATCTTGAAGGTTCTTCCATCCTTCTTAAAGGTGACAGTGTTTCTTTTTTCATCATACATGGCTTCTCTATCATATTTCCATGGTCTACCTAACAATAGATGACATGAATCCATGGGTAGTACATCACACAACAACTTATCCTTATACCCACCAATAGAAAATTCAACCCATGTTTTTTCATTTACTAGGACACTTTGTCCCTTATTCAACCATATTACCTTGTAAGGGTTATTATGAGGTATCTCAGTAAGGTTAATCTTCTTGACTTATTCTTCTACAATAATATTGTCAATGGAGCTAGAATCCACAATCACTTTGCATATGTTTCCCATGATTTTACACCTTACCCTAAAGAGAGCTCTTCTTTGCTTTGGCTCCTCTTTTATTGGTTGCCTAATGAGGACCCTCCTAAACATGAGGTTCTCTCCCATCTCTGACTCTATATGGCTAACCTCCGGTGACTTGACACTTAAAATGTCTTCTTGAGTGTAGGCCACTCTCTTTTCTGTACTATAAGAAGATGCCTTCTTTGGACACCTATAGGCTGGATGTCCCATCTACCCACAGTTATAACATTTCATGCTAGCAAAATAGGAGTTGCTTCTTCCTGCACCTCTCCCTCCAATAGAGCCTCCTTGATAGACTTTACCTCTACCAAAGTTTCATCTAGAAGATGTTTCACTACTATACTCTGCAAGTTTGGACTCTCCCTAGCTTCTTTGTTTAGTCCCTCTACCTTGCTAACTACCTCTATGACCCCCTTTGTCTCTTCCTCTTTCTCTACTCTTGGAGGTTTGATCTTTCTTCCTCCTACTCTTGTCTTCAATCTTGATGGCTAGTTGGTAACACTGGTGTACTATTTTGGGACTGAGAAGAGTCATCTCCTCTTGAATACTCCACTTGAATCCAATCAAATATCTGGCCACTTTTATGCTTTCATCCTTTGACACATTAGACCTCATTTAAAGCTTTTGAAACTCCTATGTATAGGAATTGACATCTAGGTCCTTTTGTCTTAAACTCTGCCTTTTCTTATGTAGTTTTATCTCATAGTCATCTAGCACGTAGGTTTCTTTTATCTTTCTCGCCATACCCTTCCAAGTGGAAATTGGGTTCTTTCCTTCTTTTTCCCTCTCGGTTTGGATGAACTTCCACCATGTCAATGAAAATCCTCTAAGTCTTGATTTGGCCACTATTACCTTATGTGCCTCTGTGACCCCATCACATTCAAAATGGTTTTCCATGCCTTCTATCCAATCCATGACTAGATCTGCCTCCATCTTGCCACTGAGCAATGGTATCCCTTCAAGAGCTTTCCCACTCGTGGCTTTTAAGGTTTTCAAGAAGGGCTCCTCTTATAACATAGGATCAGGTTTTGGAGTCTTATCCTCTTTAGGAATCTCTTTATCCTCAGATTCCCTCCAATCTAGTTTATCACTGACTTCTTCAGTCTTTATTTGCACTTCACCCAATGCTTGCTCCAACTGGGCTATCCTTTCTCTTAATAGCATATTGTCTTCCTCCTAGTATTCAACCTTCTTGGCCAATTCCACATTAGTCACCATGTTTGAAGACCCACTGGATTCACACTCTGATATACACTATGCAATCCCAAAAAATTTTGGGGCTCTGATACCAATCTGATAGGGAGGTTGGGAGATCTAATCACTAGCTCTTGCTTAGGTCCACCTACTGAACCTTTGGTGTTCTCCACTAACAAAAATTTTACCTTTAGGACTCCACTTGTAGCTCAATCCCCTAGTCTCCTAATCCAACCCAACTACCAAGACAAAACAAGATTCTTGGTGCTTACTTCCTTTATGCTCGCACTGACCCTTAAAACTAGGATAAGGGCTCACCACCTCCAAAATATCATTGAATCTTGCAGAGATAAGAGGTGTCAAAATATGTAATTTTTGGTTCAACTTGATGTCTTGGAGGTCTTACTTCCCCAATATGCCTTACTGATCTCATAGTCCCTTACCAAATTGGGGCTACAAGGAAGAGCCCCAATTAGGCCTCCTTGTCTGAGAAAATAGGGCTTTTCTCCTATTTGATTCCAAAGAACCCTACAAAATGATTATGGATTCTTGGATCAATTCCTAACCTCTCAAGGATTTTGGAGGATTTAGGGTTTCATCTGGCCGTACAACCCCCAACCAAAAATGAGTGCTTTTGGGAGGGTTTTAGGCTTTTACTGATTGCATGCCTTGTTCTTAAGTGTTTGGTGACCAAATGGATTGGTTGTACCTTCTCCCTTTGTGCAGTATTTTCCAAAGACCTTATCTATGACATCCAATCACTAATTTTCATTTCCTTATTCATCTCTACAAGTTATCTTTTTTCTTGTCTTAGTCTTTCGACCTAGCCAAGCTCACCATAGGCTCGCCTAGGGCATGACTGCAAAATAGCTTGAAAATATTTCTAGGGACCCTCCTCCTATACATATTATGTACATGAAGCATACTCATTATCCCCAAAAGGCCATACAAAATGAACAATGGGATAGTGAGTTAGATCCCCATTTCTACAACTCTCCTAGTATGAACCAGTGAACAAAGATAAACCAAAAGATTTAATACAATATAATGAAATGGAAAATAAATACTAAACTAATGGAACAAACTAAAATTAAAGACACTAATCTACATTATCCATCAATCAAAATCCACATTGCAACTCAAAACATAGCTCTTGTATTTACTAGTTATCAAACTGAATCAAAATCTCACACACTGTGCACACCTACAGAATTAGATCTCCATACAATAGAATGTCCAACCTCAAGATTTGGTCCAAGGTTTTCTTAAATAGCATGAGGATGGTCTTAGGTAGGATTTATGGAACTCATAAGATGATTAGAGCATTTGGACAACTTTGGTCCAAGCAACTTTTAAAAGTTGCAAAAGTTTCTATGCAACTTTTACAACAATTTTGCTCACCATAGACCTTAGTGAGGTCCTATGGAGTTCTAAGCTCCCTATTTGACTCAAAAATGACTTTCCACTTACCCTAAGCCCTGTGACATCATAATGACATCATCCATCCACATTTTACCATGCAAGAGACTATCACACTTTAGTCTCAAATCTAGAACCTAGGACCAAAATAGACCTCAAATCCCTATTGGAACACACACCTTGGTCAAAATGACCTTAGGAAAAACAAAACACATGCCAAGAATGGCTTAAAAAAAACAAAACTATGGTTCTCCTGCACCAATATCTTGATGCAAAATGACAAATTTTATTGCAATAAAAACATTTCCAAGGTAATTTGCCTTCATACTTACTAGACCCTTTAGGTACTTTTCTGGCTCAATTACGACTTCAAGTTCTTCAAGCTTCATTTATTCTTCTTCAAGCTCTTATATGTCATTAGCATACTTTGATGAACTCTCTCAAGGGTAATATCTCTATTTGTTCTTAGATAAAGTAGCTTTGAATGTAGTCTCAACTTTAGGAAGGGAATCACCAAATTCACTTAACTCAAAGACAGATAACTTACCAACCAACATTTCTTTTGTCACCTTAGCCATAGTTCTGATCTCTTCTATAGTTGCAACCTTGTTTTTGTAATGAGGTAAGGATGTCAAAACCTTAGCCACAATTTTATCTTCTTCAATTGTTCTATCAACACTTCTCATGCCGAAAATAAGTTTTGTTACCTTCTACATGTTAGAGGCAACATTCTCATCTTCAAACATCTTCAAGGCTTCAAACTTTCCTCTAAGTGTCTGCAAATTCACCATCTTCACTTGTGGGTCTCCTTCATGTAGAATCCTTAATTTCTCCCAGATTTGATTTGATGTCTCCAATTACATGACGTTAGAATATTTTGAATCTATTAAAGAACTTAACAAGGCTTCCTTCTCTGTAATGTTTCCATCAAATACCTTCTTTTCATCAAGGGTAGCATTCACAAGATCTGCAAGAGGATTATAGTTTTTTGTTTTTAATCTCCCAATTCTAATTACCAAGGCATCTCAAATGTGTCTATGTGTGTCCTTTCCAAAATCCATAGCTTCTTCCATCTAATCTCAGACTTTCCTTCCTGATAGATGCCATCCTAGATCACCTCAAGCTATTAGACTTCTCAAAGAGTCACTAGCTCTGATACCAATTAATAGAAATATAGCAACAACACACAACTAAGAGGGGTGGGGGTGAATCCATTTTTTCCTAAACACACAATCTTTATCCAACTTGCAGAATTAAACCTCTAGACCATAGATCTTAATGTTAAACATGAAAGAAAATAATCATAAAACCACATGAAAATATTTCGACCAATATTTTTTACATGGAAACCCTGTTAGGGGAAAAACCACTGTGGGGATCAAACCCACAAGATGATGTACTCTATTAGAAGCACAATACCCTATTAAAGGTAATACAAGGGGAATGCACATGCATTCAAGTGCACTTCCTAGAGCTCATTTCTAAATTACAATAAGGGAAGGGTCGCTTCCTTATAGATTAAATTGGACAATAATCCAATTTTTGGACAAAAATCCATTGATTATGAACTGACTGATAGAATCTCCAACATCCCAATACAATGCCAATGAAGTACAACAAATATCTACCTCAATCATAGATTCCACTCATACCTCTTCACATAGTCATGAATACATCATCCTTGCAAACCCATACACCTTCGCACTTACAAATGATTACATTCTTTTATACATTTCATCAACTTATTTCTATAAGGTCAGCCAAACACCTAATTAAAAAATATTAATTCATTACATCTCAATATACAATGGGATCCATTTAATTTTTGCTAAGACATAGAAATGATGAATAACATCATCCTTGAATATGAGCAACTCCATAAATCATGTCATGATCCATCACAACATGTTACACCAACCATGTTGACCAATGATGTTAATAATATTAACATGCTTCTAGATATTCCTTCAATACGCTCACAAAAGTCACCATGATCTAGAAACATGAATAAAACATGATCATAAGACATTAAAAAGAAACATTAAATACCTCAGCAACACCTCTATCTCATAATTCATAACCATCTTTATACTATTATCAAGAACAACAATCGGTAAACTTTGTCACTCCAGAAACATAGCTTGTGGTCCTCAAATCAATGCACAAATCATTTCAATGACACACTTCTAGGTCCTAAACATGGCATAGCCTTTGCATCTAAAAATATTGTTACACTGATCCCCACTAATCAAAATACTGTTATACTATATCTTCTTGAACACTTCTAGAACATCAAAATACCAGTCTCTGATAAATCATCCATAACTAACTCAAATCATATTGTGAACCTTTGTGACTTGACATATATCAAGTATAGACATTCTTCAACATATTTGTAACTTCACATCATCAGATCTATAACTCAGTAGCCTCACTAACCTAATCAATTCACTGAAAATTATTACAACTTATCTACAACAATGTGACAACAAATAAATATGTTGATATCAATAACAGGACATCTCTTAAATATGTGATAGAAATCTTTGAAGCACATATTTTCACAATATACCAACACATTTTTACACTAGTCATCTCCAACTCAATGTGCCAATGATAGCTTGAATCAAGTGAACATTCCTAAGGAATCAACATGGTTGACTAGAGAATTAAGTGTCTTACTTATGCATCCCATTATTGGCTAGCACCATGAATCTTACTAGATACCATTGGTTGTAGAGCCAAAAATCCCTTCTAATTGTTCATGTAGAGTTTGCGATACGTGCAACTTGAAGATACCCCACATGTATCCCTCTTTTTGAGATAGAAAATTTATCAAGATCTCTAGGTCTTGAGAAATTAAAAGCTTTGTATGCTTGAGAAGTGAGTTCCATGTAAGGGGGAGCCAATGCTACCAAGTTTCTATATAAATTGAATGTTTATTTTATTGTAAGGGGATTTTAAAAGGAGAGTCCTTGCCTTATCCATAGGTTGTGCTTGTTTGTTTTTATTTATTATTACCTCAACCATACTATTTGTTGCATGTTTGTTATCACTAAAATTTAACAAAAGACACTAAATTGACACCACACAGATAAATTAGACATAATTAACAGAACATTGCTACATAAATGAATAACCTGTAATGCAATTGAATTATCTCTTCTATGAAAATATCATTTTCTACTAAGCATATGTTGTTAATTAGTGCATTTGACATAACCCAACATTGCAACTGATATTGTCCTACTACACAATTGCCAAATTCTAAGATGCATTCACCATAACCATTTGACACAAATTCCTAAGATATTTTCAATCTGTATTAGACAAAAAAAGAGATTTCCAGGTTTGTCCTTGGTCTTTGTCTATATTTCTTTATTCCTATAATTGGCATTTGAAACTACATATTCCCTTAGGAACCTTTGTATTTTTATTGTACACTTGCATATAGGAAATCATTCCCTTGCATGTTATGCAAATCCTTTCATATAAGAAGTCATTCCCTTGCAGGTTTAGCATATACTTGTACATAGGAAAACATTTCATTATGTATCTAGTCTTCTCCTTACATTTAGGAATCTTATCTTTGTGTTATCCTAACATTTAGGAATCATATTTTTGCATTATCCTTACATTTGGAGCCTTTATTTTGAATTACCTTAATAGTCTGAAAAAATGAAAAAAAATCAAATTAAAACATAGGTTGGATTCCCTAAGGTTGAATATTCTACCTTTAGAGTTACCTTTTTAAAACTAGTAGGAATCTTTTGGACATCTCCATAGTGATTTTTATAACAATCTTGACCTCCTCAAATTCAATTATTGTCCTATCACAAGCAACAATTTTGTCAATATGTCATTTTTGTCCTAAACTTGAGGTCAAGAGAATTGTTCCAATCACTTGGGATTTTTCTAGAAGTATTGCTTTCAAAAAATCCAAAAAACTTTTGTTACAGTTTCCTTTCTCATGTAGGTATAGGACTGATTACTAAGAGTGGGGGGGGGGGGGGGGGTTGGTGAATCAGTAATCACCAACTCAAACTTAATTTCATAGTCTCAATACTTTAACAGATTTACCGATTAAGATATGTTGTAACCTATAACATCATTATCGATTAACTCAATATTAAACATTCATGCAACATATGAAATCATCCATTCAACAATAACAAGAGTATTTATTAAAAACATCAGATTTCCACAATCCATTATGATGAAATAAGTTTTTGGATTTGACTGTGTAAGTTTTTTTACATCAATGTTTCAGATCACACTCCGTGATCCATCATCAGGATTAAGAGTATTTATCTCGTGGAAACCCTATTAGGTTGAAAACCATAGTGTGAGAATAATGCAAACAAAAAATTGTACTCTTCTAAAATACGGTTGATTAAGAGTCCACCATGTTAAAGGCTCACTCAATAAGGATTACAAAAGCATTGTTAAATGCTACCTGGTTAAGGGATTTCCCTGAGACCTGTTAGAGTCTTTACCTAATTCAATTCTCTATTCTTCTATGTATCCTTCTCTATATCCTTCTTTGATCTGTCAATATCCACAATCTTCTTCTTCTCAAACATGATACCAGATTCCTACTTTCTTCTTCCTTAAGTATGTTTCCTCAATCATAAACCCTAAATTTCAATCCAACAATATGTATCTTTCATATAAGATCTAACCATCCATTTTTCTTTTCTTTACATCCTTATCGGCTTTGCTAAATGATAAACCATTTATTCTTGTATAAACTTCCTTGATATGCTTTACCTAGATCTTTGTGTCATCACCTTTTTCTTTAAGTTTATCGTCGAGTCATCTCACTTTCTTAATTCATCATCTATTCTTCACTTGTCTTTAGATCTTCACTATCTCTGATAAGTCTTCGTTTGTACCGATAAGACTTCATTTAGTGTACCGATAAGACAATAGTTTACCGGTAGGTACCTTCACCTTTACTCATAACTAATTAATATCTTTATGAATAAAATCCTTCAGCTTAACTTCTTATCATACTCTGATAAACAATCAAATCATTCAATTGTCCACAATTGCTAGTCTTAACAGTTACCCAATAAGAGCCTTACTTAACATTATAGCAACAATTTCCTTCTGATAAATATGGTAGCAAGTCAAAACATCATGCCAAATAGTTTGACATCAATGAAAACATATAACTAATTATCACATATACAAATCATGTTCTTACTAGTAGCAACCTCCTTCAACATGTTATGCCAACATCCATAGAGTTATGCCAACAATCTCCCCCTTTGGCATTGATGGAAAATATTTCTTTCAATCTTATCAACCTTCATCAATAATCTCTCCCCCTTTGACAATAATGCCAAAGGTGATTAACCTTTCATCTCTTGTCTTCTAAATGTGTGCTTATATTGTGCTTCCTCTTTTCCTAGCCTGGACTACTCCCCCATAGAGTATTCCTCCAATACATCAATTCATGTTCATAATATTTTGATTAAGTGGTATGAACTGATGCATATTGCATCTTTTCTTAATTTATATCTAATAGGGGTAGGACCCCTAATCTACCTCTTAGATATTCAAATCTCTCTTTAGGTAGTGGTTTAGTGAATATATCTACAACTTTCTCTTTTGTAGGTATATACTCCAATCTCACTTCCTTATCTTGTACCTTCTCTCTTAGAAAATGATATTTGATAGCTATGTTCTTGGTCTTTGAGTGCATTATCATATTCTATGATATATTGATAGCACTAGTGTTATCACAATGTATAACAACAAGTTCACTTACCTTTTCTTGTATACCTTCTAGTATTTTCTTAATCCATAAAACTTGTTGATAGTTTATTGTAGTAGCCACATATTCTGCTTCAGCAGTAGATTGTGAAATACAATTTTGCTTCTTGCGCATCCATGACACTAATCTGTTTCCAAGATAAAAAGCTCCTCCACTTGTACTTTTTCTATCATTAATGTTTCCTGCCCAATCTACGTCATATAGGAAATCATTCCCTTGCATATTTTGCAAATCCTTTCATATTATAAGTCATTCCCTTGAATGTTTAGCATATACTTGTACATAGGAAAACATTCCATTCTGTATCTAGTCTTCTCCTTACAGTTAAGAATCTTATCATTGTGTTATTCTAATATTTAGGAATCATATTTTTGCATTATCCTTACATTTAGAGCCTTTATTTTGAATTAGCTTAATAGTCTACAAAAATGAAAAAAAATCATTAAAACATAGGTTGGATTCCCTAATGTTGAATATTCTACCTTTAGAGTTACCTTTTTAAAACTAGTAATAATATCTTTTGGACATCTCCATAGTGATTTTTATAACAATCTTGACCTCCTCAACATCAATTATTGTCCTATCATGAACAACAATTTTGTCAATATGTCATTTTTGTCCTAAACTTGAGGTCAAGAGAATTATTCCAATAACTTTGGATTTTTATAAAAGTATTGCTTTCAAAAAATCCAAAAAAATTTTGTTACAGTTTCCTTTCTCATGTAGGTATAGGACTGATTACTAAGAGGGGGGGAGGGGTGAATCATTAATCACCAACTCAAACTTAATTTCATAGTCTCAATACTTCTTTAACAAATTTATCGATTAAGATATGTTGTAACCTATAATATCATTATTGGTTAACTCAACATTAAACATTCATGCAATATATGAAATCATCCATTCAACCATAACACAAGTATTTATCTCATGGAAACCCTATTAGGGTGAAAACCACAATGTGAGAATAATGCAAATAAAAAATTGTACTCTTCTAAAATACGGTCGGTTAAGAGCCCGCCATGTTAAAGGCTTACTCGATAAGGATTACAAAAGCATTGTTAAATGCTACCCGGTTAAGGGATTTCCCTGAGACTTGTTAGAGTCTTTACCCAATTTAATTCTCTATTCTTCTTTGTATCCTTATCTATATCCTTCTCTCATCCGCTGATATCCACAATCTTCTTCTTCTCAAACGTGATACCAAATTCCTTCTTTCTTCTTCCTTAAGTATGTTTCCTCAATCATAAACCCTAAATTTTAATCCAATAATTTGTATCTTTCATATAAGATCTAACCATCCATATTTATTTTCTTTACATCCTTATCGGCTTTGCTAAATAATAAACCATTTTATTCTTGTATAAACTTCCTTGATATGCTTTACCTCGATCTTTGTGTCATCACCTTTTTCTTTAAGTTTATCATCGAGTCATCTCACTTTCTTAATTAATCATCTATTCTTCACTTGTTTTTAGATCTTCACTATCTCTGATAAGTCTTCCTTTGTACCGATAAGACTTTATTTAGTGTATCAATAAGACAATAGTTTACCGGTAGGTACCTTAATCAAATTAACTTCACCTTTACTTGTAACTGATTAATATCTTTATTAATAGAATCCTCGAACTTAACTTCTTATAATACTCTGATAAAAAATCAAACCATTCAATTGTCCACCATTGTTAGTCTTAACAGTTTCCCAATAAGAGCCTTACTTAACATTATAGCAACAATTTCCTTCCAATAGATATGGTAGCAAGTCAAAACATCATGCCAAATAGTTTGACATCAATGGAAAACATATAATTGATTATCATGTATACTAATCATGTTCTTACTAGTAGCAACCTCCTTCAACATGTTATGCCAACAACCATACAATTATTCCAACAATCTCCCCCTTTGGCATTGATGGAAAAAAAATCTTTCAATCTTATCAACCTTCATCAATAATCTCTCCCCCTTTGAAAAAAATTCCAAAGGTGATTAACCTTTCATATCTTGTCTTCTGAATGTGTGCTTATATTGTGCTTCTTCTTTTCCTATCTTGGACAAGTCCCCCATAGAGTATTCATCCAATACATCAATTCATGTTCATAATATTCTGATTAAGTGGTATGAACTGATGCATATTGTTGTTAGGAATAGTCCCAAGAGATAATTGAGAGAGGGGGGGGGGGGTGAATCAATTATCTACAAGTTTCAATTCTTTATCCAATTAAGTATACTTAAACATAAAGCATAAACATGATGAAAGAACACTTGAACACAACACCAATATTTTGGTTACGGGGAAACCCAAATAGGTAAAAACCCCGGTGGGAATTGACACCCACTAATATCCTGCACTAGTGTATTATGATCCTTGTTGGAAAATCCTTAACCTTGTTAGGAGTTGCTTTACAATATATTTAGTATAGTAGACCTGGTCAAGGGTTGAACCCTATTAGGAGTCTTTTACAATAGTCCTTGTTAGGGGAGAGGATGCACTATTCGAGAGCTCACTGCTCAAAGGGGTGAAGGCTACAACCTTCTAAATAATAGATACACACTATATCTAGATCTTGGTGAACTGTGCTTAGACCTATTGTCTGGATCAGTTCTAATGTATAGCATAAACACTTTACTTGGTCACATAGACCATCCTCTGATGGCTCAACTCTTTGCACACTCTGCTCTGCTTTACTTAATCAACTATGAACCACACTCAAGCAATCACAAATGACTGCCTATAAATATCTTTCCTCTAAATGATATAATCAAGTCGGCTTGTTAGAACCACCTTAAAATCATATTAGAGAAACCATAAAAAACTCCAATAACAATTCAGTTGGCTCTACTAAGCATGCAATGCATTCTGGGACCTGTCCAATAAGATAATTGTAGACGCATGCTACACACTATCGGCTCTACCAAAACAACTAGATCTTTCTCCTCAAGTTGAATTAATTCATGCGCTCTTAACTAAACATCACTAACTCTTCTCTAAGCTTAAATCCAAGGGTGCATACCCAAATGATAGGCACAACTCCAGAACCAATATAATCTATGTCGACTCTTCTAAATAAACATAGGAAACTGCTACTGGTGAATAATGACTGCATAACTTCACTTCTACTAATCATCAGACTCTACATCCATGAATGTAACATTACTAATATGTCTTCAACATATATCCAAGTGCACAAGGCTCCATGATAATTTTACAAACAACCATACATAGAACACTGCCTGTTACTCTGTTAGGAACACTGCTGATACAAGCTGTTGTATAACTGTCTGTACTAACAGTTAACCTCTACACCCATGATATCATGCTGATATCATGTCCATGCTACATATACTGAAAGCTTACTACATAAGTCTTGCACGCATGCTACTTTCCATATGTTGTCATCAATGACAAACATACAGTCAGTACTAGCCTACTGGCAAATCTCCAACAATCTCCCCCTTTGGCATTGATGGCAAGATGTGGAATGAAAAACCACCACCAACCCAATGAGAAATAATTTTATAACATTCTCCATTTCCTCAACTAAACTGCTTCCAAGACTGAATACTACTCCCCCTTAGTATACCACTCCTTTGCTTTTGTTTTTCATGACTCTGAATATTACTCCCCCTTTGACATCAATGGCAAAGGGCACCATTCATTTCAAGCACCGGTACTACTCCTGAGGTAGAGTAGTCAACCTTCCATTAGTCCCTGAGGATTGATGCCTTTTCTTCTATCTTTTAAGTAGAATCAAGGAAGGGAATTACTCCCAACTTCTCCTTGAGATACTCAAAAGTATCCTTAGGCAAGGGCTTTGTGAATATATCTGCCAATTGATCTTTAGTACTCACATAGTCCAAATTGACTTTTTTCTCTGCCACTTTCTCTCTTAGGAAGTGATACTTGATCTCAATGTGCTTTATTTTTTCATGTATCACAAGGTTTTTCGACATATTGATAGTGCTAGTGTTATCATAGTGAATAACAATAGGATAATCAATCTAAATACCAAAATCCTTTATCATATGTTTGATCCAAACAATTGTAGAACAATTCAAGGCTGCTGCAACATACTCCACTTCTGCTATTGACTGAGAAATACAATTATGTTTCTTGCTTGTCCAAGTGACAAGTCTATCACCAAGAAACACTGCTCCACCTGATGTACTCTTTCTGTCATCAACACAACCTGCCCAATCTGCATCAGTGTACACATGAAGCTCAACATTTTCTGAATTAGGATACCATAGACCATAGTCTATAGTGCCTTGCAAATATCTAAATATCCTTTTTACTACCATGAGGTGACTTTGTTTAGGCTCTGTTGCAAATCTTCCAACTATGCCAACTGCATTGGAAATATCAGGTCTAGTCTGAGTAAGCTAAATAAGTTTGCCAATCATAGACTTGTACAATGTTATATCTACTATTGGTGAGTCATCTTCTTTTGTAAGCTTGCATCCAGTTATCATAGGTGTCCCTACTGGCTTGCAATCATCCATCTTGAAATTCTTTAATATTTCTTTCACATACTTGGACTGATTAATGAAAATACCTTTCTCTGTCTGTTGTACATTCAATCCCAAAAAGTATTTGATAGGACCAATCATATTCATCTCAAACTCATTTTTCATTTCTTTGGCAAATTTTGCACTTAGTTTGTCATTACCTCCAAAGATAATGTCATCAACAAATATAGCTACAAGTAGTAGACCTTCAGATGTCTCTCTAATGAATAGATTACAATTTGTTGCACCTTTCTTGAATCCAATCTTAGTTAGATATCCATCAAGTTTTTCATACTAGGCTCTAGGGGCTTGCCTAAGTCCATAGAGGACCTTCTTCAATCTACATACCATATTAGGTCTATCTGATAAAGTGAATCCTTTCGGCTACTCAATGTATACTTCTTCTTTCAAATCTCCTTTCAAGAATGCTGACTTGACATCCATCTAATAAACTTTGAAGTTTTTGACTGTAGCATAAGCTAGAAACAATTTAATAGCTTTTAATCTACTTACTGGTGCAAATGTGTCTAAATAATCAATGCCTTCTCTTTGCGCATATCCCTTACATACTAACCTTGCTTTATTTCTTACTACTGTACCATCTTCATTCATCTTGTTTCTAAATATCCACTTTGTTCCAATCACATTCTTATCACTAGGTCTTGGGACTAGTTCCCAAGTGTCATTCTTAATAATCTGATCAAGTTCTTCTTTCATAGCCTCATGCCAATCTAAATCATTACATGCATCTTCAACACTTAAAGGTTCAATCTAAGATAGTAAACATACCGCTTCACTGCTAGCTAAGTTCTTTGCTTGTGATCTTGTTAAGACTTTGTCGCTCTAATTTCCAATGATGTCTTTCTTGGAATGGTTTGTAGATGTAAACTTTGGAACTTTAGGTGATGCAAACTCATCAGCCTTAGGATTATCTTCTTCACTTGTCTCAAGGTCATTGAATAACACATCAATACTGTTAAACATTTCTTCAATAACTGTCTCACTAGTGGAGGGTCTGGGTTCTTCTTCAATCACGGGTGAGTAATCATGATATCTTTCTTGAACCATAAACTTTTCATCAATCTTAACATGAGCACTTCCAATGATCTTTTTCAATCTTAAATTGAAACATCTATAAGCTTTACTTTTAGTAGAGTAACCAAGGAAAATACCTTCATCACTTCTTGCATCAAACTTGCCTACTACTTCATCCCTCTTGATGTAGCACTTGCTTCCAAAGATTCTAAAGTATTTTACTGTGGGAACATTACCAAACCATAGCTCATATGGTGTTTTGTCAGCGCCAGGCCTTAATTGAATTCTATTGATGGTGTAGACTGTTCTATTGACCGCATCTCTCCAATAGGTGTGTGCAACTTCTCCTTCAATCATGATGGTGCACGCTGTATCAAGGATGATCCTATTCCTTCTTTTTGCAATTCCATTCTGCTAAGGGGTTCTAGGTGCACTCGACTATCTCTTTATGCCATGTTCTTCGCAGTACTCATAGAATCTATCAGAGGTGAATTCTCCTCCTCTATCCGATCTCAAACATTTTATCTTTAGTCCAAATTCATTTTCAACCTTAGCTTTGAATATTTTGAACTTCTCAAATGCTTCTGACTTATCTTTCAAGAACGCAACCCACATCATCCTAGTATAATCATCAACAAACAAAATGAAATACCTTTCACCATAGTATGATCTTATTTGAGTTGGACCACATAGGTCTGTATGAATCAGATCCAACTTGTTCTCTATTGAATTGTGCTTGCTCTTGAATGAATTTCTCACATGCTTTCCCATCAAACATTCCCTACATATAGTATCAATAGGCTTTGCTATGCTAGGTAGATCTCTTATTGCCTTTACATTGCTTATCTTTACTATGTTATCAAAATTGATATGACATAGTCTTTTATGCCACAACCAATTGTCATCAACTTTAGCAACAAAACAACTTGCTTTTGAATTGAGTTGGAAAACATTGCCTTTAGTCTTTGAGCCTGATGCAATCATAACACCATCCTTGTTGTTAATGATGCATTTGTCATCTTTGAACTCCAACTGATAACCTTTACCAAGTAACTGTCCAACACTAAGAAGGTTATGTTTCAAATCATCTATATAGAGAACATCATCAGTACTATTCTTTCCATCCAAGGTGATGGCTCCTCTACCAACTATGGGTTTAGGAGTGTTATCTCCAAATCTAACCATGCCACCATTGTATTTGTCTAGATGAACAAACCTACCTTTATCACCTGTCATGTGATGTGAACAACCACTATCTATAATCCAGTCTATCCTTATATCAATTTGTGAAATCAATGCTAGCTCTTGATTCTCTTTCTTATCTTCATGATCTATCTTATTGTTCATTTTCTCTATGATAGCAATGAATCCTATTTCTTCTTCAACTAAATCATCATTTGAAACTCCATCTCCAGCATAATAACATTCCTTAGATAATTTAGGCTTGTAGTCATTTTTGAACTTTCTAGTTCTTAAGGGACATTTAGATGCAAAGTGACCAATCTTATTACATGAAAAGAATTTAAATGGCAATTGACCTTCATAATTTCCTTTTCCTTTCCTTTCTCTCTTGGCAATCATAGCAATGAAATCATCTAATGTTTTCTCTTCATCATCATCATCAAAATTACCAGAAGTGTTTGCAGATTTCTTACCATGAACTGTTGCTTTGAAGGCTGTCTCACTTTTAGGTTCTGTCTTAAATCTTGAAATCTCAAAAGCTGAGATTTTGCTGATCAAGGTCTGTCTCTTGAAATTTGATGTAAGCCGCATGGTCTCATCAAGGATGTTGATCTTGTTTTCATATTCAGGAGTGAGAGTAGTCATCAATTTGTCCATGATGTCTTCTTTTGAGATCTCTCCACCATTGTTCTTGATTCCAACAACTACTTCATTGATCCTTTGATTGTAAGCTCTGATGTTTTCTTCAGGAAACATCTCTAATGCATTTTATATTTTCTTCCATGTCTTTCTGCGTGCATCCTTTGCTTGTTTGTCTCCTTCAAATGTCTTCTAGGTACTTCCATATTTTGTGGGTTGTATCTACCTTCGTTATTTTTGAAAACTCACTATTAGATAGGGCACTGATAAGAGCTTCCTTGGCTATTGCATTATGATGAAATAATTCCTTTTGCTTATCAGTAGCATCATCCTTTGCAAGGTCTTATAAAGTAGGGATCTTGACTACTTTGATAGTTACATCAAAAACTTCAAAAGCAATGCACTGCAAATGAGTCACCATCTTGTTCTTCCAATCAAGATAATTCTCTCCATCAAACTTAGGACTTCCTTTTCTGAAGAATGCCATTTGATCAACCTCAAGTTGTTAAAATTTCTCTCCAAGGCACTTGGCTCTGATACCAATTGTTAGGAATAGTCCCAAGAGATAACTTAGAGGGGGGGGGGGGTGTGAATCAGTTATCTACAAGTTTTAATTCTTCATCCAATTAAGTATACTTAAACATAAAGCATAAACATAATGAAAGAACACTTGAACACAACACCAATATTTTGGTTACAGGGAAACCCAAATAGGTAAAAACCACGGTGGGAATTAACACCCACTAATATTCTACACTAGTGTATTATGATCCTTGTTAGAAGATCCTTAACCCTGTTAGGAGTTGCTTTACAATATATTTAGTACATTAGACCTAGTCAAGGGTCAAACCCTATTAGGAGTCTTTTACAATAGTCCTTGTTAGGGGAGAGGATGCACTATTCGAGAGCTCATTGCTCAAAGGGGCGAAGGCTACAACCTTCTGAATAACAGATACGCATTATATCTAGATCTTGGTGAACTGCGCTTAGACCTATTGTTTGGATCAGTTCTAATGTATAGCATAAACACTTTACTTGGTCACATAGACCTTCTTCTAATGGCTCAACTCTTTGCACACTCTGCTCTTCTCTACTTAATCAACTATGAACCACACTCAAGCAATCACAAATGATTGCCTATAAATATCTTTCCTCTAAATGATATCATCAAGTTGGCTTGTTAGAACCACCTTGAAATCATATTAGAGAAACCATAAAAACTCCAATAATAATTCAATCAGCTCTACTAAGCACGCAATGCATTATGGGACCTGTCCAATAAGATAATTATAGACGCACGCTACACACTGTTGGCTCTACCAAAACAACTAGATCTTTCTCCTCAAGCTGAATTACTTCATGCGCTCTTAACCGAACATCACTAACTCTTCTCTAAGCTTAAATCCAAGGGTGCATACCCAAATGATAGGTGCAACTCCAGAACCAATATAATCTCTGTCGGCTCTTCTGAACAAACATAGGAAACTGCTACTGGTGAATAGTGACTACATAACTTCACTTCTACTGATCATCAAACTATGTGTCCATGAATTTAACATTGCTAACATGTCTTTAACATATATCCAAGCGTGCAAGGCTCCATGATAACTATACGCACAACCATACACAAAAAACTATTTGTTACTCTATTAGGAACACTGCTGACACAAGCTGTTGTATAACTATTTGTACTAATAATTAACCTCTGTGCCCATGATATCATGATGATATCATGTCCATGCTACATATACCAAAATCTTACTACATAAGTCTTCCACACATGCTACTTTCCATATGTTGTCATCAATGACAAACATATAGTCAATTTTGGCCTGCTGACAAATCTCCAATAATCACATATTTTCTTAATTTATATCTAATAGGGGTAGGACCCCTAATATACCTCTAAGATATTCAAAGCTCTCTTTAGGTAGTGGTTTAGTGAATATATCTACAACTTCCTCTTTTGTAGGTCTATAATCTAATCTCACTTCTTGATGCAGGGCAGGGATGGAGGATCCAATGATGGATGGTCCAAACCTACACTGCCAATTATAACAACAATATGCAAAATGAAATTAAACACTATAACGCTTCAAAATAGAATTTCATTAAACATGCCTGGTTGTGAGGCCTTCCAGGTTTCGGCCTTATACAATGAAATTACAAAGTATCTCAGTAATCTCCTAGCTATTCCAACTCTGAAACACATCAATAACTAATGGAAACACTAAGGTAGATCTAAACTTGAGCTCGCAAGCCTCCAAGCAATCTCCTTGTCTCCAAGGATGAAAACCACTAGCTTTGTTGTTACAATATCAGATAAAACATCTGATCTATAAGATCTCACATGATCCAAATATGATTCTACTCTCATGATACTACCAATCTACTATCATATCCCTAAACATCTACCCAAGCTCTCAATATATAGCTAGCTAAGGCACAAGTCAGCCAGTCGGGCTTTAATTACATTATAGGTCCAGCCTAAGGAGAGATACTAAAACTAATGAAATAAACAACCAAACATGATGTGCCTTTATATTTAGGTCCACACATGATCCAATAATATGTCCCTAACTTATCAATATCCCATCTCATCACACGGAACTGCACAAGATGAAAAAATCCACATTTCACGTGTAAACTGGCTGAAAATTGATACCCGAGCAAAATGGTTATAAATTTTAGCTCATAATGAATTAGGACTTATGGTCTTAGGATAAGGTATTACTTTAGGTCCTCTTAAAGTCCCTAAGAGTGAAAATTTTGATTCATTAAGGATCAACAGCTACACGATGTGCAATCAACACCCTGAAAATAGGAAAATACGGCTCCGACGACAATGAAAATAACTCTAACTTTGAAACGATCCATCCAATCCTTATGCGATCATAGGAGAAGGTTCCAAAATAGGTCCTCAACATCATCTAATCTACTCACAACATAAAACCAATAAATACAACAATTATAATTCAAACAACAGAAAATAGGAAATGTTTTTGGTTGATGCAAGATTGCTCAAAGCCTAAGATGCTCCTGCATCACTTCTTTATCTTGTACCTTCTCTCTTAGAAAATGATATTTGATAGCTATGTTCTTGGTCTTTGAGTGCATTATCAGGTTCTTTGATATATTGACAGCACTAGTGTTATCACAATGTATAACAACAAGTCCACTTATGTTTTCTTGTATATCTTCTAGTATTTACTTAATCCATAAAAATTGTTGATAGTTTATTGCAGTAGCCACATATTTTTCTTCAACAGTAGATTGTGAAATACAATTTTTCTTCTTGCTCATCCATGACACTAATCTATTTCCAAGATAAAAAGATCCTCCACTTGTACTTTTTCTATCATTAATGTTTCCTACCCAATCTGCATCATATAGGAAATCATTCCCTTGCATGTTTTGCAAATCCTTTCATATTAGAAGTCATTCCCTTGCATGTTTAGTATATAATTGTACATAGGAAAACATTCCATTCTGTATCTAGTCTTCTCCTTAAATTTAGGAATCTTAGCTTTGTGTTATCCTAACATTTAGGAATCATATTTTTGCATTATCCTTACATTTAGAGCCTTTACTTTGAATTACCTTAATAGTTTGCAAAAATGAAAAAAACAACATCAAAACATAGGTTAGATTCCCTAAGGTTGAATATTCTACCTTTATAGTTACCTTTTTAAAAGTAGTAATAATATCTTTTGGACATCTCCATAGTGATTTTTATAACAATCTTGACCTCCTCAAAGTCAATTGTTGTCCTATCACAAACAACAATTTTGTCAATATGTCATTTTTGTCCTAAACTTGAGGTCAAGAGAATTGTTCCAATCACTTGGGATTTTCTAGAAGTATTGCTTTCAAAAAATCCAAAAAATTTCTCTTACGGTTTCCTTTCTCATGTAGGTATAGGACCGATTACTAAGAGAGGGGGGGGTGGGGGGGGGTGAATAAGTAATCACCAACCCAAACTTAATTTCACAGTCTCAATACTTCTTTAACAGATTTACCGATTAAGATATATTGTAACCTATAACATCATTATTGGTTAACTCAACATTAAACATTCATGCAACACATGAAATCATCAATTCAAAAATAACGCAAGTATTTATCTTATGGAAACCCTATTAGGGTGAAAACCATAGTGTGAGAACAATGCCCACAAAAAAATGTACTCTTTTGAAATACACCCGGTTAAGAGCCTGTCCTATTAAAGGCTCACCCAATAAGGATTACAAAAGCATTGTTAAATGCTACTTGGTTAAGGGATTTTCCTAAGACCTGTTGGAGTCTTTACCCAATTCAATTCTCTTTTCTTCTTTGTATCCTTCTCTATATCCTTCTTTGATCCATCGATATCCACAATCTTCTTCTTCTCAAATGTGATACTAGATTCCTTATTTCTTCTTCCTTAAGTATGTTCCTCAATCATAAACCCTAAATTTTAATCCAATGATCTGTATCTTTCATATAAGATCTAACCATCCATATTTCTTTTCTTTACATCCTTGTCGACTTTACTAAATGATAAATCATTTTCTTCTTGTATAAACTTCCTTGATATGCTTTACCTTGATCTCTATGTCATCACCTTTTTCTTTAAGTTTATCGTCAAGTTGTCTCTCTTTCTTAATTCATCATCTATTCTTCACTTGTCTTTATATCTTCTCTATCTTCGATAAGTCTTCCTTTTTACCGATAAGACTTCATTCAGTGTACCGATAAGATAATAGTTTACCAGTAGGTACCTTAATCAAATTACCTTCACCTTTACTCATAACTAATTAATATCTTTATGAATAGAATCCTTTAGCTTAAATTTTTATCATACTTTGATAAATAATCAAATCATTCAATTGTCCACCATTGTTAGTCTTAACAGTTACCCGATAAGAGCCTTACTTAACATTATAGCAACAATTTCCTTCTGATAGATATGGTAGCAAGTCAAAACATCATGCCAAATAGTTTGACATCAATGAAAAACATATAACTGATTATCATGTGTACTAATCATGTTCTTACTAGTAGCAACCTCCTTCAACATGTTATGCCAACATCCATAGAGTTATGCCAACAATCTCCCCCTTTGGCATTGATGGCAAACATTTCTTTCAATCTTATCAACCTTCATGAATAATCTCTCCCCCTTTGACAACAATGCCAAAGGTGATTAACATTTCAGATCTTGTCTTTTGAATGTGTGCTTATATTGTGCTTCCTCTTTGCCTAGCTTGGACTACTCCCCCATAGAGTAGTCCTCCAATACATCAATTCAAGTTCATAATATTTTGATTAAGTGGTATGACTGATGCTTATTGCATATTTTCTTAATTTATATATGATATGGGTAGGACCCCTAATCTACCTCTTAGATTTTCAAAGCTCTCTTTAGGTAGTGGTTTATTGAATATATCTACAACTTACTCTTTTGTAGGTATATACTCGAATCTCACTTCTTTATCCTGTACTTGCTCTCTTAGAAAATGATATTTGATAGCTATGTGCTTGGTCTTTGAGTGCATTTCTGAGTTCTTTGATATATTGATAGGACTAGTATTATCACAATGTATAACAACAAGTTCACTTACCTTTTCTTGTATACCTTCTAGTATTTTCTTAATCCATAAACTTGTTGACAGTTTATTGCAGTAGCCACATATTATTCTTCAACAGTAGATTGTGAAATACAATTTTGCTTCTTTCTCATCCATGAAACTAATCTGTTTCTAAGATAAAAAGATCCTCCACTTGTACTTTTTCTATCATTAATGTTTTATGCCCAATCTGCATCTGTATAATATTCAGTTCCTTTTAAATATCTGAATATCCTTTTAACTGCAATCATGTGTGAATCTTTAGGATTAGATGAAAATCTAGAAACTATGCCAACAACATGTGCAATATCAAGTCTATCGTGAATAACATACTGTAATTTTCCTACCGTTGATCTATATAATGTTTCATTGAATTCCTTAGAATCATCTTCTTTTTACAATTTACAACCGGTAACCATGGGTGTGCCGACAGGTTTTTAATCTTTCATTCCAAATGTTTTCAATATTTCCTTAACATACCTAGACTGAGTTATGTATATTCTTTTCTTCATTTTCTATACTTGTAATCCAGTAAAGAGTTTTATCTCTCCTATCATAGACATTTCAAATTCTTTCCTCATTTCTTCAGCAAAAGATTTACTCATTAAATTATTTCCTCCAAAGATTATATCATCAACAAATATTTGAGCAATCAACACTTTATCCTTACTTTCAAATTGCAAATAAACATTATTGTTATCATTTGTTCTTTCAAATCCAATCATAATAAGATAAGAGTGTAGTCTTTTAAACCATGCTCTTGGTGCTTTCTTTAAACCATATAATGCTTTGTGCAGCTTAAAAACTAAGTCTTTATCATCTTCTACAATAAATCCGTCAGGTTGTTCAATGTAGACTTCTTCTTCTAGTATTCCATTCAGAAAATTAGATTTCACATCCATTTGATAAACTTTAAATCCTTTGTAGGCAACATAAGCCATCAATATTTTGACTCCTTCCAATCTAGCAATAGGTGCAAATGTCTCTCCATAATCTAGTCCTTCTTCTTGTGCATAACCTTTACATACCAGTCTTGCTTTATTCCTAATCACTTCACCATTCTCATTTAGTTGATTTATGAAAACCCATTTAGTACCGATAACATTTTTGTCTTTTGGTCTGGGTACTAATGACCATGTTTTGTTCTTTTCAATTTGTTCAATTTCTTCCTTCATTACTTGCAACTAGTCATCATCTTTTAAAGCATCTTTTACCATTCTTGGCTCTATCTTCGATAATAAACATGTATTGTCTCTAGCTCTTAATTGACTTCTTGTTAATACTCCTTCATTCATGTCTCCAATTATATCTGGCAAGCTATGGTTTCATCTCATGATTCTTGGTGTTACAGGCTTCACATTCTAAATCCGTTCACTTCTTTCACTAGTTTTACCTTGTTGATCCATTCTCTATTGTTGTTGTGTTGTTGATAGAGCATTATTGGTTCCTATACTTTCTTGCTCTATTTCTATTTCAGATTTAAAATAGATCAATTCATTGTATCCTTCTAGTTTCTTTCCACTATCTTTCTCATTTTGTCATGAGAATTCATCAATCTTTACATTGGTGCTTTCTATCACTTTGTTTATCCTTTTGTCCAAGCACTTGTAGGCCTTGCTTTTGGTAGAATATCCTAGAAACATTCCTTCATCACTTTTGATGTCAAATTTTCCTCTCATTTCATCTTTCTTGATATAACATTTTCTTCCAAATATCTTGAAATATCTTACATTAGTAGTTCATTTATATCAGAATTCATACAGTGTCTTGTTTGTTCCTTTCTTGAGTTTTAATTAGTTAAATGTGTATACCATAATGCTAACAACTTCTCTCTAGAATTTATGTGCAACTCCTTCTAATTCAACAAAGTTCTGGCACATTCAACAATAGATTTTTTTCTTCTTTCCTCAATACCATTTTGTTGAGGTGTTCTTGGTGTAGTTAATTGTCTTTTGATTCCATGCTCATCATAATACTCATTAAATTCATTTGAAGTAAATTCACCTCCTTTATTTGATCTAAGACATTTCAAAGATTTTCTAGTTTCCTTCTCAACTCTTGCTTTATACAGTTTTATTTTTTTTATGGGTAATAGGCTATAGCCAGTAATTTATTTCTTGCTTTATACATTTTAAAGACATGAAAAGCTTCTGATTTTACTTTTAAAAACATGACAGACATCATTCTTGAGTAGTCATCAACAATGAGTATGAAGTACTTATCACTATGATAACTTTCTATACTTATAGGACCACATAAATTTGTGTGTACTGAGTTTAGAATATGTTCATTAGAATAGACCTTGCTTAAAATACTTGAACTAGTCATCTTCCCTAGTTGACATTCTTTACATGCAACATTCTCCAGTATGCTCAGTATCGGTATTCCTCAGACACTTTTCTTTTTGCTAGCTTTTATCAAATTATCAAAGTTCACATGACAAAGTCTTTTATGCCATAACCATCTTTCTTCTATTTTAGCAATTAAACGATGACCAAACGTAGTATTCAACTTGAAAAGATTACCTTCTGTTTGTTCACCGATAGCATTCAGTCCACCAGTCTTTTTTGATATCTTGCATTTTCAATTACTAAACTCAAATTTGAATCCTTTGTTATTCAATTGAGACACACTTAACAAATTGTACTTTAATCCATCAACACAATAGTCATCTTCACAAGTTATATTGTTCATTAAAGCAATAAAACCTTTACCTTTGATTACACAGGGAGAACCATTTCCAAATCTGAACCTCCGTCGCAATGTTCCAATGTTATGAATTTGTTCTTATCTCAATTCATATGATGTGTGCAACCATTATCGATTATCCAATCATTGTTGCAGTTCGTGCTTGAGATCAAAGCTTGTTCTTCACCGGCTTGAGAGTTGTCAGTAGAGGGATATTCCTTTACAACAACAAATACTATTTCATCATCATTATCATTAGTATCATCATCTTCATCTTCAACTACATAAAACATCTTCTTGTTCTTCTGATTGTAGTCTTCGTATTTCTTGTATTTATCCTTCTTTTCATTATCATATTCCTTTTTTCCATTTGTTGGGACATTTGTGTGCAAAGTGACAAATCTGTCTATAATTCTGGCATGTGATAGGGATTTTCCCTTTATATCTTCCTTTTCCTTTGGGAAACCTCTTGGCTATTAAATCTTTGAGATCCTCCAGCTCTTGTTCTTCAGCAGCTAAACCTTCATATTCATCTAAATCATAAATAACTTTTCCTTTTCTAGATGATCCTCTATTTGTTGAGGCTTGAAAAGCAACTTCAGTAGCAGTAGGTTGACTATTATCAAAATTACTCAATTCAAATGCAGCCAACTTTCCTATTAATGAATGCAATGTGACTTTGACTAGATCAATAGATCTTATCTCTTGAATAGCAGAAACTCTAATTGCATACCTGAGAGTAAGTGTTATGAGAACTTTACTTACAACATCATCATATTCAAGATTCCTCTAGCTCCTCTGATAGTAGCAACGATCTCTTTTATCCTTACACTGCATTGTGTGATGTTTTCTTCATCTTGCATCTTTATTTTATCATAGTTGCCTTTCAAACTATCAACTTTAGCTTTCATAACATGTGCATCACCTCCATAGACATTCTTCAATTTATCCCACATCTATTTTGCATTATCCATGTGCTGTATATCAACATATTCAACATCAATTAGGGTACTTACAATCTCTATCATTACTAAGTTGTGTATCAACGTTTCCTTTTTCTCATTTGCAGTAAGTATTCCAGTAGGTGGTCTATACTATGTGCTAAGATATCAAATTTCTATCTCTGACATTCCTGATAAATGTAACTTTATTTTTCTTTCTCATGTATTGAAATAATCCTTGGTAAACTTGGGTGCTTCCTTCCCATACATCTTTGGATCTTTTCCTTAAGTGGTTAAACTTTATGAATAAAGGAACTCATTTCTAATACCAATTGTAGGTATAGGATCGATTACTAAGAGGGGGGTGAATCAGTAATCACCAACTCAAACTTAATTTCATAGTCTTAATACTTCTTTAACATATTTACTGATTAAGATATGTTGTAACCTATAACATCATTATTAGTTAACTCAACATTAAACATTAATGCAACATATGAAATCATCTATTCAATAATAACACAAGTACTTGTCTCGTGGACACCCAATTAGGGTGAAAACCACGGTGTGAGAACAATGCCCACATAAATTTGTACTCTTCTAAAATATGCCCAATTAAGAGCTTGCCCTGTTAAAGACTCACATGAAAAGGGTTATAAAAGAAATGTTAAATGCTACCTGATTAATGGAATTCCCTGAGACTTGTTAGAGTCTTTACCCAATTCATTTCTTTATTTGTGTATCCTTCTCCAATCCATCGATATCCATAATCTTCTTCTTCTTTAGCGCGATACCGAATTCCTTCTTTCTTCTTCCTTAAGTATGTTTCCTCAATCATAAACCCTAAATTTCAATCCAACTGTCTATATCTTTCATATCTGATCTAACCATCCATATTTCTTTTCTTTACATCCTTGTAGACTTTGTTAAATGATAAACCATTTTCTTCTTGTAGAAACTTCCTTGATACGCTTTACCTCGATCTTTATATCATCACATTTTTCTTTAAGTTTATCTTTGAGTTGTCCTACTTTCTTAATTCATCATCTATTATTCAGTTATCTTTAGGTCTTCACTATCTCTAATAAGTCCTCCTTTGTATCGATAAGACTTTATTCAGTGTACTGATAAGATAATAGTTTACCAATAGGTACCTTATTCAAATTACCTTCACCTTTACTCATAACTAATTAATATCTTTATGAATAACATCATTTAGATTAACTTCTTATCATACTCTGATAAACAATCAAATTATTCATTTGTCCACCATTGTTAGTCTTAATAGTTACCCGATAAGAGCCTTACTTAACATTATAGCAACAATTTCCTTCCAATAGATATGGTAAGAAGTCAAAACATCATGCCAAATAGTTTGGCATCAATGAAAAACTTATAACTAATTATCATGTATACTAATCATGTTCTTACCAGTAACAACCTCCTTCAACATGTTATGCCAACAACTCATACCTTAGACATCCTTTTAGTCTCATACCTAGCTCACATAGTCATCATATTGCATTCCCAAAATCCAAGAAAATGAGTTTCATTTATAGTTGTCATTTACCTTTATGGATATTGCATTCCAAAAATCCAAAAATAATAGAGTTATACCTTAGTCTTCATAATCATTGTCTACCCTAGGACTTTAGAATCATTTTCCATTTACCCTTTCCAATTACTTGGTCATCGAAGAATAAAGGACAAATGGAACCTAATACAAACCCAAATTTTAATCCTACTAGCAACATGGACCTTTAATCTTTTCAACCTAATGGATGTTGGACATTACCCCCCAATAGGCCAAGTTTCACTTCAAAACATTAGGGCATAATGTAAACCTGAGGAAGTAAAAAATGCATTAAAGACCCTAGGATTCTGATAGCCATGGAAATATTATCAACTAACCTTAATCAATACTTTTACTTGATTTACCAAAACGGGGCAAAACTCCCTATGAAATTCTACACATCTTCCATCATGGAAAGTGCACCATCAACCCAAAAATTATAAATAGGGATTGCTTGAATGTCATCATCCCCAAATTTAATCAACCATACTTTTCAACAATACATCTCACAACACCACCCAAGTCACAACATCCTCCACTTAATTTGGAACACAGTATAAAACCCCCCTTTTTGGTAGCAATCCCTCAAAAACTTGTTGTTAATATTGTTGCTAGCATTGATTGTCATTGATGTCAAAACCCCCATACTGACACTCTGGAAACATCATTTGGTTGTTGACAATGTTGGGTATATCATGTTGGTTATCGATAATTGAATAGGATTTTTTGTTGAGCATTCCTTATGTCTAGTAGTGCTTTAGGTATAAGTGTAATGTATTGTATCCATGCTTTACATACAGTAGTAGTCTTGTATGGTTTTGGTGTTTAAATATTTCTCTTAGTTCCTAGTGATTTCTATCCCTTCAGATGTGTAGTTCATCATATGGTTTTGGTGCATTGGCTATAGCATACTATGGACATCATTCGCTTGATGGTAGTGGTTATTTTATCTCTTCATCTTTTGGAATTGGTTGTGGTATTCAGATGGTTTTGGTAAAATTAATTGTAATACCACAAGCCTAACCTATCTATGGGTTGTATTGTAGTGTGTTCTTATGTATGTCCTAGATTAAGGATCGATGCTTTGTAGTAAATATAATTGTAATATCTATAACATCGGTGTCGTCACATGTTTGGTATGAAGATGACATATGTAAGATCAAATATTGATATAAATAAAGAATAACCACTTTGTAAGTGTGTGTGGAATTTGTGTGGTGATTGTGGCAGAGCAATCTATGTGAGTAGTGGTATCTGTAGTGACAGATTGACAATCTTATTAGAGCTTGCATAACAAAATCAACGAATTAGTCCTTTGGTGATCTACTAGTAGTTGTGTTAACAAAGCTTAACTGTGGAACTTTTCATGTATGTTCATATGCAATATAATCAGTTTATAATCCTATTTTGATATCTATCTTAGGTTAGTTAGCCTGATTAGCAATGAGCCATATTGTATTGGAAATTAGCCTTTTCGTATTGGCAATGAGCCTTATTGTACCAACTTAATGAGAAATTTATTTTTTAGGGGATGCATTTAACAAACTTTATCAAAGAAAAGGACCTTCGTGCTGAACTTGAGGAATTACTCAAGAGAGAAGAGATCTTATGGAAGAAAAAGTCCAGGGAGCTTTGGTTGAAGGAGGGGGATAAAAACACCAAGTACTTCCACATAACTACCTTGGAAAATAGGATTAGAAATCATATCCATGAAATCCCCAAAGAGGATGACACCAATGCTACCATGTCAGAGGAAATTATTCAAGTAGTTACTCATCACTTCCAATAAATATTTAACAGGGATAATGTGAATAATTAGAGTGATGGGAATGAAATTCTGGGTCATATCCCATCTATTATTAGTGAGGAAGACAATCATAACTTATGCCAAGAAATTAGTCCCGAGGAAACCAGAAGGGTGGTTTTTTAATTGGGGGCTTCCAAGGCCCCTAGTCTAGATGGTCTCCCAACAAAATTATATCATGTGTTTTGGGAAATTTTGGGTAAGGATCTCCATAGTGCTCTTGAAGAATGCAAAATAAATAAAGTCACGTCAGACTCTTTTAGTCACACTTTTTTTGCACTTATTCCTAAGGGAAATATGTCCAATCCCTGGGGCACTACATGTCAATTTCTCTGTGCAACACCATTCACAAAGTCACCACCAAAATCATGGAAAATAGAAATTAAAGAAGGTCCTTCGTAGAATCATCTCGGATGCACAAAGTGGTTTTTCCCCTGGAAGATCTATTGTGTAGGGAATCATAATAGCACATGAGGTGATTCATTCTGCTAGGAAAATGAGATCTCCTACCATGATCATAAAGTTAGATGTATTGAAAGCTTACGATTTGGTGGATAAACATTTTTGGTTGAGTGTCCTTAAAAGCTTTGGGTTTAGTGAGGCCTAGTTAATTTTGATCATAAGTCACATTGATAAACCAAGATATTTAGTACTAGTGAATGGCCCAAGGTTTCTTTCCATCCTCTAGAGGGATTACATAGGGGGACCCCATCTCCCCGTTCCTCTTCATCATTATGGAAGAGGCACTTGGTAGGAAATTTCAACATCAAAGCCATTCCGATCAATGGATTGTCATGGAAATCTGCCCATGGGTGGAACATTCAACTCATATTCAATTTTCTAATGACACAATCCTTTTTGGAAAATCTTGTAGGGTGGTTGCTAGGTGCATCAGAAGAACATTCGATCTATATGTAAGGGCTTCAGGGAAAAGCATTAACTAGATAAAATAAAAGGTTTTCTTCCTTAATGTTCAATGTGGACTTCAAGCTGACTTGGTCAGGATATTAGACTTGAAAGTGGCCTCCTCTCCAAGTAAGTTCTTGGGTATGTTGTTATTTGGTGACATCAATAAAAATAGTTATTGGAACGACCTAGTTAGTAATTGTAGGAAGAAGATGGATCTATGGAAAGGAGAGTGGCTCTCCTCAGCTAGTAGAATTCTTCTCATTAAGATAGTGTTATCAACAATCCTAATTTATTCTATGTCATGTCTTAAACTCCTGAAGGTTGTTGAAGATGGTCTTTGCCAAATTATGAGAAGGTTTATGTGAAAAGGACTAGATGATCAACACAAGATCCGCTTGCTATCATGTGATAAAGTTGGTGAGGAAAATTGAAGGATCTATCATTGACTTGGTGAACTTAGCTATGAGTGTTGCCAAGAAGTATTCTTTTTGTAGTGCCCACCCATAGTTTTCTTTTCAGTTTTATATTGCCAAATTCTTTTAGGCCACTTTTATGTGTGCGTTGATATTTCAGTTATATTATGATTTTGGATGTATGACATTACATGATGATTTTAATAAATGGATGATTATGGTTGTTATATTGATGCAATTAGATGATGTTAGTTATGATGATGATTTACATGTTTTAAAATGATGCTTATGATTATGATTATACTTACCCCATACTTGCATGTGTATGGTGATCATGTATGCTTTTATTTTTCTGTATGACATGTTTGATATGGTTGAGTGACAGAGTCGTAGTTACCTGCTTGGGAGATTCACATGATGTCCCGATCCCCATCATTTCTTGTTTTATATATACATGAATGTACATGCAGGTCTTGTATGTAGGTTTGCAGTTACTAGACATTGACTTCCCTGAATTGTTAGGATGAGCATGCCCTATCACTAGTCTCAATGGTAAAAGAGGGGAGATAATATTCATATCCAAATCCTAACCTAAGCTATACTATTGTCTTGAAATAGTGGACAAGATTCTGATATTTTACCCCCTTTCCAAACTCGTCCAGGTGACTTGAGATTATAGTCCTTTCCTTGAGCATGGTTGTGGTTCTTTAAGTTCAGTTGATTTTGGTATAAGAGTCATTGTATAATAACCAGTTGGAAAAGGGTTGACTTAAACCATTACTTGTATTCAAATTTAAAACTATGGTGGCTAATCTTGCAGGTGTAAAAGTGTGTCGAGTCAACTTCATGGATATGAAAATAAACCAAAGAAATGGATAGGTAATTTGAGGGTTGTTAAATGTCCATGGATTGACTCAATTATATTCATGATGACTAGTTGAAAATACAACTAGCATGAGTGTTGAATTAGTGAAAACTACATGTTAAGGAAAATACGTAGAATACCAATACAAAATATTGTAAAATCTGAACGTTAACCATATTAAATACAAACATTTTATAATTACAAATGTAAATTCATAATCTCTAATGAATTTATACAATTCAAAATAACCTTCACTCTCTATTACAAAATAGATCATCCCAATTCAAATCACGAGTTAACTTTTCAAAATAAACTAGCCAAGACAACTCTATAGATGAAAAATTATCCAAAATCTCTAAAAAGTAGATAATAGATAATAAAATATTACAATAACTTGTAAACAATACATTATGAGAAATAAACATCAATTTTGAAATTTAGAGATATTCTCATTCCAATAATTTAATAATTTAATAGACCAGATTCACATTACATGAAAAAAAAATCAACAATGCCCCATTAAACACATTAAACGTATTAAAGAAAATTGCAAACTAAGAAAGGTTGGAAAAGGGGGTGGGGAAGGAAGAGTGGGAAGGTTTGCATGAAGTTCCAATAAGGTTGATAAAAAATAAAAATAAAAACTTAAAGAAAACAAATAAAAAGCAAATGAAAAAAAGAAAAAAAAACAAAGAAAGAGAGGACAAACTAAGAAAGTGAGATAAAAAAAATGTAATAAAAACAAAAAGAAAAAAGAAAGAAAAGAAGGATCTAAAGATTATAAATAAACAAAAGAAGAATAAATAAAATAAAATTAAAAGATTGAAAAAAAATTCAAAACTAAAAAGAAGAAAAAGAAGAGGAAGACAAATCCAAAATTGAAAACAAACAAAAGGCTAAAAGAACTTTTTTTAACCTTAAATTAAGTAAATAAAATTAGCTAAAATTCACATGCAAATGAAAAAGTAAATAAAATATAAAAAGAAGATAAATAAGAAAAATAAAAAGTAAATAAAATTAACTTGAAGCTATTATTTTATAAAAAAAATAAAAAGTCTCATCATGGTAATGTGCATAGTTTCATCCAAATCTCCAAATCTAAACCTTCGTCGCAATGTTCCAATGTTATGAATTTGTTCTTATCTCCATTCATATGATGTGTGCAACCATTGTTGATTATCCAATCATTGTTGCAGTTCGTGCTTGAGATCAAAGCTTGTTCTTCACCGGTTTGAGAGTTGTCAGTAGAGGGATATTCCTTTACAACAACAAATACTATTTCATCATCATTATCATTAGTATCATCATCTTCATCTTCAACTACATAAAACATCTTCTTGTTCTTCTAATTGTAGTCTTTGTATTTCTTGTATTTATCCTTCTTTTCATTATCATATTCCTTTTTTCCGTTTGTTGGGACATTTGTGTGCAAAGTGACAAATCTGTATGCAATTCTGACATGTGATAGGGATTTTCCCTTTATATCTTCCTTTTCCTTTGGGAAACCTCTTGGCTATTAAATCTTCGAGATCCTCTAGCTCTTGTTCTTCAGCAGCTTAACCTTCATATTCATCTAAATCATAAATAACTTTTCCTTTTCTAGATGATCCTCTATTTGTTGAGGCTTGAAAAGCAACTTTAGTAGCAGTAGGTTGACTATTATCAAAATTACTCAATTCAAATGCAGCCAACTTTCTTATTAATGAATGCAATGTGACTTTGACTAGATCAATAGATCTTATCTCTTGAATAGCAGAAACTCTAATTGCATACCTGGGAGTAAGTGTTATGAGAACTTTACTTACAACATCATCATATTCAAGATTCCTCCAGCTCCTCTGATAGTAGCAATGATCTCTTTTATCCTTACACTGCATTGTGTGATGTTTTCTTCATCTTGCATCTTTATTTTATCATAGTTGCCTTTCAAACTATCAACTTTAGCTTTCATAACATGTGCATCACCTCCATATACATTCTTCAATTTATCCCACATATATTTTGCATTATCCATGTGCTGTATATCAACATATTCAACATCAATTAGGGTACTTACAATCTCTATCATTACTAAGTTGTGTATCAACGTTTCCTTTTTCTCATTTGCAGTAAGTATTCCAGTAGGTGGTCTATACTATGTGCTAAGATATCAAATTTCTATCTCTGACATTCCTGATAAATGTAACTTCATTTTTCTTTCTCATGTATTGAAATAATCCTTGGTAAACTTGGGTGCTTCCTTCCTATACATCTTTGGATCTTTTCCTTAAGTGGTTAAACTTTATGAATAAAGGAACTCATTTCTAATACCAATTGTAGGTATAGGATCGATTACTGAGAGGGGGGTGAATCAATAATCACCAACTCAAACTTAATTTCACAGTCTTAATACTTCTTTAACATATTTACTGATTAAGATATGTTGTAACCTATAACATCATTATTAGTTAACTTAACATTAAACATTAATGCAACATATGAAATCATCTATTCAACAATAACACAAGTACTTATCTCGTGGAAACTCGATTAGGGTGAAAACCATGGTGTGAGAACAATGCCCACATAAATTTGTACTCTTCTGAAATATGCCCAATTAAGAGCCTGCCCTGTTAAAGGCTCACCTGAAAAGGGTTATAAAAGAAATGTTAAATGCTACCCGATTAATGGAATTCCTTGAGACTTGTTAGAGTCTTTACCCAATTCATTTCTTTATTCTTTTGTGTATCCTTCTCGAATCCATCAATATCCATAATCTTCTTCTTCTCTAGCGCAATACCGAATTCCTTCTTTCTTCTTCCTTAAGTATGTTTCCTCAATCATAAACCCTAAATTTCAATCCAACTATCTATATCTTTCATATCTGATCTAACCATCCATATTTCTTTTCTTTACATCCTTGTCGACTTTGTTAAATGATAAACCATTTTCTTCTTGTAGAAACTTCCTTGATATGCTTTACCTCGATCTTTGTATCATCACATTTTTCTTTAAGTTTATCTTTGAGTTGTCCTACTTTCTTAATTCATCATCTATTATTCAGTTATCTTTAGGTATTCACTATCTTCGATAAGTCCTCCTTTGTATCGATAAGACTTTATTCAGTGTACCGATAAGATAATAGTTTACCAGTAGGTACCTTAATCAAATTACCTTCACCTTTACTCATAACTAATTAATATCTTTATGAATAACATCATTTAGATTAACTTCTTATCATACTCTGATAAACAATCAAATTATTCATTTGTCCACCATTGTTAGTCTCAATAATTACCCGATAAGAGCCTTAACATTATAGTAACAATTTCCTTCTGATAGATATGGTAAGAAGTCAAAACATCATGCCAAATAGTTTGGCATCAATGAAAAACTTATAACTAATTATCATGTATACTAATCACGTTCTTACCAGTAACAACCTCGTTCAACATGTTATGCCAACAACTCATACCTTAGACATCCTTTTAGTCTCATACCTAGCTCACATAGTCATCATATTGCATTCCAAAAATCCAAGAAAATGAGTTTCATTTATAGTTGTCATTTACCTTTATGCATATTGCATTCCAAAAATCCAAAAATAATAGAGTTATACCTTAGTCTTCATAATCATTGTCTACCCTAGGACTTTAGAATCATTTTCCATTTACCCTTTCCAATTACTTGGTCATCGAAGAATAAAGGACAAATGGAACCTAATACAAACCCAAATTTTAATCCTACTAGCAACATGGACCTTTAATCTTTTCAACCTAATGGATGTTGGACATTACCCCCCAATAGGCCAAGTTTCACTTCAAAACATTAGGGCATAATGTAAACCTGAGGAAGTAAAAAATGCATTAAAGACCCTAGGATTCTGATAGCCATGGAAATATTATCAACTAACCTTAATCAATACTTTTACTTGATTTCCCAAAATGGGGCAAAACTCCCTATGAAATTCTACACATCTTCCATCATGGAAAGTGCATCAGTAACCCAAACATTATAAATAGGGATTTCTTGAATGTCATCATCCCCAAATTTAATCAACCATACTTTTCAACAATACATCTCACAACACCACCCAAGTCACAACATCCTCCACTTAATTTGGAACACAGTATAAAACCCCCCTTTTTGGTAGCAATCCCTCAAAAACTTGTTGTTAATATTGTTGCTAGCATTGATTGTCATTGATGTCAAAATCCCCATACTGACACTTTGGAAACATCATTTGGTTGTTGACAATGTTGGGTATATCATGTTGGTTATCGATAATTGAATAGGATTTTTTGTTGAGCATTCCTTATGTCTAGTAGTGCTTTAGGTATAAGTGTAATGTATTGTATCCATGCTTTACATACATCAGTACTCTTGTATGGTTTTGGTGTTTAGATATTTCTATTAGTTCCTGGTGATTTCTGTCCCTTCAGATGTGTAGTTCATCATATCGTTTTGGTGCATTGGCTATAGCATACTATGGACATCATTCGCTTGATGGTAGTGGTTATTTTATCTCTTCATCTTTTGGAATTGGTTGTGGTATTCAGATGGTTTTGGTAAAATTAATTGTAATACCACAAACCTAACCTATCTATGGGTTGTATTGTAGTGTGTTCTTATGTATGTCCTAGATTAAGGATCGATGCTTTGTAGTAAATATAATTGTAATATCTATAACATCAGTGTCATCACATGTTTGGTATGAAGATGACATATGTAAGATCAGATATTGATATAAATAAAGAATAACCACTTTGTAAGTGTGTGTGGAATTTGTGTGGTGATTGTGGCAGAGCAATCTATGTGAGTAGTGGTATTTGTAGTGAGAGATTGACAATCTTATTAGAGCTTGCATAACAAAATCAACGGATCAGTCCTTTGGTGATCTACTAGTAGTTGTGTTAACAAAGCTTAACTATGGAACATTTCATGTATGTTCATATGCAATATAATCAGTTTATAATCCTATTTTGATATCTATCTTAGGTTAGTTAGTCTGATTAGCAATGAGCCATATTGTATTGGAAATTAGCCTTTTCGTATTGGCAATGAGCCTTATTGTACCAACTTAATGAGAAATTTATTTTTTAGGGGATGCATTTAACAAACTTTATCAAAGAAAAGGACCTTCGTGCTGAACTTGAGGAATTACTCAAGAGAGAAGAGATCTTATGGAAGAAAAAGTCCAGGGAGCTTTGGTTGAAGGAGGGGGATAAAAACACCAAGTACTTCCACATAACTACCTTGGAAAATAGGATTAGAAATCATATCCATGAAATCCCCAAAGAGGATGACACCAATGCTACCATGTCAGAGGAAATTATTCAAGTAGTTACTCATCACTTCCAATAAATATTTAACAGGGATAATGTGAATAATTAGAGTGATGGGAATGAAATTCTGGGTCATATCCCCTCTATTATTAGTGAGGAAGACAATCATAACTTATGGCAAGAAATTAGTCTCGAGGAAACCAAAAGGGTGGTTTTTTAATTGGGGGCTTCCAAGGCCCCTAGTCTAGATGGTCTCCCAACAAAATTATATCATGTGTTTTGGGAAATTTTGGGTAAGGATCTCCATAGTGCTCTTGAAGAATGCAAAATAAATAAAGTCATGTCAGACTCTTTTAGTCACACTTTTTTTGTACTTATTCCTAAGGGAAATATGTCCACTCCCTGGGGCACTACATGTCAATTTCTCTGTGCAACACCATTCACAAAGTCACCACCAAAATCATGGAAAATAGAAATTAAAGAAGGTCCTTCATAGAATCATCTCAGATGCACAAAGTGGTTTTTCCCCTGGAAGATATATTGTGTAGGGAATCATAGTAGCAAATGAGGTGATTCATTCTGCTAGGAAAATGAGATCTCCTAGCATGATCATAAAGTTAGATGTTTTGAAAGCTTACGATTTGGTGGATAAACATTTTTGGTTGAGTGTCCTTAAAAGCTTTGGGTTTAGTGAGGCCTAGTTAATTTTGATCATAAGTCACATTGATAAACCAAGATATTCAGTACTAGTGAATGGCCCAAGGTTTCTTTCCATCCTTTAGAGGGATTACATAGGGGGACCCCATCTCCCCGTTCCTCTTCATCATTATGGAAGAGGCACTTGGTAGGAAATTTCAACATCAAAGCCATTCTGATCGATGGATTGGCATGGAAATCTGCCCATGGGTGGAACATTCAACTCATATTCAATTTTCTAATGACACAATCCTTTTTGGAAAATCTTGTAGAGTGGTTGTTAGGTGCATCAGAAGAACATTTGATCTGTATGTAAGGGCTTTAGGGCAAAGCATTAACTAGATAAAATAAAAGGTTTTCTTCCTTAATGTTCAACGTGGACTTCAAGCTGACTTGGTCAGGATATTAGACTTGAAAGTGGCCTCCTCTCCAGGTAAGTTCTTGGGTATGCTGTTATTTGGTGACATCAATAAAAATAGTTATTGGAACAACCTAGTTAGTAATTGTAGGAAGAAGATGGATCTATGGAAAGGAAAGTGGCTCTCCTCGGCTAGTAGAATTCTTCTCATTAAGATAGTGTTATCAACAATCCCAATTTATTCTATGTCATGTCTTAAACTCCCGAAGGTTGTTGAAGATGGTCTTTGCCAAATTATGAGAAGGTTTATGTGGAATGGACCAGATGATCAACACAAGATCCCCTTGCTATCATGTGATAAAGTTGGTGAGGAAAATTGAAGGATCTATCATTGACTTGGTGAACTTAGCTATTAGTGCTGCCAAGAAGTATTCTTTTTGTAGTGCCCACCCATAGTTTGCTTTTCAGTTTTATATATTGCCAAACTCTTTTAGGCCACTTTTATGTGTGCATTGATATTTCAGTTATATTATGATTTTGGATGTATGACATTACATGATGATTTTAATAAATGGATGATTATGGTTGTTATATTGATGCAATTAGATGATGTTAGTTATGATGATGATTTACATGTTTTAAAATGATGTTTATGATTATGATTATACTTACCCCATACTTGCATGTGTATGGTGATCATGTATGCTTTTATTTTTCTGTGTGACATGTTTGATATGGTTGAGTGACGGAGTCGTAGTTACCTGCCTGGGAGATCCACATGATGTCCCGATCCCCACCATTTCTTGTTTTATATATATATGAATGTACATGCAGGTCTTGTATGTAGGTTTACAGTTACTAGACATTGACTTCCCTGAATTGTTAGGATGAGCATGCCCTATCACTAGTCTCAATGGTAAAAGAGGGGAGATAATATTCATATCCAAATCCTAACCTAAGCTATACTATTGTCTTGAAATAGTGGACAAGATTTTGATATTTTACCCCCTTTCCAAACTCGTCTAGGTGACGTGAGATTATAGTCCTTTCCTTGAGCATGGTTGTGGTTCTTTAAGTTCAGTTGATTTGGGTATAAGAGGCATTGTATAATAACCAGTTGGAAAAGGGTTGACTTAAACCATTACTTGTATTCAAATTTAAAACTATGGTGGCTAATCTTGCAGGTGTAAAAGTGTGTCGAGTCAACTTCATGGATATGAAAATAAACCAAAGAAATGGATAGGTAATTTGAGGGTTGTTAAATGTCCATGGATTGACTCAATTATATTCATGATGACTAGTTGAAAATACAACTAGCATGAGTGTTGAATTAGTTAAAACTACATGTTAAGGAAAATACTTAGAATACCAATACAAAATATTGTAAAATCTATACGTTAACCATATTAAATACAAACATTTTATAATTACAAATGTAAATTCATAATCTCTAATGAATTTATACAATTCAAAATAACCTTCACTCTCTATTACAAAATAGATCATCCCAATTCAAATCACGAGTTAACTTTTCAAAATAAACTAGCCAAGACAACAATATAGATGAAAAATTATCCAAAATCTCTAAAAATTAGATAATAGATAATAAAATATTACAATAACTTGTAAACAATACATTATAAGAAATAAACATCAATTTTGAAATTTAGAGATATTCTCATTCCAATAATTTAATAATTTAATGGACCAAATTCACATTACATGAAAAAAATAATCAACAATGCCCCATTAAACACATTAAACGTATTGAAGAAAATTGCAAACTAAGAAAGGTTGAAAAAGGGGGTGGGGAAGGAAGAGTGGGAAGGTTTGCATGAAGTTCCAAGAAGGTTGATAAAAAATAAAAATAAAAACTTAAAGAAAACAAATAAAAAGCAAATGAAAAAAAGAAAAAAAACAAAGAAAGAGAGGACAAACTAAGAAAGTGAGATAAAAAAAATGCAATAAAAACAAAAAGAAAAAAGAAAGAAAAGAAGGATCTAAAGATTATAAATAAACAAAAGATAAATAAATAAAATAAAATTAAAAGATTGAAAAAAAATTCAAAACTAAAAAGAAGAAAAAGAAGAAGAAGACAAACCAAAAATTGAAAACAAACAAAAGGCTAAAAGAACTTTTTAACCTTAAATTAAGTAAATAAAATTAGCTAAAATTCACATGCAAATGAAAAAGTAAATAAAATATAAAAAGAAGATAAATAAGAAAAATAAAAAGTAAATAAAATTAACTTGAAGCTATTATTTTATAAAAAAAATAAAAAGTCTCATCATGGTAATGTGCATAGTTTCTAAAACAAATTTTGCAAAAAGAGCTCATATCGGTCTAATTTTTCTAACCAATCAAATTATAGATAATTAAATTTTTAAACATGTTTGGTTAAAAAAATTGCATTTACAAATATAAATATTTTTGAAACATAAAAAAAATATGAATTTTGATTGGTTATAGCTAAAATATTTAATCTATTAGTTAAGTTTATGTAATTGCCTATAATTCTAAACCTAAACAATAACTTGGGTAACACTCTACATTATAAGAAAGAAATAACAATTCTTAAAAAGTATGTAATAACTAGAAAATTTTGTAGATAGTTACTAAATTCTCTAAAATTTGTAAGAAAAAACAAAGAATAAATCAACTGTACAATATTTTATAAAACACTCAAAATTATAAAAAAATAATAAAAATCATAAAATTCTAGAACAATTCCAATAACTTTAGAACCTATCAAATCTATTAGATTTCCATAATCCATATATATTACTAATCAGTTTCTCGATTCGATTGTGTAGATGGTTAAAAAAACTCTACACAATCGAATCCATAAACTGATTAGTAACTTTAGAACCATTGATGGAACACATTAGCATTCCTCCGTTTGCCTCGGTATAAACGTGAACTTTTTTTCAAAATTTGGAAAAAAAGCGAAAAAAAACGAATTTATCTTTCTAAAAGAGAGCTTAAAGTTCGAATCTTGTAGACTACGGTAGGTATGTAAATTTTTCTATAGATTAAAAAACACGATTCCGACAGATTACCAATGACGTGGCAAGACGATCCTTAGTCCCTGCTGACGTGAAAGGTTCACCATTTAAGCAGCATCCACGTCAGGAATCTTCTCATTGGAAAACCCCTTATTTCTGCGCCATATAATTTCATGCCGTGACCGGTAAATTCTTTTCTTCCTCCTCTCACTGGCTCTTTCCGCCGACAGAAAAGCTTAGCATCGTACCCAGCAAACTAAGTTCCGATAAAATTTGTGCTATTCAATAAATCCCTAACCTTCCCTTGTAGCATTGGGGTTTAACAGAGGTTTAATTAATTCGGATTTTTAGGGTTAAAAAAAGCATTCAGTTAACACAACTGACATTGCTGGGTGTTTCATCTATATTACTTTGCGGGGTTCAAGAACTTTGCACAGCAGCCTCTACTTTCAGATACTATTGCGATCAGTGTAGAAAAACTCAGCACAGATTAGGGTTTTGAGGTAAGAAAACCTCGGCACTTTAAAGAAACTAGAGGGATTTTAATTTTTTTTGGATTATATAGAAAAAAGATCACAGCTTGGATCCCTAATCCACGAAAATAAAAGGACATTTGGAAGTAGGGTTTACATTTGAAAAGAAATATCGGCCTCAAAGGTTTTTTGAACTCTTAGGACCCTGTTGCTGTTGATCGATTTTTGTTTTGGTTATCCATGGATGACTTTGAGAGAGCTATAATTATCAGTTTTGATCAGAGCGGCGCCATCGGGCCCGAGTTGAAAGCTCAGGCTACGGCCTATTGCGAACAAATAAAACAAGAGTCTTTAATCTCAAAGGTCTGCCTAGAAAGATTTGGTGCCAGCAATTATCCAGAGGTGCAATTCTGGTGCTTGCAGACCTTGGAAGAAGTTGTGAAGCTCCGGTATGCATCCCTTGATTTGCAAGAACAAATGTTTATTAGAAATTCTGTTATGTCGCTAGTAATTGAAAATCCTTCAGGGTTGGAGAGACCGGTTTTTGTGAGAAATAAGCTTGCTCAGATTCTTGTCATTCTAATTTTTATGGAGTATCCGTCTCGCTGGCCTTCGGTTTTCCTGGATTTGCTGTCCTCTGTGGGTAATGGTCCCTTTGTTGTAGATATGTTTTGCCGTGTTTTTAATGCGCTTGATGATGAGTTGATTAGTTTAGATTATCCTCGCAATTCTGAGGAAATTACCATAGCGGGAAGAATCAAGGATGCTATGAGAGAACAATGTGTGGCTCAGATTGTAAATTCCTGGTACGATATGGTTGTATTTTACAGGGATTCGAGGCCAGAGTTAGCTGCAACTGTCTTGGACACAATGCAGAGGTATGTGACCTGGATTGATATCGGTCTAGTTGCGAATGACAGGTTTTTGTCTATGTTATTTGAGTTTCTTTTGTCTGAGGAACGGGCTTCAGAGCTTAGAGGTTCTGCTGCCACTTGCGTTTTAGCTATTGTTTCCAAGCGGATGGATCCACAATCTAAGATTGCGCTTCTTAGACAGCTACAAATTCGTAAGGTCTGTAGTTTAGTGCTTGGCAAGCAAGATACGGAGTTTACAGTGAAGCTTAACGCTCTTCTTACAGGTTTTGCACAAGAAGTTTTGGAATGTGCACGCAAACTTGATTCAATTGAGGCATCTAATGAAAGTCTTGCAGCGAAGGAGGTTATTACAGAAATGCTGGATGCTGTTTTCCCTTCTGTAATTTACTTTTTGCAGAATGGGGGTGGGGATGAAGATTCGAATGCTTTGCAGTTCTTATCCAATTATGTGTCCAGAATGAAGTCTGCTCCTCAATTAAATGTGAAGTATATGGGTCACATTGGGAAGATCTTGGAAGTGATTCGAGTTAGGATTCGGTATGATCCTATGTATGAGGATCCGCTAGACATTCCTGACAGAATTGGTAGAGAAGAGGAAGACAGAATGCATGAAGAACGCCATGACTTTTTTGTTTTGTTTAGAAACATCAGTCGCTTGGCACCAGATGTAGTTCAAAGTTTCACTAACAACACACTGTCTACTGTCCTTGGGAGTTCAGAGACTTCTTTTCCAGATGTTGAGAGTGCTATTTCACTTTTTCATGCCCTTGCAGAAGGAGTAAGTGAGGATACATTAAAAAATGATAGTGGGCCTATTGGTGAGACGCTTAGAATGCTTCTGTCAGCTCAAGTTCCCTTCCATTCTCATCGACTTGTTTCCCTCATCTATATGGAAACAATCAATCGCTATGTGCGCTTTATTCAACAGCATGTAGAGTATATTCCTTTGGTGCTTGCTGCTTTTCTGGATTGTAGGGGCATTCACCATCCCAACCCAAATGTCAGTGGCCGAGCAAGCTATTTGTTCATGCGAATTGTTAAGGCACTGAGGGCACAGTTGGTACCTTTCATACAGGATATTTTGCAGGTTTGATTCTAGCACATTGTTATTTCCTCAAAATGTAATGTTGGCTACCATTTTTGCATTGATAATTTCCTTGATAGTTAGATGTTCATGTATTGATATATATTCTATTTGTTTTGAATCCAAAGAGCCTGCAAGACAAACTCCCTAGCTTTATGCCTGTAAGTGTGCATTCAAGAAAATCAAATACTCAAGGCATTGAAGATGGAAGTCACATATTTGAGGTGGGATGGTATATGGCTTTTCTCATGTTATTGATTTGTAAAAGAGCATATGCCACAGTCAGTTTGAATTGTAATCATTTTCTCTATGTAATGTTCATTTGCAGGCTGTTGGTTTGTTGATTGGAATGGAAGAGGTGGCATTAGACAAGCAGTCTGAATATCTCTCAGCTTTATTGGCACCACTTTGTCAACAGGTAATTGTTTATTATGATTACTGTTTCACTGCAATAATTCTTTAGAGAGTGAAGGACAAACTTTCTTGGATAAACAAACATGCTGTAGGAAAAATACGACCTTATGACGAGAGCGCTGTTACGGAATATGTTTCAGGAATATATGACAGTCCTTGCTGTGAAAGAGTATCTCCGAAGAAACACTTTTTGTATAATTTTTTTAATGTAGTCTGGTCTCTTTGATTCTTCCTAAGCTGATATGACTGTTTGTGGATCTAGGTTACAGTTTTGCTTGCAAATGCTCACGCACAAGATCCAGCAAATTCTGTGGCATGCTTACAACAAGTTATCTCTGCTATCAATTCATTAAGCAAGGTTGCTGTTTAGCTCTTAGATGGTCCAAGTACAATTTTAACTTCTGAGCATCTATAAAAATGCTTGCAGTCAAGTTTCTTAACCATCTTATATACAGTTTTGGTGACTGTTGCATGTTCTAACAAATGTAACCTTTTCATGTTCAGGGATTTGGTGAACGCCTCACAACTACGAGTCGTCCTACAGTTGGCAATATGTTTGAACAGGTACACTTGAAGAAGTTGGATATTATACTTCTCTTTCATGAACAGTCATACAGAGGTAGAAAATAGTTCAGAAATATATTGATCAGTTGTTGCTACTTGAAATCTATGTCATAACGTTCGATTTCAAGTTCCTGTTAAGCAATGATAAAATTTGGATGAAGTTCGACAGGAAGAAATTTTTTTGAAAAAAAAATCATGATTAAATTCACCTTATATAATTTTTAAAAAAATATAAATAATATAACCACAAAATTACCAAAATAGTTTAACATTGCGAAGTAACTAATTTCAGGTAAATGGTTACAACTTCTTCTATTGTCCCTATCTATGGCTAAGGGTTTGTTTGTTTATATACACAAACTTTTATATTATTTATTTTATATAGTATAAATATGTAATTTTATAATTTAATATTTTTATTTATTATTCTTGTATTTATTCATTAATTTCATACATTTTTATTGTTTTTGATTAAGGCAAAAACAGGTTTTGAAGGGACCCAAAACCCTTTGCAAAAGACTTACATAAGATTTTCAATAAAGATTACCAACAAGGAATAGACAAAGAAGCAACAGGGTAGGCATAAAGCTAGAAAGCAAGACAAAACCAACCTACCACCAACAAAAAACCAGCAGACCATCAGCAAAAGACAGAAAACAACAAAGAAACAGAGCAGAGCTAGCCAAGATTTTTCAAAGTTTTTCAGCAGCTTCCTTTTCCTACTGATTCATCTTTTGAGCCACCTTCTTCAGGTCACGAATATCTTGAGCCAAATTAGAAGTCTTCTTTTTAGTACTTGCTCTAGTCCTCTTACTTGGACCCGGTATCTCCTCCGTGCTAGCATCTTTGTCCTACTCCGGATCCACAAAAGTTCTGTCCTGGTGTAATTTCTCCAGTTTAGCAACCAGAGCATTCATGCATTCAGCAAAGGACTTTATGATATTGTGACTATGCTATGTAATATTCCGCAGGGTAGTGTCACATTTGCTGATCTTCTTGCTCAACTCCTCAATCTTCTTGTCATATATTTCCCTTGTCTTTTCAATGGCCTCCAAATTTTTGGTCATTTAATTTGCCTTCACATTTTCTCCTTTTCCATCCATAGGGCACACACAGTGGTGTCAATAGGAGCTTTCTTAGGACTAGCAGCTGAAATATCCACAGGAGTAGACTGACCCTTAACCTTGTCTCGCTCCTTAAACTACATTTCATCAAACTTGGAAGAAAGGGCACAATACTTGAGATGAAGGCTTTTTATCTCATGATAGGCCCATTTAAATAATCTGAAAAAACCCACAGAGTTATCCTTAGTCGACCGCAAGATACTAAACTCATTATGATGTAAATCCTGGACACTAACCTCCATAGAGGAAGAATGAGAATTCCCCTCAATATTTTGGAGAGGTTGAGACACACCAGGGCTAGAGTGGGAAGAGGGACCATCATTGTCTTGAGAGCTTACATAATCTGTTATTATTTTCAGATTCTCACAAGGAATACATCAATCTATAGAGATCTAACAAAACTAAGCACAGGATAAATAATAAAACACAAAGAATAAGGAGAGATAATACCCGGATTATAGCTTTAATCTCCACAATGTGTCTTCTTCAATGTAGATATAGCCCACCTAGGCTCTTATCCAATTCTAATCCAAATATTGTAAGCACTCAGATCTGAACCTAATCCTTGCTTAGATGCTAACAAGATCTGATTACAATAAATCACCAAGTGCGCTAGATCGCTCTCATGGATCTGCCCTTGAATCCCTGGAGATCACTCATATTTCTACCCTAGTTCGGTTTCCCTAAGGCTGCTGCTGTTCACCCTAGGTCTGCACTTTGTAGGGCTTCATTCTGCCCTAATTCACCTTCCCTAGGGCTGCTGCTGTTCAACCTAGGTCTGCTCCTTTTAGGGCTTCATTCTGCCCTAATTCTAATTTGCCCGTTTCATGAATTCGCTGCTGCTCCAATTCGCTGCAAGTGATAAATCGCAGCCTTAGAATAATTGAACCTTGAGGAGAAGACAATATGATATGTCTTTGATATGTCTCCTCCAAGAATCGATTTGCTTATATATGCAAATGGAGTGCCACGCTAGGGGCCGATTTGCACAAGTTAAATAATAAATTTATATATATCTAAATTGGGCCCTCTTTGATTTATTATTTAACTTAAACTATTTGAGCATATATAAAATCGATCTCATTAATAAACAATAAATATTAAATATTGCTTAATATTTTATATTATTATTTATGCATATCGAAATCCCAAGTCATTAGATATTTGCCGTAAAGGCCAAAATATCAACATAATCCACTAGAACCGACTCCTTCCCTTTCCCCAAATCAACGTTAACATGAATATCTCCTTCACACCATTGAAAACCCAAACCCTTAATGGTGCTAGCATGCTCCTTTTTAGTTTCAATCTTATGGGGAGAAGCAACATCCCTCTCAACTTTGCACTTACTAACACTTGCCAACCCCTTCTTAGTACCCATTTTTTGTTTTTTGACTGGGGGAGGAGGGGCATCATTCTCATCTTTCTCAGTTTCCCACCCGTCCTCCTTACAGCCACCATAATCTTCCTCATTCTCCACAGAAGTAGGAGCCCTAGTGGGGGTCTTAGTAATCCCAGCTCTAAAATGCTCATAAATAAGCAGAATAAGCCCTTGGTGTAACACAAGGTTCTTAGTAGGGTTCTCCTTGTGATCAATAATGTTGGCATTAAGCGAAGAAAGCAAATAGAAAGGAAAAGAAATAAGAACCTTGTGTCTGAAATTATTTAGCATGATCAGATGGTAGCTGTAAACCCTAGTGAACCTGTTCAAGGTAAAGTACTCCATAATGGGCTTGAGAAGCTCTCTCCATATAAGCTTTATCTGCTCTAGCGAATAGTAAGAGTTAATAGTCTTGACCAACTTCTTCTTCTTCGACATCACGTATTTGGGGAATTTCTTCCCTGCATCTTTTGACAATTTCTGTCTTTGTAAAATTTGATGCCTTCCATAGACAGGTTAGTCACCTCTGCAACCAGGCCCTTATCAACCACCACTGACTAACCAAACAACTTAAGCTTTCCATCCTTCCACTCCTGCACAAAAAATTTCGTAACTTTCTGGTTATAACCGTGGAGCTTATCAAGATAAGGGGTGACACCTCCCTTCCTAAAGTGATACCAAACAGTAGCATTGTTCCTCCATCTATAACAACTTGCAGGCTCAATCCTTTGCAAATCACTGCCTATCTTTCCAGTCATAGAATAAAGCACCCTAGGATGAAAAAATAGACTGCAACACAACAAAGTTCTAGCAATCCCAATTAAGCATAGAGCCACCCAAAAAGCGTGTGAGTAATAAAAAATTATTAATAATTTCCTGGTCATTCAGAGGATTTCCACACTTGGCAATGATATCATACTTAATATGTGTCTCTATCATAATTAATTGGCAGCTTTCCAATTTTACCATCTGTCCAATCATATCTAAGGAGTGATTTCACTTCATCCAAAGTATACTCCCCATACCAAATTCTAATTGCCTTAGATCTAACCCCTAGGTTAGCAAGACAGTTCGCCGCAATGTTAGTTTCCCTATAGGCATGATCAATGAAACATTTTTTGAAGGATTGAATTATATTAATGGAGGAATTTATAATATTACCTAAGATGCCCTATCCTCCCCCTTCAGACACTTGATAATATTGTTCGAGTCATCCTTCAATCTAAACTTAAGTGCAATTTAGGCGCTTAGCAACTTTCAAAGCTTGATAAGCCCCCATGGCTTTTGCGAGGTGATTGGACTGAGTTCCCAAGGGAAGTGCCACTACCACGAGACAATTGCCATTCTCATCTCTAATCTCTCCCCCACACCCAGCTGGCCCCGGATTTCCCTTAGCTGCCCCAATACCTTTTTATTGTCAAAATAAATAATATATAAATAATTAAAAATATTATATAGAAAATAATATTAAATTCTATTAAAGAATAATATAATACAATTATATATTAAAATAAATAGAATAATATATTTATACATGATAAATATATAATTTTATTTTTATATTTATATTAATAAATAACATCTAAATATAGATAAATAATATAAAACATGATATAAATAATATAACATTCATGTTATAAATAAATAAAATATAATATAAATAAATAATATAAAATATGATGTAAATAATTATATTAGAATATTATAAAACATAATACAACAGATTCCAAAATATAATACAACTAAACAAACACCAGAGCACTAGTAACTTTAGAGAAGCTATCATATGATCGAACAAAAGTTGCGTTTTTCAACGATTATGAAAACAACTATTATTGATGTCAGATTGGGGATTGGATGGTAGCAAGTGGAGTAAAATCATTTCACTTGCAAACCCCTTATTTCATCTGACAACCTCTTGCCTAGAGCCCCCTTATTTCACCTGCAAAATCTTCCCCCAACTACTGCCTCAATGCTCCCTCCACACACAACTGCGTGACATACCCAGATAGGAAAAGAAGGCAAAAAAGAAACCCTTAACTTAGATATTGAATTCTTCTAAAATACCCTAGAATCCGGGTTCGATTTTGTTTTAGTCTTGGTTCTTTTTGGTTTCCTCTAGGTTCTGGTAGGGTCCCTCTAGGGCGACCAGGTTCCTTGTGGGTCCTCCTGGGTGGAATTCGAGGGAACTAATGGGCACCCAAGTCTAAGAGCACCCAAAAACAGGCCCCACATGCCATTTTTATTTTTTATTTTAATATAAAAACCTTCTAAAACCCTAATTTCAACCATAAAGCATGCATATGATATATGAGGTATGTTATTTATAATTTTATTCACAATTATGGATTTATGAGTATTGTGCTTCTAACTTATTATTATTATATCTTTTTGAAGTTTTGAACCAATGATGAATGGACATTGAACATGTTGCATGTATGAATCTATGATGTATAGATAAATTTATAATTTTCTAATATATCAATATGTGTGTATATATATATTTAAAAATATCTATATATATATCTGTGGAAATGGAACCCGCCCAATTTTTTTTTTGCCAAACCAGCAAACTCGAACCCAAACTAACTTAGCCTAAAAACATTTATTTTTAATAAACATATTGGCATGCTTTTTCTTTGCTCTTTTTTGATGCGCTAGAGGTATCCCCCCGACCCAGCCCAGCGCCCAATCTGCTTTACCTTGGTCTTATTGCCAAGTTGGGGCGAGGCTAATCCCCTGGGGTCATGCAATAGCCCTCAAACCATGTGCATTGGGTAAGCCCGAGCCTCGGAGTCGAATCTGAGACCAATGGGGAGCAAACCCATGGCCCAAGCCAACTTCACTACCCGTGGGCTGCAGATTGTCTGCACGAATATCCAGACAAATTTCAATGAATTTTTCCCAATGTTTTGAAGTTCGCCGAATTTTGAATCTCATGGTTGAAATTCAGTGAATCATGTGACTTAGCTTAAACTATGACTATTCTTGACTATAAAGTAAAATAAGCAATAAAAAATTGCTATAATTGAATGATCTTTAGGCTTCTTTTATATCTTAAGATTATATACATATTGTTAAAAATGAGTAATATCAAGAGTTACAAATGAAAATGGTCATGTCACTAACATGTGGAATGGCCCTTTGCTGTTATCGATTAAAGTTTAAACTATAAAATTTCACAAGACAAAAATAATGTAAATAAATTATAATACAACTGTAGAATGAGATTGACCTTAGACTAGGTGTCTACAACTAGGTTTAAATTGAAGAAATATAAAATGGTGGAATCACTAAAAGTAATGTAGAGGGCCTTGCATACATCTAAAATTTCTCAAAACTTATTTCCATGAAATTACAACCTTACAATTTTTTTAACTGGTTTTATCTAATCATAGGTAACAGTGACGCTGCAAAGGCATCCAGCAACAAGAGAAAGTGATAATGCACACCAACAAAATGATGCTATGGTATGATTATAATAGAAATTGAGCATGTTTGTGTTACTTGTCAGAGACTGCATAGTATATGGCAGCCTTGCAGCTTTTCTGGGAGGACTAGGCAGAAGATCCGGGTCTGCTGCTTTGAATATCAACCGTAGGTCTGCAGAGTTTCTTGATTGGGTGAAGCGGGGACGTATTTTGGGGACAAGGGGACCAAGGGCATGAATTGTGGAGGGCATAGTTGAAAAGCTCGAACTCAACAATGACTTGGCTGACTCAAAATTTTTAAAAACTTGGGACTTACCAAAAAACCTGGGAAAAAATTGGCAATAATTTGGCAAATTTATCGAACATTTGTAAATATATAATTTCATAAGACATTGTTAAAAACACACATGTACACTGAATTTTAGAAAATGTATATACCATGAAATTGAAACTTTAATTATAACTAATCAAAATATAAATGACAACCATGTCTAGCCAACATTTGAAGACACGTCATTATCTTCATTAATTAAACAAAACTAAAAAATCATATTAAATTATTGAATTCTGATTAAAATTGATATATATGGTCAAAGCTGCATTTTATTGATGTTCTAGAATAATAGATCACGTGACTTCTCATCTGCAAAATATTAATTCTTTCTTGTGTGAGGATGAAATCGATTCATAACAACAAAAAACATTTCCTCCATTTGTCTTGGTTTATACAGTTTACTTTTGCCATTGCTTATTGCTCACTGTGGTGATGATGAACAGACACATTTTAAGTCAAACTTGCTTATTGTCGTTGGATGTTTAGCTGGTCTCTCTGACTATTCAAATTTATCTGCATCCTCTGTTTCGACTTTGACCCGCAACATAATACATTTACTGTCTACAACATTGCTGTTGAATTGTTTGCAAGGCATTACCATACAAGCCAGCAATCATGGTCTGAATTGCTATGAAAATGGGATATTCACTTTCTTTAATTGCACCCTCAGTGTTCTCTTTCTCCGTTGTACACTGTTTTCTCAATTGTTACTTGAAAACATTAAAAAACCCCCCAAAAATGAACTTTTGCAACATATAATCTTAAAATCTTTAAAACCTAATCCAGCGAGTAAATGAAGAGAGAATCATGTTTTTTGATGGTTTATTGAGCAAAGAATCGCGGCGACAATGAGTTAATCACAACTTTTTCATCTATTGTTGTGGGGGGGAGACAATGGTGGGGGGATGGCATTGATATACATTTAGTACTTGAAAATAGTTATAATAAGATGTATAAGCATAAGAACTACAAATGAAACTTTGGCAAACTAGTAAAACTTAAAAACTGCTAAATTTTTTATTGAACATTAACAATTTAACATCAAACAATGAAACTGTCGAATTCAAAATTTATATTATATTTGAGATTTCATAATGATGATGAGAAGTGTTCAAAATAACAAAATGGAGTGGAGTGAGGCCTCTAATTATGTCCAAACTCCTCATCACTAGAGCTTCTGGACTCCACATGTTCAAGTTCCTCGTAACTAAGACCAACTAGCCTTGAACAATCAGTTGGCTTAAGAAAATATGGGACCTCTTGAACATGTAACCAAGATATTGATTAGTGGACAATGCCTATCAAACTTAAAATGAGGATTTGAGGGTGTTTTATAGCATTTTTAGAGCTTTGGTTGGGTGCCTTGGAAATGTCCCCATCCCAAAATCACGAGGTTTTTTTGTGGGAATGTGTCTTTGTGGAACACTGATAGTAACTCAACGATGTGGTTATATAGTATCAATACAACTGATGAATTGTTAGACAACTGCTAACATATTAACCTTAAATTCCTTCCCATATTATGTTCGTATGACTTCATAATCTGAATGTCTACCAATCATCTTTATATTAGTTTATATATATAAATCCTTATGTCAAATGTGTTGTGGCCTAATATTGCACTGCTCTGAATATCAACTCAATAATGTGCTTACATAATATCAATACAACTAATGAATTGTTAGACGATTGCTAACAAATTAACCTCAAATTCCTTCCGATATTATGGTCATACGACTCCAAAATATGTATGTCTTATCAATCATCGTTCATATTATTTTTTAAAATCCTTATAATGCCAAATATGTTGCAGCATACTATTATGTTGATCCGTGGCTATCCAGCCAACTAAACCTCATGATATACAAATGATATAAATGGAAAATTTAAAAAAAAAACCTAATTATGCCCTTGGTGAGCCATGCTTTTTAGTTTGCTGTTTAGATGGAACATTATAGTGTGACACATACTGCAATGACAACTTGATATGACATGAAATTTAAAGGAGTCCTGTGACTATTACAAACCATACATTGATACACTCAAACATTCTGACAACAAATTGAACTAGAAGTCTGTTTATTTATTTTCCAGAGAGATCAAATATATGCAATTATTTGTGAGTAGACTAGTGGACTCTTAACTCTGCTGTCAGACTTGAGCATCTCTGATTCTAAAATTTGCTTATTTCAATATGAATGCTGGTGTTGGGTGTATAGTAACTTCTGTTTGTCTTTTTGTCTGTAGCAAGTGTACTTGACGTTTTCTATTTGTTTGATTTACAGACATTAAATGTTCTACTCCAAGTGCTATTGGCATTTCCAAGAAATAATCTTCTAAGAAGCAAGGTATAAAATGTGGAGGCTTTTTCCACCTCTAATCGGATTCCTAGTAAATATTTGTATAGTATAATGACATTCTTTTAATGCACCATGTCAGGTCATTTCATTTCTTCATAGAATGGTTGACACTTTAGGAATCGCTGTGTTTCCTCATCTTCCAAAAGCAATGGAGCAACTACTTGTTGAAAGTGAGGTAAGTATGATTTGTTGAAATCACTTAACTTTGTTTTGATATAAGTGAGTGTCATACGATTTAATCATTTGTACACACGTTCTCCTTTGTTGGATGGCAATGATGAACATAATGTTCAATGTAGTGATGATGCAATGAAAAATACATGTGGTAGTTTTATTTGAAAGTCGTATTGTGGATAAAATCACATACATCCTCTAAACATATTTATAATTTAATAGCAAACCCCTTGAACATGTTATCAGGCAAGAAAACCAGACATGAGTGTTGAATACGCCAGTCAGCTCTTTCTCTGAGTACCCATTTTACCATTTTTTCTAGATGCCTTCTAAATTTTTTTTTGGTCAATTGATATAATATTATAAACAAATCTCTTTAATTAAAAAATGGAATTTTTTTATGAAATGCTTTAGAGTTTCAGGTCAACAATTGTATCTGCTTAATTTTTTTTACATACCCTATAGCAAAATTAACAGTGAGTTGGTGGAACTATATTTGTTATTTCCAAGATGACAAACTTAACAAGGCCACGGAAACCAGAACAGTCAATATGGATAAAAGAAACAGGCACATTATTGTCTTAATTTAAGCATATGTAATGTACCTCTTTTTCCTTTATATTTTAATTTAATCTGTATTTATTATTTGTTGTTATAGCCTATCTCAAAAATGGCGTACAATACAACATAGGCTTGGTTTAGGCTTCACCATATCTATCTTTATGAATCTCTGAGTCCTGGCCTCTTCCACTAATTGCTGCTTTAACTTAAACTCATATGGTTAGTTTGTTGTACTTATGCACAATATGTTTACTGCTTTCTTTCAGATGTTAAACACTCTAGTAATGACGTAAATAGATTCAATTGATTTTGGTTATTGTTTGGTCTTTATTTTTTTTCACATATCTGTTGCTCTTTTTTGCCTTGGTTCCCGTGTCTTTCCCTCCCCTCTACCCTTCCTTCCCCCCACTACACTACTACTTAGTGGGTTTTGGTCCGCAATTCACTTATTTCTCTTCTCTAGCTCGCTATCCTGATGATGAATCATAGAGTATGATTCGAAATGTTGATGAAAAAAGATACACACAGTCAAATCCAGAAGCTCAAATTACAATTATTCCTATGATCAGATGGAAATCATATTCCTGCTTAGACCATTCATATTGGGCTTATTTGAAATAATTGTCTTCGAAATTGTTCAATTTTGATTCTTATTTAGTGTTAGCATTCCAGAATCGCTTATTGTTCGTTGTTGATCTAACAGTTCTTGCATTCTCAAAACCACTGATATTAACTACTAACATCTTTTCTTTAGCTTGTGTCTGTAATGTGTTTACATACTCATTTGCTGAAAAAAGTCTGTTGAGATATCTGTAATGTCCCTAAATTATGAGCTCCCAAATTCTGCCCTAGTTTACAATCATTTATCAAAACAAGTAGGGTTTAGAGATACCTTTCACTTTGATTGAGACCCTGCAATCAAGTTAAGAATTATTTATAATCATAATTCGTAAATAGATTTCTTTAGTTAGAAATAAGCATATATTGGAAATAACAATCCAACACTAGAAGTTTCAAGAATCAAGATGCAAGAAGTTAAGAGCCTGTGGAACTGATATAGGAATGAATGCATCATTGCATGCAATGTGGTTGATGTGGTGTTATATTTATAAATTCCTGTGTGTTGGCTTATTTGCCATGACAGAGGGGTATCTGTTTTTGTCAAATGTGCTTAGGACTTGTACCAGGTATTAATAATTGGCATATACTGCATGAAATAGGTTGGATGTATTTTACCCAATGTGACTCTTAGTTTGTCTCATGTGGTTATGGTTTTGGAGCTTTTAACTTTAATCATTTGACCTTGTGGTGACGATGCTTTCAAACTATACAAGCTATTTTTATTTATGAACGCAAAATCTTCAAATTGTGGTTTTTAAGATAATTTTTGGTTCTCAGACGTTATAACAGTGCATGCTGAATTGTTATTCTACTATATTTTAATTTTTTTCAAAGTGCATGGTTTCATATCTAGTCACTTACCCCTTTTGCGGGTTTTGCTCCATGATTGATTGATGGATTGTAACTTGCAGACATTTGCTTGGAAAAATCTGATTAATTGTCAAATTTAATTTGCCTTTACTTTTAGAGTGTTTGTGTTTGCTAGTAAAATTAATGCACATTAATAACTCCATTACTGTTGTCTTATTATATTGCTTTGATTTTGGTAAATGCAGCCAAAGGAAATGATGGAATTTCTTGTCTTGGCGAATCAACTTATTTGCAAATTCAAGTCTGCAATGACGGGTATTCTGGAAGAAGTATTTCCATTTATTATGGGTCGGGTGTTTTCCATTTTTCCGAAGGATGGCATACCAACAGGACCTGGCAGCAACACTGAGGTGTGCATATGCATACATTGATTTACTTGCCTAAAAATAAAAATTAGTTTTCAGGTATATACAAGTTTGATATCATGTTTTTGCTTAAGATGCCTAGGGTTTGGGACCTGAAGAGAAACAATACCAATCAACCTTTGCAAGAGAGGCAACATCAACATAATCTTAAATGTAGCAGAGAGAAATTATGGCATGCTTGTGGTATAGCAAGGGAATTTATCGTTGTAGAAAGTTCAGGGAACAACTAGCAAAAACAACACTCACTATATTAACTCAATCATTCACAATATAAAAGAAAATATTTCACATTTGTTGTTTAATCCTAATCTAGTTGTGGATATTTCTAGGTAATTCAATATAGGAAATTGGTAGGTGGCAGTACAATACAATTGGTCGAAAACTATGCACCAAAAGACCTCCTGTATGGGCCCCAAACTTTATTTTTTGGGGTTGCTGGCTCCCATGTTCCCCGGGAAGGACAATGTCCCTTCACTATTGTGATATTATGTACAGTCTGTAACGAGTTTAAAACATGCTAAGTAATCAAAACATCCAACAGCCCTTGGAGCTTCAAAGAGTGCTGTGAGAATAAGTTAAATAACAGCTACCCTTATCAGGACCTTAGAGATTACAAGCAGCATTTTATCCTGCTTCTGAATTTATCAACAACACAAATAGAGTCATTTCAACGGGAATGCTCGTCCACAGGCTTTGATAAGATGCCATGCATTGATTGCAAGGATCTTTCAAGTTACTCACAAGCTCAGCCATCTTTTCCCTTCTTGCATTGTCAATAGTTGGACCAGAAACCAAGGTAAATCATTGATCATACCCAAAGATGGAAGAACAAAATAAGTGGATAATCCTTACTACCTTAAAATTGATGGACCACCCACACTCTATTGATCTCCTTACAGAACCTTTACCTATAAACTGTAAAAACTAATTGAGATCTGACTTAATATTAAAGACTAAAAATTATCAAAATGGATTTATGCAGCAACACACAAAGATCGCTGAATATTATCATGAAATACTGACTTAATTCAAGCTGGAATACTCAGTCAATCACATCACTGATACCTCCAACTGATTGCAGGAGCACATGATTTGTTCCCTGCTGTTTGCCTCTTCCAGAGAGAACTTACAATTTCACAATGAAACCGGATCTGCACACCAATCTAAAGCTTTGTCATTAGTGTGCTTGGCTGTTGCAGATGGAAGGTGCCTCCAGATTGACAGAACGGTTGGCCTGCAGCCGTAAGTGATACATAGGTTCTTTCAAATTTCAAAAATGGTGGTCAGATCCTAAAACAATCCTGTGCTGTTTAAACAAAATGAATTCAGATCAGAAGAAGGCGTGTGTCTGAGAGGGAATTAACATAATAAGATTAGACGTTTCATCCCAACCTTAGATGGCTGCTAGGTTTTGTGTTTTGGAAGATTCAGACTCAGAAAATATTACCTAAAACATATCAGAATTTCAAGTACTCTGCCATAATGTATTTTAATATACATTAGTGTTAAACATTTTTTTTGGTAAATAGTGCTCTGAGGTCAGCCTTAGGGAGGAGGAGACATGACATTCACGTAGCTGACCAAATGCAAATAATGGTTGTTCAAACATACTTGTCTCATCAATATGAAACCAAGACCTACTCTTGTTGAGATGGAGATAGATTCGCCAACCCCTAACTATACTTGTTTTAGTAGCTTAATTTAACAATTCAACATGCTCAAATAAGGCAGAGAAATAATATTTCAGAATAGGGCAACACACCTCAATCATGCATTTCTCTGATTCTTTTGCTGACAAACAATTGCATATGAGCTGTCCATGAAGTTCGAGAATTGAAGGCAAGACAGCCATATTCTATTTTCTCTCTTGCTCTCTGCGTCTCGAACTGTAGCAGTATCAATGAAAATACAGTAATATGTGATTCTAGCATTTAGTACATTTGGACTCTATTTTGCATCTCTCTTTTTCACTTCTTTTACCTAACTTCCCTTTCACTCTGTATTACTTTGTTATATCTACACTCTCCCTTCTCCCTTTCAGAGAAAATCATTTGAATTGAATTCATATCTTTCATACTTTCTATAGTATAATGCATGAGACAATGCAGACACAAATGCACTGTTCTTTTCAAAACAGAAGTTTAGTTTACTTTCTAAGCATGCAGCACACAGGATACTAGTGACCTTATGAACAGGTTACAGTTTTCACATTCTCTCTCCCCCCCTCTCACATGAACTTGCAAGCTACCTACTGCAATGATACAGATGTGGTAGCTGTATAGAAGCACATTCCACTCTTGAATTCATTTTTTTCTTCACTTCACCGTATGACAGATGCACATACATGAAGAATTAGTGCAATAAACAGATTTTGCACTCCTACATGCCTCCTATTTGTCCCCAGTCTTTGGATCATGCAGATGCAGCACATCAATTGAAGAACACACAATATTTCTTTCTTACTGTGAATGTTTTTGAACCAGAATATAAGAATGCAGTATACATAAAATCAGAAAAGCATACGAATAGATGACACCATTATTTACCCTGGGAAAACCCTCCCACTTGAGGGAAAAACCCAGCTACACCCGAAAAGAGTACTCCTTTATTTAGATAATAACAGTCTCAGTACATAGCTCGGAAACTCTTGAGCTTTTACACAAAAGAATTAAAATTTAATTAACTCCCCTTACAAAATAATGAGTTTTCGACTGCACAGCAAAAGAATGAGCTACAACGTACAAAGGCAATAGTCTCCCAGACTCTTCGTATCAACATCAGCCAGATCATCTGTTCTACAACCAACAATATCTCTGCAATACTAAACAGTATGTAAAAGATGTTCTCAAGCTGCTCATAGCAGGTACTCAACCAAGCAGCTCTCTATAGATGAAAAATAACAAACTCCCTGCTCTCAATAGAAGCAGACAAGCCAGTACACAACACTTGAAAGATAAGCAGCTAGAAAGGTCACCAACCGTAAAAAAAAAGGAAATATGAACAGACTGCTGTTATCAATCTTACACGGCAACAATAAGATAGCTGACGCCTCACTCGGCAACCATAAGATAGCACGGTAATACTTGAAGACGTTATACATTATGAGCTGTCGACTGAAGGAAGAATTACGACATCGCAAGGCACACGAACAGGTTGAGACATAAGGAAAATGTCTATGACACCAAAACAAATGGAAGAGAAAAATACAAAGACATGCCATATGAAAGAAGCTATAGTTTGATAATAATGAAGAAGCGACTGGGATGCCATGAAGTCGCAAACTGTCAACATAGTGTGCTTGTCATGTGATGACACATTGAAGAGTCTCTCAATGAAGACAATTTGCATGCCATTATGGAACAACATGATACCACTAATATGAAACTGATGCTCCAAAATAAACCGATGGTGACAAGGCTCAATGATAACCAAGAGACCACGCCAGCAAGGCAAGGAAACCGACGAGCTTCAACCTTAAACCGCCAGCATAGTCAATATGGAACAGGAGTAACATGAGATATGTTTACGATGCCACAAGGAACATAATGGTGCCAAGTCATCAAAACCTTTGAACCTTAGAACTTTGTCTTTCACCTATGCTGGAAGGAAACACACTCTGTATCTCAAAATAATCACCGCATAGGTATGAATGATATCTCTCGAAGCTACCGGAACATTAACACTTCTTCTTAGCAAGAGAGAGATCATTCATATGTCATAGTGTGTCTCAACCTGACAAGCACAATGAAGCTGCAACAACAGATGTCAATAACAAAATCTCATCACAGATTTTCTCAATATAAAATTGTTATCTCAGCATAACAATATTCACCATAGCTACTCCCAGAGGCTGAAACAGAAAACACAGAAAATAAAGTCATGGAGTCACACACATGACTTCCACCATGGCTACTTCCAGAGGGTGGATCTACCATAGCTACTCCCAGGGGGTGGAACAAGGGATTTCATCTTGAACTTCTCTCGCAAAGAAGAACTCATTAACAAGGGATTTCACCTTGAACTTCTCTCGCAGAGAAGAACTCATTAACAAGGGATTGCACCTAGAGGTTCTCTCGCAGAGAAGAACTTATTAACAAGGGATTGCACCTCGAACTTCTCCCTCATGGAGAAGAACTCATTAACAAGGGATTGCACCTCAAACTTCTCCCTCACGAAGAAGAACTTATTAACAAGTCTTCATGATGATAAGGCTCTCTCTGAGACAGATATCAGCCTTTTGGCTTCCCAAATCAAACTCCCTCTGAATTTGATATCAATCTTGTGACCTCCTCGTCCAAGGTTGCTTGTGATGAATAGACAAACTCCCTCTAAATGGAGACTCCCTCCCAGCCGGGGCAGCATAATGCATTGATTATCATAACAGAATAGATCTGATTCCAGTGTTGACCAAACAAGTAGCTTTAGCAGTCATGCTGCTACACGAGCTTGTTGATCCTCCACAAAAGGATTTGACGGATCTTCCCTCTATAATGAAGTTATGTGACACAAATTCAGTCCTGTGGCTGCAAGCAACGTCTCCATCCTACATTTTTACAGCCTGCATGACTTTGCATGTAATCTCTTATCATCCCATTGCTTCTCGATCCGTCTTGGAAGCATTTTAGGAGAGATTAGTAGTAGTTCAAAGAATCAAACTAATCTGAAGAGAAATATGTAGATCAATGCTAAAGATATAAATGATTTGCTATTCTCAATATTATAGCACGAATTAACTACATAAAATTCGTAAACAATATTCGAAGGTATAATAAAAAATCCATATTTTTTATTGTCCGATCTTCCTCAAGATAGATCTCAGCATGCAAAGAATCTTGAACTATTGTGACTCTTTGATCATCCTAAGAGTCTCACAAATAATTCCTTTTGCCTTGGATTTGTCCAGGAAGCTCATGCTGCAATATGGCACATCCAAAAGAATTTTCTGTCTTTGCCAGCAATGATAGTAATTCCATCTCTGCAATTTCTCTTTGGTTCCCGGGTAAAATTGATGTCTCTATTACGCACTTACACTGTCCTAGTTGAGCCTCAAGTTCGCTCTATTTCCCAACCATCAAGAACAAAAACTGCCCAGGATTTCCTCAAATCTTGCATTCCTTAGATTCCCAATATTCCTATTTTGATTCGGATCGTTTCCTTAAACCCGCTCTGATACCATGTTAATGTTTTTGAACCGGAATATAAGAATGCAATATACAGAAAATTAGAAAAGCATACAAACATATGACACCACTATTTACCCTGGGAAAACCCTCCTACTCAAGGGAAAATCCCAGCCACACCTGAAAAGAGTACTCCTTTATTTAGATAATAACAGTCTCAGTACATAGCTTACATAGCTCACAAACTCTTGAGATTTTACACAAAAGAATTAATATAACTCCCCTTACAAAATAATGATTTTTTGACTGCACAACAAAAGAATGAGCTTCAATGTACAAAGGCAATAATCTCCCAGACTCTTCGTATCAACATCAAGCCAAATCATCTGTTCTACAACCAACACTATCTCTGCAATACTAAACAGTATGTAAAAGATATTCTCAAGCTGCTCATAGCAGGTACTCAACCAAGAAGCTCTCTATAGATGAAAAATAACAAACACTCAGCTCTCAATAGAAGCAGACAAGCAAATACACAACACTCAAAAGATAAGCAGCTAGAAAGGTCACCAACTGTAAAAAACAACAAGGAAATATGAACCGATGGCCGTTATCAATCTTACGCAGCAACAATAAGATAGTTGGCACCTCACTCGGCAACTGTAAGATAGCACGATAATACTTGAAGCCGTTGTAAATTATGAGTTGTCGACTGAAGGAAGAATAACAACTTCGCAAGGCACACGAACAGGTGATGAATCAACTGTTGAGACAAGGAAAATGTCCATGACACCAAAACAAACGGAAGAGAAAAATACGAAGACATGCCATATGAAAGAAGCTACAGTTGGATAATTATGAAGAAGTGACTGGGATACCATGAAGTCGCAAACTGCCAACATGGTGTGCATGTCATGTGATGAAACATTGAAGAGTCTCTCAATGAAGACAAATCGCATGCCATTATGGAACAACATGATACCACTAATATGAAACCAATGCTCCAAAATAAACTGACGGTGACAAGGCTCAATGATAATGAAGAGACCACGATAGCAAGGCAAGGAAACTGACGAGCTTCAACCTTAAACTGCCAGCATAGTCAATACGTGACGGGAGTAACATGAGATATGTCCACAATGCCACGAGGAACATAATGGTGCCAAGTCATTATAACCTTTGAACCTGAGAACTTTGTGTTTTACCTACGCTGGAAGGAAACACACTGTATTTTAGAATAATCACTGCACAGGTATGAATGATATCTCTCAAAGCTACCAGAACATTAACACTCACTTTCTTTTTAATGAAGCACAATGGAGAAAGATCATATGCATTCATACTCCTGTACTCTCTAGCTTATATTACTCTCAATGATCAAGTAGTGATATGCTCATAATTGAAAGATACAACATCTTGAATGCACCATGACTACCATCATAAGTTTGGATATTAGACAAGTTCTCAAAGATGGAAAAACCTGAAATAAAAAAGGCTGTCTCTAGATTATATAATGAAGTATGAGAATGGTTGTTTGAGACTAATTCTTAGTTACTGAAAACAATAATCAGTCCTTTTATGGACATTGGTACCATCATTGTGACATTTTATATAAAAACTACACTACATTTTCCTTTCAGTCAGTTATTATTGTCTCAATTAGACCAGCTTCATTGTTGTCTTCAGCATCAAAGTCCACAGAATTACACAATGGTGGAGGGAGAAGTGGAATTTCAAATTCATAAGAAATGGAAAACACAATATTGGCGACACTCATGCCTACTATTATTCAATTTATTCTCCATGATGCTGTGTCTGGTCTTCCCATAACTAATTCTACAATTCTCATCTATCATGATGTAACATACTATGTACCAAATAATAAAATCAATAATATCATCAATTAATGATCAATTCATGGGAAATAAAAATAATTTACTTTTAATCATCAATAACCGAATGAAATTACTTTCCTTTTCACATGAACATAAGTAACTGAAAAGTTCGTTAACTAACTGCAAGTAAAAGATATAACTACTTGATTAACTACCTTTACATGAAAATGAATCTAACTAATACTTTCATTTCACTTTTGCCGAAAGATAGGATTTAATAGCTGAAATAACTAACAATGCATGAACCAAAGAACCTGACAAGCTGGAAGGTTTATTCTTGTTTTCTCTTCTGCAAGTGCACCTAACAACTTCCAGGAGAGGAAGAATAACATCAGAAGTTTTACCTCCCAACCATTGATCTTATGATCTTGACCTTAATGGTCTCCCGCACAACTTCCTTTCAGGAGTGGCCCAGCCATACACGAGAGATGCAAGAACAGAACTACATGAGAGATGCAGGAAGGTATTTCAGTCTTTCATGCCATCTGAGTTTTGGTGTTAGAACCCACAACTGTTGTAACCAGTCACACCCTATAGAATTCTTCGCCTATGAGAGTGACCTTCCTAGCTTGACAATGCCCTACTGGTTGTTGTGATTGGCAGTTACTACCTGTTCGCATAGGACCACCTTGGCCAAGGTTTTATAGGTGCAAGCACTGTACTTCATGTTGTCAATGTCACCACCAAACTCATGTTAGAGCCTAATCGAGTCTCTCATTAGGTCTTTCCTGATCTTAAGGACTTGTTGTCATAAATGGCTAATACATTGTCTTATTGACCAAGGCCATGTGAACACATTCCTAATTTTCTAGGAAGTCCTTATTTACCCTTCTCTATACTTTTTAGGTCAAGGTTCAGATTTGGCAATATCCTAAGCCTTGCTGGAGGATAAACATTCACTTGACACCTTCCAACACAGGTTGATGGTTAGGCCATACCCCCTTAATCCAGGTTTCTATGTAACCATTCCCTAATATAAGGCAATCCATGTTTTACTAACATAATAAGGCTTCTGATTCAAAGTTGATTCTTGGCTGCAGATTAATGGTATGCACTGATATTAAACTGTCTTTAATTCTGTACATCATTTCAGGTTTATGAGAATTCGTTCTCCTAACAAGATTATGGTTCCATTATACTTCAGTAAGATATGAGTGGATACACCTACAAGAATTTTTTTTGGTGGAAAGATTGCGTTAGACAATTCTATAAATAAGTTGTCCACTAATTGTGCAATAGACAAATCTAGGTTGGAGTTTTGGGTATGCCCAACCTTGGGTGTATCTGGGAGTGGACCAAATTGGACTGGTATGTGTACCGTACCGGTACACATACCAAGCCCAAACTAGAGGTACAGGGTAACATAGCTTATGAGCGTAGTCATCCATTTGGATGAATGAGTTTTGTCTATATGAATAATTAGGTGGTAGTTTATATTCATACGATATACATACCAAGCCCAAACTAGAGGTACAGGGTAACATAGCTTATGAGCATAGTCATCCATTGGGATGAATGAGTTTTGTCTATATGAATAATTAGGTGGTAGTTTATATTCATAGTCTTCTTTTGAAGTAGAATGTACCCAGTAACATAGCATATGAGCATAGAAATCCATTGGGATGAATGAGTTTTGTCTATATGAATAAATAGCTGGTAGTTCATATTCAGTCTTCTTTTGAAGTAGAATCTTATTGGGTATACCCTAATTAAATCTTGTTGTGTCTGCAGGAAATACGTGAGTTGCAAGAGCTGCAGCGAACCTTTTTCACTTTTCTACATGCAGTGACATCAAATGACCTATCTGCGGTTTTTCTTGTCCCAAAGAATTCTGGCTATTTGAATGACATTATCCAGTTACTTATAACTGCTGCTTGCAGTCACAAGGACATTCTTGTGAGGAAGGTATGTTAGATGTTCAAGGAATATACCATACAAGGACCTATCTGTTTTAATTTTGTTCTTTCATTCTGCAATACTGAAATATAGGCTTATTTTATTCATGTTCTCTTAATCTTCCGTTCTTGCAGTCTTGTGTACAGGTTTTCATTAAGTTAATTAAGAATTGGTGCACCAGGTCTAATGAGGAAGAGAAGGTGAGATTAATCCATTTATTATCTAATGTATCATAAAACCTCTAGGCCTTCTTTTGGCAATTGATTTTTACAGTGATGATATACATTATGTTACATTAATATGGTCTTCTGCTATTATTCAAGACATTTTCATCTCTCTATTGCAGGTGCCTGGTTTTCGAAATTTTATCATACAAAATTTTGCAACAACATGTTGCTTCTACAGTGTTCTTGATAACACATTTGACTTTCGGGATGCACATACTGTAAGTTTATTTTTTGGCTATAACTCATGTCAATGGTACTGATCTTATTCATGTTTCGTTGGTTTTCTGGTAAATCTAGTTATACCATTTATCATTTGAATACATTTTCTGGTATAAATGCCAGAGCTTTGCCTTTGAATTTTAATATTTTACATAAATAAAAAAGATTACCACATTGTCAGTGCCATAAAATTGAAAAATTACATTGAATTGTTATTTGCTACCAATCAGTAGCAGTAGTACTGGAACTGTAATTTTTAGTTTGAACATGTATAACCACTTTCATTAACCAGCAAAGGATGAGGGCCTGTTTAGTATGTTTGGACTTCATTAGTGGGACGCTTCAGCAATGTCTCATACAAGGGCTTTGTTGAAGGGAGAGTTTATCTGATCTATCATATGTAGCCAAATCATAGAACAGAACAGCAGAATTATCATATTGTGTGCTAACAATAGCATATTCTTTATGTTTGTCTGATACAATTTCACGTAAACAAAATTATCCTATGTTACACGGGGACGCGTTTCTTGTTCCCAGGGGACTCCTGTACCCGAAACGTTTCAGGGACTGTGGGATGAAAAGGGGACATCACCCAGCCGTCCCCGATTTCAAAAAAGTGCAAGAAATGGCAGGAAATGTCCCCTGACATTTGGGGACGGCTAGCCATCCCCGAAATGCCTAGGGGACACCTGAAATGTCCCTGACCTGTCCCCGTAACGAATAAGTGTCCCCTACACATTTGGATGATTTTTGGCATAAAACACACATTTTTAAAAATTCTTTTTGCCAAAGCGGTAATGTGGGGGGGCCCACAAGGTTCAAATTCATCTCCGCGGACGATAAAATTTAAATGAAGGAGGTGCAACCAGGACTGGTTGGGCTACCGCCTACCATTGGATGATCCACTTCTGCCAGAGGGAGATGGTGACTCATGTGAATTTGAGCCTTTGGATATTGATAGCTAGAATGAGGCTTATTTTCATTTGCTGTGCCTGCAGCCTGTTATATTTTGATGTTTAAGACTTCTGGATACATGTTTGAGACATTTTGATTTGGATATTTATATTGATAGACTATGGTTTTGATGTTTGGGACTATTGTTATTATGCTGTTATACTGATTTATACTACTGCTATTATCGTTTATGTTACTATACTACTGTTGTAACTTTTGAATAGGTGATTTATTTGCATATTGTCTTGTTGTTATCAATTATTGACATATCTCTATCTATAATACCTTAATATATTTTGAAAAATTTGTATACTGCCGTCCCCTATTTTTGGCTCTTTATTAAACATCTTGGAAACATGCCCCCTGCCATCCCCCCATCCCCGTCCTCGAAATGCCGTGGAACATAGAAAATATTCTTTACAAATTTGGGTTTAAGTCTGATATCAGAGTATCACTATTGTTTGTATTCTCTAACAAGAAATGGGGTTCATATGGTAAAGTTTTATTGTTTGCTTTCGAGTTAGTATGCTGCTACAAAAATGGCTTTTGTCATTCTGTCACAATAAGCTAATTGTTTCTATATGATGTTTTGTGATCTATAGGATTCCACAGAAGCTTGTTAATAAGTCCAATATTAGCTTATATTAACAGAGTGAGACAGAAGGCAACCTTAGGAAGATGCTTTTTTGGCGTTTTGCAGAAAAGAGAGAAGTATGGCTAAAGATGTCAAGTTTAGATACAAAATGAACCCAGTTCATAAATGAAAATAAACAATCAACTTATAAAGAAGATTGGAATTTAAATTATATAATAGGGATTCACCATATCTTATTTAAATATTTTTAAATGGGGTCTCATGTGTAAATATGTGTGGTAGGTTTCTTTAAGTTCCATGATCTCATGTGACTATCTTATCTCTCCAAGCTTCAGAGACAAAGAATACGATGAATCTTACATTTTTCCTAAAATGAATCCTTAACAACTGTGCTCTTCATCCTCTTGCTCTATCCTGTCTTGTACACTCACACAAAGTCCATGTTTCTTGTTCATAAGCTGCAAGGGCTCCTCCAACTGAAACTTTCTCTGCAATAAAATGAAATAAAATGCAAATGTACCCTGAATTGGTGTAAGGAATCTCCTCAATGAAAAAGAGCAAAACAAAGGCAAATGAGCCTATGAGGTATGGTGATTGCAGATAAACATCTACACCTCTCTACTAACTTGATACCACCTTTTTGATGGTTGGCAGTTTCAATTTTTGTACTCGCTTTTAGTGTATTTTTAATTGCATGCATGCAAGGGGTGCAGTAGATGTGCCTTTCGGTTTCCTTGGTCAACTTTCCTGCTGCCTTGCACAAATAAGCTATACTGATAACTTACCTACACACTATTGACAGGTTTAACCTCCTCTATCCTTAAAAGTCTGGAGCTGGAAAGAAAAATTAGCAAAACTATGGAAATGATGATATTATAATAACATTATTGAATGAGTGGCACCTAATGTTTGTTCACACATCTAATGGTAGAGTGACCTGATTTCACCCATGTTGCCTTCTTCTCTATCTATAATTTAATCTTTTGGGTTGTTTTTTCAAGAAGATTTTCAATTCCTTAATTCCTCCAAGGGTCTCATAAAATCATCTTGCTTGTCTAAGAGATTGTTTTCATGTAAAATGGAGACCAAGTTACATAAATTAAGATAACAGTGGGAAAAAGACATTGCCAGTGACATCATCTGCCTTATCATGTCTGCACATTGATCATAGTTACCGAGACTGTCTTGTCCCCTTTTGTTAAAAATTGGTTTTTGATCAATAGTAACCCTTTTTATTCTTCTATGGGTTAATCATAAAAGATTAAGGGGAATAATTAATTTAATATATACAAATGTCCAAATATTTTCAATATCAAAAGGACATTCAAATATTAAAGTAAATATTTGGAAACACTTAGTAGGGAGTTGGATTATGTGCCATAATGGGAAGTTTGAAATACTTCTAATTACAACTTTCCTGCCAAGAGTGTTGTGGGAAATTGAAATATTTCTAATTTATGATTTTCCCACCAAGCACAAAATTGGAAAGCAAGAGTTGATTGGGAAATTAAAATACTTCTAATAATGATTTTCCCACCAAGTGCAGATTTGGAAAGTAAGAGTGGAGTGGCAATTTGTAATATTTCTAATTAATGATTTTCCCACCAAATTGGCCAAGGACAAAATAAATACAAAGAATGTTTGGGAAAATGGGATATTCATGCCATTTCTACTTTTTAATTTCTCATTGTAGTAACTACAAGTTCTGCAAAATTCTTCAGTGGACAGAAACCCATTGGAGATTGGAGGCTTTTGGACGGGAAACCCATGAGTTTCAGGTGGATAGTGAACGAAACCCCATTGTTCACATAGAGCAATTTCATGCAGAGGCTGCATTCAAGCTTCAAGATATTAGTAGTTTCAGCAGTTTTCTATTGTGTGTTCAGGGCTTCATCAATATTGTTGCAGTAATTCTACGTGTTTTGAGGGGTTTGCTGCTGTTATTGATCTTGTATCAGATCATAGTCTATGTATTTTCCATTTGGAAATCAAACAATATGAGTTTGTGGCGTTATAGTGACATTGATGGTATTTGGCTGTAATAGTTTTTGTGGGTTTTTGTTATGAACTTGAGTTTGAATATATTAATGTTGCTGCTGTAATAGATCAGTTTTGGATCTGATTAAAATCCTGTTTAGTGATGTTCTATAAAGTTCTATTTTAATTTTGCAATTTCTATGCAAGAGTAGATAAGTAGTTTGGGTGTTTTCAGTGAAGTCTTGTGCAATATTTGTGAATCTTTTTTTTCAGATCTGAGAGTAATATTATACTTTGGGTTGAAGACATTATAGACTCTTAATTAGGAACATGGAGAGTTTCTGTCCCTGTACCTGCAATTTCTCTGTTGACTAAATGTGTATATGGTTGTATCCTTATTCTTTCACTTGCGTACCCTAATTTGAGTGGGGTCTTTGTACCTGTGCATGTACCCCGTTCTCTAGGTAACTATGACTTTAATTTACAACTGACAATGGAACAAAAAACTCTTAAAAGCTCAAAAATCAAGGATTCAATTTGAAAATTAAATTAAGTTGAGATTACCTTGACAATCTTTAATGCTCTAGCTGCAAAATTACCATCACGAATTATTTTTGCTATACTTTCTCATCAACCTTCTTTGAATAAGTTGAGTCTATCCATGGTTGACTTGCAAACTCTGCATCAAGGAAGTCAATAAACTAGTAATACTTTGCAATGTTAAAAATTAGTTGCAAACCTTGTAACGCCCGATGAAACAAGCTGGTGTGATCTCTCATTGCTTGGACCATTGTTGAAAATATCGTTATTAGCAACTAATTGCCAAGGGCCCAAAAAAAATTGGCAAAAAATCAGAGATTAATCGACAACTTATTGGCAAAAAAATTGACAGCTTAAAAATTTGCTTAAATTTAATTAGAAATGCATTTTTTCGCAAATTTCAATGAGGAGATGTATCTATTGATTCAATAAATGAGTAAACAAAAGAAACAAGTTGAGTCTATATAGATTTAAATGCAAATAGGGTACAAAATGACATCCTCATGTGGATTGTTGGTGGCAGGTAGCTATAGCTTGATAGTCTGAACTTTGAAGCAAACTAAAAATAGCAAATTGTCTTTATAAAACTATAATTAAACGCAAGTACAACATCAAAATAGTCTACAAGTTCCTCTTCCCCTTCCCCTTCCCAATAGCTCTTGTAAGAGCTAAGGGAGAGGAAGGAGGTCTAGTCCTAGGAGTCTACTATTGCTGCGCCTCCCTCTGCACAACTGGCTATGACACTCCCTCCATCTTGGATGTAAATGGTATTGACACTAGCAATGACTCCTCATCCTCAACCTCCTCATCCTTCTAAATTTTTATCTAATCTCACTGCGAATCCACCCTCCTCCATAGCCTACCTCTCCAAATAGAAGATTCCATCCTCTGTAAACAATGGAGGTTGCTCTTGTGATGTCCAATCACAGTAAGGATCTATGTCATCCAAATCAAGTGGACTAGCTAGTGTTTACTCTTCCTTTCTTGTGCGCAACCGAAGGTTATATTGCAAAAAGACAAGGTCATTGAGGTGTTTCTACGCTAACTTGTTTCTCTTCTTCGTGTGGATGGCCTCAAACAAGTTGCAATCGCACTCAAAATTCAATGAACTACAAGGCTGACACAAGATTCAAAGGGCAAGTCTTTGCAGATTTGGGGCATTTCCACCCCAATTTTGCCATTGAATATCTGCAAAATAAAATATTGAAGAGTTAGAAAGCAAGGTGAAAACATATTTTAGTTTTTATCTACTTATCATGCATATGAAAGACTCCAAATATCCAGATAGTGTACTTGGGGTTTGAGTGTTTCTTCCTCTCTTCCCCATGTCTGAAGAGAATAGCTTGCCACTTGCATTATGATACATGTCCAATTCGGAACAAATGAGGTCTCTCACCTCAACCTCGGGTACCATTCTTTGCATGTATTCAGTGAGGCCTTGACCTCTCCATTGGGATCCAAGTAGGATGGAGAAGCGAAAATGAGGGTTGAGGAAGTACCCCGCCGCATATATGGGTTGGTTGAGTCGATTGTTCCACCTTCTATCAATAATTTCCCATATAGGGTCAAATTTGAGGTTCTCTCTTTTAGTAATTTTTTATAGCCTCTTTGGCCCTATCCATGGCCCCATAAAGATACCTCATTGGGGTTTGATCCCCATCTACCAAGCGGAGAACTCTAACCAAGGGCTCCAACACCTACAATTGAAAAGTAGAAAAAGATTATCATTAATCATTCATAAATTAATAATGAAAGACTTGAATACAAAAAAATAAAATATTCAACTTTTAAAGTTTCCAAGTTACCTTCACAATTTTTGTAGCTTTGTCCAAATTGGTTGTTGAAGACAATGTATGCAACTGTTCCTCCATTAGGCTTCTTTGAATAACTTGAATCTAGCCATGCTTCACTCAAACATTTGCTTCAAAGTCATCAAAGTAGTAAGAATACTTTGCAATGTTAAGAAAATAGTTGCAAACCTTGTGACTCCCACTCTTACCATCCTAAAATGTCCTACAAGTTTGAATTGGCACTCTAGGGAAAGGCATGTATCCCAACCTTTCAATATCATGTAAGTACATTGTCAGATAACCTAGCTTAGCAACGGTTGAAATCATTGTATGCACATGTCACAGTTCTCACATTTGTACCATCATATGGCTTCTCAAGATTATGCAATATTGCTATTTTGTATTGGATTCTATATTATTTCATTTTGTATATTTGCAAACTCTTCACTCTCAAATGAGTGTATGTTACAATGTTTATAAATGTTTTCTGGAAAGACCCCCCACATCTAGGGGACTCAGACCTGAAAATAAGAAAATTGTTATTAAGAAACATTAATGATTGTTAATATTATGGCCTTTTCGGCTAAGATCAATTAGGACAAGTAAGTTGATAATAATAAATTATGGATATATATTTTTATTATCACACCTTTGGTAAATGAATATATATGTGGAAGTGCAATTTTATAATAATAAATAATAAGTTTGGTACCTATATATAGGTTTGGTACATATATAATAGGTTTGGTACATATATATAAATAATATATATGTGGAAGACCTGAAAATAAGAAAATTGTTATTAAGAAACATTAATGATAGGTTGTCAATTCAATCCAAGAAGTTCTTGCATAATGTGATGTTGGGTGGCCTCAGATTGATCTCACCACAATAAGGTATCCCATAACCCAAGCATGGTTGTCATGTAACAAGATGAAACACATTCAAGCCTGGCCCAAATTTCAAAATCTTAAGAATGTGACTAAGATTACTTCAAACCTTGTTAAAAGGAAGTTCATAACCTATCACAGGATTTATTAAGCAAAAACGTAGTTATAGTTTTATATGAATAAACTAATGAATCATAATAAATGAACTGATGTGGTTAACCCGTTGGTTCTCCAGAGTTTTAGACTTTTAGTGAGTACTCAGAATTTTGGCACAGGACTCGTGAGTTTGAAGACGCTCGGGTCTGCTTGGGCATGGCTGGGAGCTTAAAAACACAGCTCAAACTTGTCCATTTTAATTTATCCAAACGTTCCTCATACCCCGTCTATTGTTGAGTTTTTCCCACATCTAACACATTGTGCAACTTATCACTGTCGCCCCTCAAACCCATTAGGGTCCCCACTCCCAAATCCCAACTAGTTATCGAGTATGAATTATGAAACTTCTAATATTGAGTGTTTGAAGATCATATGCTGTGTAATGTTTGAATTATGACAAATGGATAGTCAAATTAGGCTTTTATGTTCTCTAATTGCATTAATTTCCTTTTATTTTAATTTATATAACAATGGCTTTTTTGTGCAGTTCTAGTAGAGTTTTTCGCCAAGTCTGAGTCCCAAGTTTGAGTCCTATTTTGTGCTGCCGAGTCTGCACTGTGTCCAAGTTAGTGCACTGTCGAATCCTAGACATGTTAGTGCACTTAACATTAGGCTTACAGAGAAGAAATTTGGGTGAGTCCGCACCAAGTCTGAGTTAGTGCACCTTGGAGTCCTACACATATTAGTGCACTTAACATTAGGCTTATGGAGAAGATGTAGACATTCTTACTAAGTCTTTGAATCATATGGCAGGATATCTGTTTATAAGATGCTTATCCTTATATGTCCAAACTAGCACATAGGTATATAGTAACACCAGTATGGGGATACATTGTGCTCTGGATATAGTTTGCATTAAAGGCTTTTCTAATTTGTTTATCATCAAACCAACATCTTAGGGAACCCCCCCTTGGTCGTGCAGAGCCTGAAGTGTAGAAGGTCTTACCCAACTTAATTATTGGTCTTTAGTTGCTCAGCCTGAAGAAAGGTTTAGTATTCTTTTCAGGTTTGACACCCTTGGTACTTGAGAGATTAGCAAGCTTTAAGAATTTGGGACGCACGGTAATCACTAATTGCATTGGTTATGATATTTTGTTGTATAAGGTACTTTACTGAATTGTTGGTTTAGATGCTTGAGTCACTAATGAATATAATTAGCTAGCAAAATCTGATATATCTTCTCCTTGATGGGTTATGGGCCTATGTTCATGAAATGTCTGGAGAAAGAACAAAAGAAATTGCCTTTCCTGGGCATTGCCATGCCTGTTCCCTAAGACAATAAGATTGATCTTGAGCAGGTATAGGGCGTAAAATTAATTAGCAGTCATTCTGCTAGCCTGGGTAGTGTTTGATCCGGTTGTGAATGCTTCCTCAATTTATCTTCCAGAATAGGGTATTTCTGTCATTCTGAATTTAAAAATAGAGACCTATTTTTACATGATTAATTGACTAGCACAGAACATTTAAGAAAAAGGTTTCATTCGAAATTTGCCCTATCGCTATGTAAGTGACATGTACAAAATTCCTTCAAAATGATAAATTGATGTGTAGTGTCCACAAAATAACAACTCAGAAATTATCCTCATTTTTTAATTTTCACATGGATTCTCTTCTCAATTTATTTTGTAAGCTTGTTTTTTTTGGGTGACCAAAATTTTGGGTTACAGATATCCATTTATTTAGTTTTCAAGATTTATGTATAATCATTTAATTATTTTTGCTGGTTTGCCTCCCCTAAGGATATGTTACTTATTATTCTATAATGCAATGTGGCAGATTACTCTATTTGGTGAAATTGTAGTTGCACAAAAGGTAATTTATGAAAAATGTGGGAATGATTTTTTGGTTCACCTAGCAATGAATATATTCCCAGCTACTCAATGCCCTCAGGATCTAGCTGAGCAATACTGCATAGAGCTACAGGTAACAACAGAGTTGTGCTTTTTATTTTTTTGAAAGATTTGTTGCCATTTGTTGTCAATTGGTGTATGAGTAAATTTTTAGTTGTTTTAAAGGGTAACATATTCTGGTTGCACTCTCTTGAGATGTTGATTTTTTCTCTCGCAACTGTCTTTGCAGCGTAGCGATGTGAAGGTTCTTAAAGACATTTACAAGTCACTTGTTGAAAAGTTGAGAGTGCTACAGAATGGTAGCATGACCTTTAGATAACAGATAACACGGCATTTCTATAGTGGGGGATGATAAAGTACATATAGGACTGATCCAGCTAACACAATTTTTGACATCGGATGGCTTTTGCTTTGACTTCTCTTTGTTATGACTTATGATTGTTTAGAAGAATCAACATATGCCTGGAGGGTCCAAACTGCCTTGCTTGCCTAAACATATTTTGGATTGTGAATGTTTTGTGTTTCCTACCTAAGACATGGTTGAAGAGATGACAGAAACTCTACTATGTTTCTGTTCAAACTTCAAAGAATTCGATTACCAATGGTAGGTGTCTAAATCAACTTCTTATTTGCTCCAAATTTCATGGTAATATAAATCAAGCCTGTGATCAATGTGACTTACAGTTCTGAGGCCAATTTTGTGCATTTGCAGGTACCATCGCTAACGGCAGATGTATGGATGATGGTTTCCAAAGGCTTTTAGCTGGAGGTAGCTACATCCAATTTTTTGAGACCATTTTGCTGTATGACAGGCATGCCTCTTTGACAAATTAGCTTTAGCATTGTCTTATGTTCTTTTATTCCTTAAAAATGCCCCTTCGATCTTTCTACAGGTATGTGAAAAAATATCCAATGAGATGCTCAAATTTCTCCCCTTTGTTTTGAGCATATACCTGTACATATCATTTTTGGAAGGAGTCATCTTCAAGCAGTATATCAATAATTCCAGGGATCATTAATACCTAGTGAACTCGAGGAGGGCCAAGTTGCAAATTTTGGTTATTTCAAAGTTATAATCAATACAGGTGTTTAATTTTACAGATGCTTTTCACATTGAAGGTTGCTCCAGAATCAGTCCAGAGTCCAGACCATTTCCGATTCAAGTATGCCTATTAAAATATTCATTAATAAATTCATTCACAATATTCTGCATTTGGGGCAAAACAGCTAATAGTTGTTTTAGCCTACTTATTCCTATCAAAGGTGCCCCCATTCAGTGGGATGGATGTAATAAATCCCAGATATGTCCATATTCTTTAATCTAAAATGTGGCTTTGTAAATTGAGATAGAGGTGGTTTGCATATTTACAGTTGAAGGGAGGGTATGATGAGTGGAGTTTCAGAAAATGTTACTTCTGCGAGATCTTGGATTTTTGTACTTCTCCTAGTGGATAATTTTCCTTTTGTGTTAGTGGCATTTTGTATATATGCTGGCTGTGCAGTTTGTTGGCTTATTTCTTCAGACTGTTAATTTGGAAAACAAGATCATATTCAGTCAAACTGTTTGTTCATCGTTTGTGGGATGGATGTCTGGGGATTGAGTTGGGGATGGATCAACAATTTGCCATGCATAAGGATTCCTCTGAAGTCTGAATGTAGTTAGAAAATGATATGCACATAAATTACAATTGGATGAATGGATTGAAACTAGATACTAGCATGCAAATTAAAACAGTAACTGCTAATTTACTTACCCATTTCAATCACACTATAGCGGCATGCTCTTTTGTTAGTTGGTGCCAACTTGAAACAAGGGTTCTTCAATTTTGTTTAGTTGATTGCATGATCAACTAATTAAGGCTAAAGCATAAGATTTTTAAGCAGTCGCAGCTGGAAGTGACAATTAGAGCATTGGAAAGCAGCAGCCTACTTTAAAAAATTTGGGATCAATTGAAACCACTAAAAAAATTTGGGACCTCAAAACTCTAGCTTGTATGTAGTGGATATGAGCGAATACTTATTCGGAAATATTATGAATATCAAAAAGTGTAATAGCCATTGGAAAGTGAAAACTGACTTTTACTCTATGAAAAGTACAATTTACTTATGGAACAATGTTTGGTTTGTCTTATATATGTTTTAGAGTATCTGTCCTAGAGATGAAAAATATGAGAACAAGCTTTGATTGCAACTAAAATGGCATTTTGGAGGTATGAAGAAAACAATGGAAGGAATTAGTTGTGAAGAAAATTAAGGTCGCATGTTGATATTGATTTTTTAGGCTGGATAAATAATAAGGCCATAGTAGTCTTTGTAGTGAAGATATAACAGAAAATTAATTATATCCAATGCATGAGTTTAACCTCGCAACCTATATATTTTCCATCTAAAAATAATAATCAAAAGTACAAACCAAAATTTGATTATATTAGAAGGTCCAATTTCCATCTACAGACATTTTTCTGTAGCCTTGTGTCAACTAGGAAAATACGATTTTCTGAACTGTGGAATATGAATTTTGGTTTTATCATAGTAATTTCCAAGCTACAAACATAAGATTTGTTACTAGACTAGGGCGTTTTTTGCTTCTTTGGAGATCAAACTATTAGTTGAGGTGAAAAGTTTGAAATTAAAAAATGACCGAACTTGAAAAATGGAGCAAACAGTCGGGTGGAAATGAGCAAAGGGAAGGGCATGATAAGGTGAGCAGGGATCATGTGTGTGGGTTCGGTTTGTTTTGCTGTGGACCTCTATTCTTTTGGTGGGATCCAGTCTCTCCTCCTTTCAGAGATCTTGCAGCATTTGGCTGCCTCTTAAAGGTAGACAAATGAATATCAGTACTTCTATATTGCTATTTCTCCCTTCCTTTGGCAATAGAAAACCAGTAAGCATCATGCATGAAAAATGGGCAAGAGATCCCTAGTTTTGTTGAAGCAGACCATTTAGATCAAGTGGATTCGGGTTAATGTCAAGCGGTTTAGGGTATTTTTAAAAAGTATGCTTGCTCGTCTAAAGTGGGAACAAACAAGAAAAAAACGTTCTCAAAGGGTAAATAATTTGGGCCTTACAAGTGTAACTCAAGTTTGCCATCTTTAGCGCCATTTCCACAACTCTCACCTTGTCCTTTGATTTATATGTTCGAGAATTGTTAAGTGCAAAGAAGAGGTTGGAGGTGTGGAAAGTCAGTAAGCAAGAAATATACCATAAAATCCATGCAATAATAGTGGCATTGTTGCAAGATCTTTTAGTAGGGAAGTTTGAGTGGCAACGCATAGAGGCTACTTGGCAAACCATGAAAGAATAGTAGCAACAAATAAAGACGTGATAAATTCTAAAGCGTCTCAGTTTGGCAAACCATGAAAGAATAGTAGCAACAAATAAAGACGTGATAAATTCTAAAGCATCTCAGTTTGAGGGAAAACATTTTACCAAGTGAATCTAAATCACGGAGTGAGAAAATAAAGTAACCCAAAATTTTGCAAAACTTGGGCCCAAGTTAGCAGATCTGCTAATATGGAGGAAGACGCAAACACTTGGGTTGACAAAATGCAAGGTAGAGAGTTCAAAGAAAGGAAAGATAGAGAAACAAATATAGTTATTGAAGAAATTAAAAGATAATGGGAAAAACAAGTGTACTCTTAATCTTGCAAGTGACTTCTTAAGGGACATTGCTTTGGGAAGGTCAAATTTGCCAAGCAGGGAGGGTGGATAAGCTATGCAATGAGAGAACTAGGCCCATAAAATTTATCATGTCAAGTGTTCACGAAAAGAAAAATCTTTTAAGCAAAAATACTAGTTCTTGAGGGGTTCTCGCTTCTTCCTAGATGAAGATTTAGCCATTAGGCAACAAAGGAGAGAAGGTAGGAAGTGACAAAGATTAGAGCACAAAGAGATGAGTGAAAAAGGGCATGGTTGTACAAAGGCAAAGTCGTTTTTCCCTTTTTGGTCCTCATTCTAAAACAAAGTAGCAAGTAGATAACAAAGAAGTGGCATCAAATTCTTTAGTAGGAAGCAAAGCAACAAGGTCAAAGAAATAGTGAACAATTATACCTAGACTTCCTTACATTTAGTTTGTTGGACTTCCTAGACTTCCCTTGGAGAATAAGACTTAGGTTAGGCCTATTGCAAAAGGTAGAGACATCATTGGTCTCATAGAGATGCATGACCATGAAGACTTTACCCTTTACTTTAAAGGGTATTTGAAAATGGTGGCATGGAGCAAGGCAATAGGAAATAGCAAAGGACAAGGAAAAAAAACATAAAATTTTATGAGTAGATTTTAGGAAAGAAAAGAGTTGTTTTCATGATCACTAGGTGGGAAGACTTAATCTTCCTTGGTGAAAATAACCCCAAGTTATTTTTGGAAGGAATTAGTGCCAAGAAAGAAGTAAATTGAAATATTTTGTTTTGGTTATAAATGGTTTGATTGTTCTTGGAAGCCTAATGAGAAGGATTATGAGGTTGGTCCCCCATCCTTGGTCAACACTTTTATACTTATTTTCATCATGCAAGAGATTGAGATGGCTATTAAGAAATTGGGTGTTGAAAAAGAAAAAGACTTCGTTGAGCTTCAAACAAAGTATCTAAAGAGGGGTATGAAAATACTTGCACCACACATTATGAAAATATTCAACAATATTATTCAACAAGGGTTTTCTAAAGATTAGGCAACTAGTCGAGCAATGTCTTATTTCAAGAGTGGCAACATCAATAATTCCTCCAATTATAGGACCATAATGATAAATTCTCTATTTGCAATATTTTTTGGTAGCATGATAGAAAATATAACTAGCAAGTGGACAAAAGAAAAATGATAAATGTGCAAAAGAACAAGCTAGTTTCAGGCCTATGCATTCCACTATTGGTCATTGTATTACTTTGAGGCATGTCATAGAAAAAATTGGGAGAAAAAGGAAGAAGCATTTTGTTTCTTTGTTGATTTTAAAAAGGCTTTGGACATGGTCCTTGGGGGTAAGCTTTGGCACATAATGGAAGAATGTAGAATTCCTACACATCTTAGAGTGGTTGTTCATAGGTTCTATGTGGAGGTTAAAGTTAAAATCATAATGTCAATAAGAATTTCAAAAAGTTTTAGGAGGGCCTCCTATCCTTTACTCTTTTTGTCTTATATATTGACAAGCTTAAAGAGTGGTTAAATTTACAAGATCATGATATTTTGGGCAAGTTTGTGATAAGGCTTATTCTTTATGAAGATTAGTCAATTCTGATTGCTAAAAGAAATCAACTTTTGGTTTGCAAGAGCCCTTACATGCCTTGAGCATTTTTGCACAATGGTGGAGATTCAAGTCAATACCAACAAGATGAAAGTTGTGGTTTTCTCCAATTAAAAAAACCAAAACCAACATAAGTTCTACTTTGAAGGCAATATTCTTGAGGAAGATAATGGTTACAAATATCTCAGGTTTGACTTCAACAAAATTTAAATTGGGAAGGTTGTAAAAAGAACAGAACTTTAGGAGGTGGGGAAATATTTTATGCTCTTCAAAATAGATGTAGATAGGAAAAGCTACAAGATTGGAAAGCTATCTAAACTTTTTTTGTGCTTTTAGTGCTTTCGGTTTTACTTTATGGGTGTGAATTGTGGGATCACAACAACTCATATTCACATGGGGTTAAATTAAGCAAATCAAAAAATGTTTGATCACAATCATGTTCAAAATCATAATTGTGGTTCCTTATGATATAATGCTACTTGAAACTAGGGATACTTCTATTGAAAAAAATGGCATGATGCATCTCATAAGTTATATAAAAAGCATCAAGCGAATGGAAGAAGGAAAATGGTTTGAGGTTATTTTCAATGACATATTGTGCAAAAGAAAGAAGATTTGGATGCAACAAAAAATAGATGGATGAGTAAATGAGATATCTACTTGAATACAAAGGCTTTTGTTATGGACAAGTTCTACAAGCATATTGGGGCTGAATGGATACGGATAGAAAAATTATTATATAAATAATTTCATTCCCACTTGAGATCATCATCAAAAAACATACATAGGGTTAATATTTACCGGAGAGTCAAAATTCTTAGTGTTCAATTAAGAACCAACTCTCATAAACTTTGTTGTGACCTTGATGTAAAAGGCCAAAAGAGGCTTGTGAAAAAAGAGTATATTTTTTACACTTATAGGAGAGTGAAAACATAAGAACATTTCATTTTAGAGTTTGATGCCCAAGGACAATACATACAAGTATATAAATATTTTGATAGTTGGCTCTTGGTTTAATTTTATTTAGTGAGAAGACCGTTGAGAAGTTGGGGGTTCTCATCACCACCTTACATAGGGATTTTTGAATTGCAAAATTTAGATTGATATGGAGGGCTGTCCTATAGGCTATGTTTAGCCGTTGGATGTTGATTTTTTTTCAAATTTCTTCTTCTACAAACTTGTGCCAAATTACACAGAGAACATCTTCATCTATGTATTTCTACCAATCTACTAAATGTAAAAGATATATCCTTATGATAGAATACATTGTAATACATTTGTAAAGACCATTTATTTAAAACTATGGAAAATTCCTTATTGCCAATGATTTCTTAGTCGTCAATTGTTGGAAGTTAAGTTTTATCTCAATATTAAGAAATATCGAATTTGAAGTTAATAGTCCAACATTTTTTCTTTTGAATATGATTTTGAGACTTCTTAATGTATGAGTACATACCAAAAATAATTATAATGAAGAAGATTTGAGTGATGTAGATATCTAAGAAGAATAAATCCAATCCTACTATAATAGATTTGAGTTTTGTAGATAGCTAAGAAGTAGAACCCAAGTTGTAATGAAGTAGATTTGAGTGGTGTAGATATCTAAGAAGAATAAATCCAATTCTACTATAATAGATTTGAGTTTTGTAGATAACTAAGAAGTGAAATTTCTATTGTGATTCACTTTGTGACCTAGAATTATATATCTAACAAAGTGAGAGCAAGAAGACAATTGTATTTTTCACACCATTTTACAACTCATTATAATTTTTAAGATTCTAATAATAATTAGGTGGTAGGACAACTGTCACTACCAAATTAATTCTTTTCCTTTGGAAGTTTTCTCAGGAAAAAAAATAATATGTTTTTGATTAAAATCAACATCATAAAAGGGTGTTGACCCTTACACAATGACAACCCAAAGATGTCAAAAGAGATCAACAACACATTAACAAAGGTGTTGGCTATCACAAAAAATCTCAAGAATGACACACTAACCTAAAATTTAGTAACCCGCCTTAAGAGTGGGTAGATGACTCACCCATAGTGGGGAGGCCATTGAGAGGCTAAAGAACTATTTTTTCTACAACATTAGGCAATTGTCTAGGCGATACTATCACTAGGATCCCCACCACAAGGGGGAAGTGGTGAAACCCCATTAGAAAGATTGTTAGCACAAGGGACAAAGTGCTGATAAGGTTGCATATTGCCAGCCGAAGATTAGATCAGAGCAGGAGCAACAGACAAAGAAGGATCCATGCGACTAGAGAAGACTGCACAAGTAGTAAGATGAGGCACATGGGTTGTAGAGGCTAGATTTGCAACATGCAAATATACAACAAGAGCATAATCCTTAGAGGAGTCGTCATTAGGCTATGATGTATCGTTAGAGGAAGAATCAAAATCATGGACAATAAAATGTTTATCATTAGCATCCTTTGACCAAGTGGCAGTGCCCTTACACCGCGAGAGAGAACAATCAATTGCTAGGTGATCAGTAGAGAAGCACCAACGACATCAAAGTCAGAGGCCCTCATAATCCACCAATGAGTCCGTGACATTTTTCCCACCATGAGAACCACATCTCCAAGGAGAGGTGTGAAGATATTAGTGTCAACCAAAATGCATGCAAAGGTGAAAAGATCCATGACAGGTGTGGTATCAATCACCTTTAGAAAACAACCAATAGAGTTGCCGATGGCCTCAAAAAAAGAGTTCTCCCATAAATGAAGGAGAAAATTGGGAAGAAGAACCCACATAGGATGCACACTGAGAGGTTCAGTCAGAGGGTCGAAGGAGACAACCAAGGATTTGGTTGAAAGAGAGTGATTCTCCCAAGCCCACAACTTACTCATCACTAGATCCTATTCTACAGAGGAAGGAAAAATAGCAACAAAAAATCCATTAGCACAAGGGAAAATCTCAATGGCACTAGGAATCAAAGCTCTCCAAGATTTTGTTACCCAACAATGTAAATCAGGTAGAGAAGGCCAAAAACTATCAAATCTGCACACTAACTCGTAATGTTGGAAGTAGTCCACATTTTCAACCACGTCCTAACCTCACACCACCATAGGAGAGGTCTTGGTACAAGCTAGAGGTTGAGATCTCACCTTTGGATAAAGAGTTGCAATAGATGTGGTAACATAAGAAAATCTTCATCCACCAACAATAGAAATAGGCTTGGGGCCACTGTCATTCACAACCCTATTAGTGGGCATCACATCGGAAGAAACTATCAAAGTGGCATCCAATGCCTTCTCAGTAAACATAGACCCACCCACAATGAACGTAGATGCAACAAGACCCTAAGTTCCATGCTTCGTGGTCATTGTAAAGCCCAGAGAGAAACCAAAGATTCGACAAGCAACACCCAAACCCATGGGGGGTAGCAAAGAGGCCCCATCAGTAGGTGCATAAGCCACAAGGTTAAAAAAAAATCTATATGTTGACTTCTCTTTCATTTTCTTTCTTGATTATCATTTTATTTTAAATATAAATAATACACTCCATATTCCACTGGTCCTTAATTTCTTCAAACATGTTTTCACAAGATAAGAAATCAATTTGGTATTCAAGTGGTAACCAAAATTTGAACTTAATGTACCCTGAAAGAGTGACATGGAGACAGTGATGAGAAATTTGAATGAGGCAACAAGAACACGTGTACTAACATGATGGCATAGGTGAAGATCAATCTTATACATCTTTGTAGTAAGGATGCCTACTAAGAGATTCAATATTAGAGATGCTAATGAGAATGTAGAGGAAAAAGAAACCTTCTTGTATGAATGTCAAGGAACATAAAATTATATAAGATCTTAGTATTCACCATGTAAAGTTGAAATGAAATAAGAGATGAAATCATTTGAAGGGGAACTGAATGCTCATTTATGGATACTTTGGATTAAAAAAATATGGACTTGGATAAGGATGCACTTATTAATTATCTTAGAGGTCTTCACACTCGCAAAATATGGAGGGTAATCAACATCAACACCAAGACTTGGACAAAGCTTGTTTCCAAGAATACTATGTAGAAGGTGAAAACAAATACAACATTCCATAAAGAATTTGATAACAAGGGTTCAAAAATACTTTAATAAGATGTGGCAGTATATAAAAATATTAAAGGAAATCATGATTCTTGGTAAGTTATACTTAAGAGCATATATGGAGGGAAGCTAATTGGTACTTGAAGATGGTAGGGAAAATCTTTCTACACTCAAGGTTTTAGTAAGCTTTTGTAGAACCTAAGCCTCTCTAAGAAGGGAGGTGAAATTAAGATATTAGTAAAGTAAAATTATTATTATGAATCACTTTTAATGGTCACAATTATTCACAACAACCTTTAAAATGTGATAGCAAAATTGCTATAGTGATTTTGTTATTTGTCCTGATGATTTTGTTATCATTAGCTATTGAATAGTAGAGTTTTGACTTGATGCCATAGATACATAATTGAAAGTGAAAAATTTAACATTTTTACTTCTAGTTTTGATTTTGGGACCTCTTAGTTTGTGAGGACATGCCAACATTTCTTTATAGACAAGATGAGTTGAATTGCATGATAGTAGATAGATTTGAGTGTTGCAGATAATTGAGAAGTAAAGTTTCAATTACAGTTTATGCCATATAATTAACAAGTGTAATCAACAAAGTTGGAGAAAGAGACATTGTATTCCATATCATTTTACAATTAAAAATATTTATTTAGCTTCATTTTACTCCTTCCCCTTACTATTATTTATTTTTAATACAAATAGTATAGTCTGCATCCCATCAATTCTTAATTTTAAAAATTATATTTAAGAAAGATCATGGATTGGGATGCCTTTGAACGTAGAATCCTAAAGTCATTAATTGAGGAGAAAATATCAAATATTAGTGTTCTCTAAGAAACTCATAAGTGAATATTTTCATAACAACATTGATAATATTAATCCTCATACACAACAATAACTCTCCAATCCTCAACGCGATGACTACTCTCACTCCCACTCAAAATTTTGAAAGCGCTTCCGCTCTTTTGGCTGGGTCGACGGCTGGTGCTCCTGCTGCAAATGGCTCTCTCCTGTCGGCCCTTTCTACCAGTGTCATCCTTGTTCTTCTAGTGTCAAGGGTTTCTTCCGAGCCTGGGACTTCGCGGTTTGGTGATTCGACAGTTCAAGGCTCTGCAATTTCCTACACTGATGTGGCTGCATTCAAAGCGAACATCCCAGGTCCTACTTCTTCTAGGCGGAGGGGATCCCTTTCCTCTTCCCTTGTGCATCTCATATCTATGAGTAAATCCATTAGGGTCATTCTTGACTCAGAGACAATAGATGCAATTTTAAAAAATAAGGAAGACTTCTCTTCAAATGCTGCTATTTTTCATTTTAGGGTTTTTTGGTCCTCTCTTTCTGACTTGCATGCTTGGATTCTTGTGGAGGTTGACATCTCCAAGGGTCTTCCTGAGAAGATCACTTTGGCTTCTTCTTCAGGCTCTTGGACTCAGAATCTTGATTATGAGGGTATTCTGTTCAGATGTTGGAAATGCCACAAGACATGCCATCTCGTTGTGCGATGTGTTTCAGACAAGGTCAAACCAAATAAATCGCCTACTTGGTGGTCAGGGGTTGCTGCCCATCATTATACGGTTCGTAAAGCCTCTAATATTGAGGGGTCAATTTTTGGCTCTCCACTTTCTGATCATGCTTTGGCTGATGATTCTATGGATGCCTCAGATGTCTCTATTGCTGTTGTTGTTGCTTCTAACTCAGCCTTGGTTTATACTGCTGCTGTCCCTATCCAGAATGTTGTTGTTGGCTTTGGTTTTATGTTGTCTTCTGGTGCTGAACGTCCTGTTGACCACGATGTTGTTTCTAGCTCAGGTGTTCTTGGTGTTGTCTCTGATTCTGACACTTTCTCAGCTTCTGGAGCTGAGCATCCTTTTTCCCACGTCTCTCCTATGAGGGTTCGGGGGAATGGTCAAGGTGCTATTCCTGCCCCTTTTAGGGTTTTAGATGTTACCTGCCCTTTTGTGGGCTCTTCTAGCTCTTCTGAGGTTAGGCAAAAGGCTATCGGTAAGATGGAGGATGGATGGACTACAGTTAAGGGAAAGAAATCTAAATCATCTACTCCTTTTGATATGAACTTACGTTCACATAAGGATGGGCAAAAATGTAAATCTTGATCGCCCTTTGTAGTATCCACTTGGGTTGTTCTTTTTGGTAGGATCTTTGGTTTGATCCTTTGGCTTGTTTGGTGGGGCACCACAATTGTATTATGGTCTTCCAATTTCTCTATCTTTTAATGCTTTTGTATAAGGTTTTAGGACCTTTCAAATCCCATTTTTACTTAATCATAACAACACTAATAATATTTGGAAGAAGAGTGATAAGGTAGTCATGACCAAAGATCTCAATAGATGGACTAACATACTATGGAACCCATTATGATTCTTAGGTTAAATGATAAGTAAATTTGTGCAATTCATTGTTACATTGTTAAAAAAATAAAAAGAAGACATGAACTCTACATCATTTAATATATATATAATCACTGATTTGGAAAGGAAAACATGCTAGATGGAGCTAAAAGAATTTAGAGATGAACTGTAAGATGAAGTTTTGATTGCAACAAGTATATTTAATACAATTATAAAAGTCCTTGAAAAGGTTATTATTAATTTGTAATGGTGAGATTCATATACCTATGTTAATTTCCATTTAGTTTTGAGCCTATTTTAATGGAATGATTTATTACAATTACAAATAAATACATGGTACACCCTTGTGTTAAGTTTGGTTTATTCTTAAATATTTATTTGGTCTCATTTTAGATCTATCTATACTCATACCCATACATTTAAATTCAATTTGACCTAATTAAACAAATTCATTTTCTCCATCATTAGTATTTATCATACACACCATTGTACCCATATCCATGCATTTGGTCGCTAGCTTGAGATCTACAATTTATTATGGTTCAATATTGGGGCACTTGGGTTCAATCTTGAGGGGCTCAAGGGTGACCCCAAAATTTTAAAAATTCAAATTCAAATAATTGACTCTCACCCTTTCCTATTATCTATATGATTTCACTTAGTACATTTTTGTGTAATGTCATGTTGTGCTACTATTTAATTACATTTAATGTGTAATTAATTATTAGATAATTGATAATGAAGAAAAATTCTAGGAACATTACAATTGTTGGTGTAATTAAGTATTCACTAATTACACTTTACTTAAGTTTACTTAGGATAATGCATTTGCATATTGGTTGTCATTGAGACACCTAGGAGTTTGCATTTCATTTTAGCACATCGTTAAGAGAAATTCCACTTTACATGGTGATAATTTTCATCTCATACCTCTTTGTGTGTGAGATCCACCTTTAGTGCTCTTATCACATTATCATCCTCTCATTGTTGCACATGTTGCACATGCTTTGATGTACAATGGAGGATGATCCACATTTGGTGGACATGTGATTCCACCTATTGTGGTTGATAACTTATCATCTCATTATCATGTAATCTTATTGCATTGCCTATATATTCATGCACTCCTACTTTGTATTCAATTCAATTGGATATAAACAATTATTTGATCATTTTGCCTATCTCTCTTGTGCTATCTATTGAGCTTCTAGATCTTGGTGTTTATTCTTTGCCTTAGGCAAATTATTACATGGTATCAGAGCTCTAAGGTGTGAAGGCATCTTCTCAAGAATATCAATCTTGGCTTGATTCAATTGTGGGTGTAGAATAAAGGTATTTGGACATCACCATTGCATAGTCTATTTGGAGAAAAATTGGGGTTTTTTAATTTTGTGGCTTTCTATTGGAGGTCAATATTGGAGTTTGCTGGTGCAAATCAGAGGTTGACATCATATTAAGAAGGTCCAAAAGCCCCTAAATTAATTTTTTTTTCATCCAAATCAAACACCTGAGGCCAAATCTAGAGCCATTTGAGTTTTGGAAGTGTGGCGACAGCGATTCAGAAAAAGTAATTTTAGAGGCGATTTTCAAACAATGATATCTCAATCATCTGGACTCCTTTTTTCAATTATTTTTTGTGTTTTCGGGTAGAATTTCACAATCTACACGTTGATATAGGTGGTTTCTGATCTCTATTCCTAAATTTTTATGAAAATTGCAAATCTTAATTTTTGCAACATCGAAGACCTCGTTCGGGCTCATATGAACTCCTTTCAGGTGCAAATTTTTTTGAAAGTGCATATTTTTGTTGTATTTTCTAGATTTGGAATCAGATTTTAGTGACTCTGATCAGAAATTGTACTTTCAAAATTTGGCTTGGTTTTCCAATTGTAATGCATAAGCCTTAGCTTGGTCTTTTGCATAGTGATCTAAGTCTATTATAGCCTGATTGTGGAGTGTAATAATTTTTTGATCTCAATTTGTAATGAGATAAGTGTATCATTAATGTAATCATGGGTTATGAAACACATCTTGCAATAGTAATTTTGACTAAGGATAATTATGAGTCATGGGCAAAATGAATCATCACACTTTGTAGATGGCTTAATCTATTGCCTCATATTTATGGACTCATTCTTGAGCCAAAGTCACGGGGGTAGCAATATGTTTGGGGAGAAAAGAATGCTCATATTATAAATTTGATAATTAGTAGCATTAGTTTGTGTGTCTTCTATGACATCTACCCCAAATTTAGAGGTGTTCAATGTCCACGCATAATTTGGACAATCATTTGGGAGACTTTTGGTGATCCACATGTTCCTCCATTCCCAAATGATCTTTCTGTAGATTGCCTCATTCCTCTTGATGATGCAGATAACATTCCCTATGATGATTATACCTTAGACAAGATTGAAGAATTTGAAACAATTGAGAGAAAGGATGATCTAGTGACTCCTCATGCAACTCCTACTTCTCCAGTTGAGATCACACAATCATCTCTTGTTGGTGATTCTAGTGACTCATTGCAAGAGATATCTATTTTTCTTCTTGATTGAGATTCCTATTTGCCCGATATTGGTTCATTTTTTGTGGAGTCTCATATTGTAGATTTAAAAGACATACTTGATGGGGTTTCTTTTCTCTTTGATGATAGCATCATATTTGGAGATACTTCTTCACCTTCTTTGGAGATTGATATTCTTGATTCTTCTCCTTCACTTGGTTTGTCACATTTCATGGTTCATTTTGATGATGTGATGGATTCTTTGAGCTTGGAGATACATATTCAATCTTTAGAGATGCATATTTGGAGACCTTCTTCCTCATTTCATTTGGATATAGATTGGTTCATGGCATCATTATCATACTTCATTTGGATTCCACTTTCTAGTTCCTATCCAGAATGGGAAGCATTCTACATTTGTACTTGGTATATCTTCTTCCTAATGGGAGAAATGTTTTTTGTAGTCATTGGACTATACTTTGTCTTCAAGCAAACACCATTTTTGTAAGAGATTCTTCATTATGGATGAGATATCATGTCTCCAACTATCCTTCTTATCAGGAGATTATTATTTGTATATACATTATGTATGTAGTTCTTGGGGGGTCTTGAGTACTCCATCCATCCATGCATCTTGTGTTTTCTTATCTCTTTTTGGGGGAGGGTTTTTCACATGAGGTTTTCCCTCTTTCTCAACTTTATGGGAGATTTCATTTCATGTATTGAATTGCATATTGTACATGGATACCTAACATGGCCAAGTATCCGGGACCCATCATGCATTGTCATCTAGCATTGTGAGCTTAAGTGCATTCCCCTAAGTTGCACTTAAGGGGGGGTGTTGGTGTAATTAAGTATTCACTAATTAAACTTTAGTTAAGTTTACTTAGGATAATGAATTTGCATATTAGTTGTCATTGAGACACCTAGGAGTTTGCATTTCATTTTAGCACATTGTTAGGAGAAATTCTACTTTACATGGTGATAGTTGTCATCTCATACCCCTTTGTGTGTGAGATCCACCTTTAGTGCTCTTATCATATTATCATCCTCTCATTATTTCACATGTTGCACATACTTTGATGTACAATGGAGGATGATCCACCTTTGGTGGACATGTGATTCCACCTATTGTGGTTGATTGCTTATCATATCCTTATCATGTAGTCTTATTGCATTGCCTATATATTCAGGCACTCCTACTTTGTATTCAATTCAATTGGCTATAATCAATTATTTGATCATTTTTCCTCTCTCTTGTGCTATCTATTGAGCTTCTAGATCTTGGTGTTTATTCTTTGCCTTAGGAAAATTCTTACAACAATTTGGAGCTTAAAAAGAATAATACATTAAAATTAGGGTAGGCATATAAGCCACCTCCATGCTTGAGAATGTTATCTTCGAATATTTTCCCGAGGCCATAGAGATAGCCCATTAAGGAGGTTGATTAGTATATTTTGACCTTGATGATCTAGTACTTCCCCAAAGGCATTTCTAAATAACTCCATCCTTGCACAATCCATATATTACAGGTTAAAATAAACCATGTTGTAGAAGTCTTTTATCTATTTGATTAGATCTTCATATTAGAGGATAGATCCATGTTGCATAAGATGATGAGCATACACATATATTGGGGGTGAATCAATACAAATAAATCCTTAAATACACATCATATACTAACAATGACTCCCCTCTAGATGATACTCCTATTACAGATTTTTCCTCCTTAGTCTATATAGATCCTACTCCTCCCGCTCTTGCTAATGTGACCACCTGTAGCCATTGACCTCACTTTATTTGCCACTCCTACTCTACTCTAATCTTCGATTGATGATGTGCAAGCTTCTTAGCACTATTCCCCTTGTGCTAATAATCTCACAAAGGGGGTTCCACCACTTTCTCCCCCTTGTTATGGGGACCCCAATGATAGTATTGCCTAGATAGTTGTCTACATTCATATGAAAAATCATTCTTTAGTTTCTCATTCTCCTCTCCATGTTTTGGGTGAGTTGTCTACCCACTCTTGATGTGGTTTTCTAGCAATTTTGATAGTGTGTCTTGAAGTGGGCTACTAGATTTCCTGCTAGTGTAATGCTTATGATCTTTTCTTGACCCTGTTGTAAATGGGGCCTATCTTTGTAAAGGCCAATGATCTTGTTTATGTTGTGAATATGTTGCTGGTCTCTATTGACACCTACAAGATGTGGTTAAGATCTAAAAGTCATGCAACACAAGGAGAACACATGATTTGCATGGTTACCCTTACAGTGGAAAACCATAACAAAATATTGCAAAAGAACTTTCTTACAAATTTTGTAGGCACTAACCTGCTAGAAACACCAATCCCCACAATTTGTGGGCACCAACCTACTAAAGAAATGAACCCCCACAATTTCTAGGCACTAACCTACTAGAGGAACCAACCCCCACTGTTATGAACCAACTTAATAAGAGACACTAGTCTCTTTGATAGGAGACACCAACCTCTTATGATTATTGAAAAATGATCCTTCAATGGTTGATGGAAATTTATATCTCTTTCATACTCATAATTTGCTCATAAATTTTTCTATAACATCTTTAGCAATTTTATCATAAAGTCTGTTATGATATTTTCAACAATATGCTCATAACCTCTGTCAAGTTTACTCAAAAACTTATTTCATGTCTGCTCAAATACTTCCTTCATGTTTTCTCAAAATTTCTCTCCAATATGCTTCACTATACTATGCTTCATACTCCTTGAGATTCACTTGTGTTATTATTCAACACATGTATTTCTTCCTTCACACAATTTTCTTTAATAAATTTTTCTTTAGATATGTTCTAGATCTGCATTAATTTTGAATGATATTTTTTTCAAGATCTGTGTATATTCTTTATATATTTTTTCTCCAACTTCCTTCAATATAAATACTTGATTCCCTTCATTATTTCTATTCTAAGTATGCTCTTAATTGGACTGATATGTCATGTTACTGCCACACTTTTAACATTCCACTTTATTTTCTATTAATATTACTCATATATCTCTGCATGAAAGAGACACGATCTTACAAAGGAAGCACCTATTCTAAAAGAGGCGCTCTTTAAAGGAGGTCGACCTCATAAAGAAACATGTTATTATAACTTATTTAACCATCCTAGAAGTGTGGTGACTTGTTGGGGGCAATTGAACTCTACAACAAATAAACTTATTTTATTTTAATTTACTTTCCCTTATAATGAGTCAAATATATAAAAAAATTATTTATTTTAGCAAGAACATTCCATTACACTCATTTGCCTTTCATTTTATCATTCTATGCTTCACAAGAACATCTTTCAATTGGTCATCATGTCTGTAATTCTTATTTTATGCAGGTTGTTTAATTACCATTATCTATTCTTCTTGCACCTTAAAATATTATCACCAAAGATCACATAAACATGTTGTGAGGGATTCATTTACTAAATTAATAACTCTTTCTTATCACTAATTGAGACTCACAACCAAGGTGTTGTCAAGGAACATTATCAACCTTCCTATCCATTCTCTCTTTTTGCATTTGATCTCTCTTATGTAACTCTTCGTTATTTCTTATTAGGAATTCAAATATCACTTTCTTGACTTGTTATAACATCATATTCTTTACCTCCTTGTTCAACATCTTCTCTATCAAGTTGGGCTCTCATATCATCTTGACACTAATTATCCCATGACATCAATGATAATATTATTGTTGTCACTAAGGATTGCACCCACAAGAGCTAAGCGTGAAACCTAAAAATCCTATGAAACATGGGACTACTTTCAGGTTGTGGGTGACCTATAAGAAAGTAGACCTCCAGATTAAGGGTCAACTTCCCTCGAATCACCTTGAAACTAAATTGTACTTTAGAAGGAAAAGGGAAGAGAGTGCATAAACTTTAAATACTTGAAAATGAAACTGAGGTCATTCACCAAACTTAAAAGATCTATAGATTGCAAAACACTCACAATGTGCATTGAAACATAATTAATAACTTCACAAATTTATCCCACGTATAATGTTGTCCTTAGAAATAATAAGGTGTTGGTTATAGGTAGGAAGGGAAATGAGTTCCACAACCTAAACTATTCGTAAATGCACACAAATTAAACCTTCAAGCAACAAAGTATGTTTTTTGAACCCTTAAATAAGCAAAAGTATCAAGTAGAGGATCAAGATAATCACAATAACTTGACATAATACTCACTAAATAACTCAGAAATTAGGTGGGAAATGGACCACTATTCTGCATTCAACCAAAAGGAGCCAAGAAAACAATCTTCTTCTCAGGAGCTACAAACATTTAAATCTTAGAGTGAGATAGAATGGAAGAATTGCCTCCATCACAAAATGTGAGAGGTATAAATAGGTGAGAACCCAAAATATGCATATCTAAGGAATCTGGAATTTCACCATGCCTAACTTCACCAAGGAATGAAGGGATATCCCTAAAGAATCTGTATTTTAGGTCCATGAAATATGCTACTTGAATCTACATGTCAGGTACCCCAGATTTATAGGTGGTCATGAGGGGAGAATCTCAGAATCATGCCTTTAAAAGAATTCCTCTTTCAAATCCAATCTAACCTACCCCCTAATCATGCTTGGCAAATAATATTTTGACAAAATGATTTATAAAATATCATTTGTCAAATATTTTTCAATAATAAATGCATGATTTTACATCGCATGACCCCTCAACAATAAATTAATGGGATTTACACTATAACTTAGGGCCTAGGAGTATATTATATATCTTTTAATCTTGCCTTAAAATGATTTTAACAAAATGTTAATATTTAGGAAAAGGCTTTTACTTTTCTTTTATCCCTTCTACCTAGGCAAGATTAAATTTTTAAAACTTTATGATATAAACTTTAAAACATATTCAAAGCTATGTGATTGACCTCTATTATCTTTATGCCATTTTGCCTCCAAGGAAACTCGAGCTTGATGATGCCCTAACTGTCATTGCATTTGGGAAAGTTGACACTATTTTGGAAAGATTCCATCTTGGACCAAGATTTTTTGTAAATTGGGAGTTTGATGATGGCAAGTTTGGTTGCTTAAAATACTAAGGTATGTGATCATTTTCTCACTGTTGCTTATTTGATCATTTCATTTCTTCATTGGGAGCTCGTGGCATCATTGTTTTGATGCTTCATCTTTATCTTTGATGTTGTATCAATGATGAGACCGTGGGCTAGGGCATCATGAATGGCCTCCATTTGCTATTGTTCTGATTCTGCGTAGAGCCCGTGAGCCATGCCATGACATTATGATGTTTTTCCTACTGTATATTTTCTTTCTTTGAGTATTGGTATCCTGTGCTTGAACTAGGGCATCACTCTTTTTTATCTTTCTTGCTTGAAACCATGAATGCCAAATGTAGCCATTTGTCTTTGAATTTTCTATCTTATTGTGGAAAGATGTGGCCGTGAGGAGGTATCAATGTGAATGTTGTTCATTTTGATTATATATGCTGCATATATAATCATGGATGCTCCATTTTTAAATGATGCAACAACAACATCAAATGTAACAACAACATTTGATGTCGTTGTTGCATTATATGTTAAAATTCCATGAATATATGCTTTACATATTTTAATGTCTTCTAAATATACTCACCGGTATATTAAATGGTGCTCCATTGCTTGATGTAGATGAACACATGCCCTCTTTGGATACTTGATCACTAATTTTTTATTGTCCCACATCCATATTTATTAATGTTGTCTCATGAATATACATCTTTGTTACTAAATTCTCCTCATGTTTGATGTTGAGCACTGCATCTCATGGATGCCACTGATGCATCATGAATCAATAGAGGGTTTCATGACACAAGGTCATGTCCCTTCTACAGCTATTTATTTATTTCTTAGCTTGATTATAGTAGACTGAAAGGTTATATCCAAGAAAATATGTCCCTTGTTAGGAATGAATGCTGAATATATCCTATGGGGGAGTATTCATAGCCATTCTATAGTAGTTGTTGTTGCATTCATGATTGTGATTGTCATTGATGTCAACATAGTGACCTAGAAGAGCTTAGCAGAGAAGCAGACAATGTTTGTATTAGCGCACGTGGGATATTGAAGATCAAGCTATGCGGAGTTGAGGACTTACTCTATGTTGTGTCCTGAGATTGTGGTCAAGAGCGCATATGTAAATTCAATTATTCATGACAGTTATGTGTAATTCAGTGGAAGCAATATTCAGGAAGTGTTCCTGAGAAACAACTTGTGGAAATTGGATGATATCTCCTAATCGGGATAGAATCTGGGCATGCGAGGTTGTACAAATGATGAAGACATGATGATCATGATGTGGACGTGACAACAAGGTCAGAGGTTGCACGAGTGAAGAATTATCTTGTTTGGAAGCCGAAAGTTTTATGTAATTATAAAATATTGTGTAATGTGTGGAAGATTATATTTTGTAATTTGTATGCTGACTCATTTGTAATTATTTGAGTGTGGTATAATGCAAGGATTTTTTTCCTTATTGTAATGTAATGATGACATGGTGATGATAATTGTGGATTAGAGCAATATTTGTTGTAAGAGGATATGCAAAGTACAGAGATCTGGTATTGAGATTTGATGAAGTAGCTGGTACGGTTTTGGCACAGTTAGAGGAGAAGAGATAATTTTTTGAGATCTATAAATATTTGGTATTATTCTATTGAGTAATACAGAGATCAGTTGGAGAGTGTGTTCAGTGATCTTTCCCTTGAAGTTGTTTGGACAGTGGGTCCTTCTGTCTTCCATAAACTCCTAACAAGGTTAGAATCTTTTAACATGGATTCAAAGTCTCCTAACAAAGATTCATATGTATTGAATGTATTTCATAAGGCTCCTAACAGAGTCCATCCTCCCACAAGGAATTTTCATATTAGTACATCTTTTGTGGGCATCATTCCAACCGGGGTTTACTCTTTGATCAGGAGGTTCCCTAGTCAACATATCTTGTGTTATTGTGTTGTTGTGTATGTGTATCTTTCTATGGTTATTACTTACATTGCTTACATGGTTAAAATCTATCAATGGTGATAAAATTTGTATTTATCTTATAACTGATTCACCCCCCCTCCTCCCCCCCTCTTAGCTATCTTGGTGGACTTTACTTTATAACAATTGGTATCAGAGTAGTAGGTCCTTGAAGGAAAAGTTTAACAACTTAAGGAGATCCATGGCGAATCATTTCAGGAAAGAAAGCCCTAAGTTTGATGGAGTGAACTTTGACAGCTGGAAAGAAAAGATGAAGACACATTTGCTTTGTTTAGGACCAGGATACTGGTTAATCACAAAGAATAAAAAGACTATCATTGAAGAAGATAAAATTGAAGAATGTATTAATGAGGAGAGAGATCTATTCATGTGTAACATACTTGCCAGAGAAGCATTCTTGTGAGCCCTTCCAGAAAATGAGTACAGTCAGGTAAAATATCTAAGAACATCTCATGAAATTTGGTTAGCTTTACAATCTACTTTTGAAGGTGATGATCATGCAAAGAGAGTCAGATTACATAATTGGATATGTGCATTTGAAGATATAAGAATGATGGAAGATGAATCTATCAGAAGTTATACTAGTAGAATGTCAGAAATTGTTGCAGGTATCAAATCTTGTGAAGGAAACAAGACAGGGAATGAAGTGATATGGAAAATTATAAAAATATTAACTCATGTATTTAAGCATACAACGTAGATGATTGAGCAAGTTATACCTTGTACTGATAACTTCACTAGAGAAACCCTTCTTGGAATACTAGAAGCAGCAGAGATAAGCTTGAGATAGTCGGGAGATCTACCTAGAATGTAGACAACATTCAGCGCACTTAGTGTTCATCCTACTTTGTCAAGAAGCATTAGTGTAAGTAGAGATTATGCTAGTGGCAGAAGATCTAAGAATGAAGAAGATAGGAAGATTGAGGAAGGAATTTCCTTGCTTTTGAAAAGAGAACCAGAAGGTAAGAAAAATTTAAAAAAATTTAAATGTTAGACTTGTCAAGATTATGGTCGATTTGCATCTAAATGTCCTAAGAGAATAAAGTAGTATAGAAAGAACTTTAAACCTAGAAGATATAAAGAATGTTACTATGCTAATGATGAAGAATTTGAGGCTAGTATGGAGAAATCCCTAACTGAAAGTGATAATGAGAATGATGATATAGGATTTGTAGCAATAAAAGAAGAAAACTCTAAAACTGAAGTTAGAGAAGAAACAACTTTAGTTTCTCAAGTAGAAAAAAGATATGATTAGATTATAGATAGTGGTTGTTCACATCATATGACTAGAGACATGAAGAAATTCATAAAGTTTAACAATTATGATGGAGGAATCATTAGAGTTGGAAACAATGCACCTTGTTTGATAAAAGGAATAGGATCTATTTCTCTTGATGGGAAGACTAACATTGATGATGTTTATTTTGTGGATGGATTGAAACATAAAATTTTGAGTGTTGAACAGTTAGTTGATAAGGGATATCAAGTTTGGTTTACTGAGAAAACTTGTATAATCAAAGACTAGGATGGTAATTTGATTGGAACTGGATCAAGAACCAGAGGTAATGTATTTCAGTTGAATCCTACTGAGATGACATTCTTGATTACTAAGATTGATGACAGTTGGTTATGGCATAGAATATTTTGTCATATAAACTTTGATAACATTGTGAAAGTAAGTACTACACTTGCAGTAAGAGATTTGCCTAAAATTATGAAACCTACTAACATGATTTGCAAGGAATGTGTTATGGCTAAACAGAAGAGAAGCTCATTTCCTAGCAAGAAGTTTACATCAACATAGAAGTTGGAAATTGTTCATACAGACTTGAGCGGTCCCACAAGGACTAGAGGATTCTATGGTGAAAGGTATTTTATGATTCTTGTTGATGATTTTACAAGAATGATGTGGATTGCATTTCTTAAAGAAAAGTCTGAGGCATTTGATAAGTTTAGAGTAATTAAGAACAAAGTTGATAATGAATCTGGAATGAAGATTAAATGTTTAAGAACAGATAGAGGTGAAGAATTTACTTCAAAAGAATTTAACACTTTTTGTGAAGTGAATGGAATTAAGAGATAGTTTTTAGCCCCTAGAACACCTGAACAAAATGGTATTGCAAAAAGAAGAAACAAGTTAGTAACTAAAGCAGCAAGAGCTATGCTCTTTGAAAATGACTTGGCGAAGACATTTTGGAGAGAAGCAGTGAATACAACAGTATATACAATGAATAGAGTACAGATCAGAGCAGACACAAACAAGACACCTTATGAATTATGGTTTGGACATGCACCATCAGTTAAGTATTTCATAATTTTTGGAAGTAAATGTTATATTAAGAGAGATGATGACATTGGAAAGTTTGACCCTAGAAGAGATGAAGGTATATTTCTTGGTTATTCATTGAAAAGCAAAGCTTATAATGTTTCAATAAAAGAACTAAAACTATTGTTGAGAGCACAAATGTCAAAGTTGATGAAAAGTTCAAAATTCAAGAAAGAATGCTTGATTATGAATCAGATGAAGGAACTCATCCTAGAATTGATCAAGAAAATATTGAATTATTCTATGAAACTAATAGTAAATTGCAGAATGAAAGTCACACTGAGGAAATCAGAGAAGAACCTAGAGCAGAACCTGGAGTTGAAGCAAGAACTGAGACAGTGACACCTAACATGAATCTAGCAAGAAATCATCCTGTTGAGTAGATTATTGGGAGCATAGAAAAAGGAGTTCTGACACGGAATAAGGCACAAGAAGAACATTGTTAAATTTCTCAAATTGAACCTAGATCTATTGATGAAGCTTGTAAAGATGAATATTGGATTAAAGAAATGAAGGAAGAACTAGATCAAATTGAAAAGAACAAGACTTGAGAATTGGTCCCTAGACCTAAAGATAAGAATGCTATAGGAACTAAATGGGTATTCAGAAACAAGATGAATGAACAAGGAGAAGTTGTAAGGAATAAAGCAAGATTGGTATGTAAAGGATACTCACAACAAGAAGGAATCGACTATGAAGCAGTAAGAATGTTTTTAGCTTATGCAGTCTATAAGAAATTCAAAGTATATCAAATGGATGTGAAGTTAGCATTTCTGAATGGAGAATTAGAAGAAAAAGTATACATTAAGTAGCCTGAAGGTTTTCCCTTAACTCATGAAGGATACATGGTATGTAAACTGAACAAAGCTTTATATGGACTTAAACAAGCACCTAGAACTTGGTATGCAAGACTAGATAAGTATTTGATAAAATTAGGATTTACAAAAGGAACAACAGATAGTAACCTCTATATGAAAGAAATTGAAAATGGTTTGTTGGTTGTAGTTATTTTTGTTGATGATATTATCTTTGGAGGAGAAGATGAAGCCAGTGATAAATTTGCAGATGAAATGAAAACTAAATTTAAAATGAGTATGATTGGTGAGATGAAATATTTTTTAGGATTGCAGATAACACAAAACAGTGATGGTATCTTATTATGTCAAACAAAGTACTTGAATGACTTATTGAAGAGATTTGGAATGAAGAATTATAAACCGGTTGGCACACCTATGGTAACTAGACACAAGTTATCTAGCACAGATGAGACTCCTGCAGTTGAACAAAAGAGGTACAGATCTATGATTGGAGGATTGCAATATTTAACTCATACAAGACCAGATATAGCACATGCAGTTGGCGTTGTTGCAAGATTTCAAGATGATCCTAAAGAATCACATTATGCAACAGTAAAAAGGATACTGAGGTACTTGAAAGGCACAATTAAATATGGATTGTGGTATGAAAAAATTGATGATTTTACCCTATGTGCATATACAGATGAAGCTCAAGTATCTCTTCCAGGACCAAACTCAGGTTCATCAAATGCCCCAAAATTTCCCTTCAATCTTGCATCTGCGACTAAACAAAGGACTACATCTAAATCTTAAAATTCTAAAGAGTCCAAAATGACATCATCAGGATACAACATTATCCAACAACTCCAACACACTAATGCAAAGATTTCTATATTCGAGTTGCTTCAAATTTCTCCTGCACATCAAGTTGTTCTAGACAAAGCTCTCATCAGTTCTAATGTTCCATAAAATCTTGATCTTGATCAATTTCAGACCATGGTGGGTAATTTGACTTCTCCTCAATACATTTCCTTTTCAGAGGAAGATGATAATTCATTAAGCCACCAAGATAACCAACCATTGCATATTGAGGTCCTGATTGAGAACTGTCGGGTCAAGCATGTTTTGATAGATGGAGGAGTTAGTCTAAACATTTGTTCTTATAAACTAGTTACACAACTGGGATTTTCAGAAGAAGTTATTGATCCTAAAAAGAAAATAATAATAAAATCATATGATGAGAAAGAAAGAAACTCAAAAGGAGTCATTGTGCTACCTATCAGAACATGACCTATCATCAGATATATCACTTGTCAAGTATTGGATCTCCTGCTGGCCTATAAAATCCTTTTAGGAAGGACATGGATTCAAGAAATGCAAGCTATTCCATCAACATACCATCAATGTGTCAAGTTTTCCTATGATGGAGTAGAGATCACCATACCAGCAAACATGTCAACATCTTGAAATGATTTAAAGGAAAGTGTCGACAAGCTGATCTGACATAACAAAGAGTCTTCTACCAAATAGAGTGACAGTGTCCACATCCAAAATGGAATACATAGCAAAAGAAATCAAAATCAAAGATACGGGCATGGGAGAATACACAATAGAACTAGTTCTATCTCTTACATCTCTCCCACTCTCACCAAAGTCTTACAGACAACCTTCAGAGAAAATGAAACCTACAACTAAACAACCACAGGTTATCTTTAATGGGATTTTCATCACGGAACAAGTGTCCAAACAAGAATCCAATGAGGAAGAAGTTGTACTAGCATGGCTATACAAAGATGAATCTCAGTCACAAATAGTTAAAAAATGTGAATCTAAATCACTCAAGGTTCCCTCAAAATCCTATGGACCAGGACAAAAGCTAATTTCCAAGATGGGATATACTGGAAAAGGACCTCTAGGAACAAGAGGCAAAGGTATCATACAACCCATTGAGCATTGTGGAAGAACAAACAAAGATACAACATGCATAGGTTATTATAAGAAACCTTTCCATCTCGGTGGGAATTCCTCTCATGTCATAGAATAAATAGAACTAGGAATGGATACTCAAGAAGAAGATGAAACATACCATGAAGATAGTGATGATTCAGATCAAATGAATATTTTTCCTTATGACCATATCCCTCAAAACATATTGGACCTTCTTAATGATGATCAGAAACCTAGAGAAAGAATCAATGTGGTAGACACATAAGAACCTACTACTACAAAAGTACCGACTAATCTATAAGAAGGAGATTCATCCCTCACTATAGCTGAACATCTGGGACACTAGTGATTTTGAGATAGATTCTCATGAATATGAATTTCATTCAAAATCTGAAGGAAACCTTGCTTGGGGGATTCACCCTGATTTCATACATGTTCTTGACTTTCCTAGTGATCCTGATGAAGAATCTAATGACTGTGAATGGGGAATTGTTCTAGAACCATAAGAAGATGAGCTCATAATAGACAAACACATAGATATTATTCACCAATAGGCACCTACACCCGACGTGAGTCTAGAACTAAATGATGGATCTCGTGATTCTGATTCACTTATTACTAATACAAGATCCAATGATGACGTTGAGACGCTCAATGAACTAAATATCTTGAGTAGTAGTATGAACTTCAAATTTGAGAGTTGAATCAGAACCAATGATGACAACATTGTATGTGTAAACATTATCTGCTAATCCTTCCCTACGCTTACTATCCAACATCCCAAACTTATTAACCAAACATCCAATGACCCAAGCCAAGACATCCATACTTTCCGAACAAACTATGCTTTAGCATGCTACCTGAATGCAGTAGAACCCATGATGAATTCCATTAGTGAACCTATCGTCAACATGATGGAGTCATATATCAAATATCTCAATCAGAAAAATAAAAGAAAAAGAAACAAGAGATCTAAGGGTGAAAACCACTATGTGGCAGTCTCAGAGCCAAAAATAGTAAAAAAAAAGACGTATTCAAAGGTGAAAACTCCTTGAGGTGCCTAAGGATGAGATACTTGATGTCCTTTTGAGTCATTTACAAGACAGATCACCAGTTTTGATAGAACCACCATAGTCTATCAATCTAGGTATAGCAAAAGAACCTCATTTGATTCATGTTGCACAATCCATGTCAGAAGAGGAAAAACAAGCATTTACCAAATTCTTAATGGAGAAAAAGATAAACTTTGCATGAAAGTATTCAGATATGCCAATATTGGATCCTAACCTGATCATGCATCATCTCTCTATCACTCTAGGAGTTAAGCCGATCAAGAAAAAGTTGTGAAAAATGCATCCTCATGTTGCACTCCTTGTCAAAGCTGAGCTAGAGAAATTACTCAAGGCGGGATTTATCTGATTCATAGACTATGCTGAATGGATATCAAACATTGTCCCAGTGTCAAAACTAGATAAGTCTATATGAGTATGCACTAATTTCATAGATTTAAACAAGGCATGCCCAAAGGATGACTTTCCACTACCAAACATCGATATGATAGTAGACATGACTGCGGGATTTGAAATGTACTCTTTAATGGACAACTTTTCTAATACAACCAAATAAAGATAGCCCCAGAAGATTAAGAGAAGACAACTTTCACCTATGCATGGGGTAATTTATGTTGGAATGTAATGCCATTTGGTCTAAAAAATGTTGGTGCTACTTATCAAAGAGCCATGACATCTATCTTTCATGATATGATGCACAAAAACATGGAGGACTATGTGGATGAAACATTAGCTAAATCAATGAAGAGATATGATCACCTATCTAAATTGGGTACGATAGTGTATAGAATGGAAAAATTTAGTCTCCGACTAAATCCTAAGAAATGTGCCTTTGGTGTCACTTCGGGGAAGATCCTAGGATACATTGTTTCAAAGAAAGGTATAGAGGTGGATCCAGCAAAGGTCAAAGCAATCATGGAGATGCAACCTCCTAAGAATATAAGTCAAATGCATACTTTGCAAGGAAGGATACAATCTATCAGATGCTTCATCTCTCAATTAGCTGAGATATCACAACCTTTCACTAAAACATTGCATAAAGGTGTGACTTATAAATGGAGTGAAGAATGCAAAAAGAATTTTAATCACATCAAGCAATACTTGGAAAATTCATCGATTCTCATGCCTCCTATTTAGGGAAAGCCAAGGATATTGTATGTTTTCGCAACACATACATCACTAGGGGCATTTTTACTAGAACATTATAAAAACAAATGGGAAAGAGCTATCTACTACATCAGTTGAACCTTGGTGGCTTATGAAAAGAACTATTCTATGATAGAGAAGGCATGTCTAGCTGTGATCTTTGCATTGTAGAAACTGAGACACTACATGTTAGTTCATACCACACACGTAGTAGAAAAGATTGATCCATTGAAATATTTATGAAGTAAAGTTGCCCTCACGGGTAGATTAGCAAAATGGGTAATGCTACTGAGCGAATTTGACATTGAGTATGTTGAAAGAAAAGTCATCAAAGGACAATTCATCGCAAATCAACTAGTTGAAGCTCCAATATTTTATGACCAACCAATGCAGATAGAATTTCATGATTCTTCTATCATGCACCTATCCTCCAGAACATGGTGGTTATTCTTTGACAGATCTTATACACAAAATGGATCCAGAGTTGGTATATTGTTCATAACTCCACAAGGTTACTCCATTCCAAAGGCATTTGGGATCAAGTTTCCTTGCACTAACAATGTAGAAAAGTAATAAGCTTTGTTGAATGGAATGAAATTGGCAATCAAATTGAGAGAGACAAAATTACACATTCATGGAGACTCTCAACTAGTCATTCACCAAATTAATGATGTGTATCAAACAAAGGATGAAAAGCTCGTTCCATACAAATGAATGGTAGATGATCTAAAGAATTATTTCATTTCTATCACATTTGAACAAATACCAATAATGGAGAACAAGGTAGCTGACACCATGGCAACACTATCATCTCTACTACAACTTCTACAACATGAGCTACGCTACGAGTTCCTGATGGAAGCATTGTCATTCCCTTCCTATGATTTCCCAAAAACCCGCATGATCTACACCGTTGTTGGTCACGATTTATCCCATTACAAAAACATATATTATTACCTTCGTGACTAAATAATTTCCAATACCTTTAACCATCATGAAAAATATTACCTTATCTGAAACACATCACGATATGTCATAATTGGTAATGATATATATAAACAAAGTTTGGATGGTATACTTCGTAGATATTTAGAATGAGAATAGTCGCAACACGCATTAGAGGAAGTCCACGATGGTATTTATGGGTCACATTCCAACAGTCTAACATTATCTCAAAAAATCATTAGGGCGGGGTACTATTGGCCAGATATGGAGAAAGAGGTTGTGAAATATGTCAAGAATTGTCAGAAATGCCATGTCCTTGGTAACTTGATTCACGCACCAGGACAAGATTTGATCCCATTTACAACACAATGGTCTTTTCAACAATTGGTATTTATCTCATAGGAGCCATATATCCACATTCGTTAAATGGTCACACCCATATCATAACAACAAATGATTATTTCACAAAATGGGTTGAAGCAGTTCCATTGACACAAGCAACCGGAAAATAGATCTCTATGTTCATCCTGAACTATATTATTTGTCGGTATGGTATCCCACACTCCATCATCACTAATAATGGATACGAATTCAAAAAGAAGGACCTAGATTCCCTATGTTCCAAATTCAAGATCACTCAACATTGGTCATTTGTTTACTATCCACAAGGGAATGGACAAGTTAAAGCATCCAACAAGAACTTACTAAAAATATTGCAGTGCGCGGTTAATAAAACAAGGAGAGATTGGAATCTGATGATAAATCCAGCTCTTTGAGCTTATAAAACAAGTATAAGAACGTCCACTGGGGCTACTCCATTCAATTTAGTATATGGGACTGAAGTGGTTCTCCCTATAGAGGTTGAAATTCCATCTCTCAGAATCAGAATTCGTGGTCTAGTAACTGATGATGACTATATAGTATCCAGGTTGCAAGAACTTGAACTACTAGATGAGTGCAAGAAAGTTGTGTATGAACATCTCAGAGTATATCATAAACAAATATCTAGAGGCTACAACAAGAAGGTTAGACATAGAGAATTTCAGGTCAGTGATCTAGTCTTGAGAGAGAACACTAAAAATCAATCCCATCGAGAACACAAAGGGAGGTTTGAACCCAACTACCTGGGTCCCTTTTTTGTCACTGCTACTTTTGGCTCTGGAGCCTACCAACTCTCAATGATAGATGGAGAACAGTTCTAAGAACCGATCAATGTTCTTCATCTGAAGAAATTTTATGCCTAGACATTAAGTATGTGGAAAATGTCCTTAAAAAGAAATTAAAAATTAAAAAAAGTCCTAAAAAAAATGATCATCCTGGTGAAAACCTAGCAATAGGTGCCTTGATGGTTCAACAAAAAAATTAAAAAATAGAAAAAAAAAAAAAAAGGAAAAAGAAAAAGTGCCTTGGTGAAAACCTGGTAAACATGCACCTTGGTAGAAAAAATAGAATCTCTGCCAAGATGGTGAAAACCCGAAAAATGAGCGCCACTTTTAGGAAATGCTCCATCTATCAAAGCAATCTTGGTATTTTCTCAGCTTTCTGTCCTACTTTAGTTTGTACATATCTTACAATTCAATAAATCAGTCCAGGACAATGCAACAAGAGTTTGAATCCGATCAAAGTTTCTAACTTGGGGGCAATCTGAGTCATATCTTATGGTCCTTAGTATCTCAGATGAGTCATATCCAGTTAGTATCATTCGATGCTCTATCCGAGCCAATTTTTATGTCTCCCTACCAGAAAATGATTTTTACAATTGACACCAACACAAGCAAACTACAACACTACAAATTAATCAATCTCTGAGATATGCTGAAATCTTTTCGTATGCTAACTGTTTCAGATAAGATTTTTGCATATTATGTCCCTTGAGATAATCAATGATGTCCTTTACAGGATTTAGAGAAACAATGACTGGGGGCATAATATTTTCTTTTTTTTTGTGTGTAAGTGAAAATCTGATTGCTCTGTAAACTCTGGATTGAATTGGTGTCCACTATAAGTGCTTCCATCATGATTGGATCGCCATGTGTAACTCGACCTTTGATATCCAGATGCTTTAGAAAAGTTGGGTCTAACTTTGTATTTTGAGTGATTTCTTACTCCTATTGTGAACTGAGACATTACCCAAGGATGTGAATGATAAAGGTTCACTACGGGTAACTCACATTGGAACATGAATGACCTCTCAACTTCTTGGTGTGTTTGTATGTAATGTGTATTCAGGTCATCACAACGTTTATACTTTGATGCTTATACAAATCACTAAATCAAAATGGACATGATATCCAGGTCATCTTGACTCTTGTGCTTTGGTGATTATATCTAATCTGAAAAATCTGACTAAAAGTCAATATTCATATGTTCATGGTTGCCTAACCAATGAACATTATATCGACATATAGTGTTACCTAAAATATTCAGTGATGAAAATGATTGACAAATTATCAGTGACTAAGTCCTAGGAATTCATTTCATTTGTGTTTTGCATTGTGTATGTTTCCATGTCTTTCATGATTTGAATTCAGCATAGCATTTTATGTTCTCCAATTTGTACTTAACACATTAAAGGACCGAGGGTAACGTGAAAGTATCTTCAACTGACAAGCAAGCAGTCACCGTCTTGAGTTAAGTATCCTTTTTGACAACGACTGAGCACTTGAACTCTTCATGTACCTACAAAAATATCATGTGTATCGCTGCATTTACATATAACAACATTACATTTTCATAATCATTACATATATCCATTACATACATACATTTGCATCAATAACCATAATAAAGAAATGCATTTTCATAATTCATACAACATTCATCATTGCATCCATATTGCATAACCATACATAAATTAAAAGATAAAATTACAGCATTGCATACATTTGCATCACATGATGAACAACAACATTATCAAAATGACAAGTGCTATGAAGTCAACCCAAAATATCTCATATATATATATATATATATATATATATATATATATATATATATATATATATATATATATATATATATATATATATATATATATATATATATATATATATATATATATATATATATATATAAAGGTAGAGGTGTTGTGTTCACCAAAATGTGATGTATAGGATTGGGGAAGATAAGATCCTCCTCTTAACTCCAAATTTCCAAAGGAAAGATCCAAATTGATTAACCACAAGAAGATGGTCAATACATAAATAAATCAATTGATGGAGAATATGAAGAAAGGAGAAAACCTTATATTCTGTTATGGAAAGTAAGTACTGAAATCCTAATTGAATTGAAGACAGGTACTAACCTCAAAATAGGATAGATTTGGAAAATGTTATTTTTTGGTGTCTGTACTCAGTTTCGGGAAATTCTGCAAACTGAATCTGGCCTGGAAACAAAAAAATAGAGAAAACCCAAAAACCTTTTGTTGTTTTGAGAAAGGTCGACCTTGACCCAAAACAGTTGTAAGATCTTATCCCAGGGCACAATCTTACCCCTTTATGTCGACCTTGACCTGCACTATTCCAATGGAAAATCTGTTCGTGGATCCTGAAAGTTTATCGAAAAGGGTACTCAGATCTAATCTGTGATTTGTTGTCCTGCACCTATACCTGCAAGAAAAAGAGTTTTGTTGGTTGGATGAGGGGTTTGCCTTGGTCAAACTCCAGTTTTGGAATTAACCTTGAAATGTAATTCAAATTGCAGCAATAAATAAAGTAAATGGAATAATTCACCTTGCTTATATTGAAATCCTTGTGGAGGATTCGAATCCTTGAATCCACAAGTGTGGATGCTCCAAATGAATATAGAATTGAATGTATGATGTCTCAAATCAATTGCATTAGATCTTGAACACCAATCTTGAATGGATCTTGGAATAGGAAGAAGCTTGAGTGGCAATGGATGGAGAAATCTTCAACAAAGGGGCTCCATAAAGATTGAATCCTTCAATGGCTACCAATGGATCTCCTTGATGAATTGGATCTTGAATGCTTGAATATGGATGAATGCTTGAATGATTTCTTTCTCCTTCTTTCTTGCTTCATGATTTCTTGATTTCACTTGCTTGAGAGATTATGACAAAAGATATGGAAAGATATGGATTGAAATGAGAGAGGAAGGCTTCCTTGTATACAAGTTAGGGCATAAACTTCTAGAGAGGCCTACATAGGAGAATTAAATTCCAATTAAGCCTTTACTCTTAGAAGTGGACCCAATTTAAATATCATTTAAGATTTTATCGTTTCAAAGCCCGAAATACCCGACTCGGAAGCAGGAAAATAAACTTTCTGAAACCTAACATCTATAAACTTTCAAAACTTGAAATCTAGACCCAGGGTCAGGGTCGAGGTCAACTCTGACCTAGGTTAGGGTCGAGGTTGACCTTGATCTTGAGTTCAAGAATCTCAGTTTCTCAGGATCAAGTGCCAGAAACAGGCTAGAAAAAAGTAGAAAGAGAAGCAGAATAAGGGGAAAAATCCAGATCCAAGTCAAAGACCCATTCAAGGCATTTGACATGACCCTAAACCACTTATTCAGAGGGCTAAACTGGTCCTAAATAGAAGTGATTCCATTTTTCGATGATACATTTAGCCCCCACTTTAGCAAGAGTATGGACTCGATGCAAACTCTTGGTAAAGTAGATCACAATGAAAAAGATAATCTTATTGAAATCAAAGGGACAAAATAATCCTCAAGCCCCCAGGGACTCAAGTCTTCATCAACTCCAAGATTACAATAAGAGAGACATCTCTAGAAAAGAGAGAGAAGAGGGTGTGATTGTCTTGCCTAATGAGAACTTATGTCTAGTTGTGAACCACACAAGGAAACAACGCAACTGGAAAGATGGAATTGAACCGCCTAGTGTATGTGGCTACTCACTAGTCAACCCATCAAGAATTCACCCTTAGGAATATTCTATTACCAAAAGAGCAAAGCCAAAACAAAAGAGATCCATTCTTAAGGACACCTCTGACCTTAAGGGATCAAAATTTTGCAAATTAAAACTGGAGGGATCAAGAGATCCTATAAGATAAAAATCCAAATCCATGCTTTAAGAATTAGTTCCTAATCCATAAAGAGAAAAGTTTTGAAAAGTATTTTGAAAGTGTGTGTCTTCTTTAGGATTTAGCAACTTATGTGCATTACCTTCTGAAGATTTAACATATTTGAAATTTAAAAATGTGTGTGTGCAAAAAGTGAGCAGAGTGTATGCCCCCATGTTAAAGTCATTGCTAACACTTTAATAAGAGCAATGGCTTGAACAAAAACATAAACAACTCCACTAATTATGTTTCCACTACGAGATGCCCCCAAGCGAAGACAAATCAAGGGAAATACCATATAAACATACAGAGAGCACATAAGGGATCTACCTATTGTGGGGTTAGTATGATCATAAGATAATATATGATATTATTACAAATGAATTGACATCATTCCCCAAAGAAAGTAGAGCTACAATCACAATAGAGGAAAGAAAACATTATAGTTACAAAGAAGAGTCTTTTTGGACCACAACATGGAGACCAAAAAGATTTAGTGCTACCAAGTCGCAAATCCAAGTAGACTACACAAGGAAAACATTTACAAACAATAGCACATGTCCAACATAACATGAAAACAACATATAGAAGAATAGAGATACATATAGAGGAATAGACCAATAGGTTTGATTCCTTTATCACCTTGCACCAACAAAGTAACAAGGGTTGTATAAAAGAGTCTAACAAACATTTAGCAATCACATTACGGGAGAAGCACAATACAATAGGCAATCACAAAAAAGCTACAATGAAGGACAAGCCAATCAAGTGCGTCACCTACTCTCCCCATCTCGTTCTATATCATTTTGGGAAGGTGGGAAACTTGCAAGAGGGACTATATCCAACATAGTAGGAATGATAGCTAGTTCCAAACAAGGATCCTCTTGAGAATCATGATGTTCGATACTAGGTGTAATTATCAATTATGATGAAAGCATATTAGGTAAATCAATATCAATGTCAATAGTTTTATATTCATCATTAGCATCATTAGTATCATCATGAGTATCTTCTTCATCCAGATTAATTGAAATAGGATCTAAGATACAAATAGAATCATCATAATCATGCATCTTAACAACATTATTAGTTTTAACTTCTTCTAACACATCATGCATAGGCTAGTCAAAAGAAGGTAAAGAACTTTGAAGAACAGAGGCATGAGCCTTAGCTTGAGCCCGACGCTTCTTACGACGTTCATTAGTAGATCGGTTACATTTTGTCTTGTTTGAAATATGTTGAGAACTAGGAGGGACAATCATAGGTTCCTTCACAAGTTCTATAGGAGGATCAACACAATTCTTAGTAGGCTGAAAAGCAACACTAGGAGCTTGATTAACAGAACTAGAAGCCATGGATAAAGGAGGTATGGAAGGCGTAGGAAAAAGACCATGATTAAGATCCATCTGAGGTATGCTTAACTCAAGAATATTATGATGCTTATAGGCTTGATATGATAAAAAAAATATTATCATGTCGAGAAGGACATGAATTAGGCAATGAAGGCCAAAAGAAGTCAAGTGTAGCACAATCCCTGGGCCTAGAAGGTTGATATAAACTATGATTAATCATCTTCACTTCTTCATCATGAATGAATTTAAGACATTTATGAATAGGAGAAGCAATGGCATGCATGGCATTCAACCAAGTAAAACCTAACTTAACTTGAAACTGATCAGAAGTAGGAACAACAACAAAGGTAGTGTCCACAACTTTACCACAAAGTTCAACAAGCAGGTTAATAGAACCAAATGATGGATAAAGAAAACCATTACAAGTTTGAATTCACACATTTGATGTATCATAAGAATCACGTTGTAAGTTCTTCATAAAAAAATTTCTTCAGTAATAACATTGACTAAGGATGTAGGATCAACAAGACAATCGTGCATAGGTATCTTAGAAATCCTAGCATATATATAAAGGGGACCATCAGGAGCTTTAATAGTCTCAGAATCATCGAAGGTAATCAAGAGTTCCCTAGGTCTTTTATTCTTAGGTTATTTTTGAGGTTTAGGTTGAGGTTTCAGTTTAGGCTTAGGTTGAGGTGGAACTTGAAGTTGAGATTGATGTTGCGGTGGAGATACAGATTGAGACAAAACAACATGCTCCACATGGTTAACAATGTGATTAAGATCATCCATCTTTGAATCATAAACAATATCCATAGAAGATGGCTGAACAATGGTATTAGTATCATGTGTAGGTAAAGGATTCGTATAGATTTGGAGGTTTTGATTAGGAGGAGAGACTAACTTGTTCCCACTACCATCAAAATTATCAACAGATAAAGCATTAGAATCAATTAAATCTTGAACCTTATGTTTTAGAGAATAACACTTCTTAGTATAATGGCCATTATGACGATGATATTGACAAAAGGCTTTGGAATCAAAGGATTTGGATGCCACCATAGTAGGTAAAAGAGGTCGAATATGAGGTAAAGTAATCATATTAGCAATCAATAATTTACTCATAATAGAATGCAAAGATTCAGAAAGAGGAGTAAACATAGGATTCAACTGAAAAGCAGTGGATGCATAAGTGGCATTGTTGGATGCAACAACAACTGCATTTGCTTGTTTATTTATCTTGACATAGTTGTTAGGTTTTTGAAACTTGTTTGGATTAGGGGTAGCATCACTCTTATAAACTAGGAGAGGAGCCATTGGAGTGTTGCTCTCAAATCGACTCACTTGTAATTGATAATGATGAAGCGTTGCACAAAGTTATTGAAAAGAGGTAAATTCAATAAGCAAAATCTTATCTCTAATATCCTTTTGTAAATTTGAAATAAACATATGTTGAATATCAATATCAGGAACATGATAAGAAATCTGAGCATACAAATGCTTAAATCTACCAATAAATTCAGTCAAATTTTCTTTAGTATTCTGTTTACAATGCATCAAATCAGTTAAGGATACTTGTGGACCAATGTTATCTTGCAATTGTTGAATAAAGGCATTAGCAAGTTTTGGAAAAGAATCAATAGAATTAGGAGACAAGGAACAATACCATTGCAAGGCCTTATCACAAAAAGTTCTAGCAAACAACTTGGCTAAAATCCTATGGTCATGAGCATAGTCACTACAAAGGATTTGGAATATTTTAACATGAGTAACAGGGTCTCCCTTACCATTGTAGTTCTCAAGACGAGGCGTATCAACTTGCTGAGGAACATAAGTACGAACAATGTTTAGGGATAAAGGGCTTCCCATGTCACATGTGGGAATGCTAAACTTGGATTGAGTTAAAGACACAAGTTGTTATTGTAAAGAGGAAACAGTTTGAGCCAAACTGATGATTGTTGAATCATTAGATGAAATAGGAGGCATAGACACACTAGAAATACTAGGTAAAGTGTATGAAGTGGCAGGAATGGAAGACACAACCGGGGAACACTTGGAACCACAGTTCGAGGAGGATTGGAATAAGTAAAAGGAACGTTATGATAAGAAGGTTTTGAAGTAGGTAGAGACATAGGAGGAACACTCATATGAAGAGAGGGAACCGACATAGTCACTAAAGGAGGAGTATAGGTAGGAATGCTAGGTAAAGGAACAAAAGAAGGTTCCATACTAGTGACAAGAGGAGTGAATCCTAAATCTTGAGCTTCTTGAGCTAAAGGTTTAACATTTAAATCCACAAGATTAGTAATATCGTGGAAGAGATTAACACCTTGATCACTATCACAAAGGGCTTTCTTAATAGCATCTATAGCTTGAATAAAATCTTGATTATGGTTCTCTTGAGTAAGCCAATTTCCCATTTTATCAAGTTTAGTTGAAAGTTTTTGGACTTGTTCAGGAGGAACTCTTTAAAGCATCATCCTCATTATGAGATGAGTGAGAAGAGTTATGCTCCATAGTAGGATTAGAATCATGAATAATCAAATTGTCTTCCAGGATCCTAAGAAAAGGAGAGGAAGACTCAGGATCAAAGGCACCCGTAAGTCTACGACTTCGTCTAACCAAAATATTATATGTAGGACTAGAGGTAGTAAAGGTCATATACCAATGCAATGCAAAATGAACTAACTAGGAAAATACAAACTATGAGCAAACAAATATTTTTTGTATTTTTACTTTATATGAAATGTAAATACAAGATCTAACACCATAAAAGAAAGAGTTGTCTATCGCGGGTTCACCAAAATGTAATAGATAAAAAGGTAGAGGTGTTGTGTTCACCAAAATGTGAGGATGAGAATGTGATGTATAGGATTGGGGAAGATAAGATCCTCCTCTTAACCCCAAATTCCCAAAGGAAAGATCCAAATTGATTAACCACAAGAAGATGGTCAATACATAAATGAATCAATTGATGGAGAATATGAAGGAGAAAACCTTATATTTCATTATGGAAAGTAAGTACTAAAATCCTAATTGAATTAAAGACAAGTACTAACCTCAAAATAGGATAGATCTGGAAAATATTGTTTTCTAGGTGTCTGTACTCAGTTTCAAGAAATTCTGCAACCAAATTTGGCCTGGAAACACAAAAATAGAGAAAACCCAGAAACCTTTTGTTGTTCTGAGAAAGGTTGACCTTGACCCAAAATAGGGGTAAGATCTTACCCCTTTATGTCGACCTTGACCTACACTATTTCGACGGAAAATCTGTTTGCGGATCCTGAAAGTTTGCTGAAAAGGGTACTCAAATCAAATCTACGATTCGTTCTCCCGCACCTATACCTGCAAGAAAAAGGGTTTTTTTGGTTGGATGAGGGGTTTGCCTTGGTCAAACCCTAGTTTTGGAATTAGCCTTGAAATGTAATTGAAATTGCATAAATAAACAAAGTAAATGGAATAATTCACCTTTCTTATATTGAAATACTTGTGGAGGATTTGAATTCTTGAATCTACAAGTATGGATGCACCAAATGAATGTAGAATTGAATGTAGGATGTCTCAAATAAATTGCATTAGATATTCAACACCAATCTTGAATGGATCTTGGAATAGGAAGAAGCTTGAGTGGCAATGGATGGAGAAATCTTCAACAAAGGGGCTCTATAGAGATTGAATCCTTTAATGGCTACCAATGGATCTCCTTGATGAATTGGATCTTGAATGCTTGAAGATGGATGGATGCTTGAATGCTTTCTTTCTCCTTCTTTCTTGCTTGATGATTGCTTGATTTTTCTTTCTTGAGAGATTATGACAAAAGATATGGATTGAAATGAGAGAGGAAGGCTTCCTTTTATACAAGTTAGGGCACAAAATTCTAGAGAGGCCTACGTAGGAGAATTAAATTCCAATTAAGCCTTTACTCTTGGAAGTGGACCCAATTTAAATATCATTTAAGAGTTTACCATATCGAAACCCGAAACAACCGACCCAAAAGCGAGAAAATAAACTTTCTGAAACCTGACATCCAGAAACTTTTGGAACTTGAAATCTAGACCCAGGGTTAGGGTCGAGGTCGACTCTGACCCTACCTTGACCTAGGTTAGCATCGAGGTCAACCTTGACCCAGAAGGTCGACCTTGACCCTGAGGTCAAGAATATCAACTTCTCAGGATTAAGTGCCAGAAATAGGCTGGAAAAGGGTGGAAAGAGAAGCAAAACAAGGGGAAAAGCTAGATCCAAGTCAAAGACCCATTCAAGGCATTTGACATGACCCTAGACCACTTACTTGGAGGGCTAAACTGGTCCTAAATGGAAGTTCTTCCTTTTTCCAATGATATAATATCAGAATGGTACATGGGGTACATCTCTAAAATCTATAGTATATATCGGAGCACAATGTCAGTGCAATACAAAGAATGAGCTACAATGAGCTATAAATACAACAAAATAATAAAAAATGAGAGGCAACTTCATGTCATCTCTTGGCCTGGTCCTCTGCGTCAACTGGAACTCCTCCTTCAGGTGGGACATCAGGTGGTGGATCCACCTGTGGTGCCCTTGCTCCCTCCGACCCTAGCATGTACTAGGAGTAAGATGTGACGCTTTGGCCTGGTGGCATGACCGCAAAATATGTTGACACATAGTATGTTGCCCTGCTGGTATGATGCATGATCTCTTCTCGTAGGCTTCAAGTCTCTTCTTGGGACTCTCGTAGTTGCCTATCTCGCTCTACCAATCTAATCTCCAAAGAGAGTCTATGGGCTCTAAGATCCCTAATTTGGTGGCGGAGACAACGTATCACATTCTACAGAGTATGTCTCAACCTTGGGTCAGCCTCCTCTCCTCCCATCGCCTCATCTCCACCTCCTGCCTCTACCCTCGCCTTATGACATCTCACCTCATCCCCATGATCAAAATTGGGTTCTCTCTCCGCCTCACCCATGGGAACATCCTACTCAACTCATAACACCTCCTCTGCTTCTATGGTGCTACCCATGACACCTAGTGACCCATCCTCACCCCTGGTCTTCCTCCTCTACAAAACTAAAGGCATAACTAATGGCACTGCTCGTGGCTTAGGGGCGGGTCTGACATCTGGTACCTGCTGTGTTGGGGCACCCACTGCTCTTTGTATCAGAGGAATTAGTTGTGTCACCGACATCTATATGTCCCTCCTTCTTTGTCCCCTACCCTGAGATGCACCTATAACATCCTCGACCTCCTCCATGGTCAGGATCAACTCTGTGGGATCAAAAAACCTAAAAAATGGGTGCTCATCCAGGTGTTCCCTATAAGCATATGTCATCCCTGTGTCTACCACCTATACTCGGTTGTCCTAGTCTCGGCTCTGAAGCTCACTATACTCCTGCATACACATAATGTAGGATAGTCATGGGCCCCATCCCAGTCCCATCTCCCGTACCTATTGGGCATATGACGTGAACTCCTGAGGAACATCCTGCACGAGGCCGTACTGTCTCAATACCTTGGTAATGAAAAAATGCTCCAAAATGTTGGTTGACCGAATAATCAATGTCTAACTCTGGCAGAAGTAACCCATCTATGCCCTGCCTGCGGGCCATGCCTCGATCTGTAAATATGGCCTCCATACGTCCATCATCATGTCATTGAGCACTCTCCTCCAGTACTATGTTTTTCCCATCCTAGCCTGAGTGACATGGCCAGTGTACCTATATACCAGAGGTTGTTGTAGCTACCTCTCATCTTTACATATGGGCCTGTAGATAGGGATGTGCTCCCATGGCTAAACCTGTAATACAATGACCCCACTCACAAAGCTCTTACCCTCGTGGTAAATAACCTCATGCATCTCAGAGAAAATATGGGCCAGTAAACATTGTCCCCACCCGAACTCCGTTGGATGTGCCATCAATCTTTGCACCATTGGTGCCCAGCCCATGAGAAAACCGTTCTGCTGATGGTTAGACATGATGACTCCTATCATGCCAGCTATGATACACTCTAGACAGTGCGTATGTCCATTCCTCTGCACCAGTGTCTCCCAAGGGATATGTTGGGCGATATGCTCATCTGGCCCAAAGATGATGCAAAATGCTTGTAGACTTGTATTCCCTAAGCTAATGTAGTTAGGGTGGGGACCATGAAATGGGATCTGAAGGATGTGGTCTACATCCTCGGGTGTAATAGTGATCCCTCCTATGGGGAGATGGAACATCTATGTCTCAAAATGGAATCGCTCTATCAACGTTGTAATCAAACTGTGATTTGCCCTGATCTTGGGCAAACCAATCAAATGCTCAAATCTGCAAGAAGCTAAATGTACTCTAAGTGGATCTGGAAGTGAGATACAAAGCCTCTGTGTGGTTGGATGTGAGACTCATACGTGTATATACAGGTACCTAATCTGCAAGCACAAAAAGCAAAAGCGACATCAGTAACTCAAAATCAATGCCAAATGCATGTAAATAAAAAAATGAACATGTTAAAAGTGCATTAAATGCTATTAAATCTAGCTGAGCAATTAGAATTTTAAAAAAATTGAGTGAACAACCCTAAAAATGCTCGCTATTTTTCATACGACATTTCAAAAATTAAAAAATGGTGTCAAGTGTCGTATGACACTATACATACACCCATACAACATTTGATCTCAAACGACGCTCCACATGTTGTTGTACAACAACTGTGGGATACAAAGAAATGTCATACGAGAGATGGGTGTCTCCCATACAACACTTTACATGAATACATATGATATTTGAAGTGGACTTGGATTGTCGCATGACAATCTACCAATTATCATACGATAACCCATGAGCAAAAGATTAAAAATGCATAAACACACCTAAAAATCCTAAAATTCATTAAAACATGTGCTAAATTGAATGCTAAGAGGTGTTCATAGGTCTACTTCCCGGGTTCCTGTATTGTCGAGGCCGCTGAAACTGACGGAATCACTCAAATCGATGAGGAGATACAAGGACCACCATTTTTGCTCTCAAAGGGCTCCACAATTCTCAAAAAAGTCAATGGTGCAAATGATTTGAAAATGACCCATTTTCGTCTTATATAGGTTTTGACCTAATTTTTCAAAGTGCTCTGATTTGCGTAAAAAAAAACCCCTAGCTAATTTTGACGCCCTGAATCCATTTTCAGGATCAAAATCAAAATTTGAGATTGTTTCACTTGTCAAAAATGCAATTTAAAATTTTGGACCAAAGACGACCGACTACTTGCATAATCAACCTTCACGACATCATCAGAATCTAGCACTCAACCTATTTGATCATCTAACATCAAACTTTCAAAATTTCACATTCATCAACCATGGTCAAACCTAGTCAAACTTGGTCAACAAGACCTCTAAACGATGCAAAACATGTCCCTGGATGTGTACAACCACTTCTGCAATCGATCTCATTACTTCATATCCATTCAAACTGGCTTCCTCGCCAGATTTTGATTTTAATCCCAAAAGGGGCATGGTATTATAAATCATTAACCATTATCAAATCTGCTCCTTTTTCAAATCTTCTTCCGCAATCAAGACAAAAACCAAGTCTAATTGTTGATTCATCAAAGTCCTCGTCGCTTGGGGCATATCAGATTCATCAAAATCCATATCAATCTGGTATCCTCTTAATCTAGTAAACCGTATCAACTTTTCATAACCATCAGTTCAAATTTGTTATTTCCTTGATTCTTCGTAACTGAAGGGTTCAAAGTTGGTATCCTTTCAATTCCTTTGGACAAGCAGGTTTGGAGTTGGGATATTCAATTCCTCATAATCATAGGTTCAGAATTAGGTGTTTTATCACTTCTTCATAATCACAAGTTCAGAGTTGCTATTGTTGACATCACCTTGATTCTTTGATCAATCAACACTTGGATCAACATCATCAAATCTTCAAATCGACTTTTATCTCGAAATTGGTTAATCAAACTAGAATCAGTTTCTCCATCACATAACTGAGTCTAAATTTCAACAAAAATTTTTATCTTTGAACGACTACGCTTCACACAATAATACAAAGAGGGGCAAAATGTAATACCCCAAAAATGGGCTTCAATACCATTAACCTCTTACATCAACAAATCGATCGAAATCAACCCTAAAGTCCTAACCTAAGGCACATCTGCACATCAACTAATTAAAGCCTTAATCGATCCTATCCCAAATCTGCATCGGAGAATATTCTTGAATATTCCTAATCTATCCTAATTATCTCTGATTAAATATTATTTGGCAATAAATGATATTATTTTATTTATCCTAATTGTGATTAATTGAATATGTTAAATATTTAATTAATTAAACTTTATTTAGCCACTTAATTATTTAATTAGATTTAATTAAATTATTCCCAAATTAATATTGCTTATTTGACAATTAATCAAAAATTCTAAAAATAATTGATTAAATATTCATTTAATTAATTAATTTGAATTGTCAAATTTAATAATATAATTTTGGATAAAGTTTGATTAAATAATTGATTAAGACATAAATCAGTTATTTTTAAACCAAATCAAAAAGTTAAGGATAAAACACATGGAAATTAAATAAAACTCATAATTATCTATGCAAAAATCAAAAGATCAGTTAAACTCAAAATCAACTCTTAGACTCATTTTGTTAACTTTCTAAACTCAACATGTGATTGTGAGTTAAAAAGTAGATGTGAGTAATCTCAACTTCCAATTATGAGTTAAAATGCAGATTTGCATGATTTTCACTAGATCACTGTTTCTAATTCCCTGATTACTTGCCAATCAATTCAAGTTAATCAAGGAGTGATTTTTGGCTTTTCTATGAGTTCTTAAAACTAGATTTCTATATAAACGACCCTCAGTCCTTCACAATCACACACGTCCAAATTTTGAGAATAACATCGCTATACTATCGAGTTCTTGAGAGATTGTGCCATTTTTTAGATCAATTGCTATCATTATTTTCTAGTTTTTACATTCATAGTTAGTTTGATTTCATTAATTATCAAGTTTTTAGATCAATTTAATTTAGCTTACATTGTTCTTATTGGATTGAAAATCACAAAAATATAGATTAATCTTGCATTCATTTCAATTGTTTTTTCATTTAAATCCTTCGTTTGGGCATTGCATTGTCACTGATCTCGGTCATAATATGAGAATACCATACTCACGTCTCCTAGAAGGCAGTAAATTGCCTAATTGATTATATATTCGTTAATTGTTTATTTTCTTATCATTGATCTGTAATATTTTACTGAAGTGTTGTGTCGTCTGAACAGGTGCAATTTTCACTCACACATTTTTGTTTAGGTAACTCAACTTCATAAGTATTTCCACTGTCAAATTTCTTTAATACCTTGCAAGGACCAAATTTCTCCATCTTCAACTTACCATATGTTCCAACATGAAATCTTCCTTTCTTCAAATGAACCATTACCTCATCACTAACATAAAAAAAACTTATGTCTTCTAGACTTATTTACATTATCCTTGTATTTATGATTACTCTGCTCCAACTTATGTTTTACTTCCTTGTGCAATGACTTCATAAACTCAAAAAATTCTTCTCCTTCAACACTTATCTTCTCTTCGCCAACAATATCTCTCAAGTCTGATATACCTCTCATTTGTATGCAATTAACAATCTCAAAAGGTGTCTTGTAAGTACTCCTATTCATTGAACTATTGTATGCAAACTCTATTTGTGCTAACATTAAATTTGAATTACTCATTTTGTCTCCAAATAAGCATCTCAACAAGTTTCCCAAAGTTGTATTTATGACCTTTTTTCTGTCCATCAATTTGTGGATGAAATGTAGAACTATACTTCAACTCAGTGTTCAACTTCTTCCATAGAGTCTTCCAAAAATAACCAACAAACTTATGTCTTGGTTAGATATGATAATCTTTGTTAATCCATGCAATCTGATAATTTCCTTAAAGAAAAGATCTGCTATATGCACTACATTTGATATTTTTTCTACGTGGTATGAAATGTGCCATCTTGGAAAATCTATCCACAAAAACAAATATGGAATCATTACCTCTTATTGTCTTTGGTAAGCCAAGAACAAAATCCATGCTGATATCTCTCCAAGGTTTTCTAGGAACAAAAATCAGTGTCCACAATCCAATATTCTGACTTGCTTCTTTTGCAACTTGACAAACTCCACAACTCTTTACAAATTTCTAAACATCCTTATACAATTGAGGCCAAAAATACCTTTCCTTAAAAAAACTCAAGGTCTTATCAATTTCACAATGTCTAGCCAAACCACTACTATGTTTTTCATTTATCAAATTAGTTCTCATTGATCCTCTTGGTATACATAACTGAATTCCTTTGAACAACATATCTTCCTGAACGAAATAGTCTTCAAAATTACTTGGTTGATCTATATAGGTTCTCTGCACACTCTCCACTGCTCAGAAAAATCAGAGTCAGTTTCATACAAATTCTTCATGTCATCAAAACCAAGAGCCTCAATTCTCATTTCAGTCATCAAAGATCTTCTTCTACTCAATGCATCAACAACTCAATTAGATACTCCACTCTTATGCTTTATCACAAATATAAAATTTTGCAAATATTCCACCCATTTCACATGTCTCTGATTCAACTTATTCTAACTACCCAAATACTGTAAAGCCTTATGATTAGTATACAATACAAATTCAATCGATAGCAAGTAATGTCTCCATTTCTTCAGGGCTTGAACAATAGCATATAATTCTTGATCGTACACATTATATTTCCTTTTATCATCATTCAAATTTTTACTAAAGAAAGCAACATGTTTACCTTCTTGACTCAACACAGTTCCTATTGCACTTCCACTTGCATCACATTAAACTTGGAATACCTTATTGAAATTAGGTAACACTAACACATGCAATTCAACAATCTTTTGTTTCAAAGTCTCAAAACTCTTATCAACTTCATGTGCCCATTTGAATTCTCTTTTATCTCCTCTCATTGTTTTGGTCATAGCATTACAAATTGAACTGAAATTTCTGATGAACTTTCAGTAAAAACTTGCTAAACCATGGATTGATCTTATCTCAATAACATTTTTAGGTGTAGGCCAATTAAGAATAGCTTTAACCTTCTTAGGATCCATCTTCAAACCATCAGCTGAAATCACAAATCTTAAATATACAATCTCCTCTTTCATGAAATAACACTTTTTCAAATTAATCAACAAATTTTCCTCTTTCAATATCTATAATACCTGTCTAATGTGCAATAAATGATATTCTCTGGTTTTACTGAATATCAGAATGTCATCCAGGTACACAATCACAAATTTACCCAAAAATTTCTTCAAAACCTCATTCATTAACCTCATAAAAGTACTCAGTGCATTAGTTAAACCAAAAGGAATAACCAACCAGTCCTATAAACCTTCTTTAGTCTTGAAAGCAATATTCCATTCATCACCTTCTTTGATTCTGATCTGATGATATCAACTCTTCAAATCAATTTTGGTAAAATATTTTGCTCCATCCAAACAATCCATTATGTCATCCATTCTCGGTATAGGGAACCGATATTTAACTGTTATCTTGTTGATTGCTTTGGAATCAATACACATTCATCATTCTCCTTTCTTCTTCGGTGCCAACACAACTAGTACTACACACATACTCAAACCTTTCTGTAACAACTCTTCAAATTGTCGGTTAAGTTCCTCATTCTCGATTGGTGTTAGTTGGTGTGGTGCTTTATTCAAAAAACTAGCTCCAGGAATCAGATCCATACAATGACTAATACTTCTCATCGACGACAGACCATCAGGTACATTATTTGAAATGATATCCTTGTACTCAGTGATCAACTTCTCAACCTCTACTGAAACTTTATCTTTTGTACTCTCACTCGATTTATTAGGAATCACAACACAACAAGCATCATTTTTTTCAAATCCTTAACAAACTGTCTACCTTCCATCAAACAAACTTTCACAAATGTACATATCTCACCGGGAGATTCTTCAATTAAAGGTAACAAGATTTGTCTCTTGCCATCAACCCAAATAGTATATTTATGCAATCTTCGATCATATATAACATGTCTATTATATTGTCAAGGTCTACCCAACAAAATATGACAACAATCCATAGGCATAATATTACACAACACCTTATTATAATACTTTCCATTTTTTAGATTCACAAAACATTGTTCACTTACCATGAGTGTATGCTCATCTTTCATCCATGAAATCCGATAGGACTTTGGGTGCTTCAATCTTTCCAATTGCAACTTTATAACCATTACTTTTGATGCCAGATTCTCCGAGCTTCCACTGCCAATTATCACTTTCCAAACATTGTCTGCAACTCTTCCTTAGTCTTTTCACTCCATAATGCTCTTCTGACCACCTTCCTTCTCAGGATCATTTGGTGAACCTTCATGTACCAAAGCATTTCTACTGCTACCAAATTTCTTACTTGCATGTGTACACTCAAATGACCTATCTCCTACTTCACCATAATTGTAACAAGTGCCTCAGAATCCTCCTCTTCCATAGCCACCTCGGGAGTAGTTACCTTTTCCTCGGAATGAAGTTTCACCTTTTCATCTGGTCTTTCATTTTTCATGATTTGTTTTGTGTAGATCAGATCTACTATTTTCACCATAGGATCTACTTCTTCCTCTAGGGAATCTACCACCTCTTCCTCTTTGTCTTTGTTCATGCCTTTTTGTTCAATTTCTCATCAACTTTGAAGACAAATTGATAAGCCTCTTCAATACTCTCCATTTTCACCAAACTGATCTCTTCTCGAATAGAAGTCCTTAACCCATTCAGGTACCTCATAATTATTTCCACCTCATCTTCAATATGTCTAGATATGATGTCCAATCTGTAAAATTCCTCAGTATAATCTTTTACCGAGCTATCTTTTTGCCTCAAACTTTGCATTCTCCTAACTAGGTTAATTTGATAATCACAAGGTAGAAACTTGCCTTTCAACTTATTTACCATCTTTTCCCATACCTTAATTTTGTCTTTACCTTTCTTCTTTTGGTCTAACTGCAGATGCTCCCACCACAAGGATGCATGACCTTTCAATTTTATACTAGCAATTTTCACTTTCTTCTCCTCTGATATGTTCTCATATTCGAATTATTTCCCCATCTCGGTTATCCAGTCCATCAACTCATCTGAATCCAATTTCCCACTATACTCAAGAGAGTTAAATTGCGGTGTCGCCTTCAATCTAGTCAATGCCTTCAATACTCTTTCTTCTCCTTGGTCCATTATAGGTGTAGGTGCGACTTCTTCCTGCATTTCTTCAACTTCATCATCACTAACATCATCAAGATGTCTTCCTCGATGCTAGACTGTCTCAACAACTTGTAATCTAGCAACAATCTACCTTATCATGTCAACTAAGTCTGGATTTGCATCTCGCCTCCCTCGAATCATCTTGAAACCCCTTGCAATTCTAGGTTAGATCACAATCTGCCACCCCACAATAATATCACCAACTAGGGCTTACAAGAAGGAACCTCCAGATCTTACCTTCGCTCTGATACCACCTAACTCAAGGAGAATAGATACATGGAGCTAAGGCACTCCCAAATACCAATCCTACTTGCAGATTAACAACTAGGAAGCAACAAAACATAAAAGGAGAGAAGGAATGCATATATCTTTTATTTATTCATCAAAAATCGCACATGCCAGGCTGTAAGGCCTTCCCGGTTACGACCAATACATGACATTCAATCACAGAGAAGCCCTCATACATGCGAGGATCAAAATTCAGATTCTATCTTCTTAATCCACTGGATCCTAACTCTAGAACATCTCTTCTTATTTATACAAGAGGCCACCGAACAGGGCGGCTCTAAAGATCCTTTGTGCCAATGAGTGATCCCAACATTAATATCGTGACCAAAATTAACTCCATATGTCGACCAACATCAAACAATTAAATTCCACCAGTTGGTAAACTCGGGAACCAAGCAACACTGAACACATTGAACCAACTTGGTAAAGAACACTACAGAACCAACTCGGTAAAGGAAACAATAAAACGATAACCAAGCTCGCTAGTGACCGACAAGAAAACTTCATCGAAAATTAAAAAGTACAATCCAAACAAGCTACCGAGTAGCCAAACAAACTCTAACATAATTTTGGTTGATCCAGGATTGCCTTTTCTCAAGATGCTTCCGCATCACCATCTTTGTAAACAATGTGCCATAGGTGTAGGACACTTGCCAATATTTATACAAAGCTCAATTAACAACTCATATAAACACTTTCTTTCTACATTTTGTAAAGTAGGTGAGACATACTTAGCTTATCATCTTACTACTCTACATATTTTCCTTGTTCAATTCTATTTTACATATTTTGCGTGTTCAATTTGAATAGGAGCATTTTTTTTTAAACCTCCTCATTTGAATATCATTTGATTTATATATTTGTTTTCTTTTATACACTCTATAAAGGATTACCCTTATTAGTACTTGTGGATAGGCTAAGCAAGTACTTCAATGACTTTTGGATTTGTTGATTTAACTAGTGATTAAAACAAATTGTATGGACCAATGAGAATTTATCTTATTTTTCATTTTGTTGTAAATTTCATGTTTTCTATAGTGAACATGCAATATTTTTAAGTTTATAAATTACAAAAGTTATTTTTTGAGCATATGATTGGTTGAATTGATTTGAGTCTTATACACGAAATTTTTGGAATTAAAAACTTCAACAATTTCTTTAATAACAATGCATAATTATAGCCAACATTCCAGGATTCACAATGATTTTTTTTCATTTTTATATTTAATTACCCTTACCATTCCTTTTTTGTCACCACTTCTTACCTTACTTGCAACACCCATTTTTTTAATAATCATATGTAATAAATCTATAACATATTTAAAATAAAACATATATATATATATATATATATATATATATATATATATATATATATATATATATATATATATATATATATATATATATATATATATATATATATATATATATATATATATATATTAAGCAAGTGCTTTTGACTGGAGCTTTGAACCAGTGGGGTCACATTAAGGGGGACCCCATCCCCGATGAGAATGTGGCTGCTGAGACCTCGACGCCTCCTAGATACACCTATATTTATAATGCCTTGACCACCTAATCAACAAACCACCTTATCACTCCAACGTTGTCTGTTCACTTGGGTGTAGTGTGCTTGCGAGCAGATTGGAAGCCAATAAACTCCTCGCCGGGGCCCCTTATATCTCTCGACAGCACCGTTGCGCGCGCACCTCTCGTCCCAAACACCTTATGACTCCCTGTCCACTTGGTGGCCACCAACAAACCCCCACACGTCCTAGCGCATGAGCCATCAAACCTCCTCCACGTCCCAGCACATGGTTTTTTGTCCACTGATCTTCCATTCCAGTTCCTCCCGCCAATCGCCATCCTTCCTGCGATTCGATCCATGTATCCCTCTATCAACGAGGCTTTTAAGTATATATAACAGTTTATATTATATTATATTAAAATAGAATTTGTATAATAATGAATTAATATATTTAGTATAAATATATAATTTATAATATAAATTATTCATTCTTTTTATGATTTTTGCAATAATATATTGAAAATACTATATTAATTATAAATATAATTCATATTTTATAATATATTATATAAATTTTAGATTTAAATATTAAAAAAATAATAAATATCTATTTTAAATATTTAATATAAAATTTTATGATATTCTTTTCACTATTTCAATTGAATAGATTCATTATCTATGTTTTGAAAAATATCAGTATAATAATAATTTTAAAATATATTTTGACAACAAATTTGACATGTACATAATATCCCACATTTATTTAGTTTTCTTCACATTGTTAAAAAATATTTTAATTTATAGTACTAATTTATAATTATATTCTAAAATATTTATTATTATTATTATTATTATTATTTAATATAATAGTACGATATTATATAAAACTATATATAATAATTATATAAAATTATAATTATTTACAAAACTTAAGGTAAGTACTAGCCACTAAGTGACACTTGTTATTTATCTTAATAATTAGATCAGGAGTGACTTGAGAAATACCCTTAGATTATGCTTCAAAACATGAATTGTAGGAATTAATGTGCCATAAATAGCCTACTTCTAATCACGAGAGACTAATTCCTTTTGGTGCATGGAATATGAGCTCTAATTTCAAAATTAGATTTCCGGATAATGTAATTCCATGTTTGTGTCCATCCAAAAAATTGGAATTGGAATTTTGAAATTCCAATTTTGCCCCCAAAATGGGCATTTCATCTTCCACTCAAATAGGTCCATATTTCAATTTTTATAAAACCAAATTTAATATTTCGTGGGATCCGTGACTATAAGGATGTATATATATACATGTGTGTATATACACACACATGTGTATATATACACAAATGTGTATTTATGTATACATGTATGTGTATATACACACATATTATATTGCTATAAGGATGTATATATACATGTGTGTATATATAAATGTGTATATACACACGTATGTATATGTGTATATATACACAAATGTGTGCATATGTATATACACATATCTGTGTATATATGTATATATACACACATATATGTGTATATACACACATGTATGTGGGTATATATATGCACGTGTGGATATATAAATGCATGTGTGTATATGTACACACACATGTACACACGTGTATGTGTATATATACACATATAGACATGTATATGTGTATATATACACATATGTGCATATATGTATATACACACATGTATGTGTGTGTATACAGACGTATACACACGATATTTAAAGAAATTAAAATACAGAATTAAAATTTCTTATGCATCTTCTTAGTCATCTTCGGGGTGAACCAAACAGATCATCTCATATTCCGAAAATCATTTTCAAGATTTGTATCTTCCAGAATTGCAGCATCTGGCATTTGGTATTCCAGCACCCAAACGGGCCCTCAAATAAAAACTCATCCCAAGACAAAATTTGGTACGGACAAGATATGAGAGTATCTGCTGCTGTTAGAAAGGAGTTTTAAAAAAATCTGGAAATCGAGGGGAGAAGGAAAAGAGAAGCGGGAAGGAGAGCAGAGATGGCCGAAGTAGAAATGAAGATCGGATTCCTCGGAGCAGGAAAGATGGCGGAGGCCATTGCGCGAGGGTTGCATAATGCGGGTGTCTTTCCCTCCTCACGCATGCGTACTGCCCACGCCCGCCTTCCTCGTCGCGAAGCCTTTTCTTCTTTCGGCGTTACCATTCTCCCTTCCAATGCCAAGCTCGTCCAAGACTGTCAAGTTGTTCTTCTTGGAGTTAAGCCCCAGATTGGTAAGCTTTTTCCACCAACTTCTCAATCAAAATACTTTTCTCTGCTTTCTTCTTCCTATATCTTATTATGTTGTAAATGATATTCAGTTCTGACCTCGTTATCTTATATCCTAAAAATCATTTTTCATGTTCAACTAGCTTCCAAATTCTTGGTTTCTGAGGGTAAGCATCCCATATGTTTTTGTACCCGGCAACATTGGTTGTAGGAGTCATCCAATCTTTTGTTTAGTATCAAAGATAATGCTACAATCATATGGAGGGGGGTTACTCATCAGTTGAGAAAAATTAGGAGCCCATTTTAAGGTAAAAGGTCTTACGGATTTAATTGTTTTCCCGATAAAAATATTAAGTGGTATTGTTTGGATGACAAGGAAGATGTTGATGGTAAATTATCTGAATAATAATAGACATTAAAATTAGAAAAATGGCATGCAAGCTGCCACATAATTATAGAAGTCTCCAAAATGGCGGAGAAGACTTTCAGTCTCCCTTTCCACTATACAAAAAAAAATTACAGATATAAATTTGGAACTTCTATTTTAAAGAAAAAGATTCATTTCAATCCTATAACTGTATTTTTCATTCCTTAAAACTGAATGCAAAATAAAAAGAAGAGCTCAAACCCCTTCATAAAAATATTAAGTGGTATTGTTTGAATGACAAGGAAGATGTTGATGGTAAATTATCTGAATAATAATAGACATTAAAATTAGAAAAATGGCATGCAAGCTGCCACATAATTATAGAAGTCTCCAAAATGGTGGAGAAGACTTTCAGTCTCCCTTTCCACTACCTACAAAAAAATTACAGATATAAATTTGGAACTTCTATTTTAAAGAAAAAGATTCATTTCAATCCTATAACTGTATTTTTCATTCCATAAAACTGAATGCAAAATAAAAAGAAGATCTCAAACCCCTTCTATAAGACAGCTCTCCAAAGAAATACCTATTCTGCTAAATTCTTAATTATCTTCTTTCTTTGTACATAAATAAATAAAATTCTCGTGCCCCTCAAAATAAATATAAAGCTCATAGAACATTGCAGCATAGTCAGAAACAAGACATGCATACTTACATTTCAAACAGTTGCTTCTTCCATAGATGCCCACATCAGGTAACTATAGTGTACCTATGATATAGGTCTGCACTCAACAAAGAAACGAGAATCGGAATCGGATCAGAATCGGCAAGGCCGAATCGAATCGCGAATCGGTCATCAATCGGCCATGAATCGACAAATTTAAAAAACCCTAGATTTTAACAATTTAAAACTTATTTCATGCACCCTTTATTGAATATAACTTAAATGCAGTATAACATCATCAAATAGAAGCTAACATACATAAACAAGGAACATAAATGATAAATCCATCACATACGCTACACGTAAAATGTAAATGGTAGTTGAACTGAAGTAAATAGAAATCTGAAATCATATTATCATAATGAGTCAAATCATAGAATGTAATATCAAATATGTATGTGAGATGAAGATCCATAAGACATCAAATCATAAATGTATGTAAGATGAAGATCCATGAAACGCATGTCTATCAATAATCTGTATCAGTCTATAAACAAAATGAAAAAACAAGGCTCTAGCTCAAGCCTCATCATCATCCTCATCATCATCCTCAAGCTCGGTCGCAGCCTCAACCTCAGCCTCTGAGTATCTTGTCTGCCTTCTACAAAGGCGTCTAAGGTAGGTCCTAGAGGACTGCTGAGCCATATCCCCCGCATGTAAGATGGGCTCACGAACAACATCAGTAGGGCCTATGTTTGTGCGTGCGCGTGTGAGTTTGCTAGTGCTTGAACGTGCTTTAGCCGCCTCCTCTGCCATGGCCATAGCATCAACCTCTCTATCTACTTGGTCAACCCACTCATGGTCTGCCTCAGTGAAGACCGGATCCATAGCCTCAGTGAGCCACTTTGATTCTGGATCAATCTCCTCCAGAATGATCGGAGAGGAGTCAGCGCCCAAAATCTGTCTGATCCTAAGATGAAGGTTGTAATGAACAAAGACAAGATCATTCAACCTCTACACAGACAACTTGTTTCTCCTCTTCGAGTGGATATGCTCGAACATGGACCAACTACGCTCACATCCAGAAGCGCTGTTTGGTTGACTCAGAATATGCATGGCAATTTTCTGAAGTTTTGGGGTTGTGGGCCCAAACATTTGCCACCATCTATCTGAAATAAGGGAAAACAAAATCAATTAGTATCATTTACAACTTTAAAATTACAAAATCAAAAATTAAAATGCACAACTTATAAGCCATAAACTTGTTACTTAACATTCAAGAATATATTATTTTTACGGTTACCTGGCTGTAGTTTTGTCCGAGTATCTATGGCCATCCTGCTAGAGAAAATTGACCCTTCCATATTATTGAATTTGTCTAGCTCAAGGGTTGTAGCTGTGCTGTCCTCATCACTACTCAACCTCTGGATCATTGTATATAGGCCAGTGAGAACCTCCTCATCCGCCTTGAAGTCAGGACGGAAACGAAATGCTGAATTTAGATAATAAGCTACTGCATGGATGGGTCGGTGGAGCTGATTCTACCATCTCCTATCAATGATCTCCCAAATAGGGGCATACTTCTCCTGCACTCCTGCATACTTGGCTCTAATGGCCTCCTTGGCCTTATCCATGCCCTCATATATGTAGCCCAGAGAGGGCATCTCCCCATCAACAGTTCGTAGGAGAGATATGAGGGGCTCAACGACCTGCATATAATGTAAAAAAAACATTTGAGTCAAAACTTAAATATAAATAATAAAACTAAAAGTAAAACTAAATTATTAACAATTAAATAATAAATAGTAAAACTAAATAATAAATATTAAATTGTAAGAAATTTACCTCAACGATTTCTTTAGCAGGTTTCCAAAAACCATCCTCATTAAAGATGCAATTTGCCACATCTACCCCTGCAGTGGTTGTAGCATAGGAAGATGTAGTCCACTCCACACCAACAAACATTCTCCTCAAATCTCCCTTTGATGTCAACAAGGACTGCATTGTGATGAAATTCGAGGCAAACCTCGTGATGCCTGGACGAGCTAACTCCTTGCCTCCTGTGTAGGCCCTCATTGTGCTAAGGATGAATGCATGATTGTAGATAAACTTGCATATATTTTTTGCCCTATCTACGCATGACTTTACCCACTCAAGCTTGTCAATTTCCTCCAACATGAGGTCAAGGCAATGTGCCACACAAGGAGTCCAAAAATATGGTGGGGTGCCTCTCCATCAAGAGTTTACCTACAACAATTTTAAATTAATTAGAAATTGGAACATGTTAGGAAACTTAGAATTAGAAAAGTTCAAATAAATTAATTTTCAAAATTTGAAAAGTTACAAGTTTACCTGCATCAACATAACTTGCTGCATTATCAGTCACCACTTGCACCACATTTTGTTCCCCCACCTGTGTGATGACTTCCTCAATAATCTCACATGTATGTGGCATTTTTTACATGACCGGAAGCATCAATAGACTTGAGGAACATGGTATATCCCAGAAAAGAATGAATTATCATGGATCATCAACAAATTAGCAATCAACAAATCAAAATTTAAATTATTCAATCACGATTCACAATTCAAATTTCACAATGCATGTAGGAAAGTAGAATGATCAATCACCTCCACAGAAAATAAGAAAATTGGTGAGTGTTCTATTCCTCCTGTCCGTCCAACCATCAGTCATGATAGTGCAACCCTTTACAGTCCAGTCCCTTCGGTGGTTTTGAAGCTCAAACTTCATATCCTCTGCCATTTTATCTAAGAGGTATCCACTCAACTCATCCTCAGTTGGGGCTTTAAACCCCGGACCACATATAGCAACCACATCTATCATATTTTGCCAATAAGGAGCCCTCACACATATAGATTATGATTAGAAATTTAGATAACAAATCATTATGTAAAGTGAATCTATGATTACACAAATAGATATAATTAAAATTTAACTTTAAACTTAAAGAAAACAAATAAAAAAAAATCAATTACCTGGCTGCAAAAAATGGAATGTTGCAAAAGTACCAAAATTTGCAAATTTCTTTTCTGGCAGCATCATGAATCTCCCTGTTCAAACCCATGCCCTCAAGCGTGTGTTGTGAGCCAGGAGTAGTGCGGGGCACAAAGTAACTATCCAATCTGTTCTTCCGCACTCTGGGCTGCAATAGGCCAAACTCAATATGACTATAAGAATGACTAGCATTAGCACTACCACTAGCATCAACACTAGCACGAGCAACATCACTAAGACAAAAAGGAGGCCTGGAAGAACCCTCTCCAACACACCCTACGGATGCGGACTCTGATGCAGATGCAGATGTAGATGCAGCTGTGGGAGCATGAGAGCCAATAGCCCTTATCTCTTCTAGTTGCCTTTTCTTATTTATTTTCTCTTGTTCAAATTTTTCTAATGCCACTAAACAAGTGCGTTTTGCCTCAGCTGTTTGTTTAGTGCAAGTTGCAATATCATGTCCAGGTATGCCAGCAATGTGGAATTTGAATCTATAAATGCCACCAGAATTTATTTCTTTACAAAATATACATTTTGTTTGAAATTTTGTTCTTTCGGGAAAGTCTTTGGTATATTTCCAACACTCATCTTTTTTACCCATTGTGGAAAATGAAAATTAAGACTGCTGCAATAAGAAATTTCAAGTAAAAGCTCTATGTTTCAAAATTCAAACTAATAAACAAAACAACAAAGCCTACTTTGCAATTTAGTAAAACTAAAAAACATTCTGATGGAAATTGTCATTGATGTCAAGATCCTACAGCATGATGTCAAGATCCTAGAGAAGAACATTTAGCATTATATGCATATTATACAGATGCCTTATACATAGAGAAGAACATTCAGCATTCATTCAGAGATAAGTATATCACAAAGGATATACACTTGAGATCACAATACATATATTATAGATTGCAATATATATATGAAAGCATACATTATAGAACAGATGAAGATATGTTATATGAAAGCATACATTATATGAAGATATTAATATTAATATACAGAGAAGATATATAATATCACAGCAATTATTGTATACACAGCATACAGATGATTACATAGCATACAGATATCCAGATGATTACACAGCATACAAATGATAACAGCATATATACAATTATATGAATCAGTCTTGAACAGTAACAACATTTATGATACACAGATGATATATGAACAGCATATGAACAGAATGATACGGATATGGTATATTTCGAAGACAATATATATAATTATACTTCAGGGTATTAAGAACAGTGACGAAGGATAATATATAGATATTCAGAACAGAGAATGTATGTATCAGAACGTTTGCAATATACGAATAGAGAACGTAAGCAGTATTGAGACGGCTATATGCAGCGACAGAGATATATCAATACATTAATCAAAATTAAAAGCTTTATAATAATTGCAGTGTATTAAACGGCAATGGGATATGCAGCATCTTCAAAGGATTAAATACACACTACATGCTAATATTATATCGAAGATACATACATGTTTCAAAAAAAAGGACACATTCAGCGCCTATTCATATAATACAAGCATTGTCGAATATGAAGGTAAAAATATATTATACGGCGGTTTGAAATATTAAGATGTCGATAAAAGATTGTTATCGAAAGTTTTTTTTATATATATGCAATAAAAAGAAGGGATTGCCAGATATAAATGACGAAAGGATTGCCAGACATTATGATAGTCGACAATTTGCTATTATGTGAGATTGTGTAATATTCAAGGCAGATTTTGATTATCGAAGGTTTAAAAAGGGGATTAAAATGTTTAATAAGTAATAAAGGAAGATTAATTAACTTTTAAAAAAGAAGACACCTTTTCATATTGAAAAGACATAACTCTTCAAAGAGACATAATGTTTTATGTTAAAAATATGAGCATATATATTCAATCATTTTTTTGATAAAAAATGAAGTCAGCATGTGAAAGAATAAAAGGAAGAGCAGTGAGTGAATAAAGAGAGAATAATCAAAGGTTTATATATTCAGATTTTTATCTGACATATATTATGAATATACAGTCATAAAGACATATTTTTGAAAATAAGAGGAAAGCTATTGGCTGACTTAGAGAGAGCAGATTGTGTCCATCATCAATTGAATAAAGCAACAGTGTCTAGGTGGAAGAAAATTTGAAAACAGTGAGTTGGTGCTCAAAATCTGGACAGGGGGAGTTGGTGCTTAGAATCCGGACAGGGGGAGTTGGTGCTTCCAGTAGGTCGGTGCCTGCGAAGTGTGGGAGTTGGTGCTCATAAACATAGGGGTTGGAGCCTCTAGTAGGTTGGTGCCTACAAAACATTGTAAAAGAACAATATTATATAAAAGCAAATTATTTTGTGGTTTTCTCCCATATTGGGTTTCCATGTAAAATTTGTGTTCATGTGCATAATTGTTTATTTGAATGATTGAAGTTATTTTTGAATAAAAGTATTTAAATTTAAAAAGGTTATTATACTGATTCACCCCCCCCCTCAATATAATCGTGTGCTCTTCACATTCAAGATTTGCAAATGAAAACTAAAAAAATTTAACAAAAAATGAACAATACACTAACATACCAAAAAAAAATCAACACTTACCTCTTGCAAATGAGTTGAGTAGTGTTGCTATTGACTCTTTAATGCTCCCAATGCAATCTTATGGCCTCCCCAAATGGATTTTTGTTCTCTTTGCTGCTCTTCCTTCTTGCTGTTTGCAAACTTGTGGTTTTGCTTTTCTCTTCTTCTCTCTCACTTTTCCTCTCTTCTACTCATGCTAAGCAAATAGAAGACCCTTTAGGGTTAAAACAAAAACAAAATGCGAAACTAAACCTAAAATAAACAAGTTAATTTTTATGTTTTTTTAACTTTATTTATTTGCCTGCTGTGTGGCCGATTCATACTGTTGAAATCTGGTAGCCGCGACAAAGACTTATCTCATGTCTCATGTATATTCATTTGTGTTACTGTTATGATTATCGTATCTTCCATTACGACTTCAACCATTGTTGGAGGTTGAATTATGTCACAACTGGCGACGGCTTCCAAGTTGTGAAATGTTTCTACGTTGGCACATAACGGTTGTGCAATTCATTGAATTCACCGTATGTCTTTTCCCTCTTCACTCTCCAGGCGGTCTTTTCCTTAGTGCGGGAGCTTAACTCTTCTGGTAACGACAACCTTGGTAACGCTTCACCTTGCCGGCTGTAACGCCAGGCAAGGTGAAGCATCACCACACCCAGCATTTGCCTTTGGATCTCCCTCTCTCTATCGAATACGGTATTCGATCATTCAGTTACAAACAAGAAAAACGAGGAGTAACCCAAGTCCAGCGGGATTGCAAGACATGAGTTTTGTGTGTTTTCTGTTGTACGCTGTTTCCATATTGCGATTGTTGTTGTGTATGAATGTTGGATCGAAAGGAAAGGATACTGGCATGTGAGGCATCTCTCATCTAACCTATGTGTGATACTTCAGCATGTCTACCGCCTATGCTTTCTGGGCATGCTCACGGGTTGAATGTGCTCTCCACGGATTGAACACATTCTAGCATCATCATTGTGACTTGTGTCTTTACTTGTGTGCTCATTCAGTGAGCTAGATTGTTTATCGAATGTTCATTCGACGAATAGTATTTCCTGTTGAGTTCATCTTTGTCATTCGCCTATCTCTGCGAAAAGTTTGTTGTATTGGACTTCACATTTTTCATATTAATAAAGGGGTATTGCTTTGTAGGCTGGGTTGTTTCCCTCTGCCAAGGGGGTTTTTCCCAGGGTAAAGGGATTGTGCATTGTTGTATCTTGTCTTATTCGTCTTTCTGCTTCAATTTTAACATGGTATCAGATCGGGTTTAAGTTTTTCGATCCAAAGTCAGAAAGACCAGGCAGTCTCTTCCACATCCTTCTTGCTTCGCCATCATGGTTAACAATTTGAAGGTCGAAGACAGACTTGACGGTTCTTCCAACTTCTCTTCCTGGAAGTTTAGGATCCTGATCGCCCTAGAAGAAAATGGTCTTCTTGCTTACATAAATTCTGATCCGAAAGAACTTGCTGATGATGCTGAGAAAGCACTTTGGAAAAAGAACAAGATTATGGCAAAGAAAATTCTTATTGATTCTGTGAAGGATCATCTTGTCCCCATTATTTCCAACCTGCCTTCGGCCAATGCAATGTTTCAGACCTTGAAAGATCTTTATGAGATTAATAACACTAGCAGAGCCTTGGCTTTGAGGCGTTAGATCCTTCACATCAAAATGGCTCGAGGAGAATCAACCATATCTTACTTCATGAAAATCTCAAAACTCAGGGACCAGCTTAGCACTATTGGTGACTCTATTCCTGATAAAAACTTGGTCATGCTTGCCATGAATGGTCTCCCTCACTCTTGGGAATCGTTTATTCAAGGCATCAGTGGATGTGATGATCTCCCTAAATTTGACAGATTGAGAGTTGATTGCATTCAAGAGGAATGCAGACTTGAGGCTAGAGGTAATGGTCGCAAAAGTCACCATGAAGATGATCAAGTACTGGCAGCCCACACCTCTAAAGGGAAAGGGAAGAAACCATTCTTCAAGCGATCTAGGAATTATGACTCTCATCCAGATTCTTCACACAAAAGAAAGAAAGTTGATGTCTCCAAAGTTCGATGTTTCAGATGCGACAAATTCGGTCATTATGCCAGGCATTGCACCTCTAGACCGATGCCTCAAGTCTCTACTGCACGTGTTGAAGACTCTCCTCCCAAGAAAGAATCATGTGATGAACTTGAGGGCTTTAGTTTTATCTCTGCTTTATCCAGCAACATTCTTACAAACAGTGACACTTGGCTGATTGATAGCGGAGCTTCACGTCACATCACGGGTTACAGTGATCATCTTTTCAACCTCAGTGAAAAAGATTCCCACCTTCAAGTTATCATTGGGGATGATGCTAGTTATTCAGTGAAAGGGGTTGGCTCCACTTCTTTCCAATTTGATTCTGGCATTCCCCTACACCTTAGTGATGTTCTATTTGTCCTTGGTATTAAGAGGAACCTGATTTCTATTTCAGCTCTTGAAGACAAAGGATATCATGTGTCCTTCATTGATGGTAAGGTCTTGGCTTGGAAGAAGAACTCTAACTCCTCTTCAGCTCGTGAGATAGGAGTTCGTCATGGCAGCCTCTATAGACTTTTAGCTCGACCTATTCAAGCTCTATCTCTTTGTTCCTCAAATCCAAACATTCTTTGGCACAAGAGATTTGGTCACTTAAATTTTAGAACCTTGGCATCCATGGACAAGGCTGTCATTGGTCTTCCCAAGCTCAATAAAGATCATGAAGGTATTTGCAAAGGTTGTGCTCTAGGTAAGAATACTAAGAGTACATTTCATAGCAGTGAATCTAGAGCTAAAGGTATTTTAGATTTAATTCATTTAGATTTATGTGGCCCTATGTCTGTTGCTTCCATTAGCGGTTTTTGGTACTACATTACTTTCATTGATGATTTTTCTCCGAAATGTTGGATATACTTTCTTAAATCAAAAGAATCAGATGAAGTGCTGTCTCGTTTCAAATCATTCAAAGCCTTGGTTGAAAATTCTACTGAGAAGAGGATCAAGACCTTGAGATTTGACAATGGTGGGGAGTTTGTATCTGGAGTCTTTCATAATTTTTGTACTGATGCTGGGATTAAGAGGGAGCTTTGCGTTCCCTATAATCCTCAACAAAATGGTGTAGTTGAAAGAAAGAACAGGACCATTGTTGAGGCAGCGAAAGCAATGATTCATGATCAGAATATTCCTATGTTCTTATGGGTTGAGGCTTGCAGTACATTTGTATTTATTCAGAATCGCAGCCCTCATCAGATTCTTGGTAACATGTCTCCTGAACACGCTTTCTTAGGATCAAAACCAGATGTTAGTTTCTTCAGGATCTTTGGCTGTCCAGTAGTGATTCACATTCCAAAAGAGAAAAGGTCAAAGCTGGAACCTTTAGGTAAGAAAGAATTCTTCGTTGGCTACAGTGATTCTTCTAAAGCTTTCAGAATTTATGTACCTGGTCAAAGGCAGATTGAAATCAGCAAAGATGTCATCTTTGACGAAGACATAGCTTGTAATCCTCCCAAGGAATCTGAAGTTGTAAATGAGGAAGATCTTGAACTCCCTCAAGATTCCACCATGGCTGATCCGAACTCTCCTTCAGAGGTTGAGAGGGAGTGTGAAGATCTTGTTGACCCAGCTCCTCTTCCTACACCAGCTGATACCACAGGTCCCCACTCTTCTTCCACAAATAAAAAGAGACCTCTATGGGCCAGAAATATTGTAGACGAAGCCACACCTTTTGCAGCTCCTAGAGGGACTTTCAGAGAAAGCAAACGGCCTCACAAGTTTGCTGGTTATGTTGAGTTAATGAGTCACATTATTTCATCTGAACCTTCTAATGTTGAGGAGGCCTCCAAATATCAAGTGTGGAGAGATGCTATGGTGGAGGAATACAAGTTCATAATTCAGAATGATGTATGGGACATTGTCCCTAGGCCCCCAGACAAATCAGTTGTCTCATCTAAGTGGTTGTTCAAGATTAAGCATGCGGTAGATGGGAGCATAGACAAATACAAAGCACGATTTGTAGCTAGAGGTTTTTCCCAAAAGGAAGGCATTGATTATGATGAGACATTTGCACAAGTGGCTCGATACACCTCCATCAAAACCATCATTGCCATAGCTGCAATCAAAGGCTGGAAACTTCATCAGATGGATGTGAAAACAGCATTTCTAAATGGAGTCATTAAAGAGGAAGTCTACTTGGAACAGCCAGAAGGATTCATCATCCATGACAAAGCATCTCATGTGTGTAAGTTGAAAAGAGCCTTATATGGACTCAAACAAGCATCACGTGCCTGGTATGAAAGGATAGATAAATATCTTTTGGATTTAGGCTTTCAAAAGAATGTTGCTGATCCTAACATATACTTAAAGCTTCAGGATGATAAAATTCTGATTTTGGTTCTATATGTAGATGATTTGTTTCTCATAGGCAATGATAGTCTCATCATCATGTGTAAGAAGGAGCTGACTTCAGAATTTGATATGAAAGATCTTGGCATGCTGCACTATTTCCTTGGACTTGAAATATGGCAGAACTCATATGGCATCATCCTACGTCAAGGGAAATATGCTATTGATATCCTGAAAAGGTTTGGTATGTTGGATTGTAAATCCATGGCTACTCCTATGGAAGTGAATTTGAAAAGGTTGCATGATGACTCAATTAATTCAGATTTAGTTGATCCTCCCATGTACAGTCAACTCATTGGTTCATTGATGTACTTGGTCAACACAAGACCTGACATATGTTTTGCTGTTAACACGTTAAGTCAATTTATGAGTGAACCTAGGCACATCCATCATATGGCAGCCAAGCATGTATTGAGATATGTTCGTGGTACTATTGGATATGGACTCAAGTACTCTTCTTGCACTAAGCTGAAGTTGCAGGGATTCTCTGATTCGTATTGGGTTGGTTGTGTGCCTGATAGGAAGAGCACTTCAGGGAGCTGTTTCAATCTTGGTTCTGCTGTGATTTCCTGGAGCAGCAGAAAACAATCTTGTGTGGCTCAAAGCACAGCTGAGGCAGAATATGTGGCAGCATGTATGGCTGCCAAAGAAGTCACATGGCTTCGTAAATTGCTTGGAGGATTGTTTGGACAGCCTCTTGAGCCTTCTGTTATCATGTGTGATAACCAAAGCTGCATAAAGCTTTCAGTCAATCCAGTGTTCCATGACAGGTCCAAACATATAGAGATCAAGTTTCACTACTTGAGAGACATGGTACAAAGAAAGGCAGTTGAGCTGAAATATATTCCTACTGAAGATCAAATTGCGGACATCCTCACCAAGCCACTTCCAAGGGTGAAGTTTTGTTACTTTCGAGAACAGCTTGGTCTAGTGGAAAATGAAGCTCTTGCTTAGAAGGCATCTCAGGCGGAGTGCTCCATTTCTTATATGCATTCTTCTCTGGGAGAAGTTTGAGGTGAAAGCCCTTGACCCACCCTCTGCGTGTAGGCATGGTGGGATCACCCTCTGCGTGTAGGCAAGGTGGTTAATGCATTCTTCTCTGGGAGAAGTTTAAGGTGAGAGCCCTTGATCCACCCTCTGCGTGTAGGCATGGTGGGATCACCCTCTGCGTGTAGGCAAGGTGATAATACATTCTTCTCAGGGAGAAGTTTGAGGTGAAAGTCCTTGACCCACCCTCTGGATATAGCCATGGTGGGAGACACCTATGTGAGGTCTAAATTTTGTTTTTGATTTTGAGTGATCATGTTGAACATTTAGTTGTGATTTTATGCTATAATAAATGTTTTGTCATCTTATTTCTTTCACCCTCGGGTATGAGCTATGGTGAGGATCTTTGATTAATGATGACTAATTTTCAATGTTCATTGAGGTTATCTACTGATGATTGTTCCCTTGCAGCTGAGTGCATTTGTACAGGTGTGATTATACGGAAGTCTCTCTCTTGCTAAGAGGGAGTGTTGAAATCTGGTAGCCGCGACAAAGACTTATCTCATGTCTCATGTATATTCATTTGTGTTACTGTTATGATTATCATATCTTCCATTACGACTTCAACCATTGCTGGAGGTTGAATTATGTCACAACTGGCGACGGCTTCCGAGTTGTCAAATGTTTCCACGCTGGCACATAACAGTTGTGCCATTCATTGAATTCACCGTATGTCTTTTCCCTCTTCACTCTCCAGGCGGTCTTTTTCTCAGCGCGGGAGCTTAACTCTTCTGGTAACAGCAACCTTGGTAACGCTTCACCTTGCCGGCTGTAACGCCAGGCAAGGTCAAGCGTCACCACACCCGGCATTTGCCTTTGGATCTCCCTCTCTCTATCGAATACGGTATTCGATCATTTAGTTACAAACAAGAAAACGAGGAGTAACCCAAGTCCAGCGGGATTGCAAGACATGAGTTTTGTGTGTTTTTTGTTGTACGCTGTTTCCAGATTGCAATTGTTGTTGTGTATGAATGTTGGATCGAAAGGAAAGGATACTGGCGTGTGAGGCATCTCTTATCTATCCTGTGTGTGATGCTTCAACATGTCTACCGCCTATGCTTTCTGGGCATGCTCACGGGTTGAATGTGCTCTCCACGGATTGAACACATTCTAGCATCATCATTGTGACTTGTGTCTTTACTTGTGTGCTCATTCAGTGAGCTAGATTGTTTATCGAATGTTCATTCTACGAATAGTATTTCCTGTTGAGTTCATCTTTGTCATTCGCCTATCTCTGCGAAAAGTTTGTTGTATTGGACTTCACATTTTTCATATTAATAAAGGGGTACTGCTTTGTAGGCTGGGTTGTTTCCCTCTGCCAAGGGGGTTTTTCCCAGGATAAAGGGACTGTGCATTGTTGTATCTTGTCTTATTCGTCTTTCTGCTTCAATTTTAACACATACCGGTTTTGCGACTTGGTTCAGGCGATTTTTCACCATGAATTGCCGATTTGGCGATTCATGGCCAAAAATCGTTTGAAACGATTCACGATTCAAAAAAAATCGTGAGCCATGAACCAAATCGCCAAACCAGCGATTCACGCGGTTCAATGGCGATTCTCAGATCTTTGGCACTCAGCCCAATGCTTCCACAACCATCTGTTTAGTGTCGCATCTAATTTTTGACCCCAAAAGTTAGATACTATTCACATTTGAAATTAGAAATACATAATTCCATGATTTGGCTCTATCATGCTACTAAACTTGCGCCAAAACTATGCAATTTTGTGTCTGGGAGATCATTCCTGCAAGGCCAAAATGTGGCTGCTAACTTGCCTGTTCTATATAACAGTTTGTTGTAAATGGTCACATAAACAAAAATAAGATTTTGTTTGTATGTTTTAATCAAATCGCAGAAGTACAACTTAGAGGGCATATTGGATTCATTTAAAAATATGAAAGAAGCAAGTTCATGAGCTCTTTGAGCAAGGGGCTTATCTGCCTGAGGACTTTACTTTGTGCAATGCGTACCCATTGTAGTTATACCTAGGAAATATGGCAGTTGGAGAACGCATGTTTGTTGTAGGGAATATAACAAGACTACAAATTTGCAATCTAAACCTATATCCTTTACCAAGTATTGATAACCTTATCGACCAACTTCAGCATGTCAGGTACTTCATAAAGTTTGATCTCAAATCTGGGTACTATTTGATCCATACAAAGGAGGGGGATGTGTTGGTTCCCCAACTTGTATTCTAGCAACTCCTAAAGACTAACTTGATCTTATGGTTCAAGCCACTGGAAGTTAGGACGATGAACAAGAAACACTTTTAATTTGTTTTCTCTGCTTTTTAGGTTCTGTAGGATGCAGGGGATTACCCTTAATGATACTGAATGTAAATATCTGACATACTTGTATTACAGTGCCTAGAAGATGAAAGACTTCAATCAGTTATAATAAGGAGTTGTTCAAATCCATACATGATTACTCCATTCACTGTCACCCTTACAAGTTTGGTCCAATGTATGCAAATAATTCCAAATAAAGTAAAAATGGCTTGAGATAAATCAGTTTAAATTTTTTTCTGAAAATAGGGATTGCAAAGGATTGATCAGTGCATATGGTGGGCTACAAGGTCATATGTCATGCATATTATATCACAACACCAAAACATATCCTGATCATTTATTAAAACTTATCATCTTATGATAATGAGATCTCCATAAACCTACAATGTAATCATTCTTACAGTTTAAATGCTTACCTACATTTAAATGGATTCTTCAATATAATGTAGACAACTACATTCCAAGCTGGAGACAACTACATTGTAGGATGATATTCATCTATGCATTATTCAGGATACAATAATACTGTCACGTAATGGCTTACAAACACAAACTCCATCTACAATAGGACTCTAAACGAACTTCCCTTTACAACTTCTGCCAAGTCATAGAATTGGCCTCTTGACTCTTTGGACCTTTTTTAGACCCTTTACAAATGATTTGACTTCCCCTTTAAAAGGCAAAAATGAAGCTGCATGGTCATTAGGAAGAAAAACTTGATTGAGTGCAACCCTTCATGACAATTAGGAGTCTTTGTCATTAATAGCATGCCACCATTCGCTTTTGTAGGCAAATTGGAGAAATTCATGACTACATGTTCTCATGCAACTAATATTTCCTTTGATGTCATGAAAACAGTGTGTTCTGCACTTCAATCAGTGATCAAATAAATATTTCTGATTTTCTGAAAACCTGTGGTAGATAGTGATCCTGTCAGAAATTGCAGAATTTAAACGGTATAGTGGATTGCAGAATTTCAGGGGTATAGTGGATGTATCCTCAATAGGGTTGTAGTTCTACAGTACTTTAATATCTTGTACACGGGGAAACTTTCACAGTTATGACTTATTGGCTCTTTGGTGGAACTTTTGAAGGTCTTGGGATGTAGCTATTAATGTTATTGTAGCTATGGTCGGATTCCTTCAAGTTGACATAGATAACATAAAGGTTGTGAACTTGTGATAATATAATTATTGTGATATAATAATTATATTGATAATATAATAATTATATTAGCAATATAATTATTATATTATTATATGATAATATAATTATATTATAATTATTATATTGATTATATAATTATTAAATTAAAGGAGCCACATGTGAAGAGTGGTGATCCTTGGTGAAGGGGCACCACTGATAAGTATAAATCTTCCTCTCTCATCATCCATCATACACACAATCCGAAAAAACAACTTGGTATCAGAGCAGCTCGGTCTTAGGGATTTTTCTGGTGCTGGGTGGTTCCTATGTTCTGGGGCAGTTTGCTAAAGACAACAGGAAGGCGTGGATACAAATCGAAGATCTATTCCAGTCTAGCTGTGATTATTACCGTTATCAAATTTATTGCGCTTAGGAGTATTCGTGGAGCATTGGCTAAGTGCAAAGGCTTTATATGATCAAGTGTGTACAAATTAAAGACCAAACAATTGGCATACTTGCGCACATACAAAAACTACTGGCTTGTGGAGGCAATAATTGTAAATCTCAGAATCTGCAATTCCGTCTTAAGCATTGCCTTATATTAGATTGGATTATATTCTTTTAGGACTTCAATAATATTTGTAGACTATAGCTGTGATATTTACGGTTGTTTAAGGTGAGTTTTCACACATCATATATATGTTGGAGTGATGTCTAGAGTGCCATTTCATATTTGCTCAATTGTGTGGACATTCTTATGTTGTGCCGAAGCGACAACTTGTATTTGCTGGTAATCCAAATACTAGTGCTAGTGTTGAAGGATAGTCGGAGTTTTTGTACAAAATTGCACTGACTGCGGTCTGGATAATGACACCATAAAATCATTGTTATTTGCATAAAGGATGCAAATACCATTGGGTGTCAATTTCGAAGATTAGTAAGTGTGAAAATCACTAGCTCGGGATTTCTTTCTCAAACATATGTGAGACAAAAGAGACGACAAGAATTAACACTTCGTTCCTAGTCTATTGAAATAATGCATTAAAGGAGCCACAATTACATTTCATCATTGTGGGGTAGTATTTCCTGTGTATCTATATTAATCAAGCTGTCATAAGTTCAATCACAATAATTGAGGCTCAGGTGCTGCATATATCTATTGCATCAGAGTATACATTGAAAGGAGCAGTTAGATATTGTATTGGGTCTCAGCATAATAACTATTGTTGTCCACCTTGGCGACTCTCAACGCCAACGTGACTTCATGGTAGAGTCCCTGTGAGGCAAGAGATCCTGTCTTGGTCGTCAGTATTGTTGGCATTGAGGAGTGACATTGAGATTGGTCATATTCGGGGGATTGAACATTCCGTGATTGATGCTCGCACATGTCTATAGGCTCCAAGGTAGACTTGTGGTTGATGAGTGAGAGGATTTTCTCATCGTTGTAAAGATCAATAGCGGAGCCTTTGTTGTGAGGAAGGATCGAGTTTCACATTTGGAGATTGAATCTACTGGTCACTATTATGTACTCACATTTCTAAACAATGGATGTGCTATTATCTTGAGTCACACACTGGAAAGATTATTTAAATATACTAGCGCATGACAATTATCTATTAGACTACAAGTTCAATAGTCATTTTATATTGATCATGGTCCATAGGTAGTAATACTAGACATTCAAATTTATTTGCACTCCTTGAAAGATAGCTTGTAGACTATCAAGGATCATGGAAGTATTCATCCCCATTAGAGTTGCGAGTGTTGTAGTTGGCTGATTTGGAAATACAACAGAGGGGAAATATTTGAAAGATTGTACCCGAGTCAGAGCGTTGGAATTCATACAAGCATTTGCGACTCCCTTTCTCTTATGTTTGAGTTCTGCAATCATATGTTTAGTTTACCATATAGTTCTACTAAGACTAGGCGTAGATTGATTACCATTCATATGAATGTTGTGGTAAAGATAGTAAATCTTTGAAATCTTTGGAATGATACTGTTATTTTGGGTTTGTATCATAAGTAAATAGCAGCGGGAAAAATAGAAAGCAAGAAATTGTGTTAGAGAACATCCGGGGACATTACATTAGGAATGCTACCGAGGCATTTGTGCAGGTGATGGTAGCATCAAGGATTACAAAGCAAAGTCAAGACAAGAGGACTTTCCCAATGAGAGGGAGCAAACTGCAAGGGGATTTTGTGCTAACCTCAGGATGGTCATATTCCTGTCTAGTTTAGAGCTTGATCTTACGACAATAGGTCCAAGGTGGTCTTGGATCTAGCACTTTCAGCCATATGTGGATCATGCCAGATGATGAGAGTCTCTTGGAGCAAGATATCTTCCATGACTAGGACCATGTGGGCAGGGTATGCTTCCGTGACAAAGGGAGCAACTAGAGGATCTGCTTCAGTTGACTTTCGAGGATCTTGGTCATATTGGTTTAGAGCGAGTGAACCATGTCGAGATGGGTTCTCTAGTGATCAAGAAACTGTAGTAGTTAGAGGACTATGATTCATGGGATGGAGTCCCATGTATGTAGGTTGGAAGGCCTTTATGCGGACACTTAGATGGATACTTGGTGAGCTTGGGATTCACCAAGAGTGATGTAGACTCCAACCTTGTTTTCATGACAGGTCAAATCATATGGAGATCAAATATAACTATAGAGATATGGCGCAAAGGAATGCTATTTAGTTAAGGTACATTAGCACTGAAGAATAGATGGCCAATATTGTCACCAAGACCCTTGCCAAAGTGGAGTTTGTGCATTTTCGAGACAAGCTTGGAGTTGTGGAGAATGAAGCCCTTGCTGAGAGGGAGTCTCAACATCAGTGATTTCTTGAGATGTACTTTAATGCATTCTTCTCTATGAGGGAGAAGTTTTGAGGTGAATGCCCTTGTAATGCATTTTTCTCTAAGATGAAGAAATTTGAGGTGTCAACCCTTGTAATGCATTTTTCTCTGAGACAGAGAAATTTGAGGTGTCAGCCCTTGTAATGCATTTTTCTCTGAGACAGAGAAATTTGAGGTGTCAGCCCTTGTAATGCATTTTTCTCTGAGATGGAGAAATTTGAGGTGTCAGCCCTTGTAATGCATTTTTCTTTGAGACGAGAAAATTTGAGGTGTCAGCATTTGTAATAAATTTTTCTTTGAGACGGAGAAATTTGAGGTGCTAGTCCTTGTAATGCATTTTTCTCTAAGACGGAGAAATTTGAGGTGAAAGCCCTTGTTGCTCTTTCCACTCATGGGAGTAGCTATAGTGGATGTCATGTGAGAGAATCCACGACTTTGCACTTGTGTTCATTCACCCTTTGGGAGTAGCCATGGTGAACGTCATGATGAGATGACAACATCACGTCGAGTGATTCCGTGATGAGAACTTGTGTTCATTTGTATTTCCATTCATGGGAGTAGCCATGATGAACCCATCCTCTGGGATTAGCCATGGTGGATATCACTACATAACTCAGATATCGAGAAGGATTCCTTCCTAGCTAAGAGGGAGTGTTAATGTTATTGTAGCTATGGTTGGATTCCATCAGGCTGACATAGATAACATAAAGGTTGTGATAATATAATTAGTGATATAATAATTATATTGATAAAATTATTGTGATATAATTATTTTAATGATAATATAATAATTATATTGATAATATAATTATTATATAATTGTTGTGAGATAATATAATTATTATATTATTATGTGATAATATAATTATTATATTATTATGTGATAATTATATTATTATATTATTATGTGATAATATAATTATATTATAATAATTATATTGATTATATAATTATTAAATTAAAGGAGCCACATGTGAAGAGTGGTGACCCTTGGTGAAGGGGCACTGCTGATAAGTATAAAGGAAGATTAAATCTTCCTCTCTCATCATCCATCATACATACAATCCAAAAAAAAACAACAGTAGCAAATGTTTGGATGTTAGTAGGATATATCTCTAGTAGGGTCAGAATTTGGCAAGGAGATCTTGGTGGAAATAATAAAGGGAGGTGGATATGGCGAAGATTCATGGACTTACAGGATATATCCTTGATGGGGTTGGAATTCCAGAATAGGTCAATTTGGGTTGATTTGAAAGCAAGAAGGAATGAGGCAGAGATTTGAAGGACAAAGGATTTATCCTATTGTGGAAGGAAATTCCACAATATTCAGAATAGGCAAATCAAATTTGCTCTGACCTTCCCCAAATTTGAAACATGACATCTTGGACTCTAGGAAAGTTTCGCAATAACTAGAACATGCAAAAAATTCTGCAATTATTTAACTTTGTCAATTTTGGTTGCATATTTCCTGAATTTGAAATTGGGATACCCAATTTGGTGTTCTACAAGCTAGGAACGTTTGCAACCCTTACATTTAGACAAAATTTTGGCTTTTCAACTTGGATGCTTAGGCTGGAATGGAGGTACGAGTTCAATGACTAAAAACACCTCATAAACATCACGTACACATGAAGACTTTTTAAGATTGGTTATACATGATGAGAAATGAGACGGGGGCATGAAGGCTTGGTTTTGCTGCCAAAGTGAGGACCATTTTGCATTGGAGATGAGGCAAAAATATAAGTGTCAATAGGATGTAGGGAAGGCCACCTTCAAGATGAAGCGGGTGTTGTATGAATAAATTGTTTGCAATTTGACCTATGCAATGAATCGGCCTTCTCCACGAGAATAATCAATAAGCTACTTTGATGTCTTTTGCCATTGTTTATCTTGATGATATTCTGGCAGTGATTGGGATGAACAAATATAACACATTGAAAAGTACTAAAAAAGATGAAAAAAATTAGCTTTACTTCAATTTTAAGAAATGTTAGTTTACATAAACCACCCTAGTGTACCTAGGATACGGTTGTAGAAGAAATATTAAAATCAATCATGATAAGGTGTAATAATAAATTGGCCAAGATCTAAAAACTTTCATAGGGTTAAAATCAAGGGTACATGGGGATGTGTCCCAGGGGTTTTTTCCCTTGTCCTCACATTGGAGATGTCTGAGGGATGGCTTGTGGACTTTTCCCAGCCAACCCCAAAATTTTCCAAATTATGGGGGATGTTTCCAAAATGGGGGGATGGCTTAGTGATAGATTGGGGATGGGTAGTTGTCCCTAGGATATGTTGGGGACGTTTGAAGCCTTCTCAAAAAGGGAATGGCTAGCTGTCCCTTTTTTGAGCACTCAATAGCAAAAAAAAGAGTCCAGTTTTAACAAATAGCATTTTTAAATTTTTGTACTCAGTCACTCGGTTTGAATTTTGGTACCAAATCATACTACTTACGTAATGTAACGGAGAATATAATTACATACTGGATGACTCGTTATTTGCTAAACCTTACTCTGCAATAATAATTTAAATGTACTACACCCACACCATAAACTAATAGATTTTTTGTATGACAACGTTTGCAACAATGACAATGGAAATGTTGAGAACAATTATAGTGCCAGAAAAGCAATCTAACGAGCCCTTGGATATGCTTACAGTAAGAAATCCTCAAATTATTTTACATTTATAGTGCTAAAACAAAATAAACAAAACTTAATAGAAATCATAGCAAAGATGACACAATTAGTTTTTTAATAAATCCTACATATGAACAACAAAACAAATTGACAAAGTAATTTAGTTTGTAATTTGTATTTATACAGATACTGGAACATATATCCAGAACCTTCAGAGTACATATTACTAGTATGTGGTTGGGACAATCTGTACACAAATTTATCAAAAATTATATACATACGCTATCATATGAATATTTGAAAATTTCATATGTGTGTGTGTGTGTGTGTATAGCCATCCCCGTTACTGTCCCCAGAAATGGCTTCAAAGAATCCCATCCCCGAAATGCATCCAGGTGTTCCCGTGTCCTAGAAACTTGGTGGAACATAGGTTAATTAAAATACTTTTTAGGGGTTGCCAAATGATTGAGAATTTCCTCCTATAATATTGCACCCTTACATGCTTTAAATATCAATATCATTTGGGAAGGAAATGTCAATAGAATTTGATGCATTTTAAGAAAAGTAAAATAATGCACCAGGTTTGGTTTTTCCTAATTTAAGGCAGCCATTTGATATAGAAGTAGATTCATCTAACCATGCAGTTGGAGCACAGCTAAAGAAGAAGGGAAGACTAGTATGCTATCATTCAGGCTTCCATGTATGGATTTTAATCATCCTACTCATCCCACTCCTGACAAAGAATTATATACATGGATTCAATCCATAAAGAAACGGGAACATTATGTTATGGGGAAGGAAACAATCATTTACAGAGAGTAGCAATAACAGGGAAAAATCTCTGGTTAACTAAGGATAGATATTTGAGGATAGTACTAATAATATAGTTGTAGCAGGAGTGAAATTATTTTAGTGTTTACACTAAGAATTTCAACTAAGGATCAAAAAGTGGCTCAATAGCTAACAAACATAAAAGATTGATGTCCCCAAAATTATTCATGAGTAATATTGCTTCTCATGTCTCTCAAATGCTTCCTGTTATTTAATATTGTCAAACTAAGATAAGCATGTGATGACTGTCAACATTGTGGCGCTCTTTTGTATTCCTTTTCACTTTCAGCATTGAATTAACATGTTTATTGTGGATTTGTAAAAGGATGAAGTGTTGTTAGGTTAGATTCTTTACAAGTAACATATTACATTTTGCAGTTAAAGAAGTGCTCGTTGACCTGAAACCATTATTTTCAGAAGAAAAGTTGCTGTTATCAATTGCAGCAGGTGTCAAGCTTAAAGACTTGGAGGTTGGTGTTATTATTTGTTGGCTTAATATTGACTCTTCTTAATGTTCCTATATATAGTACACGAGGATACATAATTGTGTTTGTTAGGCATATTAAAATATGCATTAGGAAGTTGATATCTGCAAAAGAAATAAAAATTTGAATGCTTATTTTAATGTCTCATTGGTAGCTTTTGTAACAAGTTTCCATTATAACACAAAACATATTTGAAGTTTATTTTCCCATGAGTTGAGTTTGTATACAGTGTGCAGGGTGTCTGGACTTGATTCGTGCCCCCAGGGCTGGATTTGGGTCCGGGTTCATCCTGGGCACCTGGATTCACTGTGTGTTCGGCCTCGCCGAACCCACAGTGAATAAGGGCGCTCGGAATGGACCTGGGTCGGATCTGGGCATACCCGGGGGAACATGGCCCATTGCATACTGATACTTGTGCTAAAATAGGTGCTTTTGATGATCATAGCTGAAAATTTGTCAAATAAGATTGCTTTGTTGATAGCTAAATTCACATTTTGTTGTCTTCCTTACGATGTTTTTACATTCTGTTAATATTTGCATTTTGCCCTGTTTCCTACTATAGGAAACAATGAAATTTATCCTGTTTTTGTACCCGTAACCAAATCAGCAACGCAGATGTTAATTAAAAGTTAAAATGGATGCCTGTGTGCTTGTTTGCATGGTTTTTTGTCTATTTACTGATTGCAGCGTATGTGGACTCAATTAAAAGAAGTGATTTCGGATATGATCCTTTATTTTTGTGTATAATTTTCTGAATGTTGTTAATGCCTTTCTATTTGTTTTACTGCTTTGAGATATATTTTTGTTGGTTTGAGATATATTTAGCTGTAGATTTACAAGAAAATTGGTAAAAGTTACCCACCCTCTTTAAAGCTCTGGAAAATGATGAGCTCAAAAATATCTAAATGATTCAATTTTGGTAAAAATCAGAGATGTATCCATGTGTCACACTTTATTTAGACACGAAAATAGACATTATGCCGAATTGAAACAGGAATTATGGACATACATTATTATATGGTATCCCGAAGGTTGAAGTGTATAGATTGGCAGTAAATAGTTAGCAAATTGCTATTATATACACAATGTACACACATGATCTCAAATACAAGCCACGTGTGACATAACATGAAATAGGTAAGAGCAAAATTTGTTGAAATTATGATACAGAAGCTGTACACATGCTGTACAAAGAATTATTTGATTATGATTTTGTGGAGAACATACCAGTCTGTTGAACTTGATGACACCCACATAGAGATAGGTTGGTGGGTGCTTTGGTTAATTAGTACTACCGAGTAATCTGATATTTTTAGTTGTCTCAGTGTATAATTATATATCATTTTGATAGCAAAGTGGTATCATCAACAGTGTGACCTTTGATGATCACGATAGACTCATATTTTTATTTACTTCTTTGCAATTGAAACATCATCGTCAATAACAATTTGTAGCAGATTTATGCATAATATTGCTTGCTTTTATCTCTGAGAATGTACTGCCAATTGAAGCTGTAAAGAACAGTCCAGATCCTATAATTCATAGCTGTTATTTGCATTCATAACAAGCCTGTGCATATAATTGTCAGCTGTTGTGTTACTGTTCTTATATTCAATATTATACTTTTCAATTTAAGCTGTAGCGAACACAACCCTATGTGTGTTGACATTAGGGAACACGAAATAGCAGCATAAAAAAAGTTGCATGTCATTACTCACAGAGTAGTTTTGGTGTTGTCAAGGCAGTGAGAATGCACCTAAACACAGACAACCAACCAAGTAAAAAATAAGGGATGTGAGAAGATCCTCATGGTCTGGAGGGTGTTGGTACACAGAGTTGTAAGTTCCTAAATCCCCAAAGGTATACTTCTCCTCAGCACTAGGGATGTCAAACTCAGTGCGGAAGACTTCACACTTATGTTCGGGCAGGCCAACTTTGGACCAATTTACTAAGGTAGATAAGAATTTGACTTTTGGTTTTACTAAACCAAAGGGGGCTTCCCTAAGGTGCTAATTGGTTACAATTACAAGCAATGGACATGTGCCTTTCCTTAAACCGTACCCAAAACAGTATATAATTCCTATTTAGCCTATTTAAGTTGTCACTTTTGTTTCTAATATCTATATATTGGTTTGATAATCAAAGGTCTTTCATGTTAGGAAAATGGTGTCTCAACCTTGCATTTACATAAGGTTACTTTTATAGTAAGTTTACATTTGAGCACAAAATGGTCCAAGATTTTCCCCAAAGCTACAGATTGGCTAGATAAGCATGCCAGCAAATTGTTATTGCAAGATCATGTCTAGACTTAAAAATATTAAAGTGTTTGTTTTTAAAGTTGCAAAAGAAAATTCCAAAGTCAATTTTGAAGGCCTTAGAGGCTTTGAAAGGGTCTGAAAGTGCTTGTAACCGACGTGGATTCTAGCTTGATAGAGCATGTCATGAGCTTTAGGACTCTTCAAACGGTCTGTCAACCGGACACCTAGTTCAAAAGTTATGGCCTGTAGAAGTTGGGTCTCCTAAAATAGGAAATATAAAAATGTGTGAACGCATAAATGAGCTGTAAATGAGAGTTACATGTGTTGGTGTGTGTTTTGACGCATCATAGGCCATCTTGGATTGGAGATATGATGCATGCCAATTTTTGGGTGGTTTTAGCTCATAGTTTTGTAATATTGTTTGCTAGTTTCATGTATTGATCTCATATATATTAGGTGTGTGAGATGGAGGTTGTGTGTAAGAGTCTTATAGCTATTGAGTTCCCTCTAGATCTTACATTGTTGTTACTCCTACGAGAGGTTTGCTCTGCAAGTATAATGTATTTTGTGATATCCCTTAATTTTGAATCAAAGGAACATAACATGTAAATAAGAAGGCAAGGAAATAAACATACCTTGTCATGTACAGATAGTTCCTGCATAGTAATTAGTTTATTGCATTTACATTCTTAGAAACATTTCCATAGTGCACTCATTCATGATGCATCACCACATACATGTGCATCCATACATACTTACATACCCATGCATCTACATACCTGCATGCATGCATACTCGTATACCTACACATATCCACATATATACATGCATGTACATGAATATATGCACACATACTCACTAATACACATGCACATACATACATACATACATGGACAAACATATACATGACTGCATCATGCATCAGCACACCATGTTGAGATCATTGATATATATCTGTGATGGCATTCGTGTTGGCATCATTGATATATGAATATATACATACATGCTACAATGATCCAATAGTCAATCATTCTAACATGAATGGATATATCCATACAGCAACATGCTTCAGTACCATATTCAGAGATGGCATCATTGATCCATGATTGGGTGTCACTGCTGATCTATGGATAAATAAGTAAGTCACAATTATAATGATTACTCATGATAATCAGTATGATTATAATGAGTAATTAAATGTCTCAAGCAATGGATACTTATCGACACTTGATTATTTTATCATTCCATACGATTAGTTTTAATCGTATTACACTATTGGCTCATAATAACTGATCCACTTATTGTGTTGTTAATTAATCAAGGCAGCGAACATAACAAATGAAGGCAATGGTTCACTATGCCTATTCAAATCTTATATATGAAAAATGCCTATTGGTTATGAAGACGTCAATTGAAGAATTAATTTTATATTTATTCCCTTGTGGACTTTCGCTTTCATCGAGCATTATCGGTTGATGATGCAACCTATTCATATCCGAGTGCAAGTATCTAACAGCAGATCAGAGATGGCACATCAATAGAGCATAATTATATTTCTATATCAGAGACGGCTGCAACGAAATAGCAGATTGCATAAACACTTCATAGAATATCAAAGATGACATACTGCCAATGATCTCCCTATTATTGCAGCATATAATTCACTGTCTATCAGAGATGGCTAGCAGGGAATGTGCATAATCTACACTGTAATATCAGAGACGGCCATAGAATCACATTAAGATTCAACTATCATTGCAGACATAGCCTTGTAAGGTTCTTGTATTCCATTGTGGCATTGGAATTACAAATTGTAAATATAAATATATCATCCATCTCAATATATTGTCATTGCATTATACATTGCTGCATTAGCATCATATTTCATTAATTCCTTTTATCCATTAAAGCATTTGGAACTACCAGTCATACATTACATTCATTTTAGCATTTGGAATTACTAGTCATATGTACATTTCATTGATCTGCATTCATATTTCAATAACCTTAGTCATATAATTGCATTAGTTCACGGAGTGTCCAATAAACATAAAAAGAGGACATTACCATTGGTATCAGAGCCATGTTTCCTGCCCGTAGTGTATGAGAAAACCCCTCTTAACAAATAGCATAAGAAAGAAGGGGCAAAAAGAAATAGAAATGAGTGAGGAAAGCAATGTAGACCTAGTTATTTGTGACCAAAGGGAGTTGCAAAGTAAGTTTACAGAATTAATGGATGTTCTCAAACAAATCACCCTGACTCAAGGCCATGAGAATCGCATGAATTACAAAAAACAATCACATAATCAGACCCCCATAAGACAAAGCTCTAAATCTGGGTTACCAAATTTTACACCACCGGTGGAACCAACAAGAAACAAATTACCTTTTGCCCAAATTCAAGATCAGATCAAACAAGATTGGGAAGTAGGTGATATGCATAACGATATGTCTTTTAAGGAATATCTTGAGCTAAGGATGAAGTATATGCCCTGAAGAGGTAACAAAGAAGGATTTTTCAGAATTAAAGAAAAAAGTTGGGAAACTAAGTCTACCCTACTTTGACGGATCTACAAAGATATCAGCAAGAGCTTGGGTACAAAAACTGGATACCTACCTACAACTAAACCCTATGGAGGAGAAGGAAGCCATAAAGTATGGGGCATTACATTTAGATGGGATAGCACACAAATGGTGGCACCATGGAATGATCACTTTGGGACATTCCAGAGTCACCTCCTACCAAGACTTCACCGAGAGGTTCATTGAAAGATTCAACAATAAAGATCTAGAATTACACTTCAAGGAGCTTACCCAAGTCAGGCACCGAGGCAACATAGAAGACTATCACCAAGTTTCAAAGGATATCAGTCTTAGTAACATATATCTTTGAAAAGAAGATTAATTGTCCTTTTCATGGATGGGCTAAAAGACCCCTTAAGAGGATGGGTCAAGGCATTAAACCCTCTCTCTCTACCTGAAGCCATCAAGAAAGCAAGGGACATGACTTTGGGTCTACTAAAAGCAAGCCTTATCAAAAGGAAACCCAAATCCCTAAAGAAAGTTCAAATCCCCCCAACAAAGAGGTTAGCACTCGTCCCAAGCTAGACTTCAAAACTCGTCAAGAACTCAGAAGGCAAAAGTTGTGTTTTACTTGCAAAGAACCTTAGATCCCAGGACACCGATGCAAGGGGAAAGGGCAGATTCATTACATCAAAGTGAGACCCAACGATGACGAAGGAGATTCAGTCAGTGACACTGATTCAAAAGATAAGCCACCCCAGGAACCTGCTGAAAAGGGTACACTAGCCGACTTAGAAGGATCTATCTCAAATACCTTTCAAATTCAAGGGCAATTAGAAGGGGAGATCATAAAAGCACTTTTAGACAACAACTCTTCACATAACTTTATCAACAAATCTTGGATCATGAAGCATAACATACCTATACTCTCATGTAACTCCATCAAGATCAAGTTGGCAAATGGAGGAATTGTGTTTTGCAACACTATAACACTTCCCCCGCAAATTACAACTTGGAGAGTACACTTACACTGCTCAATTCCATATTTTGGAATTAGGGAATGCAAATCTCATATTAGGATTACCATGGATGAAGCACATTGGACCATTCAAAAAAGACATGAACCATCAAATTATTACTTTCAAGGAGGGAAGAAAGAAATACACACTTTATGGGCTCCAAGCTACCATACCCCCTAAAAACAAACAGACGAAACTACAGAAGATCAATTCTAGGCCAAGGGTAGAAGTAACCTTCAAAAGTGATGGGACATCCATAATCTGCATCAACTATAGGAAGAAACCCTTAAGAGTAGAAACATCAAATGCTTGTGGGCAAGCATTTTTGAAGGAGGGGAGATTGTGATATCCCTTAATTTTGAATCAAAGGAACATAACACGTAAATAAGATGACAAGGAAATAAACATACCTTGTCATGTACAGATAGTTCCTGCATAGTAATTAGTTCATCATTGCATCTGCATTCTTAGAAACATTTCCATAGTGCACTCATTCATGATGCATCACCACATACATGTGCATCCATCCATCCATACATACTCATGCATCTACATACCTACGCGCATGCATACTCGTATACCTACACATATCCACATATATACATGCATATACATGAATACATGCACACATACTCGCTAATACACATGCACATACCTACCTACATACATGGGCATACATATACATGCATATATGCACATATACATGACTGCATCATGCATCAGCACACCATGTTTATATCATTGATATATATATATATATATATATATATATCTGTGATGGCATTCTTGTTGGCATCATTGATATATGAATATATACATACCTGCTACAATGATCCAACAGTTGATCATTCTAACATGTATGGATATATCCACACAACAACATGCTTCAGTACCATATTCAGAGATGGCATCATTGATCCATGATTGGGTGTTATTGCCGATCTATGGATAAATAAGTAAGTCATGATTATAACAATTAGTCATGATAATCAGTATGATTATAATGAGTAATTAAATGTGTCAAGCAGTGGATACTTATTGGCACTTGATTATTTCATCATTCCATACGATTAGTCTTAATTGTATTACACTATCGGCTCATAATAACCGATCCACTTATTGTGTTGTTAATTAATCAAGGCAACAAACATAACAAATGAAGGCAACGGTTCACTATGCCTATTCAAATCTTATATATGAACAATGCCAATCGGTTATGAAGACGCCAATTGAAGAATTACTTTTATATTTGTTCTCGTGGACTTTCGCTCTCATCGAGCATTATTGGTTGCTGACGCAACCTATTCATATCCGAGTGCAAGTATCATAACAGCAGATCAGAGACGACACATTAACAGAGCATAATTATATTTCTATATCAGAGACGGCTCGAAAGAAATAGCAGATTGCATAAACACTTCAGAGAATATCAGAGATGGCATACTGCCAGTGATCTCCCTATTATCGCAGCATATAATTCACTGTCTATTAGAGACGGCTAGCAGGGAATGTGCATAATCTATATTGTAATATTAGAGACGGCCATAGAATCACATTAAGATTCAACTATCATTGCAGACATAGCCTTGTAAGGTTCTTGTATTCCATTGTGGCATTGGAATTACAAATTGCAAATATAAATATATCATCCATCTCAATATATTGTCTTTGCATTATACATTGCTGCATTAGCATCATATTTCATTAATCGCTTTTATCCATTAAAGCATTTGGAATTACCAGTCATATGTACATTTCATTCATTTTAGCATTTGGAATTACTAATCATATGTACATTTCATTGATCTGCATTCATACTTCAAGAGCCTTAGTCATGTAATTGCATTAGTTCACATAGTGTCCAAGAAACATAAAAAGGGGACATTACATATGTTGTTGATTCCTAAATAACATATGGGGTGGCTTTTGGAGACACCCAAGTAATGTTAAATCTTCACGTTAGATACTTTTGGAGACACCCTTCAAATTAAATGATGCTTTTTGGCTAGGAAAATCCAATTGGGTAGTGGCAAGTTATTATTGGTACATTAATGGTGGTTTTGGACAATATGGAAGAGGTTGGAGCCAACACGAGGCGTTTTGAAGGATTTGCAAAAAATCAATGGGGAATTGGATGTGAGAATAGGATATGGGATTTTGGCTAGGACCGGATTTTTGAAGTGGATGCAAGTATAAAGGTTTGGAAGATAGGTTGACCTTCAAAATAGTAAAAATGAGTGAAAAAGGCTAAGCAAAGTATTTGTAGGAAAATAGTTTGGAAGTGAATGTTGGAATAGGATGAAGGGATCAGGTGTTGGACCGAAAGAAGTCTGGTTCCATAAAGGAAATCCGCAAAAGGGAAAAGAAGAGAGGAATAAGAATTTGTTGGGAAAATTTATGAGATAGGATAGAGCATAGTTTGCAAACTTTGGAAGTGCTCTCTGAGTGGCCGAGTACTCTCTAGTTTTTTTTCTTGCCGAGTTTTTACAAGTTTAACTCTTGCATTTTTATAGAGACAGGGAAGACATGGGTAAAAAGGCCAACACCGATAAAATTCTAGTTAAAAAACTTTTTTCACATATTATTTTTGCTATAAAACCATGCATTTTCTTTTTCAAGATGTCAAATTTTAATCTAATACATTTTTTAATTAAATATTACAAAAAAATGTGTTTCTTTAAGAGATTTTAATTTTTAGTACTTTCTAAGTTGCTGAGTTTTTGTCAAGTATTTACCGAGTTTTTGCTGAGTTGAAAAATTTGGGCTTCCTGAGTACTCTCTAAGTCCGAGTCTGCGAACAATAGGATAGAGGATGTAGATGTGAGGCAAATGTCCGTATCCACCTTGAAATTCCACAATGGTGGAGAGAATGGAAGAAAAAGGATTTGTAGAGATTGGGATTGTGAGTAGATAGGAGGAGTAAATGAGTAAGAGGATTAGAGAATTATCTTGACAGACATCAAAAGTCTGAAAAAGTGGGTAGTTAAAGAATGCAAAAAAATGAGGGATAAGTGGATTTTAGAACTAGATATGTGAAATATCCAGACCCTCTTCAAAACCCTGCGTGAAGGGAGAAGTAGGGGAAGCATGGAAAATGCAGGAAATGAGGAGAGAAGTGGAGGACATAGAAATGTGCAGATCTGGGTTGAAAATTTGCAAGTGACGATCAAGAAGAGAAGAAAAGGGATTTTTGTGGAAAATTGTATGTGGGACCAGCTATTGAATGTGGATATTTGGCTAGGCATGAGAATATTTGCTTCCACAACCAGTGTCTGAACACTCATAAAAACCACAAGAAATGAAAAATTACTCCCAGACTTGGGATTTTCTCAGATTTTTGCAACTTCTATCACATGACATTAGCTTGGAGGATGGCAAGGAACAATGCGTAGATGACTTCTACCAAATGAGTATATTAAAAAGTTTCTCAGTTTGGTTATCGATAATGGGCTAGGCAAGACAACATGCACAATAGGGAGTTGGCCATAGTCAAATGGGATGCCAATAAAGGGAAAATCATTCTATTGATGTTGACATAAAGAAGTTGACTTATTATTGACATAATTGGACAACTACAAATATTCGAATGGAAGATAAGTTTGAAGACATCAGTTTTTAAAAGGATACGATGGTGATTGTCTACAGTCATTGGAAGAATAAATATTAAACAACATTCACATAGACCAATTAATTGTCCACAAAAAAACAAATGAGAGTTAAACAAAAGGTTACTTTAAAAAACAAAACTGGCTTAAAACCATCTTTGATCTCCAAAACTGCTAGATTTTGGTGAACACAACCAAAATTTGATGACACACTGCTTGAATAGACTGGTATTGAAAATCCAATTATATAGCTGAAGATCAGGCAACATAGAATACTTGTTCATAGCATTGCAATACTATGCAGGTATGTGTTTTGACTGATTAAAAACCCAATTTTTTTTAAAGAGGGGTAAATGCTTTGACCCAAAGCTATGTATCGCTGAGGCCACAAATGAAGAACCTCATCTCCAATGGGATTTGAACCTCGACGGCAAGAACAACAACACAACAACTTAACCATCACAACATTGCTAATATTGGTGATTAAAAACCCAAATCGCCCCCAACTTGGATTTAATTTTTTTTTAAACAAAATCTCATAGCTTAGCATGCCACTTATATTAATTAATTTGTTTTAACTTGATTGTAGAGATATGCTTTTTGGTTATGTCAAACATGAAATATAACTCATTGCATAGTTGATAATTGATCTGGTCAAATGATCATATTATGCTACCATAAAGCAACTTAGAAACTGATATTTTGGTACTTTTCAATCAATATTGTCTGAAACTAACATACCTCAGGGACGCATCCTTGGAGTTTTTCAAATACACCTTCATCTGGGTGCAATTTGGGACAGGGTTACAGGTACAGAACATTCCCACTCTGTCCTCGTTCTGCGAAAAAATGTGAAATGCCTCTAGGATGTCTCTCTAATCTGGGGGATGTTTCCTGTCATGTGCCCCCTTCTAATAACAAGGTTTTGTGGATGGCTTGACGTCCCTGTGACGTCTCTTGCATATCTCTTAATGAGAGTAAGAAAAGACTTGAAAGAAGAATAACAAACTGTAAACCCCAAAGGTTAATCTTTGCTTTGGTGGTGGGGGCTCCACCCTTCAATGTTGCCCTTCAACCTCACTAGGGGCTGCTGCCCCAAACCCTTGCTCTGGTTTTTTAAAAACAAAATTAAAAACTTGTTTTGCATTTTGCCAGTGGGAAAAGCATTGTTTATTCCTAACATTTTCTAGATTAAATTCCGAGTAACTGAATTCCTTTTTTACTATTGGTTTGCTGAGTCAATCCCGATTCTGAGTAATGCTACTGTGACGAACCATAGATTGGAAACTTGCTGACTACTTGTATGAAATTATAACAGCTGAGTAGCTTGTCCATCTACTTGCCTATGCTGAGTTTTTGTTGATTTTTCCTGAATTTTGCTGATTTAATAAATTTAATTATTGTTTTTTTTTTCAGTTTTGCAGTCTTAATCAAAATCAGGTCTACTGTGTTTTGTCAAGTCACAAGATTTAAAATTTTGATATAAACCATTTTAATTTTCTTTAACATTTATGTTTTGATAATTCATATTAAACTATCAATTATCACCTGTGTTCTCAATTTTTTTAAAATTTTGTTCATTGTGTGCAAATTATGGCTATATATATTGTTGTCCTCTTGCAAATCTTGGTCAAATTCTTGTCTTTGTCAGTTATGAATGTCATATTTGTCATCTCTTGTCATTGTCTTTGCAAGGCTAAGGAGTGGAGCTTTCCAATGCATCGAATGAGACAAAGAACTAAGTTTGAATGTGGGAGAAAAGACATAAATGGTCTAATGCATGGAAAATGGTACATCCAGATTATTGGAGTGTGCCAGACCAAAGAGTGACCCAAACTTAGTTACAAACTTTCAAAAAGTTCTCTTACCTTTGACATGTGGCTTGACAACGAATGAAAGTTTTGAGTGATAAGGCAAAGTGTCACTTAAAGCCTTTGTGTGTACTCATGCACGAAATGTCTAGCATTCAACTTAACAACACAACAAGGACCATCCTATGCAATGAAGTGCGTCTCTTCAATTGATGTCTCACTCTGGGTACTCATAAACTAGAAGCATGTAACATGCTAGAGTTTTCTTAAGTTCCTAACAAAGGGAGGATGCTAAAACCAAAGCACATGCTTGGATGCTCATTGATCAAAGTCTGAAGTTTCAAACAGGTCCTTAACACCAGAAACATGCACTTTAGGAAGGATGGACGGAGGTTTTATATAATGATAGGTGTTCAGTGAGTCTTGCAGCACATGCTTTTGGGGTAAATGAACAAAAAATAACACACATAATAGGAGCATCAAGATCTTTAGCATGCGCCTGAGCAAAGAATGTACAGATTTGACTTGCAACAGAGAAATATCCATGTAAAGCTCCAATGTATGCTATTCGGGAGAGATGTCCAAAGTTTGGAAGTGTAAAGTGGCCCAAACATTAGCTGTACATGCTAGTCAGCAAGATTGGAAAAGAGCAAATCTTTAAAAGAAGGTTAGGAAAGCGCTTCCACATTATCCTCCAACCTGCAATTGTGGTTTTGCACTCTCATTAAATGGCAAAAAAACTTAGTTTACAATAGGAATGAAAGCAAGAGTGGGTCCAGCTGGTTGTGATAGAGACATCCTAGCCTTTCCATCATGTCAAGTGCAGTTGCGGACTTAGTCATCTATGGTAGGAGGGGGTTTGTTGTAGATCTCATTAGAGTTTCATTCATCACAAGAGCAAAAATTGAAATAGGATGATGGAATTTTTACATTTCTTTCTCTCTTCATTCAAGGTACTTCAAGCTTAGTTGACTATCTACTATCAAAGATGATTGTGAAGGTGGTTATACTTGAAAAATCCATAACATCAATTGCAGATTTGTCTCGAATAGTTAGGGTGTGAGATCAGTTTTTTTCAAGCATCTGTGCTGAAGATTTCTTTGCAGGGGTGATCTTTGAGGAAGTCCAAGGTTTTGAAGCATTAAATTTTTTGAAGTTTGCAGAAATGATAGGTACATTTTTTTATAAGTAATTAGATTCAAGCCACCAAGATTGATTGGTGGTTTTTCAATTGTCATAAGGCTTTCAATTTTCTTGTGAGGATCCATCATGATTAGGACTAAGAAGATGCATTAAAGTCACTTTGAAGAACCATTGGCTCTTTAGATGGGCTATTTTTAACTGTTGCTATTATTGGGCAAGAAATATTCTAATATGATCTTCTAGATGTTCATCTTAGAACATGATGTGTTTAGTTAAGGTCTATTTGAAGTTTTCTTGTTTTAGGTTTTTAATTTCAGACAATTGTCTTTAGGGCTTGTCTGGATCAAAATAGACTGTTTTTAGTGAATGGACTTAAGTATACTTCATATTTATCTTGAATAAGTTGCATGCATAAATATTTAAAAAATCTATAGATGCATGCTATTGGCAATTAGATCTATAGAGTTTTCGCATTGCTGGTGGGGAGCTTGGAAGCATGCTTGTGTTCATGCTAACTCTCTGATTGAATTCTGGCATAGCCTTGGTAGGTCTCCAGCCAAGACTTCTTTTCTTTAGGTGGCTTGGGTAGTGAGTCCTTTTATTATTTGGCAAGTGTGGTTGGAAAGAAACTGCAGAATTTTTCAGAGTAAGAAAATGTTAGTGCAACAGGTTTGGCAGGAAATTGTTAATATGCTTTAGGAAACTTTGATGGCAAAATGTGATCTTTTTGTGGATGTGGATCCCGGTGACATGGCTGTTATTCATAGTTTATATACCTTTGATGGGGATAGTAAAGATGTCAATTTTAGAAGTCCAGAAGCTAAGTGTTGACATGCTCAGAAAAAGGTTCAATGGGATGGTAAGTGGTTTTCTCCACCCCAGGGAGTTTTGAAGATTCACACTGATGGTTCTTCTAAGGGAAATAGTAGGCATTTAGGGACTGGAGGCATTGGCAGGGATAGCCTGGGTCATACAATTTTTTTGTTTTTTGTTTACAAGGGATTGCAAACTAATAATTAGATGGAAGCTTTTGCCTTTCTCTCTGAGCTGGAAAAAGCGTGTTCTCTGGGATGGCACAAGATTGTTTGTGAATCAGATTCTCAAGTGGTTACTCATATCATGAAAACAACAACTAGAGGATGCTGATTGGCATTTGGCAATGGTTATTAGATAGATTCTTCGGTTGAGAGATTCTTCAGAGTTAGTCTCCTTCTGTTATGTTTCGCGGGGGTGGAATAAGTCAGCTGATTGCTTGGCTAAATGGGCCTCTGAGTGTCTTGATGGATCAAATATTGGTGATTGGGGCAAGTTACCCTTGGATTATGCTCAAGTGCTTTATAAGATTATTATGGATGATATGATTGGTTAGTGGTGGCCCTATTTAGGTCTTCTTTAGGTGGGTTTTTTCTGGTTGTTGTCTCTTTGGTGGGCTGGATGTCCCGTCTTTGTATTGCTCTTTTTGATTCAATAAATTTTCACTCTCTTTTTCAATTAGAAAAAAGTTAGATCTATAGCTTTTTCAATAATTGTAAGTTTATGCCTACTTGTTGCTGAAACTACTGTTCAAGCTTCGTGTATTGTCTTATGTGTTACTACATGACTGCATTTATATAACGTGAGTGGGTTATTGGATCTTTTCTATTTTCTTTAACCCAACTCAATTCTTTTATCATACTCATGTTTTTTGGACTTCACTTTTAGCTAAAAAGAGCAAGTATCTGTTAGCTGACATAGATTAGGTCATTTGCATCATCTCTCATCTATGTGTAGAAGTGCTGATTAGCCTCAGGCCTATACTTGATAAACAAAAGACAAGTGGTTTCTTTAGTTTGTTTGCAACATGTGCTCAAAACCCCAAGTTTTAACTGTTGTATATTGTAGAAAGCCAAAGGTCATTTCTGCAAGTTATAGGGTTTAATTTTGTTACAGAAGAGCTTTCCCTTCTTATTTGAAGAAAGGTTTATCCTTGCATACTATTCCATTTAGTGTTTTTTTGAAAGAGACAATATAATATGCAAACAATACACATCCATACACAAGCACATGCAATATCCTCAAATTGAGGAATTTTTTTGCTGCCTCCCCTTTGTGGAAACTCAAGAAACACTAGCTGAAATATTGAGTGGGATCTCTAAGGATAGAAGATGGCTTATAGACTGCTGTAAAACAACTCCTATTTATGCATACTTCTTATATGAAACAAAAATGAAATTTTCTTGGTGCAAAAACTCTTTACCAAAGAAAAAATGTTTAAGGGCAAGTAGGTGCTAGATACCAAACAAACTAGATTTTACTTCGTGAATTAAGGTGGTCAAAGCACCTACAATGACCAAAAATTTCCAAATTGATAACCAAAATTGTAATCTGAAATCCTAGGCCTTGCATGAAATCCTAAAAAATTGGGGTTAGGGTTAAGGCATATTAAAAATGAAGGATGACTAACCCTAAACCAATAAAAATTGTCTAGGATTAACTATTATGGATAGTATAAGCTTGAAATAAAAAATCTTAAATCTATATCTAAAAAATAAAAAATAAAAATCTTAAACCTATAGCAATAGTTGTAATCAGGGGTTGGCAATCAGGTTTAAGGCATTTGTTTTATGTTTAATGCTAAGGAATTTTAATCACAATGTTAAATGTTAATGTTGGGAATTTTTAAACCATAATTTTAAATGTAAACATAAATCAACTAACATTAAATGTAAATGTGAACCCTAAACCCTAAAAACTAACCTTAAATTAAATTTAAATTTAAATTTAAAAAAAAAATTAAAGACACAACCTTAGGACCTAATAATTAGGGTTACATGTAAAAAACCAAATGTTTAGGAACTAGGGTTCAAGTTATAAATCCCTAGGTTAGAGGGTTTAAGTTTTAACATTAAAAATTAAAAATTCTGATGGTTAGGGTATAAATTCAAAATGCTCACATTTAGGGTCTAAAATAATTGATTAAAAAAGATTCCCTAGATAGACTTGCTGGGATTAGTTGGATGCAAATTTCGAAGCTATTGAAGGCCGAAACCGAGCATATTTGATCCAATGTAATTTTGTTTCATAGAATACACTGTCATTAAATCTGCTGTTGAAAGTTTGAATGGTTTATGTAAAAAAGAGGTTCAAAATGAAAAAAAAGGAGATTTTGTAGGTTTTATGTGTACAACAATTCAATTGTGTTTAAATTAGGGCTCAAAATTTGTGCCAGATTTTTCTTACAAAATCAGTGATCCAAGCTAAATTGGATCTTTGTACCATGCAAGAGGCGATTTCTCATGATTTTTGCTTCAATGACAGATGGTATGTCTTGTAGGGAAATACATAATGCCTGCTAGTGACTAATATAGTTCAAAACTAAAATGTAACTTGAAATTACACCGCTGTGATAGCAACAAAAGGGAACTCTAAAGGCATTTGCTACAATATAGCACTTAGACTAGATAAAACAAAAGTAACAGTTAATTTAGATTCCCAAAACCAAAGGAACAATGAAATTGGTGTGACAAAACTTCATATAAGAGTATGATCCCTAATAGCTCAATCAAATTGAAAAGGCGCCCTTGAATAACTAGCTAAAACAAAAGTAGATGTTAAATTTAAGTCTCAAAACTCTGAGGAACCATGGGATGTAAAAGACAAGAGCTACAAGAATATGATCCCATTGAGATGAATCAAATTGAAAATGTGTACTATTTAGTGGAATCCTTTCTCTTTTTTTTTTGCTCAGTACTAAGTATATTTTATTGATATAAAAGGAAATCATTTACAAACAGCTTAGTTGCCGGATTTGCCCTGGCAGGTCCGGATCTGGGACAGATCCGGGCAGGGTCTGGACAAAACCCCGTGGATCCGTCTGGATCCATGGCTCGCGGATCCGGACGGATCCACAAGGTTTTGTCTGGACCCTGCCCGGATCCATCACGGACCCGGGAGGATCCGGGCGGATCCAAGAGGATCTAGCGCGGTTCAAATGCATACCTTAATCACTCAAATAGACTGAATAGTGCTTCTTGGAAGGTGTTTGCCACTCCACAATTGAGCTCCTTTGAATTCAATCACCTCACTTCAAGCTTGCATGAATGAAAGAGCAAAATGAGAGAATAATAGAGAGCACAATGAGAAATAAAATGTGTTTGGAGACTCCTAATAGGGGTCGTTTTAGGGTTAGAAGCAAAAAAAAAATATAAAAATGCCTTTTTTAAGTCATTGTTTGACTTTTCAAACTCCAAATGCCGCGGATCCAAGAGGATCTTGCGCAGACCCGCGCGAATCCTCAAGGACCCGCAGCATTTGGAGTTTGAAAAGTAAAGCAATGACTTAAAAAAGGCATTTTTATATTGTTTTTTTTGCTTCTAACCCTAAAACGACCCCTTTTAGGAGTCTCCAAACACATTTTATTTCTCATTGTGCTCTCTATTATTCTCTCTCATTTTGCTCTCTCATTCATGCAAGCTTGAAGTGAGGTGATTGAATTCGAAGGAGCTCGATTGTGGAGTGGCAAACACCTTCCAAGAAGCACTATTCAGTCTATTTGAGTTATTAAGGTATGCATTTGAACCATATTCTCTAGTTTTTTTGATAAGTTTTGAAGTATAAGTTTTTGTATAAGTTTTGAAGTTTTCTTTTTTCATTTTTGTTATAGATTGCAACAATGAGTAGTCAAGGCTCGGTGGGTGAGGAGGGATCTCAAAGATTTAAAATTGATAAAGGGTCTCCTTTATGGAGATGCACCACAAGAATTTCTCAATGTGTTGGAGGTGGGGGGTATGTATGGAAATGTAATTTTTCCAAACACAATATAGAAGCTCCTACTCCCGAGTAAAATATCATCTTTTAGGCCCTAGGGGTCAAGGGATTAACATGTGTGAGGGGGAAGATAAGAAGGGATTGCCAGCTGCACAAATAGCAGCTTTGGTAAAAGAACAAGAAGAAGTTGACAGAATATGTGCAAAAGGGAAACAAGTTTCTTATACCAGTAAACAGAAAACAATGCAGCCACCCACTCAAATGCAATCTAGATCACATCCATTCTTGCCTATGCCTTCTAGGGATGAAGATGTAGATCAACCACACAACACCCCCCGCAAGAGAGGCCCATTAGATAGGGCATTTCAAAATGAGTTAAGAGATATTGTTGATGCCAAAGTTGGACGTTGCCTCTTTGCAAATGGTGTTCCATTGAGCTTTGTGAGATCACCTTATTTTAGTGACATGTGTGAAGGAATAAATGAAACACCTTTTGGTTACCGTGGCCCTAGATATGAAAAATTGCGCACCACCATATTACGAAATGAGAGAAAAAATGTAGAGAACCTACTACAACCAATAAGAGATTCTTGGATCCAAACAGGTGTGTCTATTGTTTCAGATGGATGGAAAGATTGCAAAAACCGTCCTTTAATTAATGTAATTGCTGTATCCCCCGAGGGGTCAATGTTTTTGAAGGCGGTTGACTGTGAAGGTGAAGTAAAAAATGCAGAGTTCATTGCCCAGATTCTCATTGAATCCATAGAGTCCGTGGGTCATCACAATGTTGTCCAAGTAATTACAGACAATGCAAAAGTTTGCAAGGCTGCAGGTGCTTTGATAGAGGCTAGATATGATCACATCTTTTGGACACCGTGCACCGTCCATTCTCTCAATCTAGTGATGAATGCAATTGGCACCGAAATAGATTGGGTGAAACAGGTGTATGAGGAGGGTGAGGAGATTCAAATGTTTGTGACAAATCACCATATGTCACAAGCAATTTTCAGAAGTTACTCAAAATTGGAATTGTTGAAGGTAAATTTTAAAATTTAATTTATAATTTATTTAGTTTCATTTATCATTTTATAATTTTTATGTCATGTTTTAACTTTCTACTAACATGTTTTAGGTGGCTGAAACCCGGTTTGCCTCTCACACAATTGTGTTGAGACTACTTGTCAAGGTGAAGGAGGCCTTATCACAAATGGTTATTAGTAACCAATGGAGCATCTGGAAGCAGTCCAGTTCAGTCAGGGCTCAAAAGGTGAAGACATTGATATTAGATGATGATTGGTGGATTCGTGTGGAGTATTTGTTGGAATTCACTGATCCCATCATGTCTATGCTTTGATTTGCCGACATTGATTTACCATGCTTGGGAGATATCTATGATAGCATGGACACAATGTTAGAGAAGATAAAAATGGTAAGTTATAAATTTAATACATTCCTTTATCTTTGTTTATTGAGAGTTATTTAAATTCAAAATTGACATAATGATAACTTACATGAACATCATTTGATATCCCAGGTCATACATAGGAGAGAGAATGATCCTGAGGACACCTTATACAAAAAGGTGGAAGCAATGGTTTTTCATCGTTGGAACAAGATGACCACACCTTTGCACCTCCTAGCATATGCTCTTTCTCCCAGGTACTATAGTGCACAAGTACTTGGTATTCCAGGTAGTGTGGCACCATATAGAGATGCTGAGGTTGCCAGTGGGTATAAGAAGGCATTTGATAAAATCTTCTGCGATCCAGATATTGGGGTAAGTGTTAGGAGAGAATTTGGATCATTTATCTCAGGAAGAGATCTCGGCCCTACTGCTATCAATGAACAAAGCAAAATGGATGCTGTTACATGGTGGTATCTTCACGGGCAAGATTATCTATACCTCCAACCTCTTGCGATTAAGGTTCTATCACAAGTAAGTTTTTAAGTTTTAACTTTTTTTTCTTTTTGTTTTGTCACTTGCATTGTAGAATTTAATACTTAATGCTCTTGAATTTATCTTGTATTTTTTTAATTTTGTTGGTTTTCTCTCTAGGTTGCGAGCTCTTCTGCCGCTGAGCGGAATTGGAGTACTTACTCCTTTATCCACTCAGTCAAGCGTAACCGGTTGGCTGCAAAAAAAGCAGAAGATTTGGTGTATGTTCACAACAACTTGCGTCTCTTGTCACGGAAGGGTCCAAAGTACAAGAAGGGGCCAGCGAAGCTTTGGGATGTAGCACCCGAGTTTGCTGACCTAGATATGACCATTCAGGATCTTGCTAGAAGCACTTTGGCTGATGTGGATTATGATGGTGATGATGAGACAATACCCTCTAGTGCTAGTGGAATTTTGGGTTCCATTAATGATGATTTTGATCAAACACTTGTAGCTACTGGAGACCCCATTGATCCAGATTTTTTTGATAATCCATTTGATTGATGAACCATTGAACATTGAATCATGTCTTAAACTTTAATGAACAATATTTTGAATTGTCATTTTGTAATTCAGTAATACTAATTCAATGTGCTGATTTTCTTTAGAATTGTCAACATAGAATCATAGATCAATGATCAAGTATGCTATTTGAAGTTTTAATGATCAAGCATCATAGATTCATAGTATGAAATGATTTAGTTTTAGAATTATGTATATTTCTCTTATATTTTTTGGATATATAATGCATATATATATATATATATATATATATATATATATATATATATACTCTCGAATCCTCACGAATCCAAAACGGGAATTTTTTTTTTCACGAATCCACGAACCGGATTCGCGAACCCGAATCCGTCCCCGAATCCGAATCGGCAACTAAGACAAACAGGCTTCAAGCCAATACAATTCCAAACCCCACAGAAACCAAATAACACCCCGAAACAAGCGTTTAAAACTATACTATTTGCCACCACCCATAGAGCCAACGCCCACTTCGAGCTTTCGGCCACACCAAAATTACCAGGTTAGTAATACGATTGACCTTAACAACACGACACCAAAAAGGGATATTAAAAACATAACAAAAAACAACCTTCTTACTGCACGCTGCTAAACCAGAGGAGAACCCATTACAACATGACAAGCCTCACCACTCTTCCTCTGCGACGAGGGAGAGAAGAACGACGCCTACGCGGATGTCCAACCAGGAATCCAAACACCCTGCGTCGTCCGGACTGCTCGAAGGACCTAATTTCTACTTTTAAATTCGCCCATTCCGCAGCAATCCGCACCTTATAAGCTTCCTTATCCACATTAGAGGGCCACCACAAGAAGGAAAAAATCCCTTTCTCCCAACCTTCCACTTGGTCCTCAAAGCATTCGCTGTAATTGGAACTGAAACTAGAGAAAGCCCACTCCATTAAAGAGTCCAACCCAACAATCAATTCTTTGGGAAACAGAGAAGTAACCACCCACTTTACCGAGTCCTCATTGTCATTTATCTCCAGACCCCAAGCTAAGATCATCGCTACAATGTCTGCATTAACTTTCCAGTGATGTTGGGCATCTTGAAACAGCGACCCCAGAGTACGTTGAACCGCCATAATCACCCCAGGCGTCGGGCACTTGAGCAGTCGCTTTAGCCTCGAATCCGCAACCGGGCCAAAAATCGCCTTCTGTTGCAACGAAGTTTTGAAGGTGAATGTAGGCTCCATCCTTACACCCATCGCATTCACCCAAAAATTGATGCAGAAAGAGGCCCACAACACGCCATATAAAAACTCGCCACACGCACGACATTAATTCTGTCCTCTGCAAAGACATCATCAACCCAGCCTCCGTGCCATCAAAAATCATAAAACCATCCTCTAAGAATCATCCTCCCAAAACATCATTGTCCTCCTATGTCATCCCGACCTCAGCCCGCCCACGTCATCCTCCCATACTGCAAATAAAGAAAAAAGTCACAAAGAGCCAGCTCGATCAGCAAGTGGGGCAATCTTTAATACAATCCCAACGGTCACAAAATTCAAAATTTTGAAAACCAATAGGTTCCAAAGTCATAGCACATTTCGAAAGAACGTCAACCTCACCATTACCTTCCCTTCTTATGTGGCTTATTTTGAAATCTTCAAACTCCAAAAGGAGCGAATTTATGCGCTTAACATAATTGCTGAGATGCCAAGCCCCAACTCTACACTGTCTAATAGCCTCCACAATCACTAAAGAGTCACCCTCCAAATGCAATTTGGATACCCTTGTAGCCTTTGAACACTCCACCGCCCACAAAGCCGCTTTAACCTCTGCCAAATTATTTGTTCCATCTGATAACCGCTTGGAACCAAAGGCCAGAACTGAGCCATTTTCAGTCCTGAGGATAATCCCAGCCCCCGAGGGTCCAGGATTCCCTTTTGAGGCCCTATCAAAATTTGCTTTGACCCATCCACACTCTGGAACCATCCAACACTCATGCAATTTCTCCTTAAACTTATCATTATTTCTAGAGCAGCTATGAGCATATCTTAACTTGATATCTGGCCATCTATCCAACAACCTGCCGTCTTCTTTAGTGAAAAGCAATTTCCTAGAGGACTTTCTCATAAGGGCTGTACTCATCACCTTTGAGATTGCATGCTCAATTCTCCATAAAAGTCTTTCCAATGGTTTTGCAAGATCCTGAAAAATCCACCTGTTTCTCTCTTTCCAGATCTCCCACACTACAAGAGAAGGGCTGACAACCCATAAACTCGAAAGTAAAGATTTCATTTTTACCCGAGGCCAACTACCAAAGAAGTCTTTTAGATTAGGCATCCATGGACCCAACCAATTAAGTTTTTGTTGGACCATCTACCAACATTGTTCAGCTATTGAGCACCTTAAAAAAAGATGGTCAGCCGTCTCCTCTTGACAATCACACATAACAAACTTAGTTGGGCCACAGAAACCAAGCCTCTTCCTCCGCTTTGCAGTTAGAACTCTGTTTTGAACTGCTAACCAAGTAAAGGATCCTGCTTTTGGGAGGCAATCCTTGCTCCAACCTAAATCAGCAGCATTAAACCCTTCCCCAACCTCCAAAAATAACAACTTGAAACCAAGTTTAACTGAATACTCACCCAAAGAATAACTACACCAAAACACTGAATCCTCCTCATCAACCACACAAACCTCTCTACCGTTAAAAATTTCCTTTAGTAAAAGCTGCTGGGCCTCCGAGAGACCATCCATGGTTGAGTCATTCCATTGCCAAAACCCTCCAAAGGGAGTTACCTGCCACACCATATAGTCCGCCACTTGGGAGCCCCATCTATCACAAAGAAACTTCTCCAAATCCCTAAATCTATCATCATCCCTAAGAATGGGGTAGCCATTCCCCGAATCAGCCCAGAAATGGGCTTTAAAGCCATTGCCAATCTTCCTTGAAATATGGTCCGTGATGACCTGCCTGCAAGAAATAATAAAATTCCAAATAGCTAACCCAACAGGGGGGTTCCTAATAGTGAAAATCCTTTCAGCATCCCCCACATCTAAATACTTTGCTTTGAGAATCTTCACCCACAATTGGTCAAGGCATTTGTATATCTGCCAACAAAGCTTTGCCCCAAGGGCAGTATTCATAACATTCCAATCCCTTAGCCCTGCACCTCCAAACGCTTTAGGCCTACAAATTTTCCTCCATGCTAACAGAGGCAACTTCCCAGTTTCTGAAGAACCACTCCAAAAAAATTTCCTTATTTTCTGTTCAATCACACCAGTCACCTTCTTAGGAATATTCAAACACAACATAGAGAAAATAGGAACAACAAAAACCACCGTTTTAAGCATTAGAATGCGCCCTGCCGCCGAGAGCCACCTGCCTTTGTAGCCTTCCAAACTACGCAAACATTTGGAAACCAAGTCTTTCCATAACACTGCTTTGTTCCTACCTTGAAACAAGGGTATACCCAAGTATTTCCCAGGCAGAGAACCTTTTGTAATATTAAAGATCCTGCAAATCGATCTTTGAGTGCACAAGGGAGTATTAAAGAAAAAAATCTCAGATTTATGCCAATTTATAATTTGACCAGAGACCTGCCTATAAATGTCGAGAGTCTTTTTCATAACTCTGGCCTCTCTTTCCAAGGCATCCCCAGCAAGAAAAGTGTCATCAACAAATTGGAGATGGGTAATAGCTTCAACCCCCACAGCCACCTTCACCTCTTTCCATGAGCCATCTCTCCTCTTACATGAAATCAACCGACCTAAAACTTTCGCCAAGATGATGAAGAGAAAAGGGGAGAGAGGATCCCCTTGTCTTATGCCCTTTGTTAATGCAAAAAACCCTCGAGGGCTACCATTAACCAAAATAGAGAACCGAGGGGTGCTGATGCAGCTATGCACCCAAGAAATCCAATGCTGATCAAAACCAAATCTCTGCAGAACTTTAACTAGAAAGTCCCTATCTACTTCATCATAGGCCCTTTTAATATCCAACTTCACCATGATCTTCTCAAGTTTTTTCAGCCTTATAGAATGGATTAACTCATGAGCAATAATAACTCCTTCATAGATAGAGCGGCCCAGAGAGAAGCCACTTTGTTCAGTTGAGATAACCACATTAAGAACTTTCTTCAGCCTATTTGCCATTACCTTGGAGATAATCTTATAAATAGTATTGCATAGGGCAATAGGTCTGAGATCATCAAAGGAAATCACTTTATCTCTTTTTGTGACAAGGGCAATAAAGGTATTGTTAAAATTTTTAAGAACAAACCCCCCTTTGCGAGACTCCACCACCGCCCAAATATCATTAGCTAAAAGTTCCCAAAAAACCTGAAAAAAGAGAGCAGGAAATCCATCAGGCCCAGGCGCTTTGTCCCTGCCTAGACTCCATAAAGCCGATTTAACTTCTGCTAAAGACACAGAATCAGTCAACATTTTATTCTGGTTTTCAGACACAACACAAGGGATACACGTTAAAATCTCATCTTCCAATGAAGGGGATTTGGGGTGTTGTTGTCCCTGATCAGTGAAGAAGTCTACCGCAACTTTGTTTATCCTTGGAGGATCTTCCACTAGATTTCCATCCTTACCAACTATAGAGAAAATTTTATTGTGTGCTCTACGGGCCTTCACCGAGTTATGAAAGAATTTAGTATTGCGATCACCTTCAGCCAACCATGTTTCTCTAGATTTCTGTCTCCAAAAAACCTCCTCCTTCGCAAGAACCTCAGCATACACCTGGCTGAGATTCTTTTCCTCCTCAAAGTCCTCAGCCTTCATTCCACCACTAATGATCCTTTCATTTAAAACCTTCAAAGCTTCCTCCACTCTTAACTTTTGAGAAATTTTTTTTTGAAAGTGGACCCTGTTCCATATTTTAAGTTGTTCTTTTAAGGATTGTAGTTTTTTGAAAAAAGAGAAAGCATAGTTACCTTCAAAAATAGGGGAATGTAGCCACCATTGCTTCACTAAATCCTTAAACCCTTCTTCTCTTAACCACATCGCCTCAAATTTAAAAGGGCACCGCTTTGGGGTTGAATCTTCCTGCAAATGCAACGCTATAGGGAAATGATCCGAACCATGAATGGGCATTATGACCTCTTCAACATTCCAATTACATTTGGACCAATCACCAGTCATCAAAAACCTATCCAACTTTTCAGCAATATGAACAAAACCTTTTCTGCGGTTAGTCCATGTGAAATCACCTTTCTTAAAAGGGATATCAAAAAGACCATTATCAACCACAAATTTATTAAAATCCACCTGGCTTGGGAGCATCCATCCTCTACCTCCCTTCTCCGCAGGGCATAAAACAACATTAAAATCTCCACCTAGCACCACCATTTCATCTGTTAACACAACCAAGAGATTCGTTAACTCTCTCCACACAATCCTCTTCTCTCGATCCTGAGTAGGGCCATAAACATTTATGAGATTAAAAGAAGCTCCAAGTTATTTCGAAATCACTTTACACCATTGCCAATGAGGGTTACTCTGCATAACTACAAGCTCCACAACATCCTCCTTCCACAACACACCTAAACCTCCCGAAGCTCCCACCGCTGGAACCCAAGAGCATTTCCATCGTCTAAAACATCTGCTACACATATCAAAACTATCTTGCTTGAACTTAGTTTCTTGAAACATCACCACATTAGGCCTTGCTTGATCCAACCCCCGCTTGATCAGGCGAAGCTTGTTAGAGGCATTGCAGCCTTTGACATTCCACGAAAGCAGCCTCATTGCTTTCGGGAAGAGACATACTCTCTTCCCAATCTCAATTTGCTTTGACCAGCCGCACTACTAGCTATTTGGATCAAAGACTTGATTGACTTGCATCCTTTCTTCTTTTGTTCACCAACCTTGACTTTAGAGTTTGTGGCATCTGATTGAGACAGTGTTCTTTTGTCTGTGAATCCCTGTTCCCCATCTAAACCCAGAAAATCTTCCTCTTGCACATTATCCATCTCATTCTCCATATCTGAATCCATCTCTCCATCACTAGAATCTTGGTCTGAGTTAAACAAGGATTCAAGATTTCGGATGGGGGAGATTTGGATATCCTTAAAAACCTGCTCCTCAGTGGACTCTACAAAAACATTTTCAGTGAAAGGGTACCCTGGGCCCATTGGGGGATCAATCACCTGATTGCCAACCATCCCAACATTAAAATCCATATGATCTTCAAGAGAGGTCTTTGCATTTCCATCAGTGGGGATGATGTGCAAGGCATCACTGGAGCTCCACCGGTGCAGCCCCAAAGCGTAAAAAAGCATCCAAAGACAGGGGAGCCGGTGCCTGAGACTGTGCTTGAGCAATTTCATCAGTTTGAGAGTTTTCCGAGGGCTGATGTAAAACCATCTCCTCCAGAGGCCAATGAATAGGAGTTTGAGAGGTCTCTTGCTGAAATCCTGGAATGATTTGACATTCCCAAGCTGCCGCCAAGACTAATAAATCTTTATAGGACTGTTTCTGTGCTACCTCTAGCTTCTCCGACAACATCAGAGCTTGCTGTAATAACCGAGCCTCCATTAGGTCTTTACCCTTACCATGATTCAAACCCGAGCAATCCTTTGAGTCATGGTCTTCACTCAAGCATACCTCACAAATCAATAGCTCATCTTCAAAAGATAAAGGTTCTCTCCAAGTTCCCTCCGAGATTACCAATTCCACCATTTCTGGTAAAGGATGACTAGCATTCCAAATAATGCAAATCCTTGGGAACATCTGCATGGAGACCTTATCCACCATTTCTACTGCCTTAACAAAGGTCCCCAACTTTGCCCCAATGCTCTGATAAGATTCCTCATTCCAGTATTCCTGTGGGAGGCTTCGAAGACCCACCCATATAGGATAGGTGAAAATGGTTTCCTTTGTAGGATCAAAGTTTGATTCCCATTTTTAAAAGAAAAGCCTTTCCCATCTAAAAAATAGGGCCCACTATTTAAAATCCAGTCCCTATCCTGGGCACTGTCAACTACAATCATCACAAACCCATTCTCTAAAACTTTGAAGCTTTTAACAGAGCCCCACTGTTTGTCACACCAAAACTTGATCTTGCTAACTGCAGGCCACTCCCCTCCCCACTTCAAGAAAAAGGCATGGTCTTTAAGGAAGCTTACCGTTTCCATGACCGAAGGGTTGGAGATGTTCAGGCCTACCACCCTGCATTGTTGAATAACAAGCTCCACATCCTTCTTTTGATCTTGTTCCATTGCAATCTTAGGTCTCCAAAACTTCCGCACCACTTGACTGAAATCCACATTACCCCCAAGGGCCGTGGATGTGAAACGTCTGACAGAATGGCCTCCAAAGCCATTTCCATTGCTCCTATGCCCAAAAGACCTTTCCTCATTGAAAGATTTTTGCTCCCAACGAGATCTATCTGGAACCCTACCATTTGAAGGCCTTCCAAATTTCCTCTAATTGAGAGGACGAAAAGGCCATCTGGCATCCCTGTATTCCCTACCTCCATGTCTTCTAAATGGAGCCCTTCCATTGTGTACCTCCTGGTTCCAAAAACCGCCCTGAGAGCGACCACCAGACCTACATGCGGGCCCTAGAGTTGATCCCTATCTCCAACGGTCCATTTTTTTTCCGCTAGAATCCTTTCTCTTTATTGGAATATTGTAATGTTTCTTTAATTGTCATCTTAGTTAGTCTTTAGTTTATTAGGTAGTTTCTATTTTCATCTTTAGTTCACGATTGTTTCTTTTAGAAACATCCTCTTTGTAAATCTATATAAGGAGCATTCATCTCCTCTGTTTAATACAATATTGATTTACCATAACATTGTATCAGAGCGGGTTGATGGGATTTCATAAAATTTGGTGATTTTTTTACGAAATATTTGAGCCTCTTTTGATTTGGAATTTTTTTCCAAAAAATTGTTTTTTGATTTTTTAAAATAAAAATCATTGAAGGTATTTTATGAAAATTTTGTGGTTTGTCTTCGAAGATTTTTGCTGAAAATTGCGAGCTTGGTCAAGGGTTTTGATTGCACGATATTTTCCTAGTTTGAGCAAAAGTCTCTGATTTTCGAGGGTTGAATGTACTTGCATGTGCTTTTTGTGAGTTGCATGATGCTTGCATGTTCTGTTTACTTCTCGAAGTCTCGTGTTTTGCCGCATGAAGGTTTCAATGATGGATTTTCATAATTTTTTCCCTTAAATTTTTTTGATGGGTTTTAATAATTTTTTCCCTTAAAAAATTTCTGATTTTTTAATTAGCAAAGTTGCGTGGGATTCCTTTGTGGGTTTTTACCATTTTCTTTCTAATAAAATGATGATTTGTAATCTTGGGTTTGTCGATATTTTCCTAAAAAATTGTGACTGTTTGCAGTCTGTTTTGGGGCGTCTTGCTCTTTTGTAAAAGTTTGGAGGGTTTGCCGATTTTTCCTCAAAATCGTGGTAGCTGTTCTCGGTATGTCTTTGGCTACAGGGAAGGACAACTTTGTTATCCAACATCAGATTGGACATTTTGTGATGATTTTCGATTAGAAGTTTTGCAGATTCTAGGAGGGTTAGTGGCAGACTCATCTCAGTGGCAGAGTTAATGGCAGGCTTTTGTTTCTTGTTGTAGAGCATTCTGAAGAAGGGGGTAGCCTTCTCTATTTTTTCTAGACGGATTTTGGCTACCCTTGGCCATTGACATTCTGCAGATCCAAGGAGGGTCTCAGCAGTAGCAAATTTTTTGAAGAATTTATGACCACAAAATGTGTACAGTCTTTTGTAGGGTGGTTAAACGATGACCATTAAGGGAGGGTATTATAATATTGTAATGTTTCGATTTTGGTCATCTTAGTTAGTCTTTAGTTTATTAGGTAGTTTCTATTTTCATCTTTAGTTCACGATTGTTTCTTTTAGAAACATTGTCTTTGTAAATCTGTATAAGGAGCTTTCATCTCCTCTGTTTAATACAACATTGATTTACCATAACACCCTTTTCCAGAAGAACAAAATTAGTTTGTAGTGTTTCTTATAAAATTCAACTACTTAGCCAATGCTGTTTGTAAGAGTCCTACTAGAAGTTATACCTTTTCTTTTTATTTCCTGGGTTGATGTTCTATATATTCCATTACAGCTATTCCCAGACTTATTGACTTGTAGTAGTTACTAAGCAATTTTAGTGCATGCAGGAATGGGCAGGAAACACAAGAGTGGTCAGGGTGATGCCAAATACGCCTTGTCTTGTGGGTGAAACGGCAGCAGGTGATAATTGACATATTCACCCTTGATTCATTAATACATTCTCCTTGATTGATGTGTGCCACCTTGCATTTTTCATTGAAGCTCTATTTGGTTTTACTTATTTTATAAATAATGTACTCTCCAAAGCTTGTTTTAGTCTCTGGCAAGAGAAAACTATGCTGATAACTATTTTTGACATTACGGAGCTTGCTATCATACTTCAAATATTGCTCATTGAAATCAGTAATAAAGAACATCAACCACATGCTAATTATTTTATAAATTTATAGGAAGCTTTATTGTTCTTGAGATTAAATCAACATGGAAAGGTGAACTTACTCTAAATTATCCTTTTTGTTGCTGCAAAAACTGTACACTGGAAAGTACTATATGTCATTATCATGTTACTAAATTTTACAGCAGTATGTAATGTCCCCTTTTTGGGATTGCCTTAAGTCTTGCTCTAAAATCACAAATTCCATTAAAATAAATAATGTAAGATAGTTAGAGATATAACCATACCAATTAAGATGCCTTTTAACAAGATAAGTCCTGATTTAAGTCCTGCAACCATATTAAACTATATTTGTGTGTATGTGTCTTAATTATTTCTACAAGGGTTGGGGATCAAACATATGAGTACAAATATATCACAATCAATTAGATAGGTTAAGTCACACCTATATTTATTACTAGTATTCAATCAAAATAGGGTTTGAATGAGGGAGTATAGATTGGCCCAAAGCAATCTTCACACTAAGCCCAAGAGCCGACACTTGCTCTCTGGGCCCCAAGTGGCAGGCACATTTGACATTCAGCGTGGGGTGGTCTACCTAGTGGGATGCTTGCATCTGTGCTCCCTATTCATGTTTCTTTGTCATCCTCTTATGATTGTGAGCATGATAGGTTGGCTTGTTACTAGTATTCAATCACAATAGGGTTTGAATGAAGGAGTATGATAGATTGGCCCAAAGCAATCTTCACACTAAGCCCAAGAGAAGACATTTACTCTCTGGGCCCAAGTGGTAGGCACATTTGACATTCAGCATGGGGTGGTCTACCTAGTGGGATGCTTGCATCTGCCCTCCCTATTCATGTTTCTTTGTCATCCTCTTATGATTGTGAGCATGATAGGTTGGCTGGAAGCAATTTTGACGCTAAGCCCAAGAGTGGACACTCACCGTCTTGGCCCCAAGTGGAAGGCATATTGGACATCCAACATGGGGTGGTCTACCTAGTGGGGTGCTTGTATCTGCCCTCCCTATTATTCATGTTTCCTTATTCAGCCTTTAATGACTGAATTCTCAAACAATCAACCATTGTAGAGGTTGGAAAGGAAATCGCAATACGGTGCCCTAAAACCCTCCTATCTAAGCTCAAGAGTGGACACTCACCCTCTTGGCAAGCACATTGGACATCCAGCACGGGGTGGTCTACTTAGACAGTGATCTCGTATTTGCTCCTCTTTCTTGCATTTCCTCCACTTCTCCACATGATTGCTTGCCTAGTTAAAGCTAGATTAATGATTTAGAATATGTACTTCACATTATCATACAACAATTATTGATTCTACTATTTCATACTTTTTTTTTTTTTTGATCGGTAAAAGGCCGAAGCCCTGTAAAATTTTATTATTATATTAAAATTTTTTAATACATGTGACCCCGCTCGCTGCGGGCGCTGGTAGGAAAGAGCAGGGTGGAGAAAACCTCCAGCCTAGCTCGGGACCCGAGGTCCTGTACTTATACAGTTTTACGTGGTCATACCCACGACTCAACCATAGTCAAGATTTTATTATTACATATTCCTCGTGGGCATCCCCACTTTTTATACAAGATGAGTCTTATATCTGTTCAAATTACCTCCTTTCAGTGGGCATACCCACTGCTCGATAATATCGAGTAAATACAAATACAACTCTTCCATTGCTGCTTTTAAATGGTACATTTTATCGTTACATCATTAAGTATGTGAATTTGTATACATCCATGCTGGAGATATATGATCTGGTGCTAAAGGTAGCTTCTTAAATGTGTCCTCCTGAAAAACACAGCAAAACTCTACCACTCCAACTAATCAAGGGTTAATATTAAAAGAGCTATTATGTAAAGACAGCAAAAATACTATAACCTTCTTTTATTTTGTCTCTGAGATATCTGCTGTACTGTAAGAATTAATGCATAAATAAGCTAGACTTTTCATAACTTAAACCTGACATTCCAATGTATCATATAAGTCAAAAGGAGAACCTCCAATTATATTTAACATATCCTATGAAGTTCACTTAGTATTTAAAGATTATGAATCTACTTTTAGTTGGATTAACATCAGCTTCTTGAACTAATATAATTTGATTCTCCCATCTCAGGATATATGCTCAAATGTTATTCAGCAATTCAAGTCAGGCCTGTGCTGTATACTATTTGAGCATATCTTTTACGCATTCTACATATATATATATATATATGATGCTGACATAGGCAAAAGTTTAGATAATGATGCTATCTAAAGCGAACAGAAGTATCATCATATCCAATTTTATTTCTTTATTATTATCTGCATATAGAAGTGTTGCTGCTATTATGAGGATATGCTCTTATCTGTGATCATTTAAGGTGCTTCTACTAATTCTGATAGCCAAACTGGTCAAAATCCTGGATAGAAATTTTCTAAGTCAACCAAGCTTCTCTTACTTGTTGAGAGAGGCGGCCATCTATCTCAGCAAGGAGATCTTACAGAAGAGTTACAACTTGTCGAATACTAAAGAGATCATCTATCATTCAACATTGTAATAATTGACTTATGCTAAAAAGATATATACAAGCTTATCTAAAGAGATAAATACATGCTTATCTACATATATGTATATACCTTGATCTTCTTTATATACATATATGCAAATGCAGTGATTATCTATATTTACTTATATGTATATAAATGATTATATATATATATATATATATATATATATATATATATATATATATACATGTTTATATATGCATATGCAGTGATCAAAACATATATACATATATATAAAAGCATATACATATATATGAATATACATATATGCATATATCTTGATCAAACATATACCTTTATATGTATATATGCATATGCAGTGATCAAAACATATACATTTATATGTATATACATATATATAAGAACATATATATATATAAGAACATATATATATATATATGTATATATGTTTGTATACAGGATGTATAATTAATTTCCATGTTTACTGTTTCAGAGAAATGTAAAAAAGATAAAGGAACCATTGCAAGATATGATAACAACGCTTAAAGAATGTCAATTCATGCTTGTCTGTTAAAGTTTATCTGCACAAAGGAGAAAGTGCCCGATACTATGCATAGTGATTTATTATGCCGAAAGCATTACTTGTGTATAACTTTCAGTCTTATCTTACCTTACCTGTGCAGAGATCGATCCAACATGCTAAAAGAGGTGATATAACATACTGTATGATTTATATTCCTCTATGTAATGCTTTGTACATATCTTGCTGTAGTTTTTCATACCTATTCACTGTTACATCTTATCCTTGTTTGAATAGTTGCTCTGTATATCATTAAACATAATATACAAAGGCTTATATGTACCTTACATCAATATATGTTTTCCTCTCTGTAGAGCCCATATTGCCATACTGCATTAATATTCTAATTTCCTTATTAGGCTATTAACGTTTGTTTAAACCACATAGGGAGAGGGTGAGACAGATAAGAGGCATCTGTTGATGCGTTCATAAGGTGCTTCGAAATATAAGTGTATTCACACATATTTGAGCATATATGTATATGTGCAGAGGACTGCAGATGTATACATATTATACCTAATGAAATCCTTGTAAAATATGTTTATATTTGCGTGTTTTGAGGATTGGCTGCTTAGGCCTTTAGGATAGAGAAGGAATTAGGATAGTATTGTTGCCCAAAATTTCCTATTCTGCAAATTTGGCCAAGTTTCCAGGTCTCTATTTTTATCCCACCCTGCTGTAACTTGTTTTCATTTTTGCGAAGTAGATCCTCAAAGTTTCATGGCTTGCGATCTAAGACCCATGTTCTTCAATATGTTGTCAAGCCCCAGTTCAGATCGCATAACCTAATTCGCAAAACCCTCAGAGATATTCAAGTTTGAATGGTTGCAGGAAATACTGTTGCAGGGTTTAAAAAAAAAAAGGTTCTGTGTCGAAAACCCTCTGTGTTTTCTTCCTTTTGGTTTGAAAGCTCAGGATGTTTTCGACCTTTGCCCTGAAAGCTCAGGATGATTTCGACTTTCGTCCCGAAAATCCTCTGTGTTTTTGACCTCTTCACATCTTCGCACCAGTTCTTCCTAATGACAACATTCTTTTTATGTGCGCAACTCCGACCAGGTGGGCCCAATCAGCAGTCAAGAAAAGCTATTTTTATGTTGGTCGCATGATCGCATGCGGTCTCAAGACCGCATGCGACCATGCGACAAGCCGACAGGTGGTTTGCGGACCAGTAGGGTGACATCATGCGGTTGGTCGCATGATCGCATGCGACTTTCTAACCGCACGCGATCATGCGACAAGCAGTTGGGTCCGAAGTGCCAGGTTAGGGAGATGTGTTAGTTTCTCATTCACCGACTAGTGGTGACGATCATTTGCAGGTGGGTCCGGATTACTTAAGTGAAGTGCCAGTGCAGTGAATATCCGACGGTTGTCGCATGTTCTCATGGGATCTTTCGAGCCCATGAGATCATGCGACAACCGTCCGATGAGGATCTCAATGGCTCGTGGGTCTGATGGAGTCTCAGTTTGCGATGACCGTGCGGTGAGGATCAATGGCGGTCGCATGATCTCATGGGATCTTCTGACCCCATGAGATCACGTGCCCGCCGTTAGATTAGAATCTCAGTTGGTGGGCCCGGGGATGGTAAAATGGATTCGCGGTTGCGCGGTTAAGAGATTTCACGTGGTCGCTGGATGTAATCGAGGTTAAGAAAAAGTTAAGCGACATGGCGACTAAGAGGGAAAATAAACCCAGGGTGAAGCTGGGGTTAAAATTGCAGTCGGATCTCAAGCGCGGGTTTTTAGCCAGCAGTTTGAATTTTTGGTTAGCCTGAGGTGTCTTGCATGACAAGAAGACAGATAGTAAAGGCTTGTCGCATGATTGCATGCGGCTTTCTAACCGCATGCGATCATGCGACCATTGAGTAAGGAGATGTTAGGGAGAGACAGAAAGGAAGAAGATTTACCTTAAAATATGATTTAATTACTCTTATTTGTACTATTTCATACTTAATATAATTGCAAAATATAAGATTATTGCAGGATATATACTTTCAGTCTGCTGTTGCAATTCAGACTGATCTGACTAGATGCCTTTTACCTCTCTGGATGCTGATCACCACTCTCTTGGATGAGTACTACTGCTCAATGTTTTAATCTATCTATTGGATCACTGAATATTGTTTGCTCTCTTATGAGGATCGATGTTCCTTTTGAATTAATTGCTTGATGCCTTCTCTCCCCTTGTAGTCTTCCATTTTATATCTTAACGTCTTATGAAGAGAGACGTCCCTTGGGAGTTGCCGCTCTTTAGGAAATGGATGTGCCTCTTCAGAACTAATTGCTGCTATTTGTTTGTTCACTTAATCGAACCTTTAAATGATATTTTGCCTTTATAGATAATTGGATCATTGCTTCAGTGCTTTAATTGCTGTTTAGCATAAATTAAATCTTGTTTCTTTGCCTCTCCTTCAATTAGAATTGCAGCTTATAATATACTGCTGCATTTTAATTGCTGTCCCTTAGGTAATTATTGTCCTTAGTTAATTAATGCATGATCATTGCCTGGTCTTATAATCTTTGGCCTAGCATGTTACTTCAGAAAATTGTGAAGTCTTATAAATAAGATGATTTTCACGGTCATCTCTATGGTGGGGCATGACATATTAGTAAAACATGCTATGTCTGTCTAGACATTTTTGTAACTTTTGATTCATCTTTGACATACTCACATATGAATACTCTCCTTTTGATTTTCTTGATGTTTATAGCTTTGATCAGATAAAATGATCATAATGTTATAAGAAAATAAATAAGCAATATATATATATATATATATATATATATATATATATTGTTATTATATATATATTAATATACATAGTTATAATATATCTCTTTATAATATTGAATCAAATAAACTTAATATAAATTGATAATATCATTCATATTAATATTACCGATTTGTATCGGTTAATATTAATAATGTCCAATCTTATTAAAACCGATTAACCGATTTGTATTGGCTAAAGCAATATTATCGGGCAGTTCATTATATTATCGATCAGTTCATTATAGTATTGGGTGACTTGGTAGAGATACCGATTAGTATCGGTTTAACTTAACATTGATACCAATGGATATCGGTTGGTATATGAACGTCGAGTATTAACAATCACCGATTAATATCGGTTAGTCATGAAACCGTACCGATTAATATTGTGGAAAGACATGTTGATGAACAGACATGTCTCCACGTGTGGAGACATGTTGATGTGGAGACATGTCTCTTCGTCAACATGTCTCCACTTATATATAGATCTTTCATGATCGAATGACGATAAGTATATACAACATACAATACAAGTCTCATTCATCCAATCAGCATAATATTGATATTAATATATTTATATATATCTGTTACTATATCATTAATAAATATATATATATATATATATATATATATATATATATATTGTGATTAAATATATATTATATAGATATTGGATTTTGAAAAGAAAATTAAAAGCCATATATTCTGATCTAAAATTTAACATGGTATCAGAGCCAGGTTTCTTCGCTCAAGCCTAACTGCTTGAAGGAAGATTTGATTAGATTGAAGGAAGATCAAGATCAGATTTTTGGGAAATCTTGTACCTACAAAATGGCAAATGGAATCAGACTCGAAGACAGACATGAAGGTTGTTCAAATTTTGAATCGTGGAAACTCCGAATAATGTTGGTACTAAGGAAGAATGAGCTAAAGACAATAATAGAAAATCCTTTTAAACTTGATGGAAATGATGAGCAGAGTCTTCGGGAAAAGGACAATACTAGAGCAATGGAATTATTAGTAGATGGAGTAAAAGATCATCTACTACCTATCATCACAAAGTTAGACTCTGCATATGACATGTTCAAAGCCTTGGAAAACATGTTTGAGATCAACAACACCAGCAGAATTCTTACTCTTAAAAATCAACTCTCTAATATTAAAATGAATAAAGGAGAGACTATCACCTCATATTTTATGAGGATAATAGAATTAAGGAATCAACTCTCTTCAATTGGTCACATTTATTATAATAAGGAGTTAACTATGATAACTCTAAATGGGCTCCCTATCTCTTGGGAAAACTTTAGACAAGGAGTAAGTGCTTGCACCAAACTCCCCAAATTTGATCGACTAAAAGCTGACTGCATTCAAGAAGAGTGTAACCTAATATCTAGAGGAACCATGGAATCCACTAATGAAGATGTTCAGGTTCTCGTCACTAGTTTGAAAAGGAAAAAGGGCAAGAAGTCATATGATCAACAACCGTTCAAGAAACCTTGAAACCTCTCTACAATACGATGTTTCAAATGCGACAAATATGGTCACACTGCAAGAAAGTGTCCTGACAAACTTAGACTGCAAGATTCCCTTGCTAAAGTCAATAATTCAAATGTGTATTAAGAGAAATATGTATTCTAAAAGAAATTCAAGATACCTTGTGATTGAGAGGGAGTTCACTTGTAAAGATAGAACACTTCTGAGGTAAACCTGACACGATTATTTGTGTAATCATAAGGAAGTGACGACTTCCAAATGATTATCACTTGTATTTGTTAAAGTTATTGGAAGGTGACGATCTTACAATAGCTTGATAGACATCTTGTGATGATTTAAACAGATTTTAACTTGTGGATAGAATCGCCGATTGAGGCAATCCATCCGGGAACGTGTGGATAGAATCGCCGATGGAGGCAATCCACACTAAAGCTCGTGAGCTTGTGGATAGAATCGCCAATGGAGGCAATCCACCTGAGAACTTGTGGATAGAATCGCTGATGGAGGCAATCCACCTGAGAACTTGTGGATAGAATCGTCGATGGAGGCAATCCACCCGAGAACTTGTGGATAGAATTGCTGTTGGAGGCAATCCACTTGAGAACTTGTGGATTAAATCGTCGTTGGAGGCAATCCACATATTGGAATATGTTTCTATTGATTACATCATGAGAATTGATATTCCTTGTTAGACCATATCCCTGATAAAAGACTTTATGAACAGACTTTAACAATTTATGAACTTATTGTGATTTACATTTGATTTTTATCTTCCCTAGCTAAGGAGTGTTGATGTTTATAGCTTCGATCAGATAAAATGATCATAATATTATAAGAAAATAAATAAGCAATATATTAATATATATATAATTATATTGTTATTATATATATATTAAAATACATAGTTATAATATATCTCTTTATAATATTGAATCAAATAAACATCATATAAATTGATAATATCATTCATATTAATATTACCGATTTGTATTGGTTAATATTAATAATGTCCAATCTTATTAAAACTGATTTGTATCGGCTAAAGCAATATTATCGGGCAGTTCATTATATTATCGATCAGTTCATTATAGTATCGGGTGACTTGGCAGAGATACCGATTAGTATCGGTTTAACTTAACATTGTTACCGATGGATATAGGTTGGTTAATGAACGTCAAGTATTAACAATCACCGATTAATATCAGTTAGTCATGAAATGGTACCGATTAATATTGTGGAAAGACATGTCTCCATGTCTCTTCATCAACATGTCTCCACTTATATATAGATCTTTCATGATCGAATGACGATAAGTATATACAACATACAATACAAGTCTCATTCATCCAATCAGCATAATATTGATATTAATATATTTATATATATCTGTTACTATATCATATATATATATATATATATATATATATATTGTGATTAAATATATATTATATATATTGAGATTATATATATATATTGGATTTTGAAAAGAAAATTAAAAGCCATATATTCTGATCTAGAATTTAACAGATTTGATTAATCATTATTATTTAATATATGATGAGACAATAGCAGACAACACCAAAATGATTTTCAGGTGTTCTATTATCTCTGTGTAAACTGGTGGACACGCCTCTTGTAATAGTCACGTGGAGGATTGAAGTTGATATCTCACAGTGTTCTGATTGAAAATGCCTCCTAATGCATTGGTTTGGGATGTCTCTTATAATATGTTGTCTTTTGAAAAGTATGCGTCTTAGCTTGGCACACCTATGCTGTGACCTGAGGATATAAGAGACAATAGCATAGAATCTAACAATGCTTAACTTGAACAAATGGTCACTATTGAGTCATTGACAAGGGGCCTGTTATCAAGTCCATCATTACATCTATCCTGAGATTATAATACAACAGTCAACCTATATGCTCTGAAAACTTAATAATTCTACACCAATCAACCCGAAACCTGGTTATTTGAAGGTTAACTGTTTGAAGGTGAACACAAAACCTGGATTTCCTTTTTGCCATCCCATCATACCAGAACCTTGTTCAACAACTGGCAACTTAGGATTTGCTTAATTTCCCATGACACTCAGAATAAGAGAAAACATGAATATGCTTAAGGATTCATCAAAACGTTGGGAAGTATCACTAAAACAATGTACTGTTCATTAAATTGATACATAAAAATAAATGTCATGACCAAATTTTAAATCAACACAAACCTATTGCCAAATATTAAAGATGTTTAGATGAAGGAAAGGTTATGCTGAACTATCTATGACATGCATGTATATGCTCTAATTCTATGCTAACAAAGTGAAAACAGAATTAATGTATCAGGCAACTAAGACAACAGACTCTGAATTGACAGGGGCATTCATCAAAACACGTTCCATTGACAATGAAGTTGATTCTATTAAGCTGTCCAAAATAGTTAACTATTATCAACAACAAATATTAATTGACTTTGAAGCATAAAGATTGTTCAAGAGTTTGCATTATGGTCAGCCTTTCCTTCCCTATATTTAAGAGGTCTCAAATAAAATTGTCAAAATTTTGTAGAGGAATGTAGTTTGTGTTTTTCCTATCCAAGTCTCTTCAAATTAACAAAGGAAAAAGTTGATCCCAAGCAGAATGTTGGGGTGTACTGTATTAAGTATTCTAGCTTTCATTGTTATATAGTGGAAAAGGGAGATGTATATGTTGGCTAAAATTTTTGTAAGTCACTGAAACCACAACTTACAAAATTGTGACTTTAGGCAACGTCTCGTGAGATTTCTCTCTCCTCTCAGCAATAGGGGAGGCTCCCTTCTTACCGTAGGTGGCTTCAATAGGAACTTAACTGTAATTACAAAAGGGTCAGTTCTCTTAATCAATTCCTGTTTTTTCAGGAATGATTTGCAAACAACTACAACTTCAAAGTCTACAAAAAACACCTATTGCTACGATAATACTGGTGGCTCGGTGGTTGACATAAGAACAACTCCTAAGACAGCAATTTACTATAATATTTTGGTGGAATAAGAACATGACCCAAAGTCTCTTGCGATTAATCTAAATTTAGAAATCACTTAGAACAACTAGTAGGGCACAAAGTCTCTCACTAATTATCCTTAAACTTAAATAAAACACTCAAAACCGAAGGCCAAAGTCTTCATTTCTTAGTAATTGCAGCCACTAATTAACTATAGCAATCCTTTTTCTTGAAGCACGAAGTCTTCAAGAAACCAAATTGAACGCTCAAATGATTCACACAAGGTAAGCTAAAACCGAATTCAAGAAAGATTAACTAATGCAACATAAGAATACATTAATCAATCTCAAGATTTACAACACAAAGTTTGGAAAATCTTGCTTCTTTTATTCAATCTAGAAAATTGCACCACGAAACTCAAAGTCTTTAAGATACAAGATATCCAAGCATAGCTTTCTTGCACAAAACAAAAGATGATTATTTACAATGAGCTCCCTCCTTTATATAGGAAAAGAGGAGAGGAAAAAGTGGAGAGAAAAGGGGAAAACCTCAACCACCTTGACTTATTCAATAAAAAACTATCTAACTTTGACTTATTCAATGCTACAAGGCCTAAAGCACTTGCAACTTGATTACATGAAGCTACTATACAGATACATGTTTCCCTGTATTTACAATGTGTTCATGCTCTGCATGTAATCTGTCATAAAACCTACTCTATGAAAGCATGTAAAAAGAAGTTAAGTGTCCACGACACTTAGGAGCTATCTTCATAAACCATTCACAAAAGCTTCGAATCTACTAATAGACTCGTGTACAACAAATGGATCTAGTGTACTTGTGTTGTTTTACGAATTGTATCTGCACCTTTAGAGATGACTTTGTTGTAATCTCCAATGTTCTTCTGAAGGTTGCTCAACAAAAGTTTGTAGCTTGTTAACTTATCTATGGTGCTGAAATCGAAATCACTCGCCTCAAGCTGTAGGCGAATCACCCTTGCAAACTTTGTCATGGCAGCCTCTTCCTCAACTAGTGCACCATTTTCAGCAACCACCTCACAAGCTAGCTCCTTGAAACTATTCTTGATTTCGGGTTCCTACTCACTGCACAAGCCTATTGCCGCCTTCAAGTCTGTCACTAACCCCTAGAGAACATGCTGCTTGTTGATCATTAAATCAGAGTAATCACGGTACATGTCCAATGAGGAAATGACCCCGTATTCACATAGTGTATCCAAGTCAACATTTGACATATTGCTCCAGACATCTAAATCTCCTTCCAACACATTCAATTGTTGGTTGAAAGATGCAGGGGGCTCGTTAAGTTTAGCAACACTTGCTTGAGTATTTTTCAACACCCTAAATCTATCCTTGATTACCTGATCACCCTGTGAATGCAAGTAATTGCACCAATCATCTATGGCTTTGACCTTGCCTTCCATCTGTTCAATATGCCTGTTATGCTCTTCTGGGAGAGATGTGGAGATGGGTTCAACTCTCTGAGAGGAGTTGTTCATCTTTTTGATTGTTTCGAGAAAACGTGTGACCTCTTCCTTCAATCGGTTCTTCTTCTCCCACAACTTGTCATTCCTTTGTGTCAGCAAAGCAACTACATCCTGTGCATCCTATTGATAGCCCAACCGCGTTTGTTTGCCAAGTTCAACTCTAGTGAACTTGTAATCAGTGGCTGGCATCTGTTAATAATTATAGCCTTTCGGCCAAGATCAAACAGAACAAATAAATTAATAATTAAATTAATTATACGCTTGTACGATTTTATAATAATAAGGATATTATTATAAATATAAATATATATATTGACAATTAAATTGAGGGCCCAAGGTAGGCCAGGTCGGCTCTCTTAGAAGAGGGTGTAAATTGTTATTGTCACATATATATATTGGTGTGATTCTTGGAGAGGAGACACCAAAAACATAACGTGCTTCCCTCCCCCAAAGGTTTGATATTCTGCCTTGAGCGAATTTGGAGTAAAAGCTGGTTGTAATAATAAATAAGGGCAATGTATTAAAGGCTGTGAATCATTCCCTGTTGTGCGATCTCAGTCTAGGGCAGTGCCATGCATTGCGAACTTGAAGGAGCTGCTATATGTGCTGCGAACTTTGTGAGCAGCAATATTATTCATCCTTACCTGCGATTTCAGTTTGGATTCTGCAACATACACTCTGAGGTATGAGTTGGTGACAGCAGTCAACATGAACAAGAATTTTGAGCATTAAGGCATCTAGGAAGGCCAAGGAGTGAAGATCTGCAATTAAAGGATTTGCTTCGTGGATCAGGGATCCTTAACAAATCATTATGCAAGAGAAAGGACAGACCTTGAAGACATCATATGTTCTTCATATCCGGGTAACATCTCACCTTGCGTGTATATATTATATTTTATCCTGTGCTTAGTGTTTGAAAGATCTCTCTAGTTTGATCATTCCTAGGTAGAATCTGAAAAATACCAACAGCATCTCCTCGGTTGGCTTGTCAGCTAGAGGCTCAATTACTTTTGCATATTTGATTTTGTTCTCATCTACTATGACCTTGGCAACTCTCTTTACTTTTTTTCTCTTTGAGGCTTTAGCTTTGTTGACTTGTTTGATATTAAAGTCTTCGGGTGGAATCTCTTCTTTCTTCCTCTTTTGTGTAATGGAACTCAACCATGGAGGTAAGGAGAAAGAAGATGAACTAGATGCTGATGTTGTTGCAAATGTAGTTCCTGTCTCCATCTGTGCAACAGTGGTGACTATAGGAGGGGCTTTTGTCTGAATGACTATTGGTGTAGAACTACTGCTTGTAACCAATGATGAACTGCTCAAACTGTGCAGTTGTAGTATCCAACAATGTCATGGATGGAATGGACATGGAGGGAAAAGTAGAGTATGGGTCAAACACATTCTCCAAATTGTCATATTGGTCCTCCGATGTAAATGCAGGGGTAGTCGAGGAGATAGGCATAGTAGGTGTAATCTCAATAGGGACCACATGAAGAACATGCACCATGGAGAATGAATCCACATTCGTAACCAGCAGAGAGTCAGAAGACTCATATGACATTGGTGCAGTTTTTGGGAGTGTTGTCATGATTGATGTGTTCATGGAGTGAGGTATCTCAGAAACAGGCTCCTCATGCATCTTATCATCGCTAGATTCGACCTGTATCCTTTCAAGCTCTACAACCTTGGCTTCAAGAACCTTGCCCGTGGCTTTGCCTCCTTTTATGCTAAGCTTCACAATAGATGGAGCTGGAGTCTCAGATGTAAAAGTACCATCCTTTCCTTTACCTCTGATTTCAGATCTCAACGACATTTGACCAGCAAGATTGAAACCTTTGCCTGGTTTGATGTTTATGGTCTTAAGACCCCTTCTCTTTAGCTAGACATTTGTGTTTGCCAAAATAGACTGAAATCTGTCCCAGATGGACACACTTTCCTTCAATGATCATGAAGGTGGAAGGATAGGAAGATTCTCCACATGATGCTTTTCATAGTATGGATCAAGCACATCTCCATCATCTTTAACTCCGTCAGGAATCTCTATTAGGTTGAAGTCTACTAATTGCTTGATGGTTAATTTGCAGTAGTTTGGCTTCTTGATGTCTACTTCTGTGCGCGAGTCAATCCATCGGTATTCAAGGCGATGCACATGCACAAACTGCCTCCTCATCTTGTCATTCATGCCTCTCCAATCAAAACAACTCCTAGCCATGAACTTCTTTAGAGTGATCGGTTGAAGTTCATACTCCATGTTCTTCACCTTAAGCACAGTATCCAAAGAATATCCTCCAATCCTGAGTGGATTTCGTGAAGAAATCCCCACTCCTGGTCTATGCAGTGTGGACTGATGTGCTTGTACCACCATGAGTTGCCTCACCAACCCCATCAGAATGATTTTATCAGTAGGATACCGTGCAGAGTTCCATAACTCGCGATGAGTCCAACGAGTTATGCGAGTTCTCGAGCCAAGTAGGCCTAAACGAGTCATGACGACTTGTGTCCGTGTCTCGATGAGTTATGGGTCATAACTCGTCGAGTCATGGCTCCATGACTCGCCGATGTTAAGCTATAAATATTTTTTCTTATGATTACGATCATACAATTTTTTAATTTTTTTTTAGTTCAGGGGCGTGAGGATTTATACAAATATAACATTTAAGTATAAGAAAAATTTCTTATACTTTAAGTTATATTTGTATAAATACTTCCAGGATGTTTGAGATAGGTTCCAACTTCATAGGAGTTAAGATGCAAATTCTAGATTTTGGGGGTTTTTGAAAAATTTCAGACTTAGACAAATTTCAGGATTCAACAAGCCTTTAGCAGGGTTACCTCCCACAATCCATCATGGCTTTCTAAGGTCAAATTGAAGCTGGCAAAAGGATTTTCAAAGGGTCTTAACTCGTTTTATCACAAATCACTTGGTTTCGACCCCATCTCTATGACAAACTTAGCTTAGCTCTCGCCCAAATCCCAGACAGACATGACTTCCCAACATGCCAAAATCACTCAACCCTCATTTGCCAGACCTAGGGACTTGAAAACAGCCACCAATAAAGATATAAATGTTAGATATTGGTCCTTTTGTGTTTGATATACATGTTAGATATAACTTATATCTAACATTTATGTCCAACACAAAAGGATCAATACTTCATTATGATCTCCGAGCTATGGCAGAGGAGGATAGAGCACAATCTGGCACAGACACAACTGATGTTGATCATTGTGGCACTCCATAGGCGGAGATTGTGGTTACTCAGTCATCCAGGACATACCTTACATGCCTTTGTAGGAGGCGGAGAGACTACTCCGAGGCTGAGGCTGAGCTAGAGCCTGAGCCATAGACTTGTTTTTGTTTACACATATGTTTGGGAACATTTGATATCATGGATTTCATGGAATTTATATACATTTGACAATATTTATAATTCTATATATCTATGTTTTCTATTTCCTTCAGCTTTATGTGATGGATCATGGATGTATGTTTATGTTTGTGATCAAATTAGCTTCTATTTAATGATGTTATAGTGTCTTTAAGCTTTATTCAATAATGGGTGCATGAAACAAGTTTTAAATCGTTAAAAATCCCTAAATTTCAAGGGTTTTTTCATTTTGCCGAGTCATTGCCTAGTCATAGCCGAGTCACGAGTCGAGTTGGCCTTGCCAAGTTCGAGTCGAGTTTGAGTTTTGGAACTTTGATACCGTGGCAAGGTATATGGTTCGCCTTGGAAATAACCAACTCTTAGGTATGTGAAGTTGGGGAATTGTAGGAAAAGGCAGCCGTACTCATTTACCTTATTCAACGCCTCATCAGAAACACGCTTCTTAGGAAGCTCTTTATCAAACAAGCACATGTAATGCCCATAGAATGTGTCTTGCACCCTCCTGTAATGCACTCGGCTGGATCTAAGAGGCAACTGCTCATAGTACTCCCACACAGGCACAAGTGTCCTATCTCCCTTGGTCGAGAGGCCAAAAAATGATCCAAGGGTAGCGACAATGTACACCAAGTATGAGTTCATATAGAATGTACACGTGGAGGAAACTTGAGACAATTACTCGCACAAGATGTCGTTAATTATTTCTCCCCAATTTTTTTTTTTGTTTGGACCTAATTATTAGAGATATGAACTTGTGCATCTAGGGCTTGAAGGTATTGGATTTCCTGAGTCCTGCAATCATGTTGAGCAATGTAATGAGATCATTGATCTCTTCTTTGAACTTTGAACGGTGCACGCCCTTTGGCCATCTTGAGAGATTGGGCCTCTTATTGATCAACCAATGATCATTGACATACTTGATGCAGTACTGTTTATCTTCATTCCATCTCTCTAGAGACTTATTTTTTGTGATATTACTTATCACAGGAGTGGGTGGCACTCTGAATATCCTGTCAATAGTATTGGGATCAAGACTGGTAATAGTGTTCCCATCTTGGTCTTTGATGGTTTTAGATGCATAATCAAAATTCCTGGCACATGCTAAGACGAACTTTGGTTCTAGGGTAGCTATTGGAAAAGTAGAGAACATGTGTATGTAGCTCTGTTTGATATAAACCATGTTACCTGTTGTAGCGGCTTCAACACTTTTCAAAAAATCTTCCATATTAAAATGGGCAAGCTTGGTATTAAAGATTTCATTAGAGTATGATGTAACCTGCGAAAGAAGATTGGAGTTATGGTTTTTATCATATTGGTACTTCATTTTCTTCTTTTCCTTGCCCTTTGATGGAATGACTTCTCCTGACATGGAAAGCTTGTGTGCGTGAGCATCTGTTACATGAAAGTCCCAAAAAGTGAGTACCATAGTTCAAATATCGCAGATATATCTGCGATAAGTATACTTAGTGCAATATTTTTTGCATTCCGATAAACTACGTCAATTTATCGCAGAAAGCTTATCGCAGTTAAATTGGAATTTATTGCCGAGAACATAGGTAAAATATCGGCAATATTTCGGTTGTTTATTGCAGAATTAGGCACCTCTTGCATTATTGTGATATTTAATTATTATTTGTAGATCCCTAAGACCTATTTATAGTTACAAGAATCAATTTGTATGTAGATTGTAGCATCAAGGATTATATTGGTAATATTTGTCTATCTAGGTTATGGCTTTGTATACAGCTTAACTGTATACTTCTTGAAATCAATGTTGTTGATTTATATGCTGTTATTCCTTTCCAATCCTTGTTCATATTAAATAGTTGATCTTTGTTTGGGCTTTGTAATATCCTCTCTACTGTTCTCAATAAATTATTGATTCACAGATGTATGTATTTGTAACTGGACTCTGGACTGACTGGTTTGTTTTCAGATGGTGTGTGTATTTGACTTGTTTGATAGTATCAAGAGTGTTTATTTTCTAGGGTACTGCTGTTCAGTTGCTTGTTATATTTGTTCTTCCCATATTTTTCAACATATAATGAACTCAAACATAAAGGAAATACAACATATACAGGAGCAAATTCTGAATAATGCCAAATAGTCAATTTAATTCTGGAATACACACTTCAGTAATTTTACAAGATGCCAATATAACTGCAGTCTAGAAAATGAATACCAACCGAGCATGTAACCGCACCACTCCAACAGTTGCGTGAATAGGTGATTGAAACATAGGACTATGCGTGAGCGGCAACATGATACCAAGTTGGCGCGTGCCTTCTTCCTCAGCTTGGTTCCCTTCCTAACAATATCCACTCACAATAAGGCTGGCCTTCAATAACCTTGACTGCGGGAAAGAGACACAATCCTCTAAACTGGTAGCCCACATCCAAAATAGCTCACGAGGAGTTGATGTAACAGCATGTGACCAAGTCCCGATAATGAGCTTCCTTTCCTTGCTCGCGAATGACCACAGAAGACTACAATGCACGTAAGGGAGTTAGCGCGGGTTGGCTGTGATGGGATACTAGACGCCCATGACTTGTAGCAGTCATGAACTAGCTTGCTAGCGCGTGAGCTGAGTGATAAAATTGGGGGTCCCTTGCCTCACGTGGAGTCCAAGAACGAGTGGGATGACTGCCGTCCAATCCTTGAAGCTAACGTTTCCCAAATACAAATGATGTCTCCTTATCACTGTGAATACTAGACCCAGCTCGGTGTCCACATACAGATAAAAATAATTGAAGATGCTGTTAATGGATTTTCTCCTTTACCAATATCTGAAGTATTACTGAATCTTTCAAGTGCTGAGGATGTTGTTCAACAATGCTGGAATGCAATTGACCTTTACTGTGAAAATGCTGAAGATGAAATGTTCTTCTTACCAGTTCAATGGAGCTCAATGTGAAATCTGAGTGATTCCACCTCTTGAAGAGATGCTGGGGCTACGTCCACTCTCTTCACAATTTCCAAAGGGTTTGCGTCCTCGGAAATAACCAATCACAAATGCAACCAAATTTTCTTTTCTTTTGTTTATAATATCTCATGGTGCTTTTCCCAATGCATACTTTTTCTTTTATAACCTTGAAGTGAGGGAAAGCACGGAAAACTAAGCCATGTGGGATAAAAGAGCTCACTTAAGTCACATTTACAAAATAAAGTAACTTTAAGTCATAAAGTGACTTTATAATATCATTTTATAAAATAAAGTGATTTAACTTTAGAAATAGAGCCCAAATATTAAATATTTGCCCATGGAAACCTGTGACTGGCTGACATCCTCTAAAAAGAAGCCATTAGCCTATCTGGATGGGAAGATAGACTAATCACGCGTAATATTGGCCTATTGCTGAGAAGGGGACATTACAGGCTTGCTTGAAGGTAATGTTTGTATGTGTTTAGATTACTTTTTTTATATATAATATCTGAAAATCTATTAACAGTTTGGCACATGTATTTGAGGCAAAAACTTAGGCAAGTAGTTATGTTTTGAATACAAAATCCCTACAGTGAATCGTGTATAGTGTGTATATCTATTTATCTTGTCTACGAATTTAGTCTATAGTCAATTTAACTTATTTTTAGTTTAGTTTAAATTTTAGGGATCTTCCTGCCTAATTTGAAAATTAGTTCTTTCATACACATTGCTTCATTTTTTGGTTCTCTTGCAAAAGACAAATTAAACTTCTACCACCTTTACTATTTACTTAATAAAAGACATTAAAACAAGTCACATTAAAATATGACAAATAATATGAAAACAAGAAAGAAAGATTGATTTTTAACTTATTAATCATACAATATCATACTATGGATATAATTTGTTATTGATCAATAAGTTGTGGACATGGGGTTTACTCCCATATATAAAATAATAAAAACAAGAATCACACCAGCCTCTAATTGTGGTGCTTCTAGATGATCTTTGACTTGGGACAATTACAAAAAACATGGGCCATTATGGGCCAAATCAAATGGGTTATTGTTGCCACTTACAACAACTTAATCTATGCTAAGCTAAAGGCAAGCAGAAATGCCTGCAACAACTAAAGAAAATAAAGTGCATACCCCTACAAGTAGGGGTGCATTTATTGCTGCTCTGCTCTACATTAATTTACTATTTTTAGTTTTCTTCAGAGTTAAGACTATGGCTACAAGCCATCAACATTCCACATGAGGATGCAATTTTGTATCCTATTTGCATTTATATTTATCTAGATCAGCTTGTTTGGTTTGTTTACTCATTTACTGACTCATCAGATGCATCTCCTTATTGAATTTTGCAAAAAAAATGCATTTCTAATTAAATTTAAGCAATTTTAAAGTTCCCGATATTTTCCTGAGAAGTTCCTGACTTATCTCCAATATTTGCCGATATCCTTTTTTTTGCCCTCGACGATAAGTTGCCCTTAACAATATTTTGAACTATGGTGAGTACATCCTCATGAGATGGATCCATAGAAAGCCATTTTGGTGCACAAAGGTATAGATCTGGAAGCATGCAAGTAGGGAATATAATTGGAAAGCTTTGGGGCAGCGAAGGGCAATTGGTTTTAGGTGAAATCAGCTCTTTAAATGGACAGAAAAAACAAAAATGGAGGCACTACATATGCGGACAGCAAGCCTTAGGTAGGAAAATGAAGCATGAATGGGTATATATACATGAGGTAAGGTGTTTTGCTCATAAGTGGGATTTTTATATCCCACTATAAGTCAACTGGCAAGCACTTAGAACCTACAAACGGGAACTTTAAGTCCCTTTGCAACCTTGGTAAAAGCGTGGAAAGAATATATATGCACTTGGAAGTGGGCTTTTAGCTTGCGTCTGCATGATGGAAAAATGACTTGCTTTCTTTGAGACGGTTCATTGCTTAGAACGAGGTTTTTAATCTCGACTACATATGCAAGGTAGGTGAAATCCTTGCATATGCAAGTTAGAGAATTTAGATGGAAGGAGAAGGATTTTAACAATTTAAACAAAAACATGCAAATCTGAAAAAGAAATGAAGAGACTTGCATCAATATGATCAAACAAAAATATATACAAAACTTGAAAACAAAGCTCTAAGAATTTGCAAAGCAAAACTCATCCCCTCTTGAGAATAACAAAAGAAATATTCTTCCAAAATCTTTGAGAAAAATTTGAAGCAAATCGAAGAGATTTTTGGATTTAGCAAAAATCCCAAGAATAGGTTATATAGGCAACAATTTTGACCAAATCTTCTTGTGAAACCAATGCATATTCAAGTCAAGAACAAATACTTGACAAGTGTGGATGATTTGAGAAATAAAATGCACAAAGATTGCAACAAGAAGAATGATTCAAACTTGCAAATCAAATGGAGTTGCAATCACAACCAAAAACGGCGCCTAGAGATGAAAGATGCAATTTTAGTAGATGAAGAGCAACCTGAAAGTGCCGTTTTGGCTTTGGACGTTTTAATCAAATGATGCCCTAGATGGGCTGCATGAAGCAAAACACAGGCATATACATGTGTTTTAATTAGAGTAACCCGGGGAGGTGTCCCCCCCCTAAAACCTAGATGCACTCGAGACAGGGACGACATCCCGACAGTTTGGGCGGAGCAGCCGTTCCGCTGCCATCCCACCGCCGTCCCGAGTGCGTCCCCGTCTTGGCGTCCCGGATGGGGACAAGGGGACTTCTGGACGTCCTGGACAGGGACAAGGGGACTTCTGGATGTCCCTCGACCTTGAAGGGGACACCTAGACGTACCCCGTTTCAGCAATCCAATAAAGGTTAAAAAAAAAAAAAATACAACTTTTTAGTTTTTTTAGTAGGTTACATTGTAACCCTAGACATATGTGGGGCCCGTCTATTATGTTTTTATTATTTATTATGCTGATTAATAGAACTCTTATGCTGATTGGAGTATTTAAAATTTATTGTTCAATGTCCAATGCAATGTTAAATGTTCAATGATTCAATATATTAACAATGCAATGTTCAATGATTTTAGTATTTAGTATTTACTGTTTAACTTTACATCTTTATGTCTTAGACTCTTATATTGTTATACATCTTTTCATAACTACCATTTTAAGTACCACATGTATAGTATATACTATATACACCCCCCCCCGTCCCCAAATTGAGGCCCCTTTGTCCACCCGTCCTGGAAACTTGTCCCCCCGTCCCGCCATCCCCCAGGGCGGTGTAACTATGGTTTTAATACATGTAAGGGCATGGAAAATCACCGCCCAAGAGACTATAATCAAGACACATCTAAATGAGTAATGACGGGGTTTCTAATAGCTGTTTGCGTGACTTTAAATACATGCAAACTTTTCAAAAATTGCCACCATAAGTGTTTGGTGCAAAACGCAGCTGTTATACCCTTATACCTGTTTTTAATAATCATTTACATGTTTAAATGCATTATTTGGACTTTACAATATGCAAATAGCTCCAAGATTGCCATCCAACATAAAGACGAGATGTTTTTGGTCATAGGCATGTGTTTTAAGCATATGAATAACATGCAATTGATATAAAAATCTCTGCCCAGCCCTTAGGATAACTTAAAACGCGTTTTTAATAATCATTTACATATGTTTAAATGCATAACAAAACATATGCAATGGAGACAAAAATTGCCACCATAGAACTTGGACGGATTTTAAGAAGTAAAACACATGTAGTTTGGGGATATAGAGTCATACAAATCACTCTAGAATCTCCATTATAAGTGTAGACGTCTTTTTCTTTACCAAAAGCATGTATAAACAATGTGCAAAGGCTTCTAAAATTGCCACCAATAACTAATGATGACTGTTTTGGTCCATTTACATGTGCTTATGACTTTGTTTTTAGATACATTTAAATGTATTAAAATAGCCACTATTGATTTATAAGGGACTTTAAAACAAAACACATGAGCAAACACAATTTAAGATATGTAATGGACACAAAAATCACCACCTTTGTGTTAAAATTTAGATCAGATTTGTGTGTAGTATTTTAATTTAATTTCAAATTGTGTAGGTATATACATATAATCAATGTAAATATAATTGAACTCTACACAGCTCAATAATATGAATTAGTTCTGTTATATCTCACATGAATGTCACTGAATAATTTATGTCAATATTGATCTACAAAATTGATATTCAATATTGAATCTCTCTTTATCAATATTGATATCAATATCAATATGACTTGCTGCTGTCGATAAACTCAAGCTCGATCTGTATTGAAGACTGAATATATGTTCATCACAATGTATTCAAAAATGATTTTGATGTCATATAAATATCATCCAAGGTCTTGCAAGGAACACATCTCTTTATGAGATCATATGTCTCACGAAGAGATGTGTCTCTTCGTGAGACTAATCTTAATACCGTATAATACAAAGTAATCAGCTTTGAGTTTGTATAATATCGATCTGCATTATGAGGTAGTTGATACCGTTATTGACTTGAGATAATATTAACATCAGCTTGCAATATATGGCAGTTGATATCATTATCGACTTTGTAATATATGATAATTGTTATCGTTATGTAGGCTAGCCGTTATTGTTAATGATAACCATGAATTGGTTATCTATGATAACTATGATGGTTATCGATGATAACTATCATAGTTATCGGTAATGATAACTACTATCATATCATTCATAAACAATTAGAAGTTTGATAACAATTTTCAGTGAATTCTGAAAACAGCAATAACATATATAATAATAACATATAATATTATATTATGATGTTTACATAATCATAATATAATATTGTATGTATAATCAGATGTTATCCAGTTGAGGATAGATATCAAATGCTTAAGGCCGATAGGTCAATTGAGCATTTGATTTCATTGGTTAGAATAATCTGACTGAAGCTACAAAACATTAACACTTTGCCCATGTTTTTAGCACTTATGGGTATTCTCATGTGCATTTACAAGTAAACTTTAAAAGAGATAACATGTAATCGGAGTTTAAAAACCCACCATTACATGAAAAACTTATTAAAGCTTCATATATTCGATGCAAATATACATGGATGGAGTTTTATTTCCATTTCATATGTAAATACTCCCAATGTGTTATGCAATGGTTAATGAAAAGTCCGTTTAGGCGAAATTTTAATTAAAGAACAATGATATGCAGTCAGGCCCAAAAAGCCCACCTGCAAAACACTTAATTCCTTAATAACTTTTGGTAGACAACTCCGATTGAGGCCTAAGATAGCTTGAAACGAGTGTAATTTAAAATGCAATAATCCTAGAGCAAAAACAAAACCAAAAACGAAGCACACAAACAAGAAAGATGAAGAAAAGACTCTAAGGTTGCCAAAAATCAAGTGCTTGGAGGCAGAGAAGAAAAACTTGTTCTGACAAGCAATATGGTGATAAGCTTGACGGAAACCTTCCAAAACGATGTTCAAAAGACATGAAACTCAAGACAATTCAGGATGACAAATTGCCTTCATCACGCATCATTCATAACACTTAAACTTAGAGGAAACACCTATGAATTCATGAGAAAATTGCGTAGGGTTGCCCTAATTTTGTGATGTCAAAATTGAGAATAATAGTGTATAAACAAGGATCAAGGAATTTTTCATGGATCTATACTTCAACTAGTTGTTAAAAGCAGGGCATGTGGAGATTTATCTAGAGATCTTTTCCATTTTTCCATCCCCACTCATGCTTTGAGCATGCATGATATGGAAGGAAATGCCCCTTGGCTGTGTTTGAGAATGTTGGAAAAGGGATATTTGATGCAATCAAGGATGGGGGATCCAATGAAGGACAGTCCAACCCTTGTAGCCAACAGAATTACACAGCGGATTACTCAACAATGCAACACAAAGTAACTGTTTAACACTGACTTTCATTAACATGCCCGGCTGTAAGGCCTTCCGAGTTAGGACCAATTACAATTAGAAAACAATTCTGCAAGATTCGACAAGATCCAATACAGACTTAGCTAGTTCGGCTCTGAAGACAATCAGAAGTTGATGGAAACCCTAAGGCAGATCTAAACTTGAGCTCTCAAGCCTCCAAGCAATCTCCTTGTTTCCAAGTATGCAAACCTCTAGCTCTACTACAAATGACTATTGGATTGCAATCTGATCTGCAAGAACATCAAGAACTTTTCCACAACTTCGCTTTGAAGCTTCGCATCTGACATTCAAATCTGCTCTGTTGTCTAAGTTCCGATCTCCTCACTCCTCCCCAAACATCTATCCAAGCCCTCCTTAAATACTAGTCATCAGCCACAAGTTGGCAAGATGAAACCCTTAACTCCCCAAAATAAATAATTAAATGCCATACAAGTCGGCTTAAAAATGTATACAAACATTTAATTTAGCATGTCGGCCCCATAACAATGGCTACCAACAATAAATTCACAAAGTCGGCTTAACAGTCACATAGAACTTCAGTCGGTAAGTCAGAACTACCGAGTGACAGTAAAATCACCGAGCACGCCAGGCATCGCCGTGCACCAATGTCGACAGAGCACCGTAAGCATGACCGAGTAACAATTCCACCGAGCGCCAGAGACTGCCAAGTTCCCTTAGTGACCGAGCTTCCTTCAATGACCGAGACCGTCGGTCAAGGCTGCAATCGAGTAACACTGGCCAAAATACAAACACTCCATGCAGTTTCACCGAGGACACAGAATGCCCTGCCTTAACCTTGGATGCCCCTGCATCAATATCTGTCCCTAAAACACTGTAGAACAATGATGTGCAAGGGATGTTTAGGTGTCCCTGGGATGGCTGCCAATTGGGGATGTTTGTTATATTCTTTGACCTTCTCATGGCTGTTACATTGAAAAAACAATTCTTTTTTAAAAGAATAAATACTATAGAAAAGACTAGAGCAGCCAATTTTTATTTGTTATTAGTATCACTTAAGAGAACAAACCCTAGATGATAAGAGTTACAAGTCAAAGATGTTAATAAATGGAGGCAGAAGATGTGGGTTTTTCTTCACATTTAATATAATATTGTTTTACTTATTATGGTAATATAATGAATGTCTTGTTAAACAAAGATCACAAATGTTCTATATATACAAGTATACACAAGAATGTTTCTATAACGAACAAAGAGAGATAAATAGAAACATTTTGAAGAGAGAAAGATAAAGTTTCCATATTGAACAAAGAGAGAATATGGAAACATAGAAGAGGAGTGACCATTAGAAATAGAAATAAATCTATGGAAGAGAGAGAAACAAAAATAGAGAAATTTAACTCTAATACCCTCCCTTAATGGTCAATCTAATTTCAAAGAAAAAGTTTGCAAGTGAATCCTTAGAAGGTAGACTTGGGTTGATCAGTGAGCTTTGTATGTTCTGCAATATTGGCTTGTGGCTGAGACCCTTCCTACTTTCGCTGTTCAGAAGCAATGCGAGTCCTGCAATCTCGGATCACATGACCAAATTTGTGGCAATAGTTGCACCGAATTTGCTTCTTCTTGGAGCTATCTTGAGACTGAGTTGATGATTGAGATGGGCCTTTATCATTGTGAAAGGATTGGGCTGTAAATGCTTGTTCAGAGGAGGATGAAGGAGCACGGCTACCAAACTATTGTTTCCAACGATCCTGTTGCAAGAGTTTGGTGCACAAATCTGGAAATTTGAGGTCAACATTAGTTGCAGTAATATTGAGCATCTCAATAAAGTGCTCATAGGATTGTGGTAGACTTTTCAGAGTAATGATTACCATATCCTCTTCCTCCATTGTACGTCCAATGGCCTCAAGCTGATCTTTGATGTCCTTAATCTTGAGAAGATGTTCCTGTAAGGACATGTGCTCATCCATAATAATAGAGAATAGTTGATTCTTTAGAAAGAAAGTTCTGCTTTTGTTTGATGTCTCGTGGAGATCCTTAAGTGTAGTCTAGATCTTTGCAGCTATCTTGCCGGACGATACTTGAGGCAGTTGATCATCAGTAACTGAAAGCTTAATGAGCATAACTGCTTCATGGATATGCTCATCAAACTTCTCTTCAGTAGCATCGACTGTGGTAGGACGAGCCTCGGTACCTAGAACAAGCGCCTCAAGGTGACGGTACTCGAAGATCGTCATCATTCTCTGCTTCTAGATGTAGTATTTTCCATTGAATCATTGACTAGCTTCCAATAGAAGATTGGTGAGAGATGCCATGACACATTTTTCGATGCAAGAAAAAAACATGAATATTTGAAGAGGCATGAACTTCGAGTCAGATTGACAGAAGACCCATAAAAAATAAGACACCTAGAAGAGAGCTCAAAAAACCCAAAAGGAATCTAATGTTAGATTTTGACGCCGCTGGCTCGAAAATCGAGGCACGTAAAATGATGCACCTAAAAAAAATTGAGACCGACCCAGTTGAGCTCTCGAAAAACTCACCAAGAATCTGCAATTAGTTTTTCAAACCGGCACGAAAAAAGAGAGTTTTGAAGGAAACCCTAGCCGGTAGAAGAAAAAACCTTAAAAAATTGCAAATGAGTTTCAAAAAAGGTGGATATCTTGTCTGAGACTGCAAAAAATGGGCGGGTTTGGAGGGTGTTGCTGTTAATATTTTCAGATTCTAGCAAGGAATATATCAATCTATAGAAATCTAACAAAACTAAGCACAGGATATGATAAGAAATCACAAAGAACAAGGAGAGATAATACCCGGATTATATCTCTGAATCAGTCCTTAGAGACTTCAAATTTGAACCTTAAGATCATCAATCTTGCCCTTCAATACTGGTCTGATCTGTATATGTAATGTTGCCAACCTAGGGCTCCTTTAATTCTGATCCAATATTGCTCAGATCTGAATATAACCAATTGAATCCGATCTGCATGTATGCTTTCAAGGTTTGCTCACAATATGTTGCTAATCTGCCCTGATTTGGCATTTTATTAGATCTGCCATAATTCTCAGATCTAGAGCTGCAAGATCAGCCCTTATATTGTTCTTCTAGGGCTTCACAATACTGCCCTAATTCGCTCCTCTAGGGCTGCAAAATTCTGCCCTAATTCCCTCCTCTAGGGCTGCAAGCTCTCTGCCCTAGTTCGCTCCTCTAGGGCTGCAACTAAGTGCATGAATTTGTTCAATACATTCACTTAATGAATTCGCTCCAGCATTTTTACAAATTCGCTCAAGTAAATTGCAGCTATTGAGATTGGAGGGAAGATCAACGTTATGTCTTGGGTTGTCTTTCCCATCCTCAAGAGCTTTATTATATATGAGCAATTTTACTAAATTCGCAACCCACAAGTTGGCCGACTTTGGGCCACTAAATAATAATAAATATAATTATATTTAATTTGCATTATTGATCCTTATAATAAATATACCCCTCATATTTATTATATGGTTAGATCAATTTAGCCATTATTAAAAATAATATCTAAACAACATATTTATTATTATTGCGAATTTAATTGCCAATATGTTGATCTTTGTCGTAAAGGCCAAAATATCAACAGTTACTTGTAAAAAAAACTCAGCAATGGTCGTCAGACCTAGACCAACTGAAACAAGGAGTTGCAAACACAAAGATTTGCTAAAGAAATCATGGGTTGCAGACGCGCGAGTTTGTAAAATCGACTAAACAATGATCGTTTTGAGCGCTTAAACAAGTCTGCAACAAACTTAGAACACACAATCATATAGAAGGCGTCGCAAAAAGCCCTAGACGCGAGCACAAGTTTGCAGAAAATCAGAGAAAAAGCCACAAAAAGCCGTTGAGAAAGGCCATGAGTTTGAGGAAAAAACGGGCCTAGAATGCACGCACAATTGCAGAGATGCAATGGCAACGAAAAATAAAATTTGAACACACCCAGGCAAAGCAGAGGATTTCGAAAATCTTATGAGTCTAAAAATTTCACGAAGAAATTAAAGATTTTCAAAACCTATTGGGAAAAATAACTCAGGAAATTTCAATAATGAAATTACTATTTTTCGAAAAAAATAGCTCTGATACCATATTATGGTAAATAATGAATGTGTTATTAATGATCTATATATACAAGTATACACAAGAATGTTTCTATAACAAACAAAGAGAGAGAAATAGAAACATTCTAAAGAGAGAAAGAGAAAGTTTCCATATTGAACAGAGAGAGAATATGGAAACATAGAAGAGGAGTGACCATTAGAAATAGAAATAAATCTACGGAAGAGAGAGAAACAAAAGTAGAGAGACTTAACTCTAATATTACTTGAGTTCATTTATTCTGTATCCTTTTAAAAGATTTCTGTGTGGCTGTCGAGAAGTGTTGGAAATGTTTTATTGCTTGAATCTGAGCATCAATGTCCAGATTGGATGAGTGTGTCTTTGTGAGGTCCCAGAATTATATTTTATCCACAGGCAGTTTTAACTTTGAACAGTTTATATGCCTAGAAAAGACAGCTGATTAACAATTGGAATTCCACAGCAGTTTGTCCATCCACCGAAGAAAATAAATAAACAAATGCAATGCATCCAGTGGGTTTGTGCACAAAGATTGAATTTATTTTGTATTGCAACAATTTAGTTTTGTCTAGTGGTTGACATTGTGTTGAGCAGGTCAGGGGTTGTTGTATTTACTTTAATTGTCTCATGTAATCTTTTTCCATATTCGTAAATATCTTTTCAAATAGGCTGCTGTGGCCTGCTGTCCCAAAAAGTTTGCCAACTGGCACTGCCATTCCTGAAATACGTGTGCCTCCACTGTCCCTTGCCTCTGCCCTGGAAAAATTGTGAAACATAGGTTGAAACAGTGTTAGCAGAATACTCAACTCCCCTATTCATAATGTTTGCATTGTAAAGCAAGTTTCATTACTTGTGGGAATCACTTTACAAAATGTTGTCTTACAGAAAATGTGGAGATCGCTAAGCATTCCAATAATTAAAATTTTGACAAAGACCTTAGCTTGAGTCATTCTGGGAGACTCATTTTTCATAAACTTGGGTATAAGTTTTGCTTGTTCTCCAATTAATGCTTTAGTTGTCTGATGTTTGAGGAACTAAAGTGTGTTCACTTTTTAATGGTGTAAAGATTGGTTTTTATTTATTAATTTTGGATAGAACTGATTGTGAGTGTTATATTTTATGTAAATAATATTCTCTCTTGGTTTGATAGGGGATAGATTTATTTATGATTTTGATATTGCTTAAGCCTACCATCGACATTTATTATAATGAAATTATCTATTGCTTCAGGTTTGCTATCTTTTTTTTCCTAATTAACTTTCATCCTGATTATGGGTCATGAAGGTGACCCGAAATGTCAATGTCTTTTATCTTGCACAATTTTCTTTTTAAGCTTTTTTGGAAGTTAAAGTTTACTTTATGTCAATTGCGCAATTAATAGTGGTTTGGGTTGCTTTGAAAGCTGTAACATCAAAGTCCGTTTCAGGAGCTTTAGAGAAAAGGTTGAGCAGCTAAAATAGAACAGGCTATAAAATATTAACATAATCTGGTGCTACCTGGAGAAGAATCCTCAAATCCTAGAACTGATTGTAGTCCTACTCATGGAGGGATGGAAGAGTTGTTCTCAGTCTCTACCCTGATTCTTTTCCTTCTCGTTTTTCCTCAAAGGTTTCTAAAAGAGCTATCATGTACTTCGTCACCCATACTAGCTGGAGAAGAGTCCTTGTGATTCCTAGGACTGATTCTACACCTAGTCACCAAAAGATGAGGAGGAGAAGAGAACTAATCAAACTATGCCCTGGTTCGTCTCACTTCCCCTTTTCCTCATTTGTCTCCAAAAAAGAAATCATATCCATCATCACCTGTTGTTGGACAGCAATGCAAAGACTTGTGCTACAGCCTTTTTAGGTGTGGGAGGTGGTATGCGAGAGACTTTGTGCTTCCATGTACAAGCTTATTACAATATTGGCATATAATCTCACCTGTTTGGCATTGCCAGGCTTCATGCAGAATTTCATCTATAAAATGAGTTCAACATTTAGGAGGATTTTTTTCTGCATGACTGCTTGCACCCATGAACTACAATCTCATGCTTTTTTTTAATATATTGTTCAATTGGCTTGGCTTTTCAGATTCTTATAATTCACATTAGTCTCCTTTACCTGAACTTGTTATTTAAGTACAAGAATAATATTTCTCTTGTCACATACTGCTAAGCTGTAGTAATTGGTCAAGATAGTCAGCTTCAAAGCTCTCTAGATCAGTGATTTGGCTGTAAAATTTACTACATGTATATAATGTGTGCAAATTTTCTATTTAGAGGATCTCCATATTTGAATAGGATAAGAACCCAACGAACTTGAAAGAGTAGTTTTGCCACACATTACCATACTCAATGCCGAATAAGAAGAGCGACGCAATTTCACCCAGCAAAGGAAAATCTTGCAGGACAAAAACCTGCCCTGGATCACCCAGGTATACACCTGTATAGATGGAATTCAAACTGTAGACAACATATGGCTGTGAAAACAATGCCAAACTCTTGATGGATGGAATTTTGACACCAAAAATATTGTCAAACCCTTGATGGATGAAATATGAAACTAGATGATTAAATGTGTAAAACTGAGTACAATTGATATAGGTAAAATGGAGCTACATCCAAGAAAATACTTCTGAAAGAATTGTGCTTATGTTGGAGTCAATCTTGGAATTGCATGGAAAATTGATCTTGGATAAAAGTTCTGTTTAGGAAAATGATCTCAAAACTTATACATGTAAATTTCTTTGAAATTGGCAGGAAAATCTTCAATTGGAGCTTCTTTGATTGTAGGAACCATAGTTTTAGGACTCTGTGAGTGCTCTTTAGAACTCCCCAAACTCACTAGTCCTATCTTTGGACGAACTCTGGGGGATTCGTTCAAGAGAGGATAGAGTGTCCGTTGACACTTTATTCTGTGTTGGTGTTGTCATAAAACACCCATCAACAGTACTCACAGTGTCAAACTTTCAAATGTATAACAGGATCATAAGTTTATAAATGTTTACATATAATGATATGTCAAAATGAGAAAAATAATCAAATATAATCTACATCTTCCTCTTTCCCCTCCTTGTTTCTTTTTGGATCTCACATGCTCCTTTTCTCCTCTCCTTCCTTTCCTATTTGGCTGTTCGGACCTGTTTTGGACAAGATTGGGCAATAAAAAGTGAAGAAAAAGTCACTATATTTGTGTTTGTTACCTTCATGGCCATGCCTAGGTGGACCAAAGAGTCTGCACCCAGAACTCAGAAGTTTGAGTCTGAAACTCAGAGAGTCCTTCATGGCTGTGTTGTCATGAAGGTAAAAAATATAAAAATAGTTACTTTTTCTTCACTTTTTATTGCCCAATCTTGTCCAAAACAGCTCCGAACAGTGAAATAGGAAAGGAAGGAGAGGAGAAGAGCATGTGAGATCCAAAAAGACACAAGGAGAGGAAAGAGGAAGATGTAGATTAGTTTATTATATTTGGTTGTTTTTCTCATTTCACATATCATTATATGTAAACATTTATAAACTTATGATCCTGTTATACATTTGAAAGTTTGACACAGAGTATTGTTGATGGGTGTTTTATGACCACACCAACACAAAATAAAGTGTCAATAGACACTCTATCCTCTCTTGAAGAAAGACCCCTAGTATACTAAGGTTGCAAAGATTATAGAGGTGACTTCAAGGTTCCTACTGTTAACACGCGACTTTGTGATGGATATGAGCTCATTTGTCTTGATGTATGCTAGTAATCCAAGGGGGACTTATGTATTTTCTATCAAGATGACTTTTATAGTTTTAGCTTTGAGGACTATTTGCATGATTTGGCAATAAAGAGTTCTTTGAGATGTTTCAATGAAATGTATTGAAAGTAAAGAGGATAAGGGTTGAGAAGATCTATGTTATTCCTAAGAACTTGAAAGACAACAATTGCTTTGCTGAATCAACTACACAAAGGAGGTGCAATCTTCAAGGGTTGTGCGAAAAGTTTTCATACCACAAACAAACACCATCATAACAGCAATGCTCATTCAATGATTGAAGTTAAGCATCCACATAAAAGGCTTAGACTAACCTTACATTGCACATAGAAACCATCTAATTGCAAAAGGTATGAGCAAACGATTTCACCATAACAATATTATCAATATCATTCATTTAACAAATTTAAAGCAAATCTAATCTATTGAGGAACAAGAAACCATGCAAACTCTCAAAACAATGCAAGTAATCACCAAACTTCAATGAGTTACTTTGTTATTCTAGTAGCTTATAGCAACAATTTCCCAAATTTCACTCTGTTACAAATGAGGGGGCGAACACCATTTATAGGTTTCAAATTACAATGGATGACCCATATCAAAATAGGATCAAGGGTCTAGATTTCGCCACATCATCCCTAATTAGGGTTCGTCCATGGAGAGATTCATTGTCATAAAGTGGTAGGTCCACATGGACCAATGAGAGGATGGGTCACCCACCACTAGGAGAGTGGATCAAATCGACCCTTAATGAGATATGATTCCTACTAAGTAATTAATAGCCTTTTACCTAGAATAGACTATGTTTGATTCCTTTCTTTAAATGTGGAGAATCTGGACATTTTTATTTCTAGCTCGTCCATGCAGACACTTGACGCAATTTTGTGCTTGAAGTTCATAGTAGTTAAGTTCTTTTCACAATTGTTGAAGTTCTGCCATTCTAGTGCTGATTCCTGAATCTTGTGCATAATGTTTGAGAATATGGAAACATTCTCCAAGTCATCTTCTGAAAAGGATTTTGTGCTAAATAATTCTTCTAATCTATTCTTCAAGCTATTTGTTGTCATTTCTTCATCAGTCACCCTGTTTGCCAGTAATGCTTCAACCGCATTAAGGATTCCTTCTTGGATGTTTTTGATCATCTTCCTCAATCGAGCTAACTCTTCATTCGATTTTTCAAACTATTCCTTCCTTGTGACCATTGCAATATAACATCGAAGAAAGTGGTATGCCTCATTTTCTCTTATTACTCTGCCATCCATCAGTATTTGCTTGGGAATTTCTATCAAGGCTTCTAGGTGTGGAATAGTCTCGTTTTGGTAGATATGTGTGTCATCCTAGGCCTAATCAACACACTATATCCTGGAAAGGATAGCCAAAGTTCTTCCATATACTTGAGCCAAGTCCTCAATAAACTTGCATGCAACACTGCGAACGTTCTTCACCCACTTTCTAGTACTTTGGGCGATCCTCCACATTTCTTCAAAGCCATCCACTGATTCCTTTGGAAGAGTTGTATGAAGAACAAACACATGATCTTCTTGCCTAATGGATTTGTTAGATGCTACAAATAGCCACATAGAGCCTTGTTCTCACTTTTCAATTTTTTGTATTTCTGCTCCATCTTCTTCATTTGTTCTTTCGATGCCTAGGTAGAATCATCAATTCTTCCATCACCTAGTGCCTTAGTTGCATGCCCTAGGTCAATTGTTGTCACATCATTCTCTTCTAGAGTAATCTTATCTTTGGCCTTGTTAACCTTTGTTACTACTACATGTAGAGTTTTGGATCTTGACTCATCCTTGGTGACTTTGGAGAATTTCTTTGCCTTTCCTTTCTCTGTTGGTTTGTTTATTCGACTTAGAAATTCTTGTAATTCTAGTGCAAGATCAATTTCTTCCTCAGGATCCTTCTGCATCCTTTCTTTCATATCTAGTTATCCTTGCTAACATGTATACAACATAGGAGGTCATATAAAAAGACCTGGACTGCTCCAAATTCCTTAGCTGTTCATCCAGGTTGTCATTGATTAGCCTTGACTAGTCCACAACCTTGACTCCATTTGTCACTTCTTCAATGAAGTAAAACATTCATGATCAAAGATGCAGGACTGTGGACATCCCATGGTTCTGCTCAGTAACATCACAAGATCGCTATAATCCTTGAAGTCCATCCCAGCAAGTAGTTTGGGCATTTTGGAATGATGGGGCTTGGACTTATGCAACAATTTACAATTAAAGACCTCTGCACAACAATCAGTTCCAACATTATAAACTCTTAGTGACCTCTCTTTTGTCTTGTACACCATGGGCTGATAAGTTGGAATTCCGAAAGTCTCACAATTGCTTTTGGAGTGAAGTTTGCCAAAAATTTGCCATCTGGAGCCCGAATTACCCTTTGCTTTGAATTGTAATACTTTGCACATTCCATGATCAACTTTGGGTACGGGATAGCAAGAAAGAAGCCTGTTGTCGCCACAATTCCACTTCTGGTCATCTTCTTGGCTAGGAATGTTGATGGATGCCCTATGTAACCATACATCCTTCTATGAAATTCATCCATGTTGAGACATCTAGGGTTTTTGTAGCCAACTTCCTTCCACTTTGATATAATCTTTGATTCTAGAAGTAATCCCTTGAGTTCATTCTTGATGAGAGTTTGCCTTGACAATCTTGATCCTGTGGATTTCACCATCTACTTCCTACAAGACAAAATAACTAACACAAGAATGGTGTCTAGAAATTAAAATATATTGCAAAAAGAATTTCCACACTTCTTATTCCAGACTTGGAATGATTTTGAACTTCGAAGAAGAAAACCACTTGATTTTTAAAATTCACTACAAATTGCTTCTCAAAACTCACGCGCTTGCCTCGAATTCTTCAACTTGTGGTGTGAAAAAATGAAATGTAACCCTCCATTACATAGAGAATTCACCCACTAACTGCTAAGTTGAAAATGGGCTAATTTTAGCAACCTCATTAATGATTTCCAAAATGTCTCAAGTTTCTATTGTGAGAATCACTTACATTTAGACTCCATGTGTCATGCCATCTTTATTGCTCTTAAAAGATATTAGTTTAGTGTTTAAATTCATCTCCAAGTCACTTCAATTTTGGGCGCACATTAGATATAGAAGTGGATTACTTAGCACTTAGTCAAATTTTATCTTTTTCACTCAGTCTTGGTCTTGGGCGCATATTAGATACAAGGGAGGATTCCATACTTAGCTAAATGTTAACTATCCCTTTTAGCCTCTCCCTTGAGCGCATATTAGACACATGGGCATATTTTGGTCTTTTGAAAAATGCCTTGCACATAGAGAATCCACATCCTTCGGCGCAAATGAGGCATGGAGATGGATTTTCCTTACTTGGAAGAATTCCTTGCAGCCAACAAATTCCCTCCCTTGGGCGTGAATTAGGCATGTGGAAGGATTTTTGAGTTTTTGGAAAATTCCTTATCTATAGAGGATTTTCTCTCCTAGGCGCACTTGAGGCATGGCAAAGGATTTTTTTCACTTTTGGAAAATTCCTTCGACCTAGAGGATTAGCACTTATGGGCGCATATTTGGCATGAGGGAGGATTTTTGGATGTTGAAGAAAATCCTTTGCATAGGTAAATTGGCACCCTAGAGTGCATATTTGCCATGGAGGAGGATTGTCACTTTTGGAACAAATTCCTTGGCATAGGATAACTAGTGCTCATGGGCGCTCTTGGAGCTTGGAGGAGGAAAATTTTAACACTAGGCATTTTTTGCATTCTCCATGTCTTTCTACTTGAGAGCACATCTTGAGGGGGGTCAGGGAAATTTTGAATGCATATAATTTTTTTGAACTTTTATGCTATTTTGTGTGCATGCAAGTGATGGAGGAAGTTTTTTCCAACTTTGACGAATTCCTTGCACTTAGAGAATTCTCCCTCTTTGGCACAAATGAGGTAGGGAGAGGGATTTTCAGAATTCTGAAAAAATCTTTGACAATGGTGAATCTCCCCCCTTGGGTGTTGATTTGGGGTGGAGAAGGATTTTCTCCAGACTTAGTGAAATTTCAATGTTCTTCGTGCCCTTTCCTCTTTTGGACGTTTCTCGAAAAGGATCAATAATTTTCTTAGACTTAGTGCAATTTGTACCAATTGCCTTAACTGTTCATTTATTTGGATTTGGAATTGGATACCCTCTGCATATCCTTCTGTCAATGCTCATCAGTTGCCAAAAATAGACTTGCCAAAAATAGACTTATTGAAAATAGTATGTTTAAACGCAAAATTAGACCAATCTGGGACCTAGTGAAACTTACTACAAAAAGAAATTTCCAAAAATAGTAAGCTCATTAAAATACTCAAAATTTCACAGGCATTCCCTTTGAAAGATCAATTTTCTTTTCATACCTAAGCAAATTCACTATTCCTCACAAACTTTCCTTTTCAAGACGAAAAGATGATATTCCACTTCCAGACTTTGCATAAATCGTTCAACGCCTACTCGAAACTCAAGGAATTTTGGGAAACTGGGCCAAAACTACCAAGGACACAAAAGCAAATGACCAAGTGCACAAAAATGTAGGGGGTCCCCATTTGCAATGGGGTGATGTGTGAAAAGGTCACAAGAAGTATGAATTATGAAATTTCTAATATTGAGTGTTTGAAGATCATATAACGTGTGTAATGTTTGAATTATGACAAATTGATAGTCAAATTAGGCTTTTATGTTCTCTAAATGCATTAATTTCTTTTATTTGTAAAATTACAGTTTTTTTTACTGAGTCTATGCCGAGACTCAAGTAGGAGGCCAAATTTTGGGCTGCCAAGTTGAGTATGAGTATTACAACCATTCCTCATGTACCTAAATTGGACATGAACAAGGAAATCAAATTATATGAAAACCAATCAAAGTGAATGCAAGATATTGTATCACTCTCATCATACTTGATCTTTGAAAATGTGATAGCCATGTCCAGTCAAAATGCTGTTAAGAAACATTTTGATAGAACTTTTTGAACTTTTTGGCAAATGAATCTTGAAGGATAATTTTCAACAAACTAGAACTTACAAAAGTTTGCAACATTTCAATATCATGATGTTGTTGCCTATTGTAGTTTCCTATTGGTTTTGCACAGGGTTTGGCTCAACAACATATTATGGTAAAATAATGAATGTGTTATTAAACAAAGATCATAAATGATCTATATATACAAGTATACACAAGAATGTTTCTATAACGAACAAAGGAAGAAATAGAAACATTCTGTAGAGAGAGAAACATAAAGAGAAAATTTCCATATTAAACAGAAAGAGAAAGTTTCCATATTGAACAGAAAGAGAATATGGAAACATAGAAGAGGAGTGACCATTAGAAATAGAAATAAATCTACGGAAGAGAGAAAAACAAAAATAGAGATATTTAACTCTAATACCCTCCCTTAATGGTCAATCTAACTTCAAAACAAATGTCTGCAAGTGAATCCTTAGAAGGCGTAAAAGGTAGGCCTGGGCTGATTAGTGAGCTCTGTATGTTTTGCAATATTGGCTTGTGGCTTAGACCCTCCCTGCTTTTGCTGTTCAGAAGCAATGCGAGTCCTGCAATCTCGGATCACATGACCAAATTTGTTGCAATAGTTGCTTCGAATTTGCTTCCTCTTGGAGCTATCCCGAGACTGAGCTGATGACTGAGATGGGCCTTTATCCTTGTGAAAGGATTGGGCTGTAAATGCTTGTTCGGAGGAGGATGAAGGAGCATTGATGCTAAATTGTTGTTTCCAACGATCTTGCTGCAAAAGTTTGGTGCACAAATCTGAAAATTTGAGGTCAATATTAGTTGCAGTAATATTGAGTGTCTCAATAAAGTGCTCATAGGATTGTGGTAGACTTTTCAGAGTAATGACTACCATATCCTCTTCCTACATTGTACGTCCAATGGTCTCAAGATGATCTCTGATGTCCTTAATCTTGAGAAGATGTTCCTGTAAGGACATGTGCTCATCCATTATAATAGAGAATAGCTGATTCTTCATAAAGAAAGCTTTTCTTTTGTCTGATGTCTCGTGGAGATCCTTCAGTGTAGTCTAGATCTCTGCAGCTGTCTTGCCGGATGACACGTGAGGTAGCTGATCATCAGTAACTGAAAGCTTAATGAGCATAACTGCTTCACGGTTACGCTCATCAAACTTCTCTTGAGTAGCATCGACTGTGGTAGGACGAGTCTCGGTACCCAGAACAAGTGCCTCAAGGCGACGATACTCAAAGATCGTCATCATTGTTTGCTTCCAAGTGTTGAAGTTCTTTCCGTTGAATCATTGACTGCATAGAAAGAGAAACATTCTGAAGAGAGAAACAGAAAGAGAGTCTCCATATTGAACAAAAAGAGAATATGGTGTGATGACCCGTTGTTGAAATAATATTTAATATTAAATAATATTGATAACATTCAATGTTACTAGTAAATAATCAAATAATATTATTAATGAATAATAATATTTAATAATAAGAATAGTAAACATTATTCATTGTTAATCAAATATATTATTATTATAATTATAAACACAATTAATTAAGAAAGTTAACTAACCACAGAACATTATATATCCTCTAAGCAATAATAAGAGAGAATTATGTTGTTAACGGTTGAGTTATGGAAAGAGGCAATAAGCAGAGACATGTCTCTTCAACTGAAGGATGTGTCTACTTGGTTGTAAGCTACATAATAAGAATTGGTTTCATTTTCAAAAGGGGGAGATATAAGGAAAAAAGAATAAATAGTTAGTCGCTGTAGTAAGACAGGGATCTCTGCATCCAATTAAGGATAAATTATAAATAGCGGAGAAAATACACATTCATATTCATTCACTGAAGATGGGAAAGGAGACAGTAATCTTTGCTGTAATAAGTCAGTGACAGCAAGGATTCCTTGCATTCTATTAAGATATCTGAAATATATACTCAAGGCAACAATCAACCCATCATACTCTCAATGCTTGTAAATAAGCAATTGGGTCCTCTTGAAGTTCAGTATGTACTGAGTAAAATATAACAATATTTTAAATATTGATAGTAGTTTATACTAAAGACAGATATATATATATATATATATATATATATATATATATATATATGAATACATTGACTATTATTTTTAGTTACAGTTTCTCATGAATATCTATATAGTATATCAATACTCATACAATATATATGACTCGTATATATTAGTTATAATGTATTAGAAATGTACTTAGAACCATAGAAGCATAAATCGTTTTGGGAAAAAATCGGCAAACCAAAAGAGTAGGATTTTTTGAAAAAATCGGCAAAAAATTGAGAAAAAATCGGATTTACAAAAAACGTAAATATTTGAAGAAAAACAGACAAAAATTACTTTTTTAAAAAATGAAAGGGCATTTCCACAACATAAATATATTGAGAGCAAATAAAATATAGAATTCAACCATTAATTGTAGAAAATAAATTTAGAATTCAAAAATAAATTATGCAAGACTAAACACAAACAATCAAGCTTCACATTGAAGCGATTTGTTTGAAGAAGAAATGCAAAAAGGCTAAGACAACTAGAGAAACAAATTGAATGTGAAGAAGAAATGCAAAAATGCTAAGGCCAATTGCTCACCAGCTATTAAGGTCGACATACTCATTCTCCTTCCACATATACACAGCTTGAGCAAGCTGATTTTCTCAGCTCTCTCTAATAATCATATATATATATCTCTATACAAATAATGTTTCCACCCTTGAGACACTAAAACTTTTAAGTGAACTTAAGTCAATTTCTACTAATCTGAATTTTAATTTGAATAAAATGATACATTTATTTAAATAGACAAAGAAGCTCCAACTGTCTTAAACCACCAATTCATAAAGGAATACTTCAAAACTTCATTGAATTGAAAGATTTGAGCCATCTAATATAATATTTATTGATAGTACGTAAGCCTTGCGCAGTTATAACTAATGGTGACTTTGCATGTGTTTACTAGAAAAATGTGAACAGTATTTCCTAGTTCTTTTCTCAAATTGTACTCTTATTTTTTAGATCTTCTAGTAGTGCATAATCTAGATTCAAATTTCTATTAAAGAATAAGAAAGACTTTGTTTTGTAAGGGAACTTCCTTCAAACGGATCTAGAAAACATTAGTAGATTCCCAAAAGACTATTCTAAGTTTGTTAGGAAAACGGGCATAAAATGAAGTTTGTTTGCTTAGCTATGCACTTTCCCGATCTGGAAGGCGACAAGGATTAGAGGAAATATACATATGGAAGTGTTCTGCTGATTGGAGAAGGTGGGACGATGATAAAGAAGAAATATACATATATATACAGTTACACGGAGGAGGTGATCTCAAATGCTCAACAAATAGATAAATGATAGCATCTTCCCCTTACAAATAAACGATACCATTTCCAATAAATCTATAAACAATATAAACATAATACCTAGAAATGGAAATGAAAATGATGACACGTGGCAGATGGAAATGGTGTTTTCTTCTTGCTTTGCATGGCTCACAGCATGTAGAATTGACTGCAGAGAGTTTACTTCTTGCTTCTCACAGCTCACATTGCTCAGGCTCGTCGTCTCTAACTATAAGTTTGCGTGACATTGATAAATAAGAAAAAAAGGGGTGTTTTTTGGTGCCGTTTAGGGTTTTCCTAGCACCAGCAATCTGTGCCCTTTTTATTAGCAATTAATCATGATTTAAACACGATTTTTTTGCCGATTAAATGTGATTTTTTGCCCAAAAATTGTTGACCATAGTTGATCGATTTTAGCAAATTTTTTGGGGAAAAAATCGGCAAGCTCTGGGATTCAGGATTATTCGGGTATAATCGAGATTTTTTGCAGATTTTTGCAACTATGCTTAGAACTATACATATACATTTTATATTAATATCAGGAATAATGAAAGTGTTTATTGAATTTTATATATATATATATATATATATATATATATCTTATAAGAATGATCTTATATTTATATATGTAAATTATACCTATTTATTAGTAAACAATGGAATCACAATTATATCTGAATATTTGAGTATATATATCTGGACGATATTGGACATAAGGAACCAGTAAATGGGCCAGAATGATCTTATATTTATATATGTAAATTATACCTATTTATTAGTAAACAATGGAATCACAATTATATCTGAATATTTGAGTATATATATCTGGACGATATTGGACATAAGGAACCAGTAAATGGGCCAGTGTATATATATGTATGATCATGAGATCATAATTTTATGTATATAATGAAATCAGAAATCATTTATATATATGATAAATTCCACACACACACACACACACATATATATACTCCGATTTGTCACCCTTCGGACTGTAAGGAAGGAATGTAAGGATGTCTTCGAGGAGAGCTTGTGTAAATCCTGCCAATAGCTTCTGTCCCAAAATAGGGTGTGGGTCAACATCCCAATAGTTTGGGCTTGGACCTGTAAACCTTGAGGGAGCCTCTTGGGAATGGTCTCTAAGTGCCTCGGTCACAACCTAAAGTCTTCCTATCCAATTCGATAGGGTAACAAGTTGGACATGGGACCATCAATATAGTCATAAGAGGAAATATAAATTCTATTTAAATTATCATTTCGATTAATTAAGTTGAAATTCTAAATAGATCGATATGAATTACAAGCATGATCAGTAGACTAGTGAGATCCAAGGTTACAAACTAACAAGGGACGTTACAAATGGTATCAGAGCATGATCTTGCCATCTTGCAGGGTAAGAGATTAAACAAAGAAACATTTTAATGAAATGAAAAAGAATTTAACAATATTTCTATTATGTGTATGCTTTGTGTATACTTTGTGTCTTCATGCATTAAAGTGTATTCTTCGTGTATGTTTCGTGTCTTCATATATTCATATGTTTCATATTTTCAGACGGTTGTGATTCTATATTTAATTGATCTAGAATAGTAAGATTCAAAGATATGAATTTATAGATTAATCAAAGTTGTACAACTTCTCATAATGACAGACTTGTATAAAACGAACATTACTTGAGGACAAGCAATTTTGGGGAGGGTAGGACTGTGATGACCCGTTGTTGAAATAATATTTAATATTAAATAATATTGATAACATTCAATGTTACTAGTAAATAATTAAATAATATTATTAATGAATAATAATATTTAATAATAAGAATAGTAAACATTATTCATTGTTAATCAAATGATATTATTATTATAAGTATAAACACAATTAATTAAGAAAGTTAACTAACCACAGAACATTATATATCCTCTAAGCAATAATAAGAGAGAATTATGTTGTTAACGATTGAGTTATGGAAAGAGGCAATAAGCAGAGACATGTCTCTTCAACTGAAGGATGCGTCTACTTGGTTGTAACCTATATAATAAGAATTGGTTTCATTTTCAAAAGGGGGAGATATAAGGAAAAAATAATAAATAGTTAGTCACTGTAGTAAGACAGCGATCTCTGCATCCAATTAAGGATAAATTATAAATAGCGGAGAAAATACACATTCATATTCATTCACCGAAGATGGGAAAGGAGACAGTAATCTTTGCTGTAATAAGTCAGTGACAGCAAGGATTCCTTGCATTCTATTAAGATATCTGAAATATATACTCAAGGGAACAATCAACCCATCATACTCTCAGTGCTTGTAAATAAGCAATCGGGTCCTCTTGAAGTACAGTATGTACTGAGTAAAATACAACAATATTTTAAATATTGATAGTAGTTTATACTAAAGACAGATATATATATATATATATATATATATATAGATATAGATGAATACATTGACTGTTATTTTTATCTACAGTTTCTCATGAATATCTATATAGTATATCAATACTCATACAATATATATGACTCATATATATTAGTTATAATGAATTAGAAATGTACTTAGAACTATACATATACATTTTATATTAATATCAGGAATAATGAAAGTGTTTATTGAATTATATATATATATATATATATATATATGATCTAATATATCTTATAAGAATGATCTAATATTTATATATGTAAATTATACCTATTTATTAGTAAACAATGGAATCACAATTATATCTGAATATTTGAGTATATATATCTGGACGATATTGGACATAAGGAACCAGTAAATGGGCTAGTGTATATATATGTACGAATATACTCCTATTTGTCACCTGTCGGACTGTAAGGAATGAATATAAGGATGTCTTCAAGGAGAGCTTGTGTAAATCCCGCCAATAGCTTCTGTCCCAATATAGGGTGGGGGTCAGTGTCCCAATAGTTTGGGCTTGGACCTGTAAACCTTGAGGGAGCCTATTGGGAATGGTCTCTAAGTGCCTCGGTCACAGCCTAAAGTCTTCCTTTCCAATTCGATAGGGTAATAAGTTGGACATGGGACCATCAATATAGTCATAAGAGGAAATATAAATTCTATTTAAATTATCATTTCGATTAATTAAGTTGAAACTCTAAATAGATCTATATGAATTACAAGTATGATGAGTAGACTAGTGAGATCCAAGATTACAAACTAACAAGAGATGTTACATATGGAAACATAGAAGAGGAGAGACCATTAGGAATAGAAATAAATCTACGAAAGAGAGAGAAACAAAAATAGAGAGATTTAACTCTAATACAGCAAGGGGTTGAGTATTCCTCTTTTAAATGTTATTTTCCTTTTTACCCAGGTGGTCTTGCATACCCGGTCAAGGAAAATAATTACAATATCTATCAGGTAGTGGGTTTGGCTCAAAAGTGTAACAAGTGGTCAATCAACTTGGAGAGAATAACAATTAATCCTCATGCATCCGTGCTGGATAGTCCACAAAACATATAGAAACAACCGCAAGGGATGACATTAATAGGTATCCAGGCCCCTGTAATTTAGGGGTTTTAAGTGCTTAGCATGTTAGCATAATTCCACAACAGTAATCCATTGTGTTGATAATCATTTCTGTGATATGACACATATGCCATTCAAGAATATAAAATAGAACGTGAAACCATAGCAACATTCGACATTTTGATCAGTCCAGGAACAGGAACCCAGTAAAAGGCAGCTAATCCCAGCAGCCGCAAACACAATCACTCACAGCCACTAGGCAATTTGCATTACAGAAGCAATAAAAGAAAACACTATTTTTATTGATCAAAATTCAGATACATCCTTTCCTCATGGGCACACAGTCCACCAACAGGGACTTATGATCCTCTTCAAGACCTGACAAACAAACATCAACGAGCTTACAACAAAGCCATGGAGGAGAAAACATTTCTCTCTCCATCTTGTATTTCCTGTCCAACAAGGATATTCTGTAATTTTTCTCTATAGTCTCCTAGTCCTTGTCTTTTAAGTTTCCACACATATGTTGCTCCTTTTATAAGGAAAAACTACCTGGAATAGTCAAGCTGCCCAACACTTAAAAGACTGCTGATAGCCAATATTTCTGAGTCCTGACCCACGATCAGGAGACATAAATAAAAGGTGGTAGTCATAGGGAATGCAAACATCTGGCGGGTGAAATGTAATGTCCCCTCTGAAATAAGATTTAATAATAAATAGTAGTAAAAAAATTTAAAATTTAAAAATAAATAAATAAATAATAAATTATAATATAATATAATCTCAATTTTGTGAATAATAAATAGTAGTAAAAAAATTTAAAATTTAAAAATAAATAAATAAATAATAAATTATAATATAATATAATCTCAATTTTGTGAAGTCTCTTAAGAGACAAAATTGAGATAATACATCAAAGATGTTACATGGAGATATTGACAGGTTCCGTCCTTTGTCCACAGCAATATCGAGTAAGAAAGCAACAGATTGCCATTGACTAATCAACAGCTAAGTCATCAATAATAATGAGTGAGTCTTCTCAACAAAATCTGTTTGTGAAAGGTCACGCTGAATACGAAGAGTCAACGAACCCATAAAACAATATCGATTAACTAAGACTTCAACTGTGGTGACTTGAAAAAGTGCCAGGAGTGATTTGACTAATCTATGATCAGTCATAACTATATGAAATGACAATGATCTGAGAACATAAAGTAAGCCAAGTTTGATATATTAAAAGCACGAAGTATGAAAACAAGGCAGCGATTAATATTTAGCATTATAGCAACTAATGGGAAGTGAAGGATGTTCAAAAGCAAGTCAAGTTCCCAGCCCCTTAGTCGATTTTCTCACCAACTTGGTAGGAGAGCTCAAGTACATCATGATGTCCACTCAACTTGTAAAGCTCTCAAACTCGAGGAGGTGCTCATGACTAAGTGGAAATTCAAAATGGCTTTCAAAATTGATCTTATTTCCACGGTAGATATCAACTTCAATCTACCACATACGAATTGCAATCAAGAAGGAAATGATGTTGATCAAGAGTGATCAAGTAAAAGGCATAGAATGCATAAAACTTGGGCAAGAGGTAAGATGAATCCTACGCTTAGTCATTTTTTGAGGGTTATCTAGTCAAGGCCAAGGGCTTGACAAATTTAGATTTGGAACTCGTGATGTTTGCCCAACAACAAAGCAATTTCCGATTTGCACTCCGTGTTTGAGCCCCAAACCATGGCCTTGGATGATAGCAACTAAGCAGTGATTCATTACCTTGTCTAGGGATGAGAATGATTAGTAATACACTAACAACAATAAAAGGATGCGGTTACAAGGAAAAGGTGCAATTAGGAATGCTATGGAATGCTGCGATCAAGAGTAGACAAGAGTCATGGCCCTTATATGTGACTTCTAACCTCAAGCATGAGATATAAAAAGGTAGTAAATAAGAAAGTGATTTAGAAGTCTAATGGAAAGGAAATGGTACGATTAGTAGTTGTTATGAAGGGAGGTGATTTCCAAGAGACATGAGATATGTCCCATCCTACGTGACTGCTGATCCCTAGCGCATGGTATAAGAGGACATTTATAATCATTCATTCAGGAGGGATTCAGGGAAGATAAGAACACGAGTAAGAAAATATTATAAATATAATTGATACTCTTCAAAGAAGATATGAGAAAGTAAATAAATCATTTGCAATGCTGTAAGCATTGTGTGACAGAAAATGATGCTGTAACGTATCTATGAGTTACTTATTTACAGAGATCATATCTGAATTCTATTAGGGATAATGACCCATTATGTAGTCATATATATATATATTTTTAATATATAAGATAGTAGTATGTACTTAGTCTATTCCTTTTTTTCTAATGCCTTTGGAAGGATAGGTTAGTTTGTATAGGGAGAGGTAGAGTAATTCCATCTCAAGCTAGGTAACTCCCGAGTGGTGGTATTGATGAGTGTTCATGAAACCCTTGGGCCAAGTGGTGGTAGTGACGGGTGTTCATGAAACCCTTGGGCCTATTTGTGGAGGTGGTTTTCAATCACCCTATGACAGTAAATCCCCATCCTCTTTTAGGGTTAGGAAAGAAGTAAGGATGAGGTCTAAGTTTAATAAGTGTGGATTGTATTATGAACAATTAATTATCTCTAGTAATAATATAATTAAGGCATAATAATGTGTAATAATGTATATCGATGCATGTTAAACAGGCAGTCCCTAGTAGGGGACATTACAGAAATGTCCATGGATTAAACATCACCAGCCAGAAGACGTGCCAAGGGATAGGACCCTGTTGTAGCAAATAACCCCTCGATCAAGAATAGGAAAGGATATCATCAACTTCAAAATTAATCAATCAGAAATGGAGAGAAAAGACTTTAACTGCTGGTCAACACTTAATTTCATGATCTCATTATAAATAACAATGCAGCAGAAAACATGAATGCTTATCATTTTCTGCCTGTCATGCATGCCCCTCACCGACTTTACAGGTTAGGAATATCAGCTGAATTTATTGCCAGTTATGACTATGTTAAAGACCACAATTCAGTCTTCACAGAATCACATGCCATGGGGGTTACAAAAGGTTAAGTTGTGAGCACCATCAGAGATATTTTAGTGTCGGTCTTTTGTCTCTACGTCCAACTTACACCATATCTAGCTCCCTCATCCCCATGAGAGGTTTTTAAATGCCCAAAGAAGATATAGACAAGTCTTTGGAGGAAGGAGCACCCGACGGAAATTTGAATAGAGAAGATGAGGTGGCACTAAAACTGCCAAATACGAAGCAATTACAGTCTAGAGGAGTGCTAAAACTGCCATATAGGAAATCTACTAGTCTACGAATGGGCTCAGATCTATGTTACCTCGAGTTTCAGGGATAGGGGGACGGGGAAACGGGTTTCTGGGATAGTTTTTCTCTTGGAGTAGGGGACCGCAGGGGATGGCGCTCTCTCTCAGTTTGGTCTTTTGTCTCTACGTCCAACTTACACCATATCTAGCTCCCTCATCCCCATGAGAGGTTTTTAAATGCCCAAAGAAGATATAGACAAGTCTTTGGAGGAAGGAGCACCCGACGGAAATTTGAATAGAGAAGATGAGGTGGCACTAAAACTTCCAAATACGAAGCAATTACAGTCTAGAGGAGTGCTAAAACTGTCATATAGGAAATCTACTAGTCTACGAATAGGCTCAGATCTATGGTACCCCGAGTTTCAGGGATAGGGGGACGGGGAAATGGGTTTCTGGGATGGTTTTTCTCTTGGAGTAGGGGACCGCAGGGGATGGCTCTCTCTCTTTCTATATATATGTATATATGTATGTGTGTGTGTCTATGTATATATATCTAAGTTATCGATTCGGGTGCGGATGCGAGATTCGGGTGCACGGATGTGTGAAATTTTTTTTAAGGGATGCAGATGTGTTTGGATGTGTGTATATATATATAATTATATATAATTATACATAATATATATATTATATATATCATATATGCAAAGAAGTGCAAGAAATATACAAAGATAAATCATTTGATAGTATGAATCAGAATAATGACACTTCACCATTGATCAAGATTCAAGATATTTCATATTTGATAGTTCAACTTAAAACTTCATAGACACATTCAAATTGAAAGAAGTTCAATAACTAATTACTCATGTTCAAGATTCCAATGCAATTTGAACGACAAAATCAAAACTTAGTTCATGATTCAAATTTCAATGTTCATCAATCAAGATTCAAGACTCAAGATTCACTAATTAGATTCAGAATCATAAGGATTCTCAAGAAAATCCACATTCTCATCATCTCCAACTGCTGCAAGTTCAAGATCATTTGAACCAAGAACGGTTCCACTTGTGCTAGATGCACCATGTGTCATGGTATCATCACCATCATCTGCAATTGTAATAAGATCATGAAGCGTTGCATCCAAGTTTGCACTCAAGGGCTACATCCCAAAGCTTGGTTGACCCTTCCTTGTATTCATTCTTGTTACGTGACAAAAGGCGCAAGTTGGTATGAATGTAAACCAAGTCCTCAACTTTCTTTGAGCCTAACCGGTTGCGCTTCACTGAAATGGTGGGGCTTCAGGTAAGAAGCCCCACCATTTCACCAAAGGGTCAAGCCTAAAAAATTGTTGAACCTTAGTTGTAAGCTCTACAGGTAAGAAGTCCCACTATTTCACCAAGGATCAAGGTAACATCTCTCTATTGAGAACCACGGTAGAGAGTGACCCCGTAGGGATTTGAACCTTGGTTGTAGGCACTACAGGCAAGAAACCCCACCATTTCACCAAAGGGCCAAGCCCATTAAAAATAAATTTTTAATTTATATAAAATTAAAAATATTGTAAACAATTGAATAAAAAAATATTGAATAACTTCTTGGTTTTGAAATTTGATCTTTCATTACATTTTTTAATAATATTTTAAAGTTATATTAATTTGAATAACATTAATTTTTTTATTACTATTACTAATATTTTAACATAAATTATTATTTCTTTTATTTTTATTTAAAAAACTTCCTTTAAAATATTGATAAGTTGTTAAAAATACAACTTCAATGATATTTTACATTAAAAACATGAAACTTCACAGTAATATCAAGAGATGATTAAGAAAATTACAGTCACAATCAAAATAAAAAAGATAAAAAATATTGCATAATCATAATCAAAACAAAAACAAAAAGGAAAAAAAAAGTTTTATTAAAGGCTTCACTTTATTTTTTGACATTTTGAATTTGGTAAACTTTTTTTTTCCTTTTTGTTTTGATTATACTTATGTCTTAGTTTATTTTTATTTTTAAATTTTTCTTAGAACTACTGCTTTACTTTTTTTAATTTTATCTATTTAGAAATTTTAATTCTTTTTATAATATTTTGTTACTTTTTAATATTGAATTTTAAAATACTTTTTAATTTTTAATATTGAGGTTATCTTTCAATTAATGTTAATATTGTTTGTAATATATAGAGAGCTAGAGATAGAAACAGAGATAATAGAGAAGTGAGAGGGAAATGAGATAAGATATAGAGAGGCAAAGGAGATAAATATCTCTCCCTTGGTCTACTTTTCATATCTATCTTTATCTGTGTATCTCTGCTTTATCTCTCCCTCCCCTTTTTTTATCCGTCTTTCTTTATCTCTTTCTTTATTGGCAATGGAGCGTACCTACCTTGATTCAAAGGTTATATTTCAATTGTGTTTGGATGCCTATTATATTGTACAGATGTATGCAAAAAAAATACCAAAATTATTTCTAATTGACCTTCCACGCTTATTTGGCATACCCATTGCACACCAAGGTGCAATTGCTTATTTTATCTGCTATTGTACTTACTGATGCTCAACCATTACAAAGTGCCAAATAAATCAAACACTCTAGCACTATTTTCATACAATGGTAGTTTCTAGCAGTGATCCTATTTTGGTGAAGTTACAAGATTACTAGATAACTTGTTGGTAGGTACTATTACTAGATAACTTGTTGGTAGGTACACTTTTGCATTATATCACTGGTGTTGTATGAAGCTCTGGGCCAAACTATTGCGAATTAACTTTTGTATATTTATATAAATTGCAAATGTTGTTATGTTCACTTATGTCTTTCATTTCTTTTCAGTGATGAGCTTGGGCAGCAAGGCCACTGCCGATGATGAGAAGTTTGTGAAAACTCTCTTTGAAGCAGTTGGAAAAATTTGGACAGTGAAGGAAAAGCTTCTTGATGCTGTCACTGGCCTCAGGTATATTATTGTTTTTTAGGCGGCTAACATTGTTTTATAGAGATATAACAATACCAAACCTAACAATGAATCATTAAAATATCTTACAAAGTTCTCCATCTTCAGATGTGTGCCTAAGATGGATAGAGTTCTTGTAAGACTTCAGCATATAAAATGCTCAGTTATAACTTATTTTACATGGACATAAGGGTAGTAGTGTGAATCTAGTATTCTCTTAAGTGTTGCTAAGAATATATTTGTTGATTTAGATATGACATTCAAGCTCAGGGTTCTGAAAACATGTACATATTCATTTCAACTCTGCAGATATATCATTGTTAGTAAATATCTATTTTTTGTCATTACTGATTTTTTCTTCAATGCATGTATTTTCTCAAATCTAAGAAAAATGGAGGGGAAAATCTCGTGGTAAAATATCCTTAGTTTGGCTCTTATTTCATTTCGCAGTGGAAGTGGGCCAGCATATGTATATCTTGCTATAGAGGCTTTGGCTGATGGAGGTGTCGCAGCGGGGCTTCCACGGGATCTTGCATTAGCGCTGGCTTCTCAGACGGTGAGTGCAAGTAGATACTATCATGGGAAGCTGCAGAATTGTGCATGGTGCTTCACATATTTTTTTTAGTAATAAATGAATTCTTTGCATAATGTGTATCTAGTTGATACTGATTTATGTTGTTTTCTATGTTCTAAAGATCCTTTTTTGCATGCTATATTTCTTGACATGTCTTCAGGTTTTGGGAGCCGCTAAGATGGTTAGCGACACAAAGAAAAATCCTAGCCAACTCAAGGATGAAGTGGCATCACCAGCTGGTATCTATTTGTTTCTATAACCGTGATTATCCTCCACTGTCTCCTCTCTTTACAAAATGATAGTTTTAATTGTTTTTCTTTTGACCTTTTATGCTTGGAAAAATTGTCATATTTCAAATCTTTCGTAAGAGCAAATACTTAATTATCATTTGGGATCGTGAATTTATTTTTGCAAAGGTAGATATTTATGCTGCATCATATGCATTTGCAGTTTGTATCATATTGATTCTGACTGTAGAGTGATTCCAGGGACAACTATAGCTGGAATTTATGAACTAGAAAAAGGTGGGCTTCGTGCTACTCTTATGAGTGCTGTGATTGCTGCAGCTAAAAGAAGTGAGGAGCTTTCAAAAACATAGCTGTACCAACTGATACTCTGCATAAAATCAAGTCGTAGTAAATACAAAATAGCTTCACGGGCTGTAGATAATTTTGCTTCCTATACAAATGGGGAAGAGATGAATCCAAATCTCCGGTAATAGAAACTCGGTTTATTTCATATTTTCTATGGACCTTCAACTGGTTCTTATTCATTGAAGATGAGCTGCAAATAAATTATTTTTGGTTCTCTTTCGATAATTTATCTGAACAAATTGCCTATACTGAAATTAGAAGTTTACTAGAAAACTATCATTATCAACTATTAGGATACCTAATACATGTTTGAAAAAGCAACAGATAATAACACAAAGCATGAGGAAAGTAAGCCTAGATGCACATATATTCTCAGACAAATAGTTTCATGCTTGTAGTTGATGTATGATAATTTTGGTGAATTATAACCATCTCTTTATACTAATGCTTGGATATTTCCATAGTTTAACATTATAGGTCATGTAAGAGGTAGAATACCAAGCCGGTCCAAATCTTCAAAGAATTTTTTTTTTCATCATAAACTTGGTAAATGTCAATGCGGATTAAAGGTTTCTATTCTTTTAATGGACAGACAAGTGAAGGGATCTGTTGGTATCCTCTCTCCTATGGAGTACAATTTGAAAAAAATACAAACTCTACCAACCAGAGATACCTGAAGATAACTATCAAACTAAATCATAATAGAAACTCTTGACATAATCAAGAGAGCTCCACCCTACGAGAACTACACAACACGAATAGAAAACATGTAAACGTACATGCTGATATTCTCTTCCCCTTGTAGGAAAGAATTGCTTCTATAGTCAAGCGAGAGCCCTCTCCAATTGAATCTCTGGCTTCCAAATGCAATCTTTGTGCTTCTGATATTTCCTCTCTTCGGTTTGGACGATCTCAACAATTGGGTTTGGTTTTATTGCTCTTTGATTATCAAGATTTTAATGGAAGCAGGATGTTTTTTCTTAAACTCTTCACCTCTTGCAATTCCTCCTATGATTCTCTTGTCCACCAGATCTTCCAAAATCTTGCCTTCCACAATAAGAGGAAGTAGAGTTGTTTAGGACATTGCCTGTAACATTGAAGAAACTTTCTCTTTGAAGTCACTTGTAATATCTCCATTTAAGACCTTTTAGGCAACAAAAGTCGATATATGATTAAATAAATTTTAATTAAAGATTTAAACTTATGTGCAACAATTTAATATCAAAAGAACCTTACCAATCACTGATATACCAGCATATTTCTAATCAGTGACTAGTACTGTATAGCCGATCGCATATGAAGAGGTGCGATCCTTTTGCTTTGCAAGGATAGATAAGGAGATGAACTTCAACTAATTCACAAGCCATCAATTTTGGATCCTTTTACCTCTTATTTGCATTTCGATCTGTTCATTGAGCATTTGCCTATTTGGCCATTATCGGTTACAAGCACATAAAGTCAAGATTAGAGACAACACCATTGGTTGCAAGGAATAATTGAACACATCTGAAATAGCATCAGACTTGTTACAAGATTATAATTCCATATTTGAGATAGCAACTATGTCACCATAAGCTATATTACTTATCAGATTTTGCATGAAATGAAGGATTGAATCTTAGACAACAATTCATATCGCTATAAGCAATGCGAGTTTTTGCCAAAAACTTGATCGTAGTTTTATAACAGCACTTAAAAGCAAGAAACAATCTAGATTAATTTCATTTCTCATTTCTTCACTTGTATTTTGTTGAGGGGGAAAATAGTCTTCCAAACACTTGTATTTTAAACACTTGCAAACTGATTTCTATCGATTTGAAGCAGATTTGAGGCAGAATTGAAGTGGATTTGAGGTGGTTTTTCAAGAGGATGACATCAATGATTTGGAGAGGCGGACTATGGAAAAGGGGGGTGGATTTGGTTTTACACTAGATGACATTGAGTTGAATGAGTAGTCATTGCTATTGCTAGGAGAAACTAGAGGCAGAGCTACATCCAAGATGGAGGATGAGCCACAGACTGAGTCAAACATACTGAGCGAGAAGGCATAGTCATGCCCAGAGCAGACTTCTAGGACTAGACCCTCTAGTTCTACCTCTCCCTTAGTTTTTACTAGAGCTAGGAAGAGGAAGATGTAATTGTAATGATGTTTTTACTTTTAGTTTTACATAAATTATTTACTATTTTGCTTCCAGCCATCAACATTCCTCATGAGAATGCAAGCTTGTACCCACTTTGTGTTTAAATATATCTAGACTGAGCTTGTTTCTTTTGTGTTCTCAGTTATTGACTCATTGAATTTTGCAAAAAAATGCATTTCTAATTAAATTTAAGCAATTTTTTAAGTTCTTGAGTATTTTGCCGAGTTTTTGCCGAAAACTGGTCGAATTTTTCCTAGTTTTTTTTTCAAGCCTTGGCAAGTTTTTAGCTTTGGCAAATTTTCCAACTATGCTTCTAATTGTCTAAATCAGAGGCAGTAGTGGTATAGATATTAATCATTATTCTTGAAATAACATATCATTATCTATACATTATCAATTACATAAGTTAATAGTAGTATGAGATATCGTAATTCATAATAAGTATAAAGAATTGAAGTTAATTTATCCAAAATTCCAAGATATCCTAAAAGGGGACATTGCATCACTTCATCTTGTTGTTAGTTGGAGACAATGTAGAACACTCAAATAAATGCTTGTGATTTATCCACATACACTTAGCTTTGAATTGTGAGATTTTGGATTCCATTTTTGCAAATAGAAGAACCCAAAGGATTTGAAGGACACTACTATCTTATGGTGTCCAATCTCATTGTAGAAGCATCTAAAAGACAACTCCTTGAAATTAATGGATTGTGGAGAATTTTGGTGAGGAGGCATGCTTTGGATGGAGTGAAAAATAAGCTTGGAAACATATACTAGGATACAAACCTTTATAGATTTGTTGTGGAAGGGAACTTGTTCATTATCCTTTATGATGTAATCACTCCGTTTGTCTACTAAACTCTAAATCAATGTAGGATATATTATCACTGGTACAAGATTTAAACAAGTGAACTTGCATAGGAATTTTAGTAATATTAGTAATTGCTAGGTCAAAAAAGGTTTCAAGGACACATAAAAACCCTTCTTGCCAATGAACCAAAGACCTTGAATTCACATTGTAAGTGATCTATTGAGCCCTTTAGTCTTTCTGCAACATTTATCTTGGCCTCTACAACCTTTTGGTTTGTATGTGAATCCTTAAGCTTGCTATAAATTGTTTTGTCAGCTTCCACTGGGAAAAGGGATGACCCCACCAACAATTGGGGCAACTCAACTATCTTGGATTTATGCATTGGAATTCTTAATTATGTTTATTTCTCTACCATTTTGGGTTTTGGTTTCAAGCTTAGTTGAGTGCTATATTGCAACTATTTATCAATTCAAAACTTTATAAATCACAGCAACATTATTTACTCAACATCAATTACTATGCACATGAGAAGACTACAATAACACAATATTTATGTGGAAACCCTTACAAGAGAAAACCACATCACAATATTGCTCACATATAAAACCTTCCTACAACTTTGTAGGCACTGATCCACATGAGACACCAATCCACTTAGTTCATAGGCATCAACCTACTAGAATCATCAGCCGCCACAACTAAGCACCAATCTAGCAAGAGACACCGCTCTATCCTTTGAGAAGCACCGACTTCCAATTTAGAACTAGATTCCACCTTGAATGTTTCTTGTAGAACAGATTATGATCATTTGAATATCTTGCTTATTGCTCCACATCTATTTGAATGATCTTCATATAGATTTTACTTATTTTTGTTATCTTTTTATGAACGTTCTCTTCAATAGATGACAAAGGCTCCATCAAATCTAGTTGGACATATTCTCTCACAAATTTGTTCTTGAATGATATACCATATATTCTTTTCTTTACAAATTAACTTACTGATTATATAGCATTTTACCCAATATCTTGTTCTAACTATGCTGGTCTCTCTTGAATATTATTGCATAACAACCATACACTTTCTCTCAAATCTGCATATTCTCCTCCTCCACAAATCTGCTTTAGATTTTATCATAAAATTACTCTAAATTTCTTCAGAAATATGTTATAATTTTGCTCACAAATATGCCTTATAATTCTTCTTTTGTACTTCACAACATGTGCTCTAAGATCTGCCACTCTTCCATAGCAGAACCTTATTTAATCTCCTACTCTCTTTATCACACATTTTTTTATTCATCCCACACTACCCCTTTATTTCTAATCTCCACATATATCTTCTAAGACACGCTTCTTCCAAAAAGTCATGCATTTTTCACAAACCGGTGACATCTCCTTGGATTGTCTCCTTTCATAAATTGCACCTCTTCTTAGGAACTAAGTTCTTAGCTAATATTTTTTTTATCTTTAATAGATCGTACCTTTTGACGCTGACTTGTCTTACCAAATCGCACATATTGCTGCTTGCTTATATATTAATCATTTTCTAAAGTAATCATTGCCTTTAGATGATTGATTTATGCTTTATGTTAAGTTTACGTTTTTTTAATATCTAATTATTGCATTTCATATACACCATTGTCTTTTATGCACCTCTCTAATCTTTGTTATATTCATTTTTGTCTTGTCTTTCTTTTTCTTTTTTCTTTTTTTTTCTTATTTCAATGAGCTTTTTAATGCTTATATGATTTTATCTTTAATATTACTTTCTTTTTATATTCTTAATTGCTGCCTTTATTCTTCATAGAAGATGGACTTCAACAATATAATGATATTTTTTTGTTACATGTTTTTTATTCATCATATAGAAAATTTCAATTAACTTATTTAAAAGCAAAACTTATTTTTTCCATATACTAGTGGTTTGTGTTCTAGTACTACTTTCATTTCCTCACAAATTGTTTGTCTATATATTGATGCTTCACAATTCAATGATCTAAGCTCAAAATCCTCTTGTATTCATCTATAAACTCAATGCAAAACATGAGAGATCTTGGTTCTCCACATTTTGAAATTTAAGAAGAAACCCATGTCCAATATGGACAAAGAAGGATCAATGTGACTAGTCAAAATGATGGAACCTGCCATGAAAATTGCTCAATAAATGGTCTCTTTCCCAAGCATTTGTAAACTAGCAACTTGTTGCCCAAAACTTCTCTGATGAAATTTAGAAAATTATCCATAATAAACAACTCTAGTTCTTCACTAGCTAATGTAAGCATAATGTTTTCAAAGTAAAAGGTGACAAGGTAACTAAATTGAAGCTTTTAAAATAGATAGAGTCCTAGGCTATAAAATAAGAGAGGAATTTTCAAAAATCTGATAAATTGATGGCCACTTAACTAACAAGAGCAAAAAAAGTTGATTTTATTAAGAAAAATCCAATGATTGCATATTTTCTATAGGTTTGAAAAGGGTGATAATCTACAACTGATTGAATAACTTGATGAATTGAATGGACAAGTGAAAGACAATGATTAGAGATCACCGAGCTACTAAAGTGATATGTAAGGCAATTAAATCAGTCAATATGTATTGTCATTGATGTTAATTAGTTTTGACTTTACTTATCATGATGGTTACAAACATCTGAAGAAGAAAAATGGTAAAGGAATGAGATATCTACATGAAGATAAGATGGATATGGAGATATGGCTAAGGTATACATTGGGTAACTTATTGATGAGTCTATGGCATCATTTTGTTGACTTGATTGTATTACATGAATTTGTTATGTATTGGAGATCAGAATTGAACAAGTTTATGTGGTCAGTAATTGAAGATTTTTGTATACATCGAGCCAGTGCAATGTATATCAAGTAATAGTAATAACTGAGTTAGTATTCACCGACACATCCTGTATTGACCGAGTGAGTGAAACAATTAAAGTTTATAACAACTGATTGAATTGATGAGTTGGCAAGTTGCTTATGATTCCGAGGTAAAAGATAAAGTTTGTTATGATGATCTAACAGGTGACAAAATTCAAGATTGATCGAATGGAGAAGGATGAAAAATGTTATAAACACATCTATTGAGGAAGTTTGAAGCGGCAAAATGAACGATAGAGATTAATAGGCAAACTCTAATGGATGAGAAGAAAACGGTTTATGACGTCTATTTAAAGACACGAGATTCATTATTGAGTCTGGAGCTTCTTGAAGATTGCAGGAGAAATCGCGTGAAAGGGCTATTTTCATGCACTACTGATCAAACTGGTTACAGACAGAACCGAGCAGAACTGTAGGCATTACTGAGCAATAGGGTATTATTCACCGAGTTGAATATGTTGAAGGATATGAAGGATTGAAGTGATTATTGATCAAAGGAGGTATTTTGAGCTTAGCATAGATCTACAAATTTGCAATCTTAGTTGTATTTGAATAAGATCACTACTGTATCAGTTTAACCATTGTTACAGCTAAATCTCTCAACCAAGTGGACTTAAGAGTCTTATTTGTATTTCAATATGACATTCCATGAATGTTGTTGGTTTTCTTGTTGACCCCATAGTGAATGCTGGTCAAGAGTTAACTGTTAGTGATAAATCCTTTAACCAGGTCACACCTCACAGTGTGCATTGTAACCTTTAATAGGGTTGGCTCCTAACCAAGCTCACTTCAGAAGAGTGAAATATTTTGGGTTATCAGTCCCGTGTGGTTTTTCCCTTTGCAGGGTTTCCACGTTAAAATCTATGTGTTATGTGTCTTTGATGTGATTGAATTGTTGTTTTACTTTACACATTTCATATCTGGTTTAATCGGTAAACACAGTATAGAATTTACTGGTATTCGGTAAATGAACAGAAAAGTTGTTATTGCTATCTTACCGAGTTGATTATTTGTTTGAAAAAGTTTGATCATATACATCTGGGAGTTTGGGACTGTAGGATAACTGGAATTAACTGATTCACCCCTCCTCTCAGTTATCTAACAAAGGGTTTAGGGCATTCGTATAAACTGAGAAGATAGTTTACTCATAGAAAACTCCATTGGTTGAGATTGTTCCTTGCAATAGAAGGGACTTAGAAGTGTTTAGAAATCCTTGCTTAAATTAGGAATTAATTGACTAATGATTATGGACATTGCTAGTAAAACACTTTGCAAACATTCCCTTATTCTCTATGTTAATGTTTTAATGTCTCTTTCAAGACCAATAAAAACAATAATGTGAGGAAATCCTTTCTTTCTTATAATTTTAGGAAAGCTCCTTGATCTAACCTACTCCTAAAATCTAATATGACAAATTGGGAATAAAAATTTGACCAATCTTCATTCTCAAAAGACAAATACCTTTTAATGGTTAGAGTAGAGATCTACATATAATCATTAACAAAAGGACTGTTTGTAACAACAAACCATATGACTTCAAGATTTCATAAGAAGAAATGAGTAATAAGTAGGCTAGGCTATTTCCAAAGCAAGTGCTAGTACAAAGTTTAACACCAATCTTTAAATTGATTCTCATACAACATAATTTACATTGAAGCATGAACAAAATACAGATCATAATTTGTAATCAAAATGGGTTCTTAATATAAGTCATCAAAGTGGGTTCTAAAAAATGGGTCATCAAATTGGGTACTCAAAATGGGTCATCAAAATGGGTACTCAAAATAGGTCATCAAAATTGGTACTAAAAATAGTTCTTGAAAATAGGTACAAAATGGATCATCAAAATGGGTAATCAAAATGGATCATCAAAGAACTCTAAAGTTTTGTAAATCTATGTTAATTTCTAATACGCCATCCTCTCTCTAAAGGAAAAAAGAAGATTAAAATTATGTGTTCATGAGCATTTATTTTTAAGCTTTCAAGAGGTAGCTTTTATGGAAAAATAAAAATAGAATAATCCAATTAGCATTTTCTCAAAATAAAATAATTTCCCTATCTTCTAAACTAGAAGAATGGAACAAAACAGTCAACTACCTTAGCCTACTCCTTGGGAATATAGAAAAAAGAAATTGACTCCAAAGATTCCATCAAACTCTCAAAATTTGTCTACCCACCACTACCCAATGCCAGTCAACATCTTCCAATCTCTGTTTATTCAACATGTCCATCACAACCTGAGAGTCAAATTCACAGATAACCTTGAGTTAACCAAGAGCACATCCTCATTCAAGAGCATGAAGAACAACCAAAGCCTCCATCAAATTATTAGTGTATTGTCCTTTTATAAGTAGAAAATAAGATTAGTTTTCCAAGACTATCCCTACCAATGCCTCCAAATCCTTCATGTCGAGGATTCCCTCAAGAGGAACCATCAATATTAATCTTAAGGAATCTCGAGGGGAGGATATCACATACAAACTTGCTGAGCTTTCTTCTTAGCATACCAATATATGACTTGTCGACTCCTCCAAGAAAAGGAATCACAACTAACTCCCTCCCCCAAAAATATTCAAAATTTGAACAATAGGCATATCACTTGGATCCACATCCATTGAGAGTTCACACTTTGCCAACAAAGTTTCCTGCAACATAATAATAATTCTCTACTATACTTGCTAAGCCAACATCTTATCCTGTAAGATCCTATGATTTCTTTCCAACCACAATTGCCAAATAATAACGGAGGGGAAAATGTCACAAGATACCTGGATAAAGGAGGTTTTAGCAGGGGGTCTATTGAGGCTATTCCAAAACTCCACCATAGTACTTGCATGAACACAACTATACCTCCAAGAACCCCACCCAAAATGCCAAATTTCTTTAGAAAAAGCACACTGGAAAAATAGACGAGTACTCTCTTCACTATTGTTACACAAAAAACACATAGAAGGTCCTTGAAATCCTCTTTTCAGAAGATTTTCCCAAGTTAGACATCTATTCTGCACCATCATCCATAAGAAAAAATTACACTTGGGCCAAGAGAATGGATTCCAAACCTTCTTCCACCAACGAACAATCACCTTTCCATAAGTCAATCTGTCCAACTTTGTCTACCACGAGGCTACTGAAAAATTTCCTTTCGGGTCAGGGCCCTAAGCAAGGACATCATGCCCCTTTAGGGAATTACACATTCTTCTTGCTAAAATCCTACTCAGCTCCTCTCGAGCCTCAACTAATCCACCAATAGGCCATTCATGCGGTTCTTTCCATCTAGTCACCTCCCTTAGCCTCAAACTCTGAATAAATTTAAAATCTCCAACTCTAATCCAACTAGCTTCCATAAATCTATCACACACAGATTGAAATTGTGTGAATTGTGAGAGGACAAGAGGGAAATCATCACAAGAATCATGCTAGAATAGAGCTTCAACTCCTTTGTTATGAATCCAAAAAATCCCTCGTTTAACAACCTATGTTTCTCTTCTAAGAGTATTCCAAATCATAGAACCTTTACTTGTCATATTACATTTAGGAACATCCTTGCTATCTACTCCCCCCAAATATTTTAAATTGAGAATTTTAGCCCAACTTTGCTCTTGATAGGTGCATCATCTCCAAAAAATCTTACCAACCAAAACACGACCATTCATACCTACTTGATGTAAACCAATAACGCCATTTTGTAGTGGCTTACAAACAAAATCTCATTTAACCAAGATCCACTTTAAAGAGAGCGGATCACAAGTCCACAAAAACTGCTTGGATAGGGAGTCAAATTCCTTAATAAATCCTACTGGGAAGTCTGCACAAAGCATTTATATATAGGGATAGCTTGAACCATAGACTTCAAGAAAATCATTCTCACAACAATAGAAAGCCATCTATAAGTCCAGTGACTCACCTTATTGCAAAGCTTATCCAAAATATCCTACAAGAACCCTCTAGGAAAAGGGAGATCCTACAAAGGAATCCCAAGATAAACAAGAGGAAGAGCTCCAACCTAGAATCTAAGGATCCTTGCAATCCTGGCTTGAAAAGGAAAATAAAGGACTTGTCTTCATTAATTTATTGTCCAGAAGCCGCAAATAGATATTGAGGGCTTTTCTAAAGTTGGTGGCCTCAAAAAGTTTGACAAAACCCATCACAATCATTTCATCCACAAATTGAAGGTGGGGAGGAAGACCATTGCCTCAATTCCAAGTTTTTGGATCAAACCTTTCCTTACATGAGATTTAATAAATCTTCCTAATCCTTCTGCCATTAAGACAAACAAGTATGGGGAAAGGGGATCACCTTCTCTTAAGCCTCTTGAAGCTCCAAAAAGTTTTGTAGGCTCACTATTAATCAAAACAAAAAAATATGAGGTAGTAATGCAACTCATAACCCAGTTAATTCATTCCCTACCAAAACCAAAAGCTTCAAAAACTTGACGATGAAAGCTCCATTTGAGTCTGTCATAAGCTTTGGCCATGTCCAATTTTATAAACATGGCCCTTTCCTTTGAGGTTGCCATAGAATGTATAGCTTTAGATGTTATGACAACCCCATCAAGAATTTCTCTCCCAGCTATAAAACCTCCCTACTCTTCAAATATCAAATTAGGTAAGCACAATTTAATCCTATCTGCAATGAATACTGTAATGATTTTGTAAACCACATTACACAAAGCTATAGGATAAAAGGAACGAAAAGATTTAGCTCCCTTATTTTTAGGTATAAGAGTAAGGAAATTAGCATTCATAACCCTTAGCATCTGCTTGTTTGTATAGGATACCTGCATCACCTCTAAGAGATCCAACTTGATTGTCTCCAAAAATTCATAATAGAATTCAATAGGAAATCCATTTGGGCTAGGAACTTTACCTTTCTTCATTCCAAACACCACCCCTTCAAATTTATCCAAGGAAATAGGTCTAAAAAAATTCTCATTCATTTCAATTGAAACAAGAGCAGGAATACAATATAGCTCTAAACCTTCTTCCATATTATCAGGCAAAGAATCCTCAACAAACAAGGTCCTAAAGAACCTGATAGCCTCCTTCACAATCTCCCTAGTAGAGGAGAGGGGAATTCCCTTAGAGGAGATGAGAGATGTGGTAGAATTACCATGTCTCCTATATTTCACAAAGTTGTGAAAGAACTTTGTGTTCGTATCACCTACTTGAAGCCAATCTACTCTAGCCTTCTACTTCCAATAGATCTCCTCACAAAGCTCCCATTCCTCCAAATCCCTCACTACGAATGATTCCTCTCAATACAACTCCTCTTAAAGTCCCTAATCTTTGATTTGGCGAGTAATGGCTTCCACCCAAGATTGTGCTTGCAACATGACTGAGAAGATATTGTCAAAACACAACCTATTACATAATTTAATCTTATACTTGACATTGAAGTTGCTTGACAAACGAGTACATTGTAGTACCATAAGCGAGCTTCCCCTCTTGCTACCAACTCAACATAACGTCTTGAAGAGAAGAATCATGAAGCCACATAGGCTAAAACTTAAAGGATGTTTTTTTTGAGATATGAAATTGAGTAGCACTGAAATTGATAGGCCAATGATTATATCCAGTCCAATCCAAGATATCAGAGCTAGTTACCTAATTGTCACCCACCCAATAACAAGAGGCAAAAAGTCTATCCAATCTCTTCCTTATAGCCCCTTCTCCACATATTCAATTGTTCCAAGTAAACAAACCATTAGTAGGCTTAACATCCACAACCCTCAAGAACTCAATATTATTTCTTAACATCCTTGCATAAAGGATTAAGTCTAGCATTACCACCCCTTTTTTCATCCAGACAAGATATTGCATTAAAATCCCCTGTAATAATCTAGGGGTACAAAGGGACAAGTGATCTAACAAATTTGATGCGAGACCAGAGCACAAATTTTCCAATAAAATACGTTGGAGCATAAACTTTAGTGAGAAGGATATTTCCACTATCTTCACAACTCACAACAACCATAGAAATTGAAGACCTGCTAGAAATCCACGAAAGAGACACAAGATTGTGTGGGTATCAAAGACAAGCCAAACCCCTTGTGTTTCCCTAAGCCCCAATGCATTGATAATGACTCCAAGCCCAAATTTTAGATGCCTTACTTAGCATAACATCCACTAATAACTTAAATTCATGAATGGACACTACATTAGGAGAATGCGAACCAATCAACTCTCAAATAGATTTTTTTTATAGGAATTCTATTCAACCCCTTTATATTCCAAGATTTCAAAATCATTCATGAGAAGGAGATAAATGGGAGTCAATAGTCTTCATAGAACCGAAATTCACTAGTGTCTCACCAATGAACTTTACCTTTTCCTAATCTTTCTTCCTACCCTTTGTTGTGGGAGTCTTTTCTAAAATACCTTCTTTAATATTTTTTTGATGTAGTTCCAATATCGGCTAGGATCCCTTAATTTTACTACCATCCAAAGATTCTTTCTCTAGATTAATCCTTGGGCTAGAAAGGCCTGAGCATACAATTACTTCTTTACTTCCATTTCCGTCCAATAGACATGTAGTCAACAAGGGGATATATGTATCCATTCGGGCGTCAACATTTGCATCCTGAGTACCAACTTGGGGGGTTCATATCCATCTCAATATTTTTACTTGAACCGTTTCTTGAGCATCCAAACTATTAGGCATGCCTGACAAATCATTGTCAAAGTATTCCAAATCTAAGTGCATCAAACCTTTTAAAAACTTCATTAGAATGTCCATCTCTAAGAGTTCTTTTTTAACTTATTCTCTTAGTGGTTTAATGGGAACAAACCCTTCTTTATCATCTACCAGATGCGCTTTAACGTTATCTTGCTTAGGAGGTGGGTGAGAGGGCACATTTCTAGTTGCCACTGCATGGTTAGATTTCAGACACATTCTTTGCAAATGACCATATTCATGACAAATACGACAACAAAAAGGTAAGAGTTTCATTATGTATTTATTGAATCTGTGAATAGGAAGCAAGAAAAACTTCCATGGAATCAAGTAAGAAGTTACTCAAATCAATTTTAGCATAGAAAAAAACACAAGTGATTACCTTTTTGTCCATAGTTTTCTGTGAAAGGTCCATTAGCTTGCCGAGCTGCACAATAACTAAATTGAAAAGATCACATCTCCATAATTCTAGTGAAAACCAGGGAAGCCTCACCTAGACTGGAATCTTCAATGGGAGCTCTTTTGTAGGGTTAAATCCAACATGCCATGGCTTGATAAAGAGGCCCACTTGATTGTAATAGTAAGACGCCCCTTCAAAAGCCTTGTTTCTGTTTGACATGCATGAAAAAATCACCAAAAAGTAACTATTGGTAGCCAACAACACTTCCATTTCCCCCTTTGTATTCCATGTGCATCTCACCCATTATTCCAAAAAGGGAAAAGAAACCCAAATCCCCATAAACTTATAGACCAAGGCATGATTATTCAAATAATTAATGTCCTCATCGAATTAGGTTGATTCATAAGAATGGACCTTTTATCACTCCTTGCTAGACATCCATTTACCTTTGTAGGCCTAAAACCCTCACTTTGTGAAGAGTTTTCTTCTATGCTTACATTGTTTGGACCAACAAGAAGATTCTCATGAACAAAAGGGGCCAAAATTCCCCCTAACACATCTTTAAAGGAGATATTCTACTTTCTAGAGACACCTCAAGACGTAGCCATGCAATCTAATAAAAAATATAACAACTACATAATTTTTTTTCTTTCTAAAGTGACTATTCTAGTCATCAATTCTATTTTAGTTTAAAAATTTAAATAATTTAAGAACCATAGAAATATTTTTGTTAAGAAACTCTATAATTTCACTAAAATTTCTGATTAATGGAAAAAATAGGTTTTGAAGGGACCCGAAACCTTGTACAAAGAAAGAGCTTAAGATAGAGCATTAGGAGCACACCAAACACAACAGTGCAACCATAACACAAGGCCACCATCCCCAAGAAAGCACCCAAAAGATCTCAGCCAAAGAAACACCCAAACCGCTGCATAAGATAAAACATTGGAGATCCGCAATAAAAGAAAAGAACTATCTTTGTGTCCCCTTGAAATGAGAACGCAGGGTCATGTCAAAAGACGGAGAGGATTTCTTAGAATTTTTTTCATTAACTGTTATCCAACATTCTTCAACACTCGTAGCCTTATCCTGCCAACACAATGATTCAAGAGATGGATATCTAGCCCCCAAATGTGGGGTAGAGCCCCCTAGAGAAACATCCAGTGCAAGGCTGCCATTAGATCCACCGAAAGGGGGATCAAGAAAAGGAGCTAAAAGGTTAGATCCAACACCTAATTAAATACCACCATTTCTAGCTAAGCCAGCATCCATCGATTGAACAGAAAATCTGGTATCACCCAATGTAGCAAGAGAAGGTTCAGGTCCAACAACCTGGAAAGGGACATAACTAGCAACTCCAACAGACACTTTAGGAACATTAATATTAGGACATAAACCAACCTTCTCACCAGCAGACAATAGATTGCCATTATCAGGAGCAACCTCCATCTCAGGGCGAGAGGAGCTTTTCAGGACAGTGTAATGTTGGGTAGAAGCACCCTTCCACCAAGAAGGAGAAGATTACTTCTTCTTGGAAATGAAGCTACATTGGGAAGATAAATGGCCAGTCTTAAAACATTTACGACATCTAAAAGGAATGCCTTCGAAGTCAAGTTGTTGGATCCAAGGCCCCAAGGATGATTCAATTTTAATTTCAGCTGGGAGGCCCTTCGAGGTATCTATTTCTACCAAGATACGAGTATAAGTAGAATGATACATATTATCAGAATCACTATCTATCAACAATAAGTCCCCCAAAGCCCCACCCATTTCCTCAAGGATGGAATCATGCCACAGATGAACGGGTAGATTGGGGAGCCTGACCCAAATAGGGATAGTACTAAATAATTCAATGGAAGGATTGAAATCATGGTGCCTGTTATCTCTATTTGAGCATTAAAGGTTGTCATTAGTATCAAAGAAATCGGTCGGTTACTTATGTTAACCTAGTTGGTAATTGCAAGCAATACAAGCCAATCGATTAAGTCTTCACACTGAGCACATAACTGTTTTACCGAGCATCCGACACCGATACCGAGCATAGTAAACACTGATCAAACTGGACACTGAGCACCAGTATAATCACTGAGCAGTATATACAGTGTTTATTGAGGATCACAAAAAATGACATAGGAATCAGGAATGACACATCTATCTATGCAAACGGTTACAACAGAATCACAAAATGTTTTACCAAGATCGAGGATAATTTATTGTTGAGATATTCATTAAATGTGATGAAGATCTTATGTTATTGTTTTGATCTAGGTTATTTTTGTACATTGTAGATCTTAGGTTTTTTCTCCAAGACATTGTAACCTAATTTTGTTAACCAGCAAAGCAGTATTCTATATAAACATAATTTCATATTATTTTCATATACGTGAGAGAGAAGCTTGACAAGGAGTTAAGAACAAGCAATGAAGTTCTTGAAGTATTAGCCAACTTCATGAATATCAGTTATCAGACAAAGCAGAACAGTATTAAGAGTTATTCAGATTAAGTAGAATCAGATCAAGCTACCGAGTAGTTCAGCACAAAGAATCTTCGCAGAAAAGGTGATATCTATTTAGTACTTCATAGATCTATATCAGACAAATTGAGTTGTCATTAGCAGATAGATACCTATTGCTTTCTAATCATTGTAATAGATTTTTGGTTAAATCTCTTAACAGAGTAGACCTAATAGTCTTTTTGTAAATCTCTTAACCGAGTGCACACTCAAGAAGTGTTGTTAAAATCCTATCACTAGGTAGATCTAGCTGATCTAATATGTTACTCCTAACAGGTTAAGATCACCAGAAGTGATCACCACTTGTAGCCCTAACAGGCAAACCTTTTCTATTTGTAGTAGTAAAGAATTTGTGGGTGTCATCCCCACCGCAATTTTTACCTTCTAACAAGGGTTTCTGCGTTACCAAAATACTTGTGTTATGTATAGATTATCTTGTTGATTTCATGTTATTAACTTTGATAGTTAAGTGAAAGAATGATGCATGTAATGGATGCAAGTTATAGTTGAAGGTTACTACTATTTGTTGTTTTAGATCTGAAAGATTTATAAGTGAAAGTTTTTGTGGGCACTGATTCACCCCTCCCCTCTCAGTACCCTATCTCTCCAATCCAACAATTGGTATCAGAGCTTAGTTCTCTTATTGGACAGTTTAACCACTGAAGGGTAAAGATCTAGTCATGGAGAGGTATAAGTTAGATAAAACAATAGAGAATCAAAAGATTCAAATGCAGATGTTTGTTGAGCAGTATAAGCAAGCTAAGGATGGACTGAAGAAATTACTGGTTGAAAGGAAGAACCTAGCTATTCTGGAAAATGAGATTGGTTACCATGAAGAAGAGATTGATGATGTATTTGATCACATTGGATCTAGTTCATGGAGTATTTTTGATGGATCTGAAAGTATAATCTTTGACTTGTCTGAAAAGAATCTTCACTTAATCGAACAAGTGAAAGCGCTGCAAATCGGTCAGGAATCTTAGATGGTAAGGAAGGTAGAAGTAATGAACAATGCTAGACAGGCTGAGCAAGAAAGGAATCTAGCTATTGAAGACCAAAGACAGACGATTGAACAACTTCAAGCAAAAGAAAGTGAGATACACAGACTCACCGAGCAACATTTTGAAATCTCAAATTAGGTGGTGATCGTGAATCAAGAGGTAAACCGAGTTAATGGTGAACTTTCAAGAAAACTTGAAGATATTGGAGTACTTAGAGAATATAATGAAAAGATGAGAAATGAAGTGAAAACTCAACAACAACATCATGAAATGAAGAAATTGGCTAAGGATAGTTCTAAAAGGATTGATGATTTTCTGATTAATCAAAGAAAATTTGGAAGCAAAGTTGGATTAGGCTATACCGGCGAAGGAGAATCATCACAACAAGCAGAACAAGCCAACAACAATCAGAGTCAAAGGCCAAAGACATTGTCATGCTATCACAGTGACAAACTGAGACATACTTCAAATGTCTATAGAAGCAAAGCACAAGGTAAACCTCCAGTCACTTCTAAGTTTAATGGTTATTGCTATTATTGTGGAAAGTATGGTCACCAAGCTTACGAGTGTAGAGCTAAACTGAACAAGAATGCTAACAATCCTAGTATGGAGAAATTATGTTACACTTACAATGAACATGTACACATTGCATGAGAGTGTCAGGCAAAAATGAAGCAAGTATGGACTCCAAAGTAGAAGACACAACGCAAGCCTTATCAACCGAAGAGACAAGGTAATTCTTATGTTTGAGATTACAACACATAGACTAACTATATTGCATGTGGTAGATATGGGCACATTGCAGCAAATTGTAATAAGAAAAGATGGGTTGGACAATCACAAAGTTGGACAAGCACTAGAATGGCATGTTTGCATTGTCATAAGGCCGGTCATCTAAGCAAGGACTGTAGAGACCAAGCACCAAAAGAAAATCATGTATTTGAGAGTGGAAACACTATTGCAGATATCATGAGAATAAGGAACAACATGTGGAGGAAGGCATCAAATGAGAATGCTGAGTCAAGTAATGCTGTCGGTGAAACCTCGTCCAATAGATTGGGTGACATCGGTACTTTCACCTAAGGTGATATAGGTATGTATGGGACTGACATTTCAAAATGATCATATTTTACGTACAGTTCCTTGTATATGATGAGCACATACCAAATCTACATGAATAAAGATGTATTGTGGTTTATATGTTATGAGCTAATAAAGTCACATAGTCAGTAAAAGTTAGACCGAGCAAATGGTTACTCGTCGGTAATCACTATTCAAGGTTAACTGAGTATCAGTATCAACCGAGCAAAGAAATCATGTGTTAACCGAGCAGATGAAAGTTTGCAGTCGTCACTGAGGTGACAGTTGTCACAAACTGGAAAGTAGGTCAAGCATTTATTGCATAAAAAGTTTTGAGCGGGAATACGGAAAATGTTATAAATACACAGAAGACTGAGTTCATTTTTCACATTGCGATTTCGGAGAGTGAAAATTTCACAGAGCAAGTTCGAGCAAGGAATCTTTCAAGCTAATCCAAAGTAGTTGCAGATCGAACCGAGCACATTCTTCGACATATTCCGTGTAAGTTGAAACCCTACCGAGCACATTCTTCACTGTTTATCGAAAAACCTAGTTTGTTGAAATGACATCTACTACGAGTTCTTTTAAAGTTGTGGAAGAGGAAGTTAATCTTATAGTGTCAACAAATTATAGTGAACCCAATTACAAGTTACACCTTGAAGTAGCATCTAAAATGGATTCAGCGAGCGCTTTTTTGAGCATCTCACCTAGGGTTTTATTGGTTGAAGACGTACGATCGTACATTCAATGTAAAATTGGGGAAATAGGAGATTTCAACATGTATGTTGCATATCAGACACTTTGTGATGAAGCAGTAAAGCTAAAACCAGAGCATAAACAGGTTGAAACACTTGGACTCACTAATGCCCTAAATTTTTCAAAGAATTTTAAGAATGAATGGATTAGGGTTGTGTTAATCCGTTATCATGAGGGCACATTCTGGTTAGATAAACCGATCCAAGTGACAAAGAGAATGATTATCAGGGTTACTGGTTACCCTACTACAGACAAAGCCAAGGCATTCTGAAGTTCATCACGAGCTGATGTTGAGAAAAATATTGGCCCAACATGGGACGGTAGAGCACTGAAAATTGCATCCATTGTGGATCTAGAAGTTAAGTTTGCAGCACACGTAATTGGCTACAAGTTTTTCTAGTCGAGCAGAGTAAATAGTGTACCGTGTAGTGTAGTAGACATGGCTTACAAAATAATAAAGAAGGGTCATCAAATAGACCTCGCCGAGCTAAATCTGAGACAGGTTGAAGAAAACATGAAAACAATCAGGTCACAAAAGTCCAATACCTGTAAGTTTCGATCATTGCTAGTATGTTTATTTTTCTATCTCCATAAATTCTTTCCTTCTGTCGGTCACACTAATTGGCCTATCGACAAATCGATCACTTCACAAATTTTTTATATTATGAATGGTCTGAGAGATAATGCAGAAAATGTTATAGATAGTTATTTTGAAGACTTTAAGGTAAAGATGAATCTAAGAAGCATGATTCTAAGTTCACTGGTCGAGAAGTATGAGATGGATATTTGTTTCCTAGTGAACACTGACCACACTGTTAGGATTAACAAGGCAGAAATAACAATTACATGCAAATATAACCAATATCAGAAAACAATAAACCACACAGAAGAGAACACAAGACACAAAGATTTAACGTGGTTCACCCAATCCCTGGGCTACGTCCACCAACAGCGAGTCCAATATTTTTATTATCCAGTGATTACAATCTAATTACAATCCGTAATCCCTTACAACTCAATTCCGCTGCAAGTACTAAAATCATACATAATGAAAATCCCTAACCCTAAGCCATATTATACAATATTTTGCCGCTTTAGGGTTATAATGAGTTACAATATGTTGGCCCAAAAATAGCTGAAAATATGTCAGCCTCAAAAAAAGTACAATACTTTCCTGGATAGTACTTTCCTAATCAGTCACCACAAGCTAACACACACTATGATTAAAGTTGTTGAACCAAGGATAAAATGGCTAGCATCTATGGGATATGAAATGGATCATGATTTCGGTTTGAAATCAATCAAGGCATTGCTGGCTTTACCAAAGGACAAGAAGGCATAAAGGTTTGGAACCTTTGAAGAAGCAAAACAAAGAATTAAAACAGGCCTTGTCATCGGTAAAATGACGAGAAAAGAAAAGAAAATGAAGAAAGTATTAACTGAGCATTTTGGAGATGTATCTGACTCATCTGAGGAGTCACCGGTTGAACTTGCAATCGAAGGTTAGTTAATGTTGGTTGACAAACCATATGATAGTGAGGAAACCATGTCTGAAAAAGAATAGGAATCTAAACCGGTTTCTCCCACTCCTATTCCTAAGAAGAAGCAGTTGCTAGTGTAGACAGGTGCATGAACAAGGTCAGCAACCAGAGCTTCACCTCAGAAAAAGGGAGCCTAGAAAATAACAAAATCAAAGGCAGCTACATCGACAAAAACATATGCAAAGAGAGGATGCAAGGTTGTAGCTAAGGCACCGACGAAAAGGAGAAGATTGATAAGAGGTAAGGAAGACCTAGAGGATGAGGAACTTGATAATGAACAATTCAAGGTGGTTAGCAATAAGGTAAGATCAATAGATGAGATTGCTGAACATATAATTGAGAATGGAGATCTTGCAGATTCGGAACTCAGTAGGTTTGACAGAATGTCTACCGAAGACCAAAAAAAAATTAAGGAAGCAGTCATCCACATGATGATATGCTTCAAGCAAGTTCCATTAGAGTTTGAACTATCACTACCCAAGGCATTAGAAGAAAGAATTAAACAGAAGTGGTCCTATGCCTTGGACACTGAGAAGAAAATGAGGGAATGATCCCTAGTTCAAGCAGCCCCACATTTAAGTCTTGCAGAAATTGATGAACATATGAATACCTACTATAAGAGATTCAAAGTGAAAAACTGGGCTATGCAAATTTTAGATGAAAACATGACAGATGTTGATGAGACTAGTCATCTCATGTGGACTTTAATTTTTAAAGCCAAAGAGCAAGCTGAGAAAAATGCCTTTATGAATCTGTTTAAGAAGAGACAAAAGTCAAAAGGTAAAGGTATTTACATTGATGATAATGTAGCAGAAAAGACTAAAGAATCAAGTGTATCATTTATCGAGGTGATTGATACAACTCTTGAAAAAGAAGGTATAAGCATTTCACAGGATTCACTGGATCTAGTAGAGATCCAAGTTAAGGAGAAAAATGATAATGATGTACTCATTGAGAACATCACAAATGGTGATCCTGATGACATGAATGAAGATGATGATGTAACCATTGTACCAGATAATACATAGGATGAAGGTCAAGCTACCGAGTGTGCATTTACATCATTTCTGGGTGAGCTTCATGTTCTTGTTGAAGCACTAGAAATCTTATCACAGGAACAACCCGATGGCTCAGACCTTGAGCAACCACAAGATACAACAGGGGAACAAAGCACCGAGACACCTGCAGAAGAAAATAAGCCTGAAGGAAAAGAGGCTATTGAAGCAGAAACAAAGGAACAAGAAATTTCCAAAGCAACTGAGGCCACCCCACCTGACACAACATCAGAGGCTCCATCTCCATAAACCGACGCACTGGTTACTGAGGAGCAGAAAAAGGAAGATAATGTGTCAACCGGGTAGAACACACCAAGGGAAGAAGAAACAACTATTGTTCTAGTTGCAAAGAGTTCACCTCAAGAACCAGAGAAGAAGAAGAAAAAGAAAGGAAAAGGGCCGGTTACACTAGATGAAGTTATTATGATACCTGAGTGTGACCTGTAGACCCTTAGCCCTGAAGAACTAAGAAAATATGGAGAGCTATGTACAAGAAAAATAGCACAGGAAAAATTGAAACAAGAGAGAAAAAGCAAGGAAATATTAGAAAATGTAAGAGATATCTTACAACAGGTTGTACCCGAGGTACATGTAGATGAGGATACTCCAATTATGGACCAACTTGCTACACTTGCTGAAGGAATCAATGCCCCAGATGTCAATGTCGACAAGAGAATAAAAGAAAGGGTCGAATCAAATATTTAGGATAAACTTGCAGAAAGAATCAGCTAAGAAGTGGCACTTAACAAGGTTAAGCTATCCGAGGTAATAACTGAAATTCAGGGTATTACTAAATTTATTTGTCAAATCTTGTTCAAGCTATGCACTGTGGAAACCTTCACTGCTGAGATCAGTGAAAAGATCAAACAGTTTGAAAATGAAATCACAGCTAGTGCACATGCAGCTATAACCGAGCCACAAGCTTTTGCAAAGCATATATTAAGAGTTGAAGAACTCAGGCGGTTGATAGTAGATCTCAGGAAGCAAGAAGAAAGGACAAGTGAACTGGTCACTGAGTTACAAACCGAGCTCCTACCCTACCTGAATTTTTTTGAGAAACACATAGTCAGGGCACAAACGCTTGTTGCAACACCAAAAATCTCTGTGTTGGACAACATCTTTGACATGCATGCAGAAGTCGGTCTTGAGAACATTGCTCTCACCAACTTGAAAGAGGAATGGGAAAACCTCTTGGAATCATTGAAGAAAACCCATCAGCACATTTTTGATAAGCTGTAAGTATACATTTTTGCATTTGACATTATTATCAAAAAGGGGGATACCAAATGTATATGTCAAATAAGTAAATAGAAGTTAAGTATATTACACATTACCAGAGCATGCACCGAGGGGGAGTTTATATAAATTTTTTGATAAGTATATGTATATAGCAGAAATATAATTTTTTGAGACATAAGGTCTGTATACATTAAGGTTTTGATACTAATGCCAAAGGGGGAGATTGTTATCTCTATTTGAGCATTAAAAGTTGTCATTAGTATCAAAGACATCGGTCAGTTACTTATGTTAACCTAATCGGTAACTGCAAGCAATACAAGCTAGTCGGTTAAGTCTTCACACCAAGCACAAAACAATTTTACCGAGCATTCGACACCAATATCAAGCATAGTAAACACCGATAAAAATGGACACTGAGAACTAGTATAATCACCGAGCAGTATATACAGTGTTTACTGAGGATCACAGAAAATGGCATAGGAATCAGGAATGACACATCTATCTATGCAAACGGTTACAACAAAGTCAAAAAATGTTTTACCAAGATTGAGGATAATTTATTGTTGAGATATTCATTAAATGCGATGAAGATCTTATGTTATTGTTTTGATCTAGGTTATTTTTGTACACCGTAGATCTTAGGGTTTTTCTCTAAGACATATTAACCTAATTTTCTTAAGTGGTAAAGCAGTATTCTATATAAACATAATTTCATATTATTTTCATATATGTGAGAGAGAAGCTTGACAAGGAGTTAAGAACAAGCAATGAAGTTCTTGAAGTATTAGCCAAATTCATGAATATCAGTTATCAGACAGAGAAGAACAATATTTAGAGTTATTCAGATTAAGCAGAATCAAATCAGGCTACCGAGCAGTTCAGAACAGAGAATATTCATAGAAAATGTGATATCTATTCAGTACTTCATAGATTTGTATTAGACAAATTGAGTTGTCATTAGTAGATAGATACCTATTGCTTTCTAATCATTGTAATAGAGTTTTGGTAAAATCTGTTAATAGAGTAGACCTAACAGTCTTTTTGTAAATCTCTTAACCGAGTGCACACTCAAGAAGTGTTGTTAAAATCCTATCACTAGGTAGATCTAGCTGATCTAATATGTTACTCCTAACAGGGTAAGATCACCAAAAGTGATCACCACTTGTAGCCCTAACAGGCAAACCTTTTCTATCTGCAGTAGTAAAGAATTTGTGGGTGTCATCCCCACTGCATTTTTTACCTTCTAACAAGGGTTTCTGCGTTACCAAAATACTTGTGTTATGTGTTGTTTATCTTGTTGATTTGATGTTATTAACTTTGATAGTTAAGTGAATGAATGATGTATGCAATGGATGCAAGTTACAGTTGAAGGTTACTACTATTTGCTATTTTAGATCTGAAAGGTTTATAAGTGAAAATTTTTGTGAGCACTGATTCACCCCTCTCCTCTCAGTACCCTATCTCTCCAATCCAATAGGTTCCATGACTTTACCATGAGCATAAATTTTTCATCCTCCCAACAAAAGAAATAATCACAAAGGATTGTAGCTCTATCCACAACATTATCAAACTTTGCACTGAAAAAGCCTTTTGCCATAGGATAGATGTTAATAGTAACTGATAATTTTGGTTCTCATCTTCGAGAATCCCAATCATGTAGTTGGGGAAGGCTAGGCCAAAAATATTGAAACCGACAGATCAGTCCATGGGATTTAAAAATTTCATTATTGTTTATCAAATCTCTATTAGTAGTAGAGGATAGCTTGATAGATAAAGATTCACAAATAGGAACATGGGCAAAGGAAAGCCCATTGTCAGTGGAAACCCTACGTCCCTTCACAACTGCAACTATCTTGGAAACAACATCAGCAAAAGACCCAGAAGCCTTAGAAGCAAGACCATCAACCCCTAAAGAAGGGATGCCAGCCACACACACCTTGGTCGTAGTAGCAGAGGTAGATGCCGCTAGAACATCAGCTGCCTTCACCAAACCCTCCACAGTAGCAATAGAGGTAGAAGATGCTAGAGGAAGATGCTGAGAAGCCCCAACCTTCACCACATCCACCGCAACCCCAGCAAGAGGCAGAGAGAAAGCATGGCATGCCAAGGAGGCCACTACACTCACCAGTCCATCTACATCGATAGAGGATGGCGCGCATGAGGCACAAAATTTGTGCAGGAAGGGCACACATGAGAAGAAATGCATGTGCGAGACATTTCAAACAACCTATTACTAATTAAGGCTTTTAGACACATTCCTATTTATCCAACTTTCATTGTACAAAGTTCCCACTTCTTAATAAAGCTTAGAACTAAGACAATTTGAGTTTGTAGGCCCAAAGTAAATAAGATTCTTATCAAACCATCCATATTTTTGATGTTGAAATGTGAGCCTCCCAATTGTGTATTAATTAACAATTGAAAGTTATCTTTCACTCCTTCAAGTTTTCTTATGTGAAAGTTATCTTTCAACCCCTCAAGTTCTCTTATGTGAATGTAAAAGGAGTAAAAAAATATAAAATATACTTGTATACAAGGAAATAGTATTAAAATGAATGCCTAAACTAGTTAAACATTCAAACAAACTAAGTCAATGTAACATATATATAAGACAATGAAGAGAGTAAAATAGACATAAACCAACGAGTAAATGCAAACCTCATAATATCAATAAAGAACCCCCTTTGAAGTAGATTTGTCAAATGCTTGTTTGATATGTGTGCTCCAATGTTATGCTCAAGCTTCAATGGGTATGTGTACGAATTTGAGCACTATGATGGTATGATTTTCTATTTTGTACTCAAATGTGGCATTATAACTTTGCATAGATGGTGGATGAAAATGAAGGATTGGGGCCCTGAATTTATAGAGTTGAAGAGAGACAAATGAATGGTCAAGATTGAATGATGAGGAAGGGATATGATGCATCATGTTGGAATACTTATGAGATATTATGCATAAATGTGCTGACATTGATGTTTTGTCATTGGTGTCAACAATTGATTCATTTCAATTTATAGAGGTTCGCATGATGATTTGAGTAAAATATTATTTTTCGAGTTGGTATAGGTATTTCAAGATGTTAAATGATGATAGTGTTTCAGTTTTTGGCTCGGTAAGGTTCGTTATTGCCATATTATTGGTTGTGGACCTTGTGGCATGTTTAGGACATGGATGTTTTTCCTCAGCTCATTTGGTTCATGATTTGGATAATCACAAGCTATTTTTATTGATTGACAAAGGTTCATGTTGTGTTATTGAGTGTTCTTGAGGTTAATTTCAGAATTGTTGATGATTTATGAGATTAGATTTGTTGAGGATGTTATTGTGGCATATCACGGTGCTTACTAATGTTTCTAGATCATGTTTCATTTATGTTCCTAGATCACATTGATTGGTGTGATCACATGTGGTAATTTTTGGTTGGTGAGCTCATTTCTTCATGTTCTTGGCCAACATGATGGTGCAACATGTTGCAAAGGATCAAGGTGTAATTATTGGAGCTATTGTGTGTTTGAGGTTGAATATTTAGATAATTTATGTGTGTTAGCCGGCATACATTTGATCACATTGATTATTTTATTGTAATTGTTTAAATATTTTGTAATTGGGTATTAAGGGTTTAGCTGACCTTGTTTATTTTTCCAAGGTTGATGAATTGTATGAATGTAATTGTATCCTTTTATGGATCGTATGAGAGTGGATGAATATATGAGTATGAAAACATTTATGAGTGGAATATGCAATTGAGGGAGAGATCTAATTTTTATATGCTTCACTGGAATTGTATAGGCATAATGAAGATGCTATCAATCAGTTCATGATTTTTGGATTGTTGTCCAATGTGGATTGTAGTCCATGAGATTGTTGTAAGGCATCGTTCTTTCCCTTGGGTTTTAGCCCTTCTTGTATTTGAGAAATGAATTCTAGGCAGTGTTCTTGAATGCATGTGCATTCCCCTTTGCAATATTACTAATAGGGTATAGTGCTTTTAACAAAGTACATCATCTCTTGGGTTCCATCCCCACTGTGGTTTTTCCCTTAATCGGGTTTCCAAGCAAAAAATATTGGTGCTATGTGTTTATGTGTTGTGTTGGATCATTTATTTCATGCTTAATTATCATACCTAAGGTTTAAGGTTTAGGTTGTGCTAAGTTGGTTTATGTTTGTAAGTTTTGTACACAAATGATTCACCCCCCTAGTTGTGTAGTGCTGCCTTATTTCTATCAATTAGTATCAGAGCTAGTTCCTCTTTGGGAAGCTTAATTGCTTGAGGTGATCCAAGATGAAAAATTCTAAGAAGGATAGTCTAAGATTTGATGGCACTAACTATTCATTTTGGAAAGGACACATGAGGACACATTTGAGATGCATTAGAGAAGAATATTAGGAAGTTATTAAGAAAGAATGTACTCAATCTTTCTAGTACGACTCCTGATGAGAAGAAGAAAAATGAATGTAACACCAGAGAAATGGAAGCATTGTTGAGCACATTGTCTGATTTAGAATATTCAAATGTCATGGATTTGGAGACTGCACATGAGATGCGGTTAAAGATGGAGGCCTTGCATAAAGGTGACCCTCATGTGAATATGGCTAAGCTGTAGACCCTAAAAGGAAAGTATGAATACTTGAAGATGAGTGGAGATGAGATTGTTACTTCCTACTTTCAGAAGGTGAATGAACTAGTTTTCTCTATTAGAAGTGCTAGTCGAAGCTTGGAAGATGAAGAGATTGTTGCTAAGATTTGGAGATCCTTGCCTTTTGCTTACAATCACAAGGTTGTTTCTATTGAAAATATTAGAACAATGACTATTGTGACTAGAGGCATGTTGATTAGTAAGTTGAATGCTTTTGAGCTAAGAGAATTTGGTGATAACCTTCCTAAAGTTGAATCTACATTCAAAGATATGATTTATAAGGATAAGAAGAAATATGACCCTAGAGAAAGTTCATCAAAGTATGTATCTAAGTATGCAAAAGAGCTAGAAGAAATTAAAGAAGAAGAGAGAAATATCTAAGAACTTGAAGCCCTTATTGCTCGGAGATTGCCTAAAGGTGCTAGTAAGTATGAAGGAAAGTTACCTTTGAAATATTTTTCTTGTAATAAGATTGGTCATTTTACTTCAAGGTGTCCTAAAAGAGTTCCAAAGCATAAGATTAGGAAATCTCCTCCTAAATATCAATGGAAACACTACTTTGTTGTTGATGAAGGTGTAACAAATAATGAATTTGAGAAAGGTGGTAAAAGTGATGATGAATGGGTGTTCATTTCTATCAAGGAAGAAGATGTGATCCCTAATGAGACTAAAATTTGGATGAATGTGGAAAGAGATCTTGCTGCACATGTTGAAGAAAATGATGAATGAGTTATTGACATTGGATGTTCACATCATATGACTGGAGATAAGAGAAAATTTGTGATCTTGGAAAGGTATGATGGCGGTGTTGTTAGATTCGGTGATGATACTCTTTTTTTGATCCATAGTAGAGGTTACATTAATATTGATGGAAAGAACACTATTGATGATGTTGGAAATTGCAATTGAAGCAATTATTGTATTGTCATTGATGTCAAACCTTAATTGGTAAGACTATTGCTATTTAAGAAAGTACTATATCTATTTGAGTGTTGCTAAGGGGATAGGCAAGGTTGGTAACAACAACACCTAAGGAAAGGTTGAGTTATCTTGATACTTCAATGAGTACTTGATTACATGGCACAATGATAAGACAATGTATTGTTTATCTTAGTAAGAATGAAGACTAAACTGGTAGGCTTGACCGAGCATAAGTGAAGAGATCTAGTTTAAGTTGAGTGTTGTTTGTGTCGACCGAGCTAGTGAATGCCGAGTAAAAATAGTGTTGACTGAACACCAGATAATTGCCGAGGAAGACAGTGTTAGCTGAGGGAACAGTTTATGTGGTGACCGAGCTTTCTAGAGAAGACTGAGAAGTTGGACACAATATTGACCGAGCGTTAGTATTTTTGCATTTGTTGAAGAATTCAGATTTCTAGCCGACATCGTTGAATTCTTGAATTATGTAAAACATGTTGACTTTATTTATTGATTGTATGAAAGCATTTAATGCACTGTAAAACATTTTATTGTAAATCTTTAAGAGATTTGAGATATTTCAAAGATAAGCTGAAGAACATAATGTAGGATGGATTCAATGAATCTGACCTAACCCTAAGATCTACAAAGGAGATTAAGTGACAAAAGATGTATTGACCTAATTGAGGTAGTATTAAGGGAACCTAAGCGAGAAGTTGAATGTGGAGATGGAAAGAAGTGAATGCTGGAAGTATTGTTATTGACTGTCTAAGCAGAAAAGGATGAAGGAGAAGTGTTGTGATCGCTTGAAGGGTTCCGAGAAGATTAGTGAAGGAGATGGAAAAGGTTCACAGTCAGTAAGCCAACATATGTGTACGGAATTGGATCTGATATTTGCAAAGTGAGTTGTAAGTTTCTCAGGTCAATATTACTGCTACTTTCTAACCATTGTAATAGTCAAAATCCTTTTAACAGAGGTTGACCCAATAGTCATAGGTATAAATCCTTTGAACAAGGTTGCATTCTAATGGAGTGTATGTAAGTCCTATAATAAGGCACTCTTTTAACACAGTGGTTGAAATTCTTTAATCGGGTCACACCTGACAGTGTGTTTGTAACCTTTGACAGGGTTGGCTTTTCACCGAGCTCACTTCAGAAGAGTGAACATAATAGTAACATGTTACAAAGTGGTTTTTCCCAAATTGGGTTTCCACTATAAATCCTAGTGCTAATACTTGTGTGAATGTTGTGGTTTGAACATTTCTATGTTTTACAAGTTAGATGCTATTGAATAAGTGGACTGCACTATTATATGTTTCTATTATGCAATCAATAATGACTGAGTAGGTGTTAGTTATTAGATCTGATTTGTTGAAGAGTTTGAAAGATTGTTTTATACATCTGGACCTAAGAACAACTGATTCACCCCCCCTCTCTATTGTTCTAAATCATATTAACAATTGGTATCAGAGCTGTTGGTGCTTACAGAGAACAAGTTTGAAGGTACTTGAAGCAAATGATCAAGATGTATAAGGAGGTACCTAAGCTGAATAAGGAAAACTTTCCTGCATGGAAAATTTTGATGAAGCTGCATCTAGTCGGTATTGGTGATTCTACTAAGTATTACATTGAACATGACTATGTCACACCTGCTGCACCTCTGACTATTGAGGAAATGAAAGCTAAACAAGAGCACAACCAAGAAATGTTGGAGATTGTGTCTGCCCTAAGTTATCCAGAATTTGAAGACATTAAAGATTGCAGTGCCACAAAGAAAATGTGGGACACCCTTGCAAGCATTTACGGCGGTGATGTGAATGTGTTGAGAGCAAAAGTCGAGAGCCTAAGAGGTAAATTTGATGAAATGAGAATGCAAGAAGGTGAGAATATTGCACAATATTGTGGTAGAATAAAAGAAGTTGTGAATGCTATTAGAGGAGCAAATGGAACTATTGAGGATGAAACTGTAATAGGAAAAGTATTGAGAACTCTGCGTCCTATCTATGTAATCAAAATTTCTGCAATCTAGGAATCTAGATGTAACTCTCCTAATGCCGTTACTTTAGAAAGTTTGGTCAGCAAGCTTACTACTTTTGAACTTTCTAACTATGATAACTTCACTGTTGGTAGTATTGAATATGCTTTTAAGTCTCAGATGGTTTTGAATAAGTCAAAGAAGGAAAAAGAAAGATGCATTAGTGAAAGTGATAGTGATAGTGGCACATCTGATGAAGAACTTGAGGATCTAGAAGCTCTTATGGCTAGAAGACTGAAAAGGGGAAAAGGAAGGTACAAAGGTAAACTCCCTATTATATATTTTTCATGTAATAAAGTTGGTCATATAGCTGCTAGATGTCCTGACAGGGATAATAAGGATGAAGAAAGAGACAAAAAATAAAAAGACAAAAGAGAAGATAGAGGTTATTGAAGATACAAAGACTACAAAGGGAAAGGTAAGAAATCCTGCTACATTGCTGAAGAAGAGACTGACACTGATAATGATGATTTTGAAATTGAAGTTGTCTATGTTGCAATGAAAGATGAATCTAATGAGGATGAGAAAATTGCATTAATATCTTATGTGAAAAAAAATGATAAATGGATTATTGACAGTGGTTGTTCACATCATATGACTAGAGATAAGAGTAAGTTTGATACCTTAAACCATTACAAAGGTAGGAGTGTAAAGTTTGGAAATGATGCACCATGTCTTGTTAGAGGAAAAAGATTGATTAAGCTAAGTAATAAGATCTCTTATGAAAATGCTTATTGGGTTGAGGGTCTTAATTATAATCTACTGAGTGTTGCACAGCTTAATAGCACTGGCTACCGAGTGAAATTTTATCACAGGAAGGCCAAAATATTTGATACCATAGGTGAACTAATTGGAAGTGGAGAACAGACAAGGTAATTTGTTCTATCTAGATCTATTTGAAGAAACATGTATGATTACACAACTTGATAATATTTGGTTATGGCATAAGTGGCTATGTCATGTTAACTTTGATAATCTGGTAGAAATTAGTAAGAAAAAGAAAGTGAGAGGTCTACCTAGATTGAAGAAACCTGAGAATGTAAAGTGCAAAGAATGTTAGTTGGCTAAGATGACTAAGTCTAGTTTCAAGAGCAAAACCTTTACTTCAGAGAATGTCTTGGATTTGGTTCATACTAACCTTTGTGGACTGATGGGTGTATAAAGTTATTGTGGTGCTAGATATTTTATCTTGTTTGTTGATGATTATACCATAATGATGCATGTAATGTTCTTAAAAGAAAAATCTGATGCCTTTCAAAAATTTAAGTGGTATGTGGCTAAGGTTGAAAAAGAGATAGGTAAAAACATGAAGTGTCTGAGATCTGACCGACGTGGAGAATTCACATCAAATGAGTTCAATCTGTTTTGCAATGATAGAGGGATTGAAAGATAGATGTCTGCACCTAGAACTCCTCTACAGAACGGTATAGAAGAGAGAAGGAACATATCTATCTTGGACTGTGCACAAACATTAATGATTGAAAAGAATGTTGCACAGAAGTATTGGAAAGAAGCTGTAAGTATAGCTATTTATACTCTTAACCGAGTACAGATAAAAAAAGGTACAAATCTGACACCTTATGAATTATGGCATGGGTATGCACAGAATGTAAAATACTTTAGAATCTTTGGAAGTAAATGCTACATATTGAAGGATAGTAGGAATGGAAAATTTGATGCTAAAAGTGATGAGGGTATGTTCCTAGGCTATTCCACAAAAAGTAAAGCTTATAAGTGTTTGAATTCTAACACTAATAAACTTGTGGAAAGTGTAAATGTCAAAATTGATGAGTATGTAGAGAAAAATGAAGCTGACGGTAACAAGGTACTAGAAAATTACAGATCTTTTGTGTATATAGAGGAAGAAGAGGCAAGTGATAGACCTGCATCTCATGCCGAGTCTTGGGTAAGCAATGTCGAGCATCAGGATAACAATGCCGAGAGAGAAGAAGAACGTGCCAAGCAATAGGTTGAAGCTATCGAGTATCAGGAAGAGGTTGCTGAGCATTCAGAAGCTGAATCTAACAATCTGGTTAGAGAACCTGATGAGATGAATGAAAGAAGAGCAGAACCTATTCTAGCACAATATGTACAGAGACATCACAAGCCTGAACAGATTATTAGAGATAAAGATACCAGAATTCAGACAAGAAGCAAGGTAAGAGATCCAACATGTTTACTATGTGAATATGAGCCTAAGACAACAAAGGAAGCATTAGAAAATGAAGACTGGATAGAAGCAATGAATGAAGAGATTGACCAGATAGATAAGAATGATACTTGGACTCTGGTGTCGAGACCAGAAGATAAGAATGTCATTGGGACAAAGTGGGTATTTCGTAATAAGCTGAATGAACATGGTCAAATCACAAGAAACAAGGCCAGGCTGGTATGCAAAGGCTACGCACAAGAAGAAGGAATAGATCATGGGGAAACATTTTCCCCTGTAGCAAGATTGGAAGGAGTCAGAGCTCTACTTGCATATGCTGCCTATAAAAGTTTCAAGGTATACCAAATGGATGTCAAGTCTGCATTTTTAAATGGTATATTGGAAGAAGAAGTATATATTGAACAACCAGAAGGATTTGTTGATCCAAACAGAAGACACATGGTTTGCAAACTGAATAAAGCACTATATGGATTAAAGTAAGCTCCCAGAGTATGGTATGAGAGATTGCACAATTACCTAATATAGATTGGATTCTCAAGGACAAATGACACAAGCAATCTATACATGAAAGATGAAGAAGGTAAAGGAATCCTATTAGCCAAAATCTTTGTAGATGATATTATATTTGGTGGACAAGATGCCTTGTGTAAGAAATTTTCAAATGAAATGCAAACTAAATTTTAAATGAGTATGTTTGGAGAGATCAAATTTTTTGTTGGTTTGCAAGTTTATCAGATGGAGAAAGGAATCTTCATCACCCAGTCTAAATATGTTCATGAGATACTGAAAACCTTTGGTATGGAAGACTCAAGGCCAGTAAGTACTCCCATGGCTACTAGACAAAAGTTGTCTAAGAATGATGATGCTGTAGAAGTTAACTAGACTTTGTATAGATCTATGATCGGAAAGCTATAGTATGTTGTACATAGCAGACTAGATATTGCATTAGCTGTTGGGATTGTGGCAAGATTTTTTGCCAATCCTAAGGAAACTCACATGATGGCGGTTAAAAGAATCATGAGATACTTGAAAGGAACTGTTGACTATGGATTGTACTACAAGAAGCATGACAAATTTGAACTGAGAGTGTATACAGATGTTGATTGGGAAGGAAATATAGATGACACAAAGAGTACTAGTGGTGGAGCTTTCTTCTTGGATAGAGATTAGTTTCTTGGACAAGCAAGAAACAAAATTGCATTTCCTAATCTACTGCTGAAGCTGAGTATGTGGCTGCAGCTATCAATTGTTCAAATTTGATATGGATAAAGCAATTTTTGGTAGGCATGAAAGAAGAAATCATTGAACCAGTTGTCATCTTCTATGACAACACAAGTGCTATCGACATCTCTAAAAACCCAGTGATGCACACTAAAACCAAACACATTGCCATCAAGTATCACTACTTGAGAGAACTGGTACAAGATAAAGAGGTCTGCATGGAATATGTGAATACCAAGGAACAAATAGAAGATATATTCACTAAAGCTTTACCTAAAGAAGCTCATGAATACTTGAGAAGTCAATTAGGGGTCCTTCCCCTAACTGAGGCTGCCTAGTCAAGCTAGGAGCACTGCATCAAGTGTGCTGCAAAGAACATCTAACATATTGATGTAGAAAAAGGTCACACTTTAGGAGCAGCCTAGAGCTGTGAAGAGCACAACAAGTCAAAACAAGTCATAAGCAAGATGACAAAGGGAGAAATATTCTACTGAACTGAAAGGATGATATCTACATCAACAAGATGTATGTTTTTGTTGCTGCTTTGACATTTTTTGTCAAAGAGGGAGATAATGACAGATGAATACACAGAATGAGAAGATCAAGATAGTGAGAGAAATTTAGTGGACGGTCGTGCATGGCTAATAAATTCTATATCAGAATGAAGCTAAAGATATTATACATTTCTCTGCTATACAGATAATTTTTGGATTGGTTGGTAATTCATGTGATATTCATATGGTGTTGCCATCAATGCCAAAGAGGGAGATTGTTGGAAAGTATTGTATTGTCATTTATGTCAAATCTTAATTGGTAAGACTATTGCTATTTAAGAAAGTAATATATCTATTTGAGTGTTGCTAAGGGGATAGGCAAGGTTGGTAACAACAACACCTACGGAAAGGTTGAGTTATCTTGATACTTCAATGAGTACTTGATTATGTGGCACAATGATAAGACAATTTATTATTTATCTTAGTAAGAATGAAGACTAAACTGGTAGGCTTGACCGAGTATAAGTGAAGAAATCTAGTTTAAGCTGAGTGTTGTTTGTGTCGACCAAGCTAGTGAATGCTGAGTAAAAATAGTGTTGACTGAACACCAGTTAATTGCCAAGGAAGAAGTGTTAGCCGAGGGAGCAGTTTATGTGGTGATCGAGCTTTCTAGAGAAGACCGAGAAGTTGGACACAGTATTGACCGAGCGTTAGTATTTTACATTTGTTGAAGAATTCAGATTTCTAGCCGACATCGTTGAATTCTTGAATTATGTAAAACGTGTTGACTTTATTTGTTGATTGTATGAAAGCATTTAATGCATTGTAAAATATTTTATTGTAAATCTTTAAGAGATTCGAGATATTTCAAAGATAAGATGAAGAACATAATGTAGGATGGATTCAATGAATCTGACCTAACCCTAAGATCTACGAAGGAGATTAAGCGAAAAAAGATGTATTGACCTAATTGAGGTAGTATTAAGGGAACCTAAGCGAGAAGTTGAATGTGGAGACAGAAATAAGTGAATGCTGGAAGTATTGTTATTGACTGTCTAAGTAGAAAATGTTGAAGGAGAAGTGTTGTGATCGCTTGAAGGGTTCCGAGAAGATCAGTGATGGAGATGGAAAAGGTTCACAGTCAGTAAGCCAGCATATGTGTATGGAATTGGATCTGATATTTGCAAAGTGAGTTGTATGTTTCTCAGATCAATATTACTGCTACTTTCTAACCATTGTAACAGTCAAAATCCTTTTAACAGAGGTTGACCTAATAGTCATAAGTATAAATCCTTTGAACAAGGTTGCATTCTAATGGAGTGTATGTAAGTCCTATAACAAGGCACACTTTTAATAGAGTGGTTGAAATCCTTTAACCGGGTCACACCTGACAATGTGTTTGTAACCTTTGACAAGGTTGGCTTTTCACCGAGCTCACTTCAGACGAGTGAACATAATAGTAACATGTTACAAAGTGGTTTTTCCCAAATTGGGTTTCCACTATGAATCCTAGTGTTAATACTTGTGTGAATGTTGTGGTTTGAACATTTCCATGTTTTACAAGTTAGATGCTATTGGATAAGTGGACTACATTGTTATATATTTTTGTTATGCAATCAGTAATGATCGAGTAGGTGTTGGTTATTAGATCTGATTTGTTGAAGAGTTTGAAAGATTGTTTTATACATCTGGACCTGAGAACAACTGATTCACCCCCCCTCTCTATTGTTCTAAATCATATTAACAATTGTTACAAGTAGTAGTTGTCGTTGCACCAAAATATCGACCTATTAATGCCCGATACAACCACTAGACTTATAGAAGACACAGGAGGCTGTTAAACCATGTCACGAATCTTGAGGGGAGCGCTGACCATTTTGCCAACAGTCTCCCCCTTAGTGCTACCCAAGGGGATTCGAACCTATGACCAAGCTCTGATACCACTTGTTACAAGGAGTGGTTGCCATTGCACCAAAAGATCGACCTGTTAATGCCCGATACAACCACTAGACTTATAGAAGACACAAGAGGCTGTTAAACCATGTCACGAATCCCGAGGGGAGCGCTGTCCATTTTCCCAATAGATGATGTATTATATGTTGAAGGACTAAAGCATATCTTGTTGAGTGTTGGTCAACTAGTTGACAAACGTTATGATATACTATTCAAGAATGGAAAAACTAGAATCTTGGGAAGTTTAGGTGTTGAGATTGCATTACGTAAAAAGACCAAAGGTAATGTTTTTCATTTGAATAGTGTAGAGAAAATATGTTTGATTGCTAATATTGAAGATAGTTGGTTATGACATAAGCAAATGTGTCATGTGAATTATGATAATATTGTGAAGATAAGTGCTAGTCAAGCTATAAGAGTTCTACCTAAATTGTTGAAACCTATGAATGCAATGTGTAAGGAATGTTAGTTGGGTATGTTAACTAGATCTACTTTCAAGAGAAAAACTTATTCTTCAAATGGATTGTTAGGTCTTGCGTATACTAATTTATGTGGCCCTACTAGAACTATAAGTTATTATGGAGATAGATATTTCATATTGTTCATTGATGATTATTCAAGAATGATGTGGGTTATAGTTTTAAAAAAGAAATCAGAAGCTTTTGATAAATTCAAAATCTTTAAGGCTATGGTTGAGATAGAGATAGGTTTGAAGCTAAAGTGTTTAAGATCCGACAGAGGTGGTGAATTCACATCAGGTGAATATAATGCATTTTATGAACAAAATGGGATAAAGAAACAAATGTCTACACTGCAAAACCCAAAACATAATGGTATTACAAAGAGAAAGAATAAAACTATCCTAGACATTGCTAGGACGATGATGATTGAAGATGATGATTGAAGGAAATATTTTGCATGTTTATTGGAGATAAGTTATCAGTACTATAGATTATACATTGAACCGAGTTCAAATCAAGCATGGTACTATTAAGACTCCTTATGAATTATGGTATGGTCATGTTCCTACTTTGAAATATTTTATAATATTTGGAAGAAAAGTTTATATCAAAAGAGATGAAGATTTAGGAAAATTCAATCCTAGATTTGATGAATGTATCTTTGTTGGTTATTCTACAAAGATCAAAGCATACAAATGTTACAATAATAGGTTGAGGAAGATAGTTGAGTGTGAAAATCTTAGAGTGGATGAAAGAAATTAGAGACCAACTAGATCTTGTGGATATGATTTAGATGATGAGGATATTAGTGCAAATCAAGGAACACAAATAGAAAGTTAGAATCAAAATCAGAATGGTTTGGTGGACCAAGATACACAAGAAATTGTGGATGAAGAAGTAGAGATACATGAGTCATATACACATGCAAATCCTAAGAATCCAAGGTATGTAAGGTTAAATAATTCATACAATCAGATAATTGGTGATAAAAATCAAGGTGTTCAGACTAGGGGAAGACTTACTAGAAACATAGATGATATTTTTTTGATTTCAAAGATTGAACCTAAAGTTGTAAATGAAGCATGCAAATATGAATCTTGGGTGAAAGATATGGAAGAAGAACTAGATTAGATTAAGAAGAACAAAACATGGATTCATGTTTCCAGACCTATGGACAAGAATGTGATTGATACTAAATGGGTTTTCAGAAACATGTTAAATGAAGATGGTGAAGTAGTTCAAAAAAAATCTAGACTTATTTGTAAAGGTTATTCATAGATGGAAGGAATTGATTTTGAGGAGATTTTTTCTCCTATTTCTATAATTGAAGCTGTGAGATTATTTCTTGCCTATGTTTCTTATAAGGAATTCAAATTCTATTAGATGGATGTCAAATCTACATTTTCGAATGGTGAGTTGGAAGAAGAAGTCTATGTTGAGAAACTAGATGGATTTCCATTGATCGGTTGGAGCAATATGATTTTTTGATTAAAGAAATCTTTGGATGGATTGAAATAGGCTCATAGAGCGTGGTATGCAAGACTGGATAAGTACTTACTGGAGCTTAGATTTGACAAAGGTACTACTAATAGTAACTTGTATCTCAAGATTGATCATGATAATATTTTGATTGTTGAAGTCTTTTTTAATCCTATCATTTTTGGTGGAAATGAAAAGTTGAGTAAAGAGTTTTCTAATGAGATGAATAATGATTTTGAGATGTCTATGATTAGTGAGATGAAATTATTTCTTGGACTACAAATTGCTAAATCAGAAAAATGAATTTTCTTGTCTCAGTCCAAGTATGTGAAAAAGTTTTTGAAGAATTTTGGAATGGAAGATTCTAAACCAGTTGGTACACCTATGGTGACTGATTGCAAGTTTACTAAGGATGATGAGTCCCCTAATGAAAATCAGACTCGATATAGATATATGATTGGTGGATTTTTATACTTGACATAAACAAGGTTTGATATTATGAATGTTGTCTGCATTGTTGCTAGATTTCAAGAAGAACCCAAAGAATATCATGTTATGGCTATTAAAATAATATTCAGATATTTGAAAGGGATAATTGATTATGACCTATGGTACCCTAGGAATGATGATTTTACATTGAGTGATTTCATTGATGCTGATTGGGCCAGTAATGTTGATGACATAAAAAGTTCAAGTGGTGGTGCATTCTTCTAGGGAAAATGGTTAGTTTAATGGTCAAGAAAAAAGAAAAATTGCATTTCAAAATCTACTATAGGGGTAGAATATATTTTTGCTACTGTTAATTGTACACAAGTGATATGGATGAAGAATATGTTGAAGGATATCAAAATTGAATATGATGAGCCTATTGTTATTTACTATGATAACTCAAGTGCGATCAATATCTCAAAGAATCTAGTGTTACAATGAAACACAAAGCATTTATATGTCAAGTATTATTTCCTAAGAGAGAAGGTTAGTGAAAGGAAGTCAGATTGGAATACGTGTCTACTAAAGAGTAGATTGTAGATGCTAGGGGTGATTTTCCCTCCTGATCAAACCTAAGACACATTCATTTTCATAAGTCTAGTTGTCTTATAGAGATATCTTTTTCTAGATTGATATTTTTGGTGGCTACTACTCAAGGAGAGTAGTTAGTATCGAGGTTTATTGGTTTGTCTTGAGATATGTTTTTGGCCTTTATGGTTAAGTGCATATATGTGCCTTCACTAAAACATTTCTACACATTTTTTGATAAAATCTCGTTAGAATTACGACGGTCACATGTCGAACCTTCGATGAAAATCCAATGAACTTTTCGTCGCTGGATTTTCATTAGACACTTTGACGAACATTTTTTCGTTGCATCTTTAACTAAAATTTCATTGAAATATGAACCCCAAAATCACCCATGTTTTCATCAAAATTGTGATAGGCGCAATGTCTGAAAACTAACAATTATTTTCCTCGGTGTTTCAACGAATATGTTGTCTTTGTGATTAAAAAATTTGTCGTAGGTACAACATTCTTGTTGATGGCTGTGGGAAATCTGACAATAATATTCATTGGAATTCTGACAGAAAGATTTAGCTCCAATGAGAATGTTGTACATGTGAGGAAATCTTTCATCGCAAATACAACAATTTCAATGGAGAGTGTGGGGGATTTTTGTCAGAATTCTAACGACCTATCACTATTTTTTTTATAAATATGCTTACCCCTTACATAATTCAGTAGACAAGGATCCAACCAATGGTTCGACACTTCACCAACATGCACACCCCTTACATAATTTAGAATCCTTGGGAACTCATAACTAAGAGGTATAACCCAAAGGTGCAAAGGACCTTTTATAGAATTGGGGGTGCAAAAGAATGTTCTTTGTACCGTTTGGGTATACCACTTAATTTTGCAGATCAAGATTGTATTGGCATCTCATTCTCTTTGTGGCAACCTAAACCTGATTCATAATTTGATAGGTTTGAAGCATCTAACAAGATTGAATTACTAGATTCATCGTATGTTCATCAACTTATCAAACTTATCAACCAATGATATACTTACTCCCATTACCTTTCAAATTGGAAGAACACTTCTTTCAAATCATTTCACACTTCTTTGTATGCCGACCCTATGACAAAGGAACCCATGTCCAACATTCAAACCATTAGTCATCATAGTTTATACAAATATTGAAATGAATGGTAAAGAGTATTCTTGAGGACTTTAAAAGATCAATCATTTCATCACTATACACAATACACAATAAAGGATAGGTAAAAGTAACTTATTTATTGTTTAGAAAAAGGCACATACAACTAAATACATGTTTGTCATAGTCACTGTTATAATGCTGATGAGATGTAACTAAGCAAGTGGATAGTCATGGTAACGTTGGATTCTTATTTGTTTGAGTATTTTTATGTTATGAGTGTTGGAATTGACCAACTAACAGGGAAAGATAACAAACAATGATACATGTCTGATCAAATATTGTCATTGATGGTTAAACACACTAAACAATCTACCAATTCAATCGTCAATGACCAATAATGAAGAATCTAATCTAAGCAACCTAAAACTAACTAAGTGACACAACCAGTAAGCAAGAAGAACAACATGATGGAAAATTAATGAATGAATATGAAGATCGAAGTATTATGAGGAGCAATTTCATAGGATGATGCATGTATTACAATATGTTAGAGATGAATTATATGACCGAATCTTTAATGTTAATGTCGGGTTTGGATTTGAACGATTAATCAGTATCCTGGAATAAACATTGCAACATTATTTATTTGATCGCTAAATGAAAAATTGACATAGATTACGAGGTGAGGTTTGTTATGAAATTTATTTGAGTTTTCCAAATTCTATTGGTTTATTTGAATGGATGATTTTATCTAAGGTTAACAATGATCTAGAAAATTCTACAAGAAATTGAACTTAAAGTGTAGAATGACTTAAAAGCAAGTTTGAATTCTAAGAGAAAAATGTATTATTGTCTCGAGATTGGTGAATTGAGTGAGAGGAGAGCTAAACACTTAAGAGGAAAAATAAATGGTGTTTTTTAAGCCGAAAAAATAGTAAGGAATCTTATAAAAGATTATCTGTAAGAAGTATACAATAGGTTAGACAATTTTGTAAAGGAAAACATTTGCAAGATCAATCAGTGACTGGTACAAATTTTGGAAAGATTGGAAGGAGAGGTCTAAGTCACAGATAGTATGGAAGTGTGAGAAGCTACATGACATAAATGATCTTACAGGAAATAAGCACTACTACATGTCAATTACTTGTTGTTCTCTCACAATTACAAGTTAAATCCTTTCACAAGGTAGACTCTTACATGTCTTAGTTGCTAAACCCTTTCACAAGGTGAATATCTAGATTGAGGTTTTAATCCTTACATGAGGTATAATTTCAAAGGTTTTTATTGTACATCTCATAGTGTACTAGGCATCTCTCATAAGATGAATAACTCTCAGAAAGAGTTTTTGTAAGACTTTCACAGGGCACCTTCTACACTATAGTAGAGAAGATTGTGGGTACCATCCCCACCATGGTTTTTACCTCTTACAAGGGTTTCCACGATACCAAAATCATTGTGTCACATATTTTTACGCTTGTGATATTTTGGTTTTCATTTACTGCTTTATGTTTATGAGTGTGATCAACAATAATGGTTAATGCATAAATAATCAGTTTACTATTTTGTTTGTAACCGATGATTAGAATTAGTTTAAATTGTTGAATTGGTTACTACACTGATTCACCCCCTCCCCCCCCTCTCAGTGCATTTTATACTTCTTAATATCCAACAATTTTTATCAAAGCGTTGGTACTCTAAAGGAAATTCTAACAACTTGAGTAAAAGGTCCTGAGTTGAGCACTATGGAAAAATGAAAAACTCCTGAGCAAGTAATTGAATATTTGAAAGAAAAATTAAGGAAATACTTGCTATAAGAAAGTAGTTGGCTAAAAGGTTAAGAGATACACAAGACTATTGTGACCAACTGTTAGAAGGATGTATGTCTGGTGAAGCACAAGAAGCCCTAGATGAAGTCATGAAGGAAAATGCAAAATTGGAAAAATAACTGTCAAAAGTGAAGAGGAAATTTGAAGGACAATCAGTAGCTATGTGTGAATATCTTGAAGATAAGAGAGTTGTAGAAGTTTCAAGGAAAGAATTTGAGGAAGAAACAAAAGTAAAGGAAAAAAATGGTATTGTGTGTGTGAAAATTGTACATAGCTGTGGACACAACACTTCAGTAAAACATTATAGGTTAATGGGTTAGAAAATCTGCAATAATGATAAACAACATTAACCAAATGATTTACTGTCTTCTAGTAGATTCGAGTATGGTATTCTCAGAATATGACCGAGATCAGTGACAATGCAACACCTAAACGAAGGATTTAATGATGAAATCAATAAAATATAGATGCAGATTAAGCTATATTTTTTATTTTTCTATGCAATATGAATGAAAAATGTATGAAATTGATCTAAGATGAAAGAGAATCTATTCTAACAATGATATTGAATGCTATGAAAATGAATGAAAATAATGATAACAAAATTGCAAAATCTCACAATTCGCTAGATCGCACGAGCAAGATTCGCCAAGTTTGCAAAATTCGTGGTCAAGATGCATGGTCCTTTGTGAAGGACTGAGCCTTGTTTATATAGAAATCAAAGATTTTGAGAACTCATGGAAAGCCAAAAATCTCTCCCTGATCAACTTAGATTGATTGTTGAGTTGTCAGAAAATCAGAAAGAGTTAACTCACAAAATCATGCAAAATCAGGTTTTTAACTCAAATCAGAAGTTTAGATCACTTTTTAACTCGAAATCAGATGTTGAGTTCAAAAAGTTAACAAATTGAATTGATTTATTGATTTGGAGTTTAACGGCTTTGCTAAATGTGCATGGATAATTATGAATTAATTATATTTTTCACATGTGTTGCTCTCAACTTAATTGATTTTTGAGTTAAAATAACTGATTTATGGGTTAATCAATTATTAAATCAAACTTTATCCCAAAACTATATCATTAACTATTTGGCAACTTGATTTAATCAATTATTTGTAGGATTTTGATTTATTGTCAAATATAAATAATATTAATTAGGAATAAATCTAATTAAATCTAATTAAATTAATTAAGTGGTAGAATATAGTCTAATTAATTAAATATTCATCATATTCAATTAATGGACTTTAGGATAAATAAAAGAATATCATTTATCGCCAAATAATATTTAATTAAAGATAATTAGGATAAATTAGGAATATTTAGGAATATTTCTCGATGTAGAATTAGGATAAAATCAATTAGGGTTTTGATAATTTGATGTGCAAATGTGCCTTAGGTTAGGACTTTTAGGGTCAATTTCAACCAATTTGTCAATGTAGGAGGTTAATGGAACTGAAGCCCATTTTTGGGGTATTACATTTTGCCCCTCTTTGAATTACTGTACAAAGTGCAATGGTTCAAAGATTAATCTGTGTTTGATGATGTTTGGATCTAGTTGTATGCACCCTAAAATGGTTGCCTAGACTTTGGGCCTCCATACAGCAATTTATCAAATCCCTGAATCAATATTTTCAAAAATCAGTATTTTCCAAATATATCAATTTTCTTGATCAAATCCTATTTTATCATTTTTGATTATTTACCTTGGGCTAACCATTTTATCCTAAGTCTTTATTTGATTAAAAGGAATGTTTCCTCCCCTTCTAATAAATAAAAAAGCCCCCACTTTTCATCTTATCCTAAGTTGCACAAATAAAACATTATTGTTATTTTATAAAAAGAAGAAAAAATACTTTTTGTCTCATATGGACACAAAAGTCAACTCTTATTTTCCTATTGAAGGATACTTGTGCACATGGATTTCTCTTCTTTGATGCTCCACCATTGATTAATTATTTTGCTTCTTAATCTCCATGGTCCATTCCTTTTCATTTCTTATAAAAGGAGAGCTCTCTTCCTCATTTAGAGATATATCCATTCATGTTTTATGCTAATGTTATGTTGTAGGTTTTCTAGGTTATTTGGAGCTCTTTGAAGACATTCTTGCATCCAAGCTTTGAAGACATTGTTATCGCATTTCATTTAGTTTGCTTTCATAGTTGCATAATCATGACATTCTTAGTATAGATTTCTTTTATGCAATAGATTAGTCTCACATAGCTTAATTATGAGGGATTTTAAGAATTGTACTTTCCTTTTATAGTCTAGTTTGCACTTTCTTTTCATAGATTAGATTTTCTTTCAAGCATTGCATTGTTATCATTTAGCTTAGCTTGCATCTTCATTCTTAGTTTACTTGCATTGCATTTCCATTTGGATTCTTGGAGATATTGGCACTCTTGCCCTTGTCTTCACTTGAATCTCTCATTGTGTGGTTGACTAGTGAGGTCATTAGCTTCATAGCTCTAGCTGAGAGTAATTTTACAATCTTGCAACTCCATACATAGAGAGCTATGGATCAATTTTTGAGACCTCATTCTTGAGTGTTCTTGATTGTAAGGATTCATAGAAGTGCACTACTTTTGTGTGTACATTTTTGGCGCCCACCGTGGGGTAGAACATTAGCATTTTGTCCTTTATTTTCTGCATTTCCATAAAATTTTTTGTCAATTTTCATCTTTATTTTCGGTCTCAGGTTTTTTGTCTCAGAGTGTCGTGCGACACTTTTCACCAGTGTTGTGCGACAATTTCTTGTATAGCAGTGTGACACTTTACTAGTTAAAAGTGTCACCTTGTTTGACAGAAAGTGTCACTCTATTTTATGCATTTTGTTGCTTGCAGGTAAAGAGAACTGTCGCCCCAGGACAAACTGTTGCCCCCATATGTAGAGAAGTGTCGCGCGACATTTTTGGTGACTGTACTGTCGCCTGTACCTGACAATGAGTTTTTTTAGACCTTTTTGGCTGAGTTTAGATTAATCCGTTTACTAGTTTGATTTACTATAGTTAGATAGATTTCATTTGGATTTTGGATCTAAAAAGAACCTCTCATGTGTTTGGCTTGAATTTTTACTTTCTTTCATAGGAACATCTTTTTTATGCTCTTAATGGTGAATGAAAGAACATAGATCTATTTTTTACAAGTTTGTGTAAGTGAATGCTTCTTGGTTTCCAATATCAAATATCTCATTGAGTGATTGGGGGCATGGATTCATTCCTTGTTTACATAGGGGGTTAAATGCACCACTTTGTGGACTCACTCTATGTTTGCTTGGAAAGTTAAATATTCTATTGATTCAACCCTTTTTCATTTGTGAGTAGTATTCATAAGCAACTTTAGAGTACTGTTGATTGATCTTGTTAGCTAAATTGGATGTTGGACTCGCTTATTTCTAATCGCCCCTCATTTCCACCCTTTGGATGCAAGGTCAGAATTCATACATAGGGGAGGGGTCTACTTGAAAAGAGTGTTAAGTGTTCCACAAAGTTTCCCCCTTTTTATGCTTTCTTGATCTCATTAGTTTTCTAAAGTGTGGACTCACCTTGAGTTTGTGTGAGGAGTTAAATGTTCCACTTTTTTGGAATCACTTCACACTCACTTGAGGAGTACTTTTGATTGATCTTGTTGGCTACATTGGGTGTTGGACTCGCTTGTTTATAATCGCCCCTCATTTATGCCCTTTGGATGCAAGGTCAACATTCATACATAGGGGAGGGGTCTACTTGAAAAGAGCATTAAGTGTTTCACAAAGTTTCTCCTTTTTATGCTTTCTTGATCTCATTAGTTTTCTAAGGTGTTGACTTGCTTTGTGTTTGTGTGAAGAGTTAAATGTTCCACTTTTTGGACTCACTTCACATTTACTTGGCGAGTTAAGTGTTCCACCTTTAGTGCTTTAAATACTTTTGATAGTGGATTGCTTAGAGCTAATTGGATTTTGGATTGTTCTAACCTTGTTGGGCTAAAAAGTTGTGCTTGTAGGTGCTCTCATTGCTTGAAATATTTTTTCCAAAAGAACGCATGTCAAAGCTTCAAATGCACAAGGGCTACTAACAGTTTTTGTAGGGCTGCCCAAAGCATAAAAAACCCAATCAAGTGCTTGTTTAATTACTTTCTTTATTGAGTGCGGCATATACTAGTTGTTTCATTTCATAGGCACTTAATATCGTGTTGTAGGAATACTTGGGTGGTAGGAGAAGTATGCTCTTCACCCTTGTGGTGAACCAAAAAATCTTGACCTATCTTTGGATTTTGAAAGCAAGAGGGTAATTGAACCTTTGCTTGGTGTGTTTGGGAAAAAGTTTTGAGATAAGGGGAGTATGCTCTTCACCCTTGTGGTGAGACAAAATCCTTGAATCTCATAAGTTGATCCATTTTTGTTTAGATTGTTAGAATCCTTTAGTGGGCCTGCTCTTGAGCAATCAAGAGGAACGACTCAAGTGGGGACAAGCTTATTTCCGGCTATTCCGACCCACTATAAACTCAAGGCTATCGAGGACACAAAACCTTGGTAGACGTAGTGCTTATCTTCGCTTGATATGAGTACTTGTGGGATTGTGACCATGAGGAAAGTATTGAGCAAGAATGATTAAGGTACTCTTGAGGCCGCAAGGTACCAGTCCTTTATGCGGAGCAAGAGGGGTACTACGAATGAAAGCCCTTATTAAGAACTATAGTTAGACACCACTCTATTTTAATGCTTAGCTTCTTGGTGCAAGGATTAATCCAAGTGGAATAACCCGGATCACCCCAAGATTACTCACCATATGTGTTCCTTTGGTTGTGTCTTTGACACTTCCATGACAAAGCCAATATCTATTGTGGGCATCCACTTTGTGTGAGGCAAGGGAGCATCAAGTGTGGGCCAAGTTGTTAAGTATTGAGCCTTGACTTTCTAGGATAGAAATTGCTTGAAGTGTCTTCGATTGTGTAATACCAGTGTTAACGTTCTTGAACATTCGAACAATCAGTAGTATTCATAGGGTGTTTTTCTATTTTGATATCACAAGTGTTTGTCTTGGTAAGGTTGCTTTTGCCCTTGTTTCAAGTGCTTGAAGACATGTTTGATCCCATACTGTTTGCAAACCTGTCAATTTATTGATGTCATTATGATTGGAATAAAAAAATCAACCCTCAAACTGAAAATATTGAACAAACAGGCCTTAAAACTGAGATTTTGACATTCACTGGTCAAAGAGTCGTACGACACTGAAACGTTGTCGCACCTTGATTTGAGAATTTTCATGTGATAGTTCATCCCTACACAACTGTCACCTCGCTTGCCTGGAAAGTGGCACACTATTAGCCTGGAAAGTGTCACCCTGTATTGTGTGAATTGTCACTCGGTCTTAAAGTGTCATCGGGTTAGCCTGGAAAGTGTCGCCTGAGAATTTTCTATTGTATACCTGGTTTCAGTCATTTCGCAGTTGCTTGTAGTTGGTTGGGTCTTTAGGAAGGTAACTTATCTTGCCGCTGGAAGCCTGTCTTTAGTCTGAATTTCTATTTTAGCCCTCTAGGGGTAGTGTCATTCGATTTACAAAGTCACTTTGGGAAGAATTGTCAAGTTAGAAGATTATTCCTATTGAGAAAGTATATCTCTAGAGTTGTTAGTAACATTCTTGGAGAATTCTAGTACTCTTTTTGTCCAAATCATTTTCACTCAAATTCAATTTCAATTATACAATTTGGGCTAAGTCCATCCTCCTGATTCAAATGTGCAAGGATATCAATCCTTTGATTTTAGCACCTCTTTGACAGTGTTGGTAACGCCATTTGTAATTTCTATCTTTCCATCTCTTTTGGGACATTAGAGAACTTTAATTATCCTAGTTTGGTGATTAACACTTTGACAGATCGTCTTATCTTCAAGAATCCTTTTCTTTCTTGTTAGTTACAACAAGGTACCAAGTGAATCAAGAAAAATGACCCCCGATTGTCTTTAATCAATTACCCTTAGTCAAGACTCGTCAACAGCGAAAGGGAAAGGAACCCATTTTCGATCGATCCCCTAAGAGTGAGTCTGAGGTTAGTTTTGACCTAAAGAGTAATCCTAATGGATTGAGTACCTCTTTAGCACCTAGTTCCTCAAATATGGATATGAGTTACACCTTCACTAGACAACAAAGAGAAGCAATGAATCAAACTCTTAATGACATGTTCCAACGACATAGGGGTGACACGATGTCTGTTGGGTCTTCTTTTGATAGTCTGCCTGGATCACCTCTAATCAACACAAGGTATCTAGATGCTCATCAACGAGTTGAGAGACATCATAGGAAAGCTCACTCAGATACACGGTCACAACATGAAGACCAGAACAACAAGTCTGGTGATGCTCATATCAATGCAGCTAATGTATCTAGACATTCAAGACAACCTTCTCCACTTAGAGACACCTCACGATACACAAGTGATAGGTTGAGGTGCATTAAGAGGGAGAAACAAGCCTTCTTGGATGAACAAGCTTCTAAGGAAGAAAGGTTCAAACAATTGGAGGATGAGGAATGAGCTTTGCGAGACATAAGGAGAATAGTCGCACAAGAAGAACAAGATAGGCTCCTAGCGCAACGATTCCATAATCAATTCAACAATAGGGGTACCAATAGTGGACCCAATTCTCCACCATCTACTCCCTCACCAAGTCCGAGAAGAAGGTCAAGGACCCCATCAAGATCACCTAGTCCTAGAGGAAGAAGGACCTCTCGGTATAACCATCGTAGGAGACAATCACCTCCTAGATATTCAAGACAACCCTCCCAATGAGCTCATCATGGCTCTCAACATGGAGGAAGTAATGCCAACTTTGATACTATTGATTTCATGACAATGCAACAAGAACCATCTTTCCAACAATATGTGGAGAAAAATAAGGATCAGTTCTTAGAAAGCCTAATCGATAAGGGTGCAAAAGTCCCATACAACTTTGATGTGGACCAAAAGATTAAGAAGCAAAACCCTTCAACTGATGAGGTGATTAAGCAGATGCAAAAGACTATGGAGAAAATTATGGCACCTAAGAGTTCCTTCAACCTGGATTCTATATGTCCTAATCCAATTAACAAAAGTGTGGTTATGGTATATTTTCCTAGGAAGGTTGAAATCCCCACATATGACAAATATGATGGTAGTGGTGACCCCCATGACCATGTACGATAGTTCTATATCATGAGATTTGAATTTCATCATGAGGACTCCTACCTTATGAGATTATTCCCAAGGAGCCTTAAAGGCCAAGCTATGGAGTGGTTTACTAACATTACCCCTCCTGTTAAAACATTCAAAGAACTTGTCCAAAGGTTTGTGCAGCATTTTGCATATAATTTATCAAGGTCAGTCACCATGCTTGATTTGTGTAAATTAAAATAGAATCAAGGGGAACCCTTTGTGACATTTTTACAAAGGTGGAGACGCTTATGCTCCAAGTATTCTAGGACCATCCCTGAGGAAGAAAGGATTGATATAATTGTGAGCAATCTAGTGCCAAAATTAAGATATGAAGTTAGAAAAATGGTCTTTAATTCTTTTGACACTATGGTAGAAACTGCATGTCGCATCGGGGGATGTTTTAAAAGAACAAGGTATTTTGGCCAAACAGAGTAACAACAACAATGGCCAAAACAATAACAACAACAATAAGGATAAAAAGAACTCATATTGGAACAAAAATAAGCACGTAGTCAACGATGGAGTTTTTGACTCTCCACAACTTAAGGAACAAGGAGTTCTTAATCTATCTAATGCAGTTCAAGCTATGAAGCTGCAAACATCCTTAGATCAACAAGAGCACAAGCCCAAGTATCAAGATAAATCTAAGTTAGGAAAGAGGCAATTCACTAAGCTTGGAGACTCTTATGCCAACATTTTTAAGACCTTGATTGCTCATAATTTGGTACAACCTCATGATCCTTCAAAGTTTCACATACCAGATCCTAAACCTTATTGGTGGAATGAGAAGGCTTACTGTGTATACCACAATGGGATTGGACATGACATTGAAGGTTGTTTTGAACTCAAACATCTTGTTCAAGACCTTATTGAGAATGGGAAATTACAAGTTGATGGATTGACCACAAACACAGACCACAAAGCTTTTAAGGAGCCCTTGCCTAAGTATGAGAAGGGGGAGACCTCTCAAAACAAGAATGGTAAGGCCACAATCAATTATACCTATACAGTTGCAGAAAATGTCATTAATATGCTTGAGGTTGTGAACAATGCTGTCAACATGATGAGAAGGAATGATCCCTATGACTATGATGTAAGCTCACCTCCAATATTTGATGAAGGACCCATTGTTGTGCTTAGAGGTCCTCAATCCCAAAGGTCATCTCAGCCTCTCAATGCTGTTACTAGGGGTCAGTCCCAAGGTCCTATTATCATTAGAGGTCCTAACTCTATCAAATCCAAGCAACCAGTGTCCAAAAGTGTTCCTCCCAAGTTTGCAGTTGGTCCTGATATAAGTTACAACCTTGTTGATCAATTATAGCGAACGCCAGTGCAGATTTCCATTTTTGAGCTCTTAGAATTGTCTCCTAGACACAAGCGTGTCCTTGAGGATGCTTTGCGTGCAGCAAATGTCCTTAATAATATAGATGTCTACCAATTCCAGAACATGGTCAACCACCTTGCTAGCCCACATTACCTTACATTTTCTAAAGAAGATGATAAAGCCTCAAGCCATCCGCACAATCTTGCCCTTCACATTAAGGTCATGATCCATAAAACCCGTGTTAGGCGTGTGTTAATAGATGGGGGTGCTAGGCTCAATATTTGTTCTCTAAGTCTTTTGAAAAACTTGGTTACTCAGAGCATGCCATTGATACTAGAAAGAAAATTACTATCAAAGCCTATGATGAGGCTAAGAGAAGTTCTAAGGGGTTAGCTGTTCTTCCAGTCAGAATTGGTCCTATTGAAAAGGACATTTTGTTTCAAATCGGTGATGTTGGTCCTCTAGCATACAACATCCTACTAGGTAGACCATGGATTCATGACATGCAAGCAGTACCATCTACCTATCACCAATGTGTCAAGTTTCCATACAATGGTGTAGAAGTCTACATACCAGGTGATAGTACCTTATCTGTTAATGCCATTTCAGTAGGGACCCATGCTTCCTTAAATAGAGAAGTAGACAATTTTGGGACAACTCTTGAGCAATGTAAGGATAAATTCAAGTCCATAGACCTTGGTATGGGAGGATATCAAATTGACTCCTTTACAAAATTTCCAATTTCACCTACGTCCTATGGTAAACCATCACAAGAGATGCGTCCCTCGTCTTCAACCATGACTCTATTCAATACTTTTGTAGAATCTTCAGTACCTATTCAGGGTGAGAAAGAAGAGGTGGCTGTCAGAGATTGGATATACAGAGAAGAAAAGTACCTACATAATGAAAAATTTTCTCCATCTCCTAAGACTTATGGGAGAGGATACACGTTGGTCACCAACATGGGCTACCCAAGTCATGGCCCTCTCAGTCACAGGTTAGATGCCAAGGCTGAACCACTCAACCATGCTCTTTTTGGTCATAGGAATAAGTCAACGGTTGGCCTGGGGTTTGATAATGGAAAGGACAAAAGTGTTCCTATCCTAGCTGCGACGGATAGTGACAGTAACTCATATTATACACCTAATCTCCAAAACTAACAAGACATGATTGATGATTGGGTGCCTTCTACAAATCTCCTTTGGGGGGATTCAGATGACTTAACAATTGTAAACACAAATAGAAATGCCAGAGAAGGTGATACCCTTCACAATCTCAAAGCTTCGACATCAAGGCATCGCAAGCCTTCTTGGTGTAAACATCCCATTAGAGATTCAAAAATAGATTCGCATGAGTTTGAGTGGGACTCTCTTTCAGATGGAATAGTTGATTTAGACATGGATGTTGTTCATACCTATAGTACTCAACCCGATGCAACCAACAAACCTAATGTAGGACTAGAGGATTGGACTCCTCGAATTGCCTTAGTGGACGATGCTTCATTTGGTAGGATGAGTACTAATTCGGGTATCTTAGAGGGAAACTTGACAGATCCTAACTATGCGATCACCGGAGATAATGCCTTTTGTATCAACAATGTTGAACCAGTCATTGACCTACCCCTTGTAAACCATCATTTGATTGATTGGTCACAACTTTGTCAAGAGCCTCAGCTCCTCACTTTTCACAATGACTACGAGATAGCCTGCTACTTGAATGCTCTTGAACCCGTAGTCTCTTCCACTAGTGAACCTACAACAAGTATGATGGAGCCGAATATTAAGTACCTCAGTCACAAAATAAAAGAAAATTAAAAAAAGAGAAATGGTTCTGATGGTGAAAACCACTATATGGCGGTGTCAGAACCCAAAAAAGTAAAAAGAAAGGATGTATCCGAAGGTGAAAACCTCTTTGAGGTGCCTAAGGATGGGGTACTTAATAACCTGCCGAGTTATTTCCAAGATAGGTCATCAGTTCTTATTGAGCCTACACAACTAGTAAATTTGAATACAGAAGAGGCTCCACAGGTGATTCATCTAGCTCAGTCTCTGTCAGTGCAAGAAAAAGAGGCATACACAAAGTTCTTACAAAAGAAGAAAATCAATTTTGCTTGGACATATTTAGACATGCCGGGGCTTAGCACTAATCTTATTATGCATCACTTATCTATAGCTCCAGGAATTAAAACAGTAAAATAAAAGTTGAGGAAAATGCATCCTCACACAGCTCTCCTTGTTAAGGCTGAACTAGAAAAGCTCTTAGGAGCAGGATTTATTAGAGCTATCAACTATGCCGAGTGGATCTCAAATATTGTTCCAGTTTCAAAGCATGATGGGTCCATTCGTGTATGCACAGACTTCAGAGATCTTAACAAAGCTTGACCAAAGGATGACTTTCCACTCCCTAACATAGACATGATAGTGGATATGACTGCGGGCTATGAGATATACTCTTTAATGGATGGTTTTTCCGGTTATAACCAAATAAAAATAGCTCCTGAGGATCAACAAAAGAGAACATTCACATGTGCATGGGGAACCTATTGTTGGAACATCATGCCATTTGGCTTAAAAAATGTAGGAGCCACATACCAAAGAGCTATGACCACAATATTTTATGATATGATGCATAAAAACATGGAGGATTATGTGGATGACACCTTGGCCAAGTCTAAGCAAAGGGATACACATCTAGAAGATTTGGAAGTAATTCTAGATCGAATGGAGTAGTTTCAGTTAAGATTGAATCCGAAAAAGTGTGCATTTGGAGTTACCTCAGATAAACTTCTAGGATTCATAATTTCAACCAAAGGAATAGAGGTGGATCCCGAAAAGGTTCAAGCTATATTAGATATGCTGCCTCCTAAGAACATTAGTTAGATGAGAAGTCTTCAAGGATGAATCCAATCCATATGGAGGTTTATTTCATAGCTTGCAGATAGAGCACAATGATTCAACAAGACATTGCATAAGGGAGCCACATGTGCTTGGAACGAGGATTGTCAAAAGAGCCTAGATCAAATAAAATAATACTTGGATAATCCTCCAATTTTGATGCCTCCTATCCCAGGAAAACCATTGATTTTGTACATCTCAGCGATAGAATCTTCCTTGGGGGCATTGTTGGCTCAACTTGATAATACGGGGAAGGAAAGAGCCATCTACTACATCAGCCGAACACTTGTTTCCTATGAGGTCAATTATACTAGTGTTGAGAAGTCTTGCCTTGCGGTGGTGTTTGCTTCCCAAAAGTTGTGTCACTACATGTTTTCCCATACTATACATCTCATTGCAAAAATTGATCCTCTTAAGTATTTGCTTGGTAAGGCCGCCTTCATGGGTAGACTTGCTAAATGGATGATGATTCTTTCAGAATTTGACATAGCGTATGTTGAGCGTAAGGCTATAAAAGGACAAGCCATTGCAGACCAATTGGCTGATTTTTCAATCTGAGACAAAGCACCAATGAAAGTTGAGTTCCCAGATGAGCACATAATGTACATAACCACACGTACTTGGAAAATGTTCTTTGATGGTTCAAATATGCAAAATGGATCAGGAGCTAGAGTATTGTTTATTTCTCCTCATGGGTGCAACATACCTAAGTCTTACAAACTTCTGTTCCCATGGACAAATAATATTGCAGAATAAGAGGTTCTAACCAATGGACTTAAGATGGCTAGTGAGTGGAATATAATAGAGTTACATGTCTTTGGGGATTCACAATTGATAATCAACCAAGTAAATGAAGAATACCAAACTAAGGATGATAAGCTGATACCTTACAAAAAGATGGTTGATTCATTGCAACACTATTTCACATTTGTGACATTTCAACATATCCCTAGAGCAGAAAACAAGGTTGCAGATGCTATGGCTACATTAGCTTCACTCCTTCAGTTGGAACAACACGAATCAAGATTTGAATTCCTGGTGGAAGAGCTACATCATCCCATCTTTGACTCCTCTGAAAGCCATGTCATTTGTACCTTGGTTACTCACGAGTCTTCCCGTTATGGTGCTATCTATTCATACCTTCGTGATGGCATCATTCCCGAATCATGTAACCGATCTTAATGAAGAAACCTTGTCCGTAATGCCTCTCACCATACCCTTATCTCTGGTGATCTATATAGGAGGGGTTTACATGGGACACTTCTTAGGTGCTTGGAAAAGGATGAGTCTGACCGAGCATTAGTTAACATCCATGAGGGCGTTTGTGGAGGACATTCTAATGGTCTTTCCATGGCCTGAAGGTTGCTTAGGGCGGGGTATTATTGGCCCACAATGCAGATGGATGCTATAGCTTTTGCCAAATCTTGTGAAAAGTGTCAGAAACATGGAAACCTGATTCATGCTCCAGGTAGGGAGCTTATTCCTTCTATTTCTCATTGGCCATTTCAACGCTGGGCCTTTGACCTTGTTGGGCAGATTCATCCCAACTCATCACGTGGACATAAATTCATAATTACTGCTACTGACTACTTTAAAAAATGGGTAGAAGCTGTTCCACTATCTGTTGCTTCAGGAAAGACAATCTCTTTGTTCATATTGAATCACATCATTTGTCAGTTTGGGATACCTTTTGAGATAATCACTGACAATGGAGGTCAGTTCAAAAACAAGGACCTTACACACCTCTACAAAAAATTCAAGATAAAACAACATTGGTCCTCCATTTACTTCCCACAAGGAAATGGACAAGCAGAGGCCTCTAATAAAACCATTCTTAAGATTCTCCATAGAACAGTTCACAAGAATGGTAGAGACTGGCACTTATAGATCAATCCAGCCTTATGGGCTTACAGAATGAGTATTCGTACTCCCACAGGGGCTACTCCTTTTTCCCTCACTTATGGTGCTGAAAAAATATTACCTTTGGAAGTAGAGATTCCCTCACTTAGAGTCTCTCTCAAAGGTTTGATTACAGATGAAGATTATCGTGCCATGAGATTGCAAGAATTGGAACTTCTTGATGAGAAACAAAGAGCATCTTTTGATCACATGAGAGTCTACCAAAAGCGTATGTCCAAAGCATTCAACAAGAAGGTTCACCCTAGAGAATTTCAAGTAGGAGATCTTGTCTTGCATGAGAATCCTAAGAACCAACAACATCGCGAACAAAAGGGAAAATTTGAACCTAATTGGCTTGGATGATACATTATTACTGCTACTTTTGGGACAGGTGCTTACTTGCTATCTGATGAACAGGGGGAATAGCTCCCTAATCCTATTAATGTTTTGCACCTCAAGAAGTTCTATCCATGATGCCTATTCAGCTTGGGGGCATCCTTTGTACATATTTATGGATCCTGAAAAAATTCTAAAAAAATTCATATATGATGTTGAAAAAATCCTAAAAAGCATATAAAGTCCTAAAAAAATACAAAAAAAATCAAAAAAGTCAAAAAATTCAAAAAAATAGAAAAAGTGCCTTGGTGAAAACCTGGAAACAGGTGCCTTGGTTGCAAAAATACAAAAAAAAAATGAAATGAAAAAATAATTTTTTTTTTTCCAAGTGGTGAAAACCTGGAAATAGGTGCTACTTGAGGCCTTTGCACCCTTGTCTTTTAGCATGCATCCTCGACACTTAGCCATTCTCCATCATGACTTGACCTTGTTGCCTTGGTTTGGAATTGGTCTTTGTCTTTGTCTAGGGGGCATACCTGTTAGCATAGGTCCTTTAGGTGTGTTTGTCTCTTGGGGCATTTCACAAACAGGTGTTTTTCAACACCATCCCAAACAGTGTTTTTCAACACTACCCTAGCATCGAGTGTTTCTGAACACTTGTCAGATGTCTTACCCACTAGTCTAAGTCTGATGCAATATCGCTCATTAGAAAATTTGATACTCAAAGTTTGACTCTATGACCAACACACACACACACTTAAACAATCAACTCAATTGAGATATGTTGACTTTATTTTTCTTTGTGTGCTGTCTATGAGGATTTATTTGATGAGTGGTCTCTCCTTGAGATGTCTTTGATGATGCATAGCTAGAAGACTGAGGGTATGAGAACATGTTTTATTTCTTTATATGCTTGTGCGTATATTTCATTGATCCTAACTGTCATGAGCATTTATGCTGGTCTTACTTGACACTAGGGATTGACAAGGTATTATCCTTGACTATTTTGTGAGTGCATGCTTATGGCCATCTTGACTTTCTTGTGTCCTGATGCAAGCTTAATCTCACTATAGTAAACTTAGGTAATCTCACTACACTAGCCATCTTGACCTACATGTCTTTGGTGCCTAGGTGGGATTCCCACATTCCTATTTGATATAGATCATATTCATATACCCATAGTTATACTAGTGTGTATTGTATGATGTTATGACGCTACCAATAATGCTCGATGATGATAATTAGATGTCTATAAGCGTTGTGACCTTGCAAGTCAACCACTTTTCATAGTAGCTTGCATTTTTTATGGTCATGTTAGATTAGTTTGCATTTTGCATATGGAGAGAGCTCTCCTTTTCATCTCACATGGACCTGTCAGTCAACTGCGCTCATCTTCCCTTTTCTCAATCATGTCTTTCACTCTTTGTCTTTCATCTCAAACCTATTCCTGTCATCATAAGGGGTTAATCTTATCATCATATTTATATCTCAAAACTGTCATTTTTAGAAACATGAGTCTATATCATACACATGAGAATTAAACATACATCTATGAGAGAGAATATACATGAGCATATAAACATACATTTTGAGCAAAATGACAAGATAATACATAAACTGATACATCCATCACAAGTGAGACATACACACATGATATATCAAACATCCAGTAATCTCATATATATAAGTAATGATACAAAGTACAAAGTGAGATCCCAAAATCTAGATCAAAAGTCTTAGGATATGTCCGAAACATCTAAACCTAAGCCCTAAACCTAGGCCTGACTCTCCCCATCATGTGGTGGTGGTGGAGGTGGTGTTGCTGCCCTGTCTGGCACCATATCTGATCTGTCTGCCCTCTGAGAGTAAGATGGCACTCTCTATCCCTCAGGTACAGCCTGTAGGTAGAGTCCATAGTAATAAGCAGCTCGTGTTTTCTCTCTTCGAATCTCTGCTGCATCAGTCAGTGCCACTTGCTCCCGACGTGCTATCTCCACCTTGAGATCAGTGATCTACTGATCTCTCTCTGCCCTCAGGTCAGCTAGCTGCTGGTCTCTCACTGCTATGGTGATCCTCAGCTACTGCATCTCTATCTCTAGAGCCTGTATCCTGGCTCTCAAGTCCTCCCCTCTCGCAGGCTACTCCTGTTGTCCCTTTGCCTGTCGGCGAGCTAGTCTTGCCTCACCCTCAGGTGTCACTGATCTCTATCTCCGTGACCATTTCTGGCCACCTAATTTTGATCCCTCACCCCTCTCCATCACCCTCCCTCTCCCTCTCCCTCCATCCCCTCTGTCTCCTCCATCCCCTCCGTCATCTCCCCCATCATCACCTTGAGCAGTTGGCTGTGCATTGGGTACGGTGAATCTAGGGAATGGAGCCCTATGCCTCTCTACTCTATAAGCTATGTCTACACCCGCATCCACCATGTCTAGAAGGTACTCCCATGGCTCTTGACGTATAGCAGCTATCTCTTGTATTGCCTGCTGGTAATCCAACATCGGCAGCCAACCATGCCCCTCCTCATCCTAAAACTGAGCATGTGTAGTGGTCTCCGTAGACACCCTCTGCTAGTGTCTGAACTATCGCCAGACCTGAGTAATAATGAATCTCTCCATAATGTCTACATGATGACCTACTAATGGCCGACTACAAAGCATATAATCCAACTCCCGCCTATCACCCCACTGCTTAGATGTCCTATAAGGTCTCCAGGTGAATGAGGTGAGCTCATCCAACACCCTGCGATAGTAAGTAACATCTTTGGTATGTGCCTAAGAGATGAAACTGGTATATCTATACATGTAGGGATATCTGTGCTCTCTAGGTTGCACTCATGGCTGCACTACAGCAATGTGCTCCCACGCCCATATCTGAGCAAGTATAGCCCCGCATGCCCAAGTCCTACCATCTTGGTAGATGATCTCATGTAGCTCATAGTACATATCAGCTAGAATCATCGGACCCCATGCCATCCATCATGGCCGTGCCACCAAATCTGCTAGCAACCTACCCCATCCCAGTGGGAAACCCTTCTGACTCTTGTCAGGGATAATGGCCTGTCCAATCAAAGATGCAACAATACAAGGCACTGGGAAGTCCCTACCAAAGTCAGCCATCAACTGATCCCAGCTGACGTGTCGGTCTAGGATGGTGACATCCTGGAACATACCCTAGATCACCTGTCTCCCCTCTATTGGATCCTGATCATAGTATACCTGTGTCATCAAACAATCATGTTAGTTTCTATCATAAGGGAAACTTTATAACTTTGATTATCTATAAACATGATTATACTTACAGGCTCTCCATGACATGGAACTCGTAGGATCCGATAGACGTCCTCCAATGTGATGGATGCCTCTCTAGTAGGTAGATGAAAGGTGTTGTGCTCACTATGCCATCTCTCAGCAAGAGCAGTCAATAGCCCATGATCAGCTCGGATATGGGGCATCTGCAGTAAATACCAAAAGCCCATCATCTTCAAATTGGCCTTGCCCGGATCATCCAGATCTCGGACAAACTGTAATCCAGTCACTTGGGGTGCTTTGATCCAGAGTGCAGGGAAGTTCTCCTGCAGGTCATTTCAACCATTCCAGATGTCAGTACATATCATGAAGGATGTATAATATCAGTACAATGCATTTTAAAATCAAACATTGTCTAGACCCATGTCATTTTGCTCAAAAACATTAAAACATGTCAAAATTTTATACTAGGTGACACTATTTTTTGATTAAGTGTTGTGTGACACTTTGTCTTATAGCAGTGCGATAGTTTCTATTTGGGTGACACTTCGCATAGTGTCGCGTGACATTTTATCCCATGTCATGTGATACTAGATTCAATGCTCATGTGACACTATTTTGACCCACGAAGTGTCGCACGACATTCATCCTCAAAGGGTGCGACACTTCTAAAGTGTCGCATGACTTTTTGCCTAAACTAAAAATTTGAAATTTGAAAAATAATTAAAAATGTGTTAAATGCTCATTCATGACTCAAAACAGTGAAGTTTTTCTGAAAGCTCACCAGGGCAGCATAGTGTGGAGGTTGGTTGTGCAACCGGGAGCACTCAAATTGGTGTTTGTGGACAGAAGCTACTGCTTGCTGGGCCATTTTCTCTCTCTAAGCTCTCACAATTCTCAAATGGCTAAAAATCAAATCAATTCTCACAATTCTGAGGAAATGCAATCCAAGTTAATCTTGATAGTCAAAATCACATTTCAAAATTTTCACCCTCTTCTGCGCAGTTGGCTGACCATTTGAGGCCCGATCCTTCGATCTTTGTTGGGGCATCTTCATTTCTTCACCCCCATCTCTTTCAAACTCCTAGTCTATCATTCATTATCACTCACTTTATTTCTCTAAGGTTTGACTTAATTTTTATCCTATATCTTTCCCAGTCAAACCGAGTCAACCTGGGGCATGCCCTCACTGCTTGATGGTTATCCTATTGTCCTATTCCTCGACTATGATTTCTAGTGCTTTGATCAAGTTTATCAATTTTCTGTTCTCCTTTACCTGATTTTGATTTTGATTCTGAGGGGGCAGTACCTATCAGCTTTAATCTTTGATTCAACTTTATCATTCAGCTCAGCTTGAGATTCTTATTTTGAGACTTGATTATCACCTAGCAGCGACGATGGTGATTTTATCTTTCAATTTTTATCTCCTATTTTTTAGACTTGATTATTGCCTAGCAACAATGGTGATAGTTTTGTCTAAGGCTTGATTTGCACCTAGCAGCGACGGTGTTGGTCTTGTCTTTCAGCTTTTTCTCTTTTTTGTCCTGATGTGTTCCCAAAATGAACACACATCTGGGTTGTTTTGTGATCCCAAATTGATCTCACATTTCAATTCTTCTTTGACCACATGTGTTCCCAAAATGATCACACATTACTCAAAGAGGGGCAAATGTATGCACCCTAAAATGGTCGCCTAGACTTTGGGCCCCCATTCAACAATTTATCAAATCCCTGAATCAATATTTTCAAAAATCAACATTTTCCAAATATATCAATTTTCTTGATCAAATCCTATTTTATCATTTTCGATTATTTGCCTTGGGCTAACCATTTTATCCTAAGTCTTTATTTAATTAAAGGGAATATGTTCTCCCCTTTTAAGAAATAAAAAAGCCCCCACTTTTCATCTTATCCTAAGTTGCACAAATAAAGCATTATTCTTATTTTATAAAAAGAAGAAAAAGTGTTTTTTGTCTCATATGAACACAAAAGTCAACTCTGATTTTCCTATTGGAGGATACTTGTGCACATAGATTGCTCTTCTTTGATGCTCCACCATTGATTAAGTCTTTTGCCTCTTAATCTCCATGGTCCGTTCCTTTTCATTTCCTATAAAAGGAGAGCTCTCTTCCTCATTTAAAGATATATCCATTCATATTTTATGCTAATGTTATGCTGCAGGTTTTCTAGGTTATTTGGAGCTCTTTGAAGACATTCTTGCATCCAAGTTTTGAAGACATTGTTGTTGCATTTCATTTAGTTTGCTTTCATAGTTGCATAATCATGGCATTCTTATTATAGATTTTCTTTATGTAATAGATTAGTCTCACATAGCTTAATTAGGAGGGATTGTAAGACTTGTACTTTCCTTTCATAGTCTAGTTTGCACTTTCCTTTCATAGATTAGATTTCCTTTCAAGCATTGCATTGTTATCATTTAGCTTAGCTTGCATCTTCATTCTTAGTTTACTTGCATTGCATTTCCATTTGGATTCTTGGAGATATTGGCACTCTTGCCCTTGTCTTCACTTGAATCTCTCATTGTGTGGTTGACTAGCGAGGTCATTAGCTTCATAGCTCTAGCTGAGAGTAATTTTACAATCTTGCAACTCCATACATAAAGATCTATGGATCGATTTTTGAGACCTCATTCTTGAGTGTTCTTAATTGTAAGGATTCATAGAAGTGCACTACTTTTGTGTGTACACCAATTATGCGGTGAAGAAACTGAGCTTGAAAGATTAACTGATTCTGAGATAGAAACTGATTGAAAGATTTGAAGATGTTGATTCAGGTCCTGATTGACCACAAATCGAGATGATGTCAACTATAGCAACAATGAACTGATGATTATGAAGAAGTGATAAAACACTTGATTCTGAACCTATGATTACGAGGAAGTGACTATCCTGACTCCAGACCTGATTGTCCAAAGGAATCGAAAGGATGTCAAATCCAAACCCTTCACTTATGAAGAATCAAGGAAATAACACTAATGAACCATGGTTACAAAGCACTGATACAGTTTAGAAGATTAAAAGAATAACATATTGATATGGATCTCAATGAATCTGATATGCCCCAAGCGATGTGCCCCAAGCGATGAGGACTTCTGATGAATCAACAACTAGACGTGGTTGTTGTCTTGATTATTAAAGAAAAATTAGACTGACAGAATTAGTTAATGATGTGTAATACCATGCCCCCTTTGGGATGAAAATCCAAATCTGGCAATAAAGCCAATGTTTAATGATCAGGAGCAAGTTAATCGATTATAGAAGTGGTTGTACAGACCCATAGAGGCGTTCTACATCGTTTAGAAGTTCTGGAGACCAAGTTTGACTAGGTTTGACCATAAGTTGACCATGGTTGACCAAGTTGAAATTTGAATAGTTTGACGTTAGATGGTCAGTTTTGTTGAATTCTGGATTCCTTTGATGTATAAAAGGTCGATTATGCAAGTAGTCGATCGTCCTGGGTCTGAAAATTTTAAATCACAATTTTGACAATATAAATGATCTCAGATTTCAAGTTTGATCCCAAAAATGGGTTCAGAATGTTGAAATTACCTACAGGTGCAATTTTCACGCAAAATGAAGCACTTTGAAAAATTAGGCCAAAACCTATATAAGGCCCAAAAGGGTCATTTTCAATTCATTTCAACCTTTTGTCTTTTGTGACTCTTGTGGAGCCCTCTGAGTGAAGATGCAAGTACCCATGTCTTCTCACCATTTTGAGCATAGCTGGCGATACCAACGACCTCGCCAGTATGGCAACCCAATAAGTGGACCTCTGTGCCTCTTCTGAATTCAAATTTTCATCTTTTTCATGCTTTTTACAAATTTTTAGCACGTTTTTATGTTTTTCAATTTTTGCATCATGGAAAGTCGTACAATAGTCCACTGGGACTCGTACGACATTTTAAGTCCACTTTTAGAGTCATATAGGAAGTTGTAGTAACTTATATGAGGGGTGTCCAAATGTCGTACAACATTTCATCGGGTCCCTCAAGTCTCGTGCGAGAGCATGTAAAAAGTCGTATGACCATAGATTGTCATATGAGACCTTGTAGAAAGTCGTACGAGTTTTCACACCAGTCTGAATTATCATATGAAAAACATAGACTTAATTTGAGGTCCTTAGATCAAATTTTTGAAATTTTTGATTTCATAGCTATTTTGCTTAGCCTTTAATGCACCTTTTGAAGTATTCAATTTCTTGTTTTCTATGCATATAGCCTGATTTTTGACCAAGTTGCTGATAGGGTGTCCCATTTTTATGCTATGTAAGTCATCTTCCCTAATGTTCATGTTCGGATATCTCATCCGGTGACCCAGAGATTGTGTGTGTCATTACCAGATCTGTTGAGAGTACACCTTGCTGCATGTGGCTTCGAGTTTCTGATCTGATTTCCTAATCTTTGGGTAAACCATAGTTTGATTACAACATTAGTCGAGCATTTTCACTCAGAGACACAGACATTCCACCTCCCTGCAGGGGAGATTACTATTACCCTGGAGGACGTCTACAGGATCCTTCGTATTCTATTCCATGGACCACACCCAAACTGTAATAGTGTGGGCAACATTGGATTAGTTTCTTTTCAGACTTTATTTGGTGTTGACGAGTAGATAGCACAACAAATCTCTTGGGAGACCTTGGTGCAGAGATATGGTTAGATGCACCATTTAGAGTGTATCATTGCTGGGATGATCAGTGGGATCATCATGTCAGACCGTCAGCACAATGGTCTCTTGATGGGTTGGGCCCCTATGGTACAGCGTTTAATGGCTAGTCCTTGTGAGCTCGGTTGGGGTCAGTGCCTTCTTGCGCACATGTTTTCAGAGATGCATGAGATCCTCTACCATGAGGTGAAGAGTTTTGCAGATCTGGGCATGGGAGCATATCCCGATATGTAGACCGATATGTGGCGATGAGCGACAGCCTTAGGACCCCTTGATTTATAGATATTCAAGTTTTATCACACAGGTCCGGATGGGACATACCGAGTACTGGCGTAGAGTGCTCGATGACATGACGGTGTTACATGGAGACCATACTTGCAGATAGAGGCTTGGCCTGCCTCATGTTTCAGTATGGCTATTTCTTTTAGAGTCAGCTACTGATTGGATGATCCACTACTGTCTTGGAGAGGTTTTGGATCACCCGTGTTTGGAGACAGTACAAGATTATATAGGATGCTCCTCAAGATTTTACAGCATACACACATATGGTGCACGAGATTGGATTGGGATGGTCCGCCAAACTATCATATGCAGTGTGCAGCCTTGAGTACAATGGGCTTGTGAACCGAGACTAGGACTATAGAGTATAGGTGGCCAATGCTGGAGTGATAGATGCTTTCATAACATACTTGGCGGAGCATCTGATGAGGCGGTTCTCAGATCGTACTGAGCATATTCCCACCATGGAGGATGTAGAGGATGTCACAAGTGCCCCTATGGGCAGAGGTTAGAGATGATGTGAGGTGTAGATTCCTGTAGGAAAACTGATTCCTCCCAGGCCGAGAGTAGTTTTGACACCGCCTAGGCCAACAGGTTAGATGAGGCCTCCCAGAGTGCAGACAGTCTGAGCAGTGAGATCGACAGTTTTGCACCGTCGGTATACTAGAGGCGAGGGCAGGACACTATGCAGAGTGGGTGGTGTAGAGGAGGTGTTAGGTGCTCAGCAGGATGTGGGGATGGATGAGGCTCAGGATGCAGCCGGTTTTGATCTTGGAGCTGAGGTTCATCACCATAAGGTGTGGGAGCAGGTGCAGGAGTTGGTGGTGATGAGGTTATGGAGGAGGCAGAGGCAACAGTTGAGGTAGATCCTGGTCTGAGATCGACACCTCAAGATGTGATTCAGAGATTGAGGCATCAATTGAGAGACTTGAGGACACACAACCCACTAGTATAATTTGCACCTTTTTTCGATGGACAATTCATCGAATTTCCTACCAATCTTGGTCGACTTATCAATGAATGGTTTTGTCGCTATTTTCCTAGTCGTATTTTCAACATATCTGTGTTACTGTAGAATGTTCGACACCCACCTTGGTCGAAACACCATTATCTTTTGGCCGGTATATTCATCAAACATTCGACCACTGTAGGTCGAAATGTTTGGCGTGACCGACCAGGATGCTAAAACCACGACGCTAATTTTTGACCAATGTTGGTCAAAATATTTGGCCCGACTGACCACAATGCCAAAACCACAATGGTGGATTTCGACCAAAATTAGTAGAACTTTCGACAAATGTTGGTCGAAATATTTGGCTCATTTGACTAGGACGCCAAACCCACAAGCCACATTTCGACACATAATGGTCGATATTTAGACCAAACTTTGTCAGAGTTTCAACTTCGGTTAGTCAAAATTCCAACCAAATATGGAATGTGAAAAAAAAACAAATGAAGATAAATACCTAGAGTAATCACCAATGACATCCTAATCGGTGATTAGTCTAGATATTTATCTTTAGGTGTCCACACTCATTCTGCTACTTGTTGCCAGTGGGTCCCTACTCATTATATTTTCTAACTGAGCGATCAAATTTGGGGAAGAATTAGCGCAAGAAAAGAGAAAGAGAGAAAAAATGGTGCAGTATAATTTCAAGAAGATTATTTGGGTTTCACAAGCATCCTACTCAAACCTAATCTATGTTAAGATTGTTAAATGTTTCGTCTTAAGCATCTTTTAAATAGTTATCTACTTCTTTTAGCCTTAGGCATCTAGTGTTCTTTTAGCGTTATTTAAATTAATCTACTTCTTGAAGATGTTTACACCTCACACCTTGGTTACATAAAAAAAATAACCATCATTAGAATTTCTAAACACTAGTGAATGTCACCTTTAGATGAGTTGCAAACATATGACCATACTTCTGTTCATAAAAAAGCATAAAATTTTGCTTTGTCGAACTGTAAAAGACATTGAGAACATGTGAACAAAGAATTAAAATTGTATCAAATCTTGTGGAGTGCTGCTAAAGTTAGGGATATTCACACACGTGTCATCTTTTATACTGCAGTCAAAAAATTGGTAACACTTAAAGAAATCAATTTTTTGATGATAAAAAAAACTTGGTGCAATTAATGCTATCTATGCAGATAAAGAACATGCAATTGATATTCCTTGCTATATGATACATACACTAATTACATCTATAAAAATTCAAGTAGTAAAAAATTGGATGGATTGAATAACAAATGCAGGAGGCCAAAAGACCTGCTAAATAATAGCCAACTTGATAAGATTTCAAGAAACCTTGAAATCAACAGTGCTATAACAGATGAAACCCTAAGTACTGCTATCTTGGAATAAGATCACTCAGGAAAGCTCTAGTGTTATATTTGAATGTTTGAGACTAGGGGTAATACCGTGGAAAACCCACTCAATGCTTACAGTTATCTAAATGAATCACAAATCCCAAAAATGTCTAGTATCTATACATGGAACCAAAAGAAGGTGGTGGCGGTGGAGGGAGTCAGTTTGGAGTCTGTTGGCTAGAATTTATTTCACCATTTTGTGTTGGGTCGCTGAGCCTTCTACTGTGACCATTCATCCTTGAAGAATTAATACTTGGTGAATCTACAACAGAATTTGAATAGTCATCGGGCCCATTTGCAGCAGTATCAAATGCAACTCTCCAATCATTGTTTGTTGAAACTGGAGTGCTAGGTCCACTTCTGGAAACTGTATATAGATATAAACAATATAATAAATTAAATCTATAATTCAATTACAATGAAAGGAAACATGCCGCTTAACAAAACTAATATATCTAGTACCTCCATTTGTAGAAAAATTATCACTTGTTGCTCGAAAATCATGGACACTTAATTGACAAGTAAGCCTAGACAATAAAGATGCTTGTTTTTTGAATCTCCCACATTTCCATTTTGCATTCTGATATTCTTGGAGAAGTTCTTCAATCTTTGTTGTACTCTGAGAGCTGATTGAATAGCAAATTTATTTGAACATAATAAAATCTTAAATCCTTAAATAAAGTTGAACATCTCCAACAGGTTTTAATGATTTTTGTTAGTATTTGATCTACACAAGTGGGGGATTATACAATATATATGACATGAACAAAACTGAAAGTAATAAAGTATAATGCAAAGATACATGGCATGTACATAGGTAGAGATATTTTACAATGAGCTTCTTAATAAAAAATGTCATAACCTTGCATGGCTCATTCTATACTATAATTCATTAGAGATATGCTTATATTGAGCTATCTTATTATTTTAGTTAGATGCCTATATTATTTACAGTGAAAACTGTCTTCCAGTTGACATCAAAAGCATTGATAAAATATACAATGCTCATCATCCTTTAGCAGCAAATAGCTACATTTCTTTAACATCATTCATAGGTATGGGATGTGCTCGTAGATATTGTGATGAGGTAATTCTTTCTAAACTTGATGCATCCACCAATAGTCGAAAACTTTATAGCAAAAAGATTTATTAAGCCTCATTAAATGCCACCATAACATAGTGAGCTTCAATTATTGAGATCTCAATGTTCAAATTATAATTATAAAAATATTCAGATTATAATGACAATCAAAATTTTATTTACTATTTCACATAAACATCAAGTGTCATTTTTCTTTAGCCATCAAAAGGTGTCAAGATGGATTTATGTGTTATTAAGAAATTTCAAATTGCCAAGACTAAAACAGAACTGGAAGGAAAAAATGCTAAATATTTTGTTTTAAAGAGGTAGTTCATTGAGATTCCGCACAATTTGTTCTGGAGATTTAATCATTTAACATCAAATGATATAACCATAAGCCTCAGATTGTAAAATAATCATTGGAATTTTTAACCTAAGAGGTCAAAGAAAAAATGAGCCTGATTGAAATGAAAGATGGCTTCATATGACATACAAGAATTATCAAGATTTGAATCAGAAATTGTTATTGCCTCTGAGCAGTGCAGAGATTTATATAAAAAATCAACACTTCTATAAATAATGAATAGTCAACAGTCTATTAAAAAAATAGTAATCTACTTGACACAATTTACTACTCCAAATAATTGGGCTTCTGTTATGCAGCTTAATTTTCCATCAATATTAGTTTCAAAGGTGTAAGTATTAACAAATATACTATATGATAAATGTAATAAATGTCACCTAAAAATCAAGTGTATACCACAGGGATTAGCAACTTCAAAAGCTTTGAAAACCTTTACAAAATCCAAAATACAATGCGAGTATAAATCTTGCTCCCAAGAACAATGCAAACACACAGACAACTTAGGAAATAAGAAAACTCAAATTAACAAGAAATGGGATCCACATAAGGATAAATGGATATATGCAGTAAGATCTTCAAGCATCCAATAAACAAACATTTATGGAATATTTCCTTCTTTAACATTGAATATGTTAAGAATCATATAATTTAACCTAGTCCAAGTCAAGAACACATGTTATGCCATGCTTGTCATAGTGAGCTTATCTACATTGGCTAAAGGTACATAACATCGATGATTTAATGATGTGCTTGCCTAAAGATAATAGTTATGGATGAAGAATAGAAGATAGGAACTGATTTAACACTTCACCTACTCAAAACACAAACCAATGAAATAATTCAGATTAGGCCAAGAGAGGTTGACGCATTCAATAAGAGAATACTTACACATAATGAAGTCGAACCATGCTAGACAATGACAATGAGAAGTTGACTATTGGCCGTTCTAGTTTGTTAGTTGATAGTTGCCTGGCAATGACACATTCAAAATTCACTTATGAGCAAAGACCTAGAATGAATGAAATTGATTAAATAATGAAGGTATGTTAGTTTGAGCTTCACTTGGTTTCAAGAATACTTTAATATTCTCTACTTAACAAGGCCAACCACGTGAAGGTGGAAGCTCATATGGCCTCAACCCCCTCCCCCTAACATCAATCTAAATTCCCCATTAACATCTAATTACACATTTCATTCATCCATTTATGAACTATAACATTCAATCAATACAATCACATAACATTCATTGATATGATATAACATTCATTAATACACAACACTAATCAAGAATTCATTAACACATAACAATATTCATTAACATGACATATAATTTAATATTAATACACAACATTCATAGATAATTACTTAAAACAATGTTCTTTCATTATCCAACAAAGTTAATCAAACAAGTTTTTATCAAAGAGCATTTTTAAGAAATCATTTATTTTTTGGGTTTTTCTTAGATTTCTTAAGGTAAAGGCTGAGAGGAGCATCAATATCTTCCTCCTCTTGTGGTTGTGATCTCAAATTATGATGCTTCCTCATGTCTCGAGGAGCACAAGGTTGCTGCACTAAAGGGGGTCTACTGCAATAACAAGTAAACGAGTTAAATTCACATACTTTTTTTTTACTACTACATGTATTTCATTAACCAGTAGAACATAACATGCATTTTTCTTTACCTGACAATGCCACATCATCATGTACAATAAAATTTTGATCTGTTGCCACCTCAACATGCTCAACATGCTCAACATGCTCTAAAATATTCAAAAAAAGGTTACATGGCCAATTGCAATTAAAGATGTTAAATTCTATTAATAATTATGTAATTTATTTCCAATAGAAAATTAATACCTCCACCACTGTGATGCACATCATGGCCTTCTTCACGCCCAGGTTTTGTGATAGGATTTGAAGGCTATAGTGAAATGTCATGCGCATTGTTATCATGAAATAGTCAATTTATCTTCGAAATTAACTATTCAATTTGATTTACTTTTCATTTGACCAATTTACCTATGTCTCATCTGGTGCAACAGATTCTTCACTATAGCTTTTGGATTCTTGGCATAGGTGTGCAACCACGACTTTATAGCCTTCCTTCAAGGCTATTCTTTTGTCTTCATTTGTGGGCTCTACATTAAATTCGATGCCCTATATTTTTTGTTTAATATCGTCACTTTTACATGTATTTGATCAAATAAAATTATTTGCAACCTTATATATAAAAATTTGATATGAAATTCCAATGTTGCTACTTACAAGTCGAGAGTGAAGTTTCATATAGCCACCTGAGCCAAGTTTGTGTTGGCCAACCTTTTTTAATCTCGCTTGTGTGGATTTTGATGTTTATTGCAGTCTATGAAAAGTTTGAAACATGTTAGATTATATATTTACAAAGATCACTAATTAGTGCATGATTACATTCTACTTAATACTATCACGACATACCTTCTTTTGTCATCTTCTGGTTGAATTCCACTACCCTTTATCCTTTTCTCTTTTGCATCTTCCATTATTTCATTCCACTCCATTAGTGGAATCATAGGAGGATGCTCGTACTTTGGGTTATCCTTTAGAGCCCTTCTATATTGGTCCCTCGTAGTCTTTATATGTTTGGATGTTTTTTTAAGGATCATGACATCGTCAAAAGTTTTATTTCCAAAGAGGTCCTCTAAAGATTTAATGAGCTGATTTTTTAAGTCAGCATCCTGTTCATTCCACCTTTTTTGAAAAAACAAAATTGTTAGATATCATAACTTTAATAGAGTACAATAAATGGAAGATAAGAAAAATATTGTACCGATATTCTGAAGCTACGTTCCTTTTACGTATGGTGGGCCCAAATAGCTTCAATGCCATTTCAAAAAGATGATCATAAAAAACATCATTTCCTACAAAAATATCATTGGATTATCAGTCCAAAATGAGTTATGTATAAGTAAACTACAATTACACTGTAAATAATAACAATTTTAAAGCACATGGAAGCTTTGGTACTTTTAACATAAACATATTGTTCTTGTTCAACAACAATGTCCCCGCAAACAAACCAGTACTAGTAACACAGGATGATCCAGGAAATGGTTGATCTTCACTAGTACTGGTCTGATCTGTTCTTGAACCAGGTGTAGGTGTATCTATTAGTGCACAAAATAGGTCCATGCAGTGAATAAAATTCACACAAGAAAGATAATCAATGCATAATTAGCACATAACAAAATATAGAAAAACAAGGTTTTACCAGTTGTAGCTGGTACATAGGAAGATGTCTGCAAGCACCTTGTTGCGGACAATGTAGTTGTCGATAGCGGAATGTTGATCGAAGGAGGCATCTGCACTTCATCATGAGCTGAAGAATACATTGTTAGCAAAGACATTTGCAATGGATAAATATTTAATGGGGTACTAGAAGCATCCCAAACATAAGTTGAGTCAATAATGCATACAAAGGTTAAATGAATGGTTAAAGGTTTAATGATTATTTACATGAAGGCTGTGCGGTGTTACAACCCTCACCATATTGACCATGATTCACAGGTGTCAAAAAATCCTGTAAGAAGAACACATCATATTTTAGATCATGATCCATAAGATAGTATAAAATATAAAAATCTATTGAACTTTAATTATTGCTTAAGATTAATTACTTCTTACATTAATACAATTGACTCTACGTATCAATTCTTCTTTGAGTTCCTCTATCTCTTCAGTTTTATTTGGTTCCATTACAAGGTTAAGAATTTCTTTACTATATTTATTTTTTATTTGAGTAGCCATGAATATAGGGTTAGAGCTAGATGCGATGTCATCTATAAATGCCGCCTCAATTTTAGATCGCAATTGATCTGCTGTCATTTTTGCTTTTCCCTATCAATAAGTATCAAGTTGTGACATCAATATCAGTAAAATTATATCAAAATAACTCCAAAGCCATAAAGAAAAGAACATAATAATATGACATTTGTTTCTATATAATTTGTAGAATTACACTAATTAAGGTTTACCTTTGATGAAGAAGTTGTACTGTGAGGAACATCCCTGCCTGTATCTTGAGGTGGATCCATGTCACCCCGTGAAAAAGATTAGTAATTCTTAGCAATCAAAAATGAAATGAAAGTAATAAACTTACCAAAAAAAATTATTAATAAAACAGTAGATTGTACATTGGAGTCAATATTAATTGGAGGCAACTGGTTTAAATATTATACTTACCAGTCCCATGATAGGGAATTTTTTTGTATCTACATGATTCAAATTGTAATCTATCAAAAACTCTTCCCCTGCACTTATTGATTTTATCGCACATACAAATACATGATTTCCCTTGTGTGCCTCAAATATACAATTCAACCGCTTATTAGTTGACATAGGCCGAGAACTATTTATAAAACCTACAATATTCCCTATTGCTTTTGGCCTTCCATTAATATACATAGCGAGCCTTTTAGTTTGATCATTTACTTTGCATTGTATATAATTTGTTGACAATCCATACCTACACATACTTTTTTTATATTGCACAATTCACATCCAATTATTGTAATTGCAACAAGGTCCTACATACTCCATCAATTCAAAAACTTGATTATAACTGACCTTTATGCCATCCATGGAAAATAAGCCCAAACCATGTAATGCAGATGGAGCTATGTGATATATCCTTTCGTTTACAGAAAAAATCAGTGTTAACTGGAGGTAGTTCCTTGGGTACCCATTCTTCCTGAAGATGTGTGTACCTTAAGGGAACCTTCTTGTGGCCTTTGGTCTCATTATCATAAGAACATGACCCCCCCTCAGCAAGGAAAAATTGCATTCGTTTATTGAATTTTCTTCTAATCTTTTGACCTCTAGTTGATCTCCCTATTTTAGACCTACTAGATGTCTCAATTTTATCTTCTTTTCCCGCATTTTCCTCACTTGAGGAAGACAGATCAGACAAATACCTATTTGATGATATCTGCAATCCATCAAATGTGAGACATAGTAGGATCTATATATTTTGTTGACTAAAGAGAAGGAAACCAAATAATAAATTATGTCAATCCATGTCAAAGGCGTTAAATTTCTTGCATATGTAAATCATTTATCTTAAGTTAGCCAAAAATTACATGATATGTAAGTTACAAATTACATAAAAGACAAAATTTACATGATGCAAAATATACTCCATGACATTAGAGTTCAACACATAATAACTTAATTATACAAACATACAAGTCAAAAAATTTCTATTAATAAATCAATACCTCATATGTGACATTGATCATACCTTGACATACATTTCATTGATCATGTTATTGATCATCCTCCTCATCCATGTCATCATTATGACTATCATCATCATCATCACCATCACCATCACCATCACCATCATCATCATCATCATCATCATCATAACTATCATCATCATCATCATCATCATCACCATCATCATGACTATCATCATCGTCACCATCATCACCATCATCATCAGCATCACCGGAATCATCATCATTTTCTTCTTCTTCTTCATTGTGTAACAGTCGTCTGTGATCATCATTTACTTTGTCTTCTGATTTTTCAGTATCTTCTTCTTCCATCACATTATACTTTACCGACCTTCCTCTTGGATCATGTCTAACAACAAATGACCAATCTGGTTTATGTGAAATTGCAAAGTAAAACACTGGCTCACATTGGCTTGGAAGAACATAGGGATCATCCTTAACTGGCTCAAATGACCTTGTATTAATCATTATAAATCCACTATCATGTTCAATAATAGTCCTATCAGGATCATTTTGATTCAGCCGTAGCCTGTACCATTTGATGACAAATAGAACTAATTTAAATGGATTAAAGTCGCACTCAAGTATATCATCCAAAATGCCATAGTATCGATTTTTAGATTGTTGAGGATGTATGTCATTTCTAGATGAAATATTAGTAACCTCAAAGACTGCACTTATCCCAGAATCACAAGTTTTCTTCGTGTCATCTAACTTTTTTATGCAAAATTTATGACCATAGTAGTACATAGCTTTGTGATGTTTGATCTACAATAATTCAAACATGTCAAGATTATTTGCATCGATCCGTGAGTTGATATTAAACTTATGGGTCATGGTTAGTAAACTTATATGTACATTTCTACCTCTTAAACCATATGCTAGATCAAGTACCATTGGTGTAACATTGAGATTTCCATTATGATGAGCTTCTTTAACCAATGATGCAACACCATCCCATGTTAATTATCGACCATTTTCTTGAGATTGTTGAATCCATACCGTCATACAATCAAGATTGTTTTCAATATACAAATGTAGTGCATCCCACTCACGACCAACTGTAAAAAAAAACAAATAGACCGCTTAGAAACAACTTATATTGAAGATCTATAAGAATTAATAAACTACAATAACATTGTATAATTACCTCTCAATTTCCTCAATCTACCTTTCCCCATCAAGTACTCCCCTTCAAATTTGTTAATAGAGTTGGGATCCCAAATGTGATCCACATGGATATTTGCTACAAACTTGGGAAGATATTCACTAATGTACACCATGGTCTAGTATACCATATATCCCTCCACCATAAAACCCTTAGGACGTGCTCTTTGTCGAACCAAGCCCTTCATAAATTTCAAGTGTCTCTCAACCATCCACATTGACTTAGTTTGTAGAGGTTCACACAATTCAATCTCCTCAACTTGATGTATAAGGTAGTGTTCTTGAGCATTGAAAAAAGTTGGAGGTAGACACTTTTTCATTTCACAAATAAGTTGGGAAATTTTTCTCTTTCAATATTTTATATATTTTTTATCAATTTCTTTAGATGATAACCACCTAAAAGAGATTCAACTCGCAAGAACATATAAACAAGATTTTAGAAAAAAATATATAATAAATTGCATAAAAATTAAAGCAAGTCATAAATATAATATCTGTACAACAAGTAAGAAATAACACTTCTAACCTCATGTATTCTCCAAGATCGTATATAACTTGTTTAGAAATGTTGTCAAACTAGTGTGGGAGGGATAGAGGTAGGACATATGACAATAATTAAAAAATGATCTTTTCAATATATTGTAAACTAATACAATAAAAAATTACATGCAATTTTACAAATATATTGTAAATAGAGAACATGACTTACCTTGACAAAGGTATGCCAATCATGTGTTTTCAACCCTAGCCTAAAATCACCTTTCTTTGATACAAGACTACTTATATTTGCAGCAAATCCTGTTAGAATTTTTTTTTAATGACTTCTTTTAATGCATCACTTTGCTGCTCAGTTAATAACCAAGGAAGGACACTCGTATTTATGCGGTCTCCATTGCTATTTGATTCGATGAAATTTTTCAGTGCATGATTGGATTCATGAATGTCATTACAAATTTTGACAATTGTTTCTTTATCACGCCTTCTGTCCAATATTTTCCATAGTGTCTCTATTACATTCTTTTCAATATGCATAGCATCAAACAAATGCATGATTGAGAGATCCTTGTAGTACGACAACCTACTAAATTGACTAGGATAAATTTTTATTCCTCTAGGAAGTTGGTCATTGATGCCTTGACGACCTTCACGAGCATCAATTACATCATTAGTAAATAAAAGACAATATCAAAATATAAATTTCAAACAAAAATAATCAGATGGAATGACATTACCTCGACGATTTAGTCTATTGTATTCCAACTTCCATAAATGAGGTGTCATTCTTCCTGACCTTGATGTTGTCTCTTCTTTCCCATTAAAAATATATTTTTCAATAATTCAATACTTATGATTATTGTGGAGAAAGTGCCTAAACTCATTGAACACCTACTTTCCTAAACTTCTTGAATGATGAGATTTCATCTTCGGACCACAAACTGGACATGCAAATTTACCCTTTGTCTGAAGACCTAAAAGATACCGTACAATTGGATCATGTACAATTATCATGCACAACTTAAACATACAACAATAATGTGTAAGCACTATAACATATCAAAAATACGTGACCTTAACAATATATAACATACCGCAAAAATGAGTTATCCCAGGGGCATCATGTATTGTCCATACAAGTATTGCATGGAATTGAAATTGTCTTTGTCCTATTGGTCTCTCATAGTGACCCCATTCCATAACTTTAACAACTCGTCAATAAGGGGCTCAATATACACGTTCATATTTTTAACTTGGTACTTACCTAGTTGAATGAACAAAAACATTACATAATTATTATGATTATCTTGATGCGGTGTTTATAAATTAATTTACATAACTATTAAATGAAAAAATACCTAGTACAATCATTGACAACATTATGTGCTCCCTCTTTATGGACATCCAAGGAAGAATGTTGTTAATAACAAAAACATGCCACACTGAGTAAACAGATCTCATTTCTCCAAATGGATTGACACTGTTCCCGCTACCAATGAAAACTTGAGATTATGAGGTTCTTCTTTAAAGTGTGGCCATGTTGTTTCTGTCTTTACATGCAGAACTATCTATAGGCATTCGCATAATGTCATCTTGACTTCTATTGCATGCATGGTAATCCATAAATTGTGCCAAGCTAGTGCACTTGAATAATCGTTGAAGACGTGGAATAATGGGAATGTACCGAAGAACCTTGTGAGGCACCTTTTTTTTTATTTGATCTAACTGATATCTACTAATATGACAATCAGGGCATTCTGTTGCAAATTCATGTTGTTTATGATATAGAATGTGATCATTGGGACATGCATGTATTTTTTGATACTTCATTCTAATTTGATTCATAATGGTAGATAATTCTTGGTACGAACAAGGCAGAATGTTTGATGGTGGTAAAAAACTCACCTATCAACCTACAATAACAAATATAAATTGTTAATATAATGAATCGTAATGGTATGCTAACATTGAAGATGACAAAAATGACATACCTTAGCATACGTGACATTGCTACATTGGATAAACCATTCATAACTTTCAAGTTCACCAAAAAAACTATAGTGGAGAGAAGAGTTGTTTGGGAGCCTTGGTATAGGGGCTCGTATTCCTTCTCAAGTATAGGTATATCAAGACCATCATCATCATCATTATCAGATGTGCTAGTACCATCATCATGATCATCTTGATCAGCTACGCCAATACCATCTTCTTCAATTATGTCCTCTAGCACATTATCAGCTATGCCAATACCATCATCTTTAGTTGTGTTCTCTGCCACAAGATGATCTTCTTCCATGGGAGCATTATCCTCGGCTTGGATATTCACACCTCCATGTTCCTCCAATTGGAAATCCACATTCACCAATCGACGAAAATGATGCCCCCCTTCAATGTGACCATGTTGCCTACAATGACTCTGGGCTGTTGTGATTAGAATTCTTCGATTCTTTAAGCCCTTACACGTTTTGCAAGGACAATTACATTTATCAACTTTTCTTTGGATCTGAGACCACAATCTAGCAATTGTCTCATTATTTTGTTCTAGGTTCATATTGTCAGGTGTGGACTTTCTTCCTAGACAATTATTTAGGCTATAAATATACAAAATGTAAACACACAAGCATTAGTAGTATCTTGTATATAATGAAAAAAAATAAAATATTATAAGATTATATAAGATTTACAAATACACACACAAATCATGCTCACTAGACCACAAAATATTCAAATCACTCAGGGACTCTTAAATAGAAAATTTAATCAACATAGGAGTTATTGTTGGATGATTGAGAGACATGAAGTGGCATCTAGGAATTAATCTTATATTTTTGTCTTATTCTAGCCTTATCTCATTTGATATAGACAAAAGATTTTTCAATACTTTCAAAACTGAAATTGAACCTTGTGTCTTCTAGCACCAATATTTATAAATTTCATGTAACATATGGCACAGTTGGAGATATGACCATCAACTCACAATAAATAATTTTTAAATAAATTTCCCTTCAACACTTAGGCACACAACTCCATTTTAGCTCCCAAAAAGATCTTTTCATTAAAATAATGAAAATTTGACATGCAAAGTCCCTAATTTATGTGCCCATGATTTGAAACTTTTTTCCCTGGTTCCAACAAGCTACAACACTAAGGCACATTGTTGATAACAAACCAATTTTCTAAGGGTAGGGTCTCAAGGTGGGGTCTTTCTAAAAAAATTCAGTGGGTATTGCTGAGATTTTTTAAGAATATTTTAAGGTGGATGGTCCTGTGAATTTTGTAGTGTGATTTATGTTTAAAAGTTTAAGTTGTCTTCAATACCCATCATGTCCTTTTCAATCTTTATTCTAAAAAGATCAACCAATCTCACATGGTTCATTTCAAGAGGAATGGCTTCTGTAATTCAAATTCTTGGAATTAGTCATAATCACCTACTCTCTTATAACAGTTAATGGGCTCATTTATTAAATACCATAAGCCTTAGTGATTAGTGAAGAGAATAACAAATTTATTTTGTAAGCTATGTTTGAACATCTATACTATGAACATCTTTATGTTAAGGTGGCACAACTTGAATCCAAACTAATCAAGCTTCAAGAAAAATATTGTCCAATTTCATGTCCTTAACATCTTTATTATAAAAAGATGGCTTGGTCTGTCACTGTTTATTCTCATAGAAGTAAAAATGTTTAATTATGATTCTCATAGAAGTAAAAATGTTTAATTTTCTCTAATTGGCATTAATTGGAACAGGGTATGGATATCCATCAAAGCATAATACAAGGGGGATTTCCATCAGATATTATAGTTGGAAATGCTCTATTAGACATGTATGCAAAATGTAAAAGCATAGACAAGGCACAAGAAGTATTTGAGAGAATGACTCAGAGAAACGTGGTCTCATGGACTACAATGATTGCAGAATACGCTAAAAATGGATGTGTTGAAAGGGTTGTAGAAACTTTCAAGCAAATGCAAGTGGCACGTGTAAAAAGATGTTTTGAAGGAAACATCAAGTCTGATTTATCCATAGAGTAATATAGGATGCATAAACAAAAAATACCATTGGTTTTGTTTAAAATGAATCGAGTTTCAAGGGGTAGGAATTAGAGTTATGTATAAAGGAATAACATTTTCATTTAGACAAGACATATTTTATGCAAAGAGCAACGTGATCTTTCATTAACAACAATTTTTCAAGAATTTTTCACAAAAAAGTTATAGGGTCCTATACTCAAACTCATGTAGCATAACATATCAATGCATCCTTAGTGTGATATCATTTGTATTGTTATAAATATTATTTTAAGAAAACATAGTATTTAATATTGAATATTTAAATTACTAATTTCATTATCTAAAACTAACACTACTACATAATTGTAATTTTTAAGACATATCTTTGAAACAAAATTTCTCGTCTTAAAATTCTCTATTTAAAAAAAAATCATTTTCTTAATTTAATAAATTTACTTTTGTCTCTGGCACGAAAAAATAGAAAAAATTAAGAGGAATAAAAGTTCACTCTGCCATTTAGTTTGTGTATTAATGAAAGGTTCTTGTTTAGGATTCTTGGTCGATTAATAGTAGAGATCAAAGATACTACAAAAAAATAAAGAGTTTGGCTTGTAACTTTCTATCCGACAATGGAAACCATCGCAGCTTATGATTTTGCCACTATTTTCCTTTGAGGTGCAAAGGAGAAGACAAATTTTGCATATTCCTCCATTAAACAGAATATAGATAAAAATGGCACTACCTCCTCTTTAAATGATCTCTCTAGGCACCATAATGATTTCATTTATGTTCTCAAAGCTTCCAATGGATATTATAATAGGTAGCTTTCAGAGGGAGGCCACAGGTGAAGTGTTCAGAGAGTTTGTAATTCTTCATTTGTTGTCATCAATTTGGAGACAAAAGCAGATGTTTTTAGTGACAGGATTTCATTTGGTCGTGGATCTTAATCCTCCGCTTCCTATGGATGATGGAAATGAGTAAAAATAACACTAGATTGGATCATAAGATGTAAGTTTTTTTTGTCATTATATTTTTTTAAAAAGTTTTGTGATATGTAAGTACTGGTGTAGCTAAAAAATACAATGGAAATCCTCACTATTAAAATAATACAAAGGAAAAGAGGGATCTTTTCTTTTGATTTTTTTTAGTAATCACAATGTACATTTGAGTAGCATATCTGGTATTTAACCGTGGAGATTTTGAGACAATATTGATTTAGATTTTCCTAAATTAAATACAAACAACTCCTTTGCACTGACATTTTTCTTTTTCTTCTTTTCTTCCAACATTTTTGGCAACTCTATAGAACTGATTCCCAAGGAAGGCCATTTTAAGTTGTCTGGCATGACATTAGCTCCCTTTTGCTTGGGGGTTTCAATCATAAAATTTAAACCATTGCTCTCATAATCATATACGCTCAGAAGTCTTTTGTTGATATCAAATGGATATGATTCTGCTAAGATCTTGAATGTTGATCCTCTATTTGAAGTGAACACCAAGCTCTAGTTTTTTTGCATTATATTCATACAACTAAAAATCATATTCTTGATCTCGTTTTCTAGACTTCCTTCTTCTGGGGGTCTAGAGAATGCCTCAATGAAATGTGGTTTCATGGACTCCAATGATTGCAGGATATGCACAAAATGGATTCCTTGAAAAGGCTTTAGAAACTTTCAAATAAATGCAATTGGCAGATGTAAAGCCAAATTGCACAACCCTTGCCAGCATCCTCCCTGCCTATGCCAAAATGGGAGTTTTGGAACAGGGTGTGGACATCCATCAAAGCATAAAAGATAAAGAAATTTTGTCAGATGTTGTAGTTGCAAATGTCCTAGTAGACATGTATGCAAAATGTGGAACTATAGACAAGGCAAGCGAACTCTTTGACAAAATGCATCAAAGACATGTGGTATCATGGAATGCCATGATTACAGGCTATGTACAAAATGGATTTTTTGAAAAGGCTTTAGAAATTTTCAAGAAAATGCAAATGGTAGGTGTAAAGCTAAATTCCACAACCTTTTCCAACATCATCCCTACCTGTGCCAAAATGGGAGCTTTGGAACAGGGTATGTGTTAACTTATAGTGTTGATCTGATTGATTATTGTTACATTATAGGTCCAACCTGGAAGAGTAAACCAAAACTAAAGAAATAATGAAAAAAAATTGATGCAAGGTTAAATTTAGGTCCACACATGATCCAAGAACATGTCCCAAACTTAGCAAGATCCCATTTCATCATACGGAACCACGCAAGAAGAAAAACTCCATGTTTCGTGTGTAACTAGCTGAAAATTGATACCCGAGAAAAATGATCATAACTTCCAACTCATGATGAATTAGGATTTGAGGTCTTAGGTGAAGATAGTAATTTAGGTCCTATTTAATTCCATTATAGTGAAAAGGCTGATTAATTAAGGATCAATGGCTCCATGGTGCACAATCAGCATGTAGAAAGTAGGAAAATGCGGCTCTAACAGCAAGGAAAATAACTCTAACTTTGAAACGGTCCATCCAATCCTTATGTGATCATAGGAGAAGGTTCCCAAATAGGTCCTCAACATCATGTAAGCTTCACACAACATGAAACCAATAAATGCAAAGGTTATAATGCAAACAACATACAGGTACAGAAAACAGGAAATGTTTTTGGTTGATGCAAGATTGCCCAAAGACCCAAGATGCTCCTGCATCATTTTGATATTTTTCCATTTTGACATTGTTTACACATGACATGGTCAGGTTTAGATAAGCTCGGTAAGCCTCTAACTTTTCTTTTCTTACTGATTTTAACCATGTTGTCAAAATTCACATGACATAACCTTTTGTGCCATAACCACACATCTTCAGTTCTACCCAATAAGCAAGAAGTTTCAACACTATCAAGATAGAATATATTACCTTTAGATTGTTGACTAGTATTGAACAAATTTCTAGTCTCATCATAGATTTTCATCTTTCTGTTCTCAAATGCAACTCAGTGACCTAAGTTATTTAGTTGTGCTACACTCAACAAATTATTGTTAAGTCCCTTCACCCAATATGCATTCTCACATCTTATCTTATTATTCAGCATGATAGATCATTTTCCTTTTACTAGACAAGGTGTATCATTTCTCTTTTTAACAGATCCACCATTATAATGTTCAAGGTATTCAAATTTTTCTTCATCACCAGTCATATGATATGTACAACCACTATCAATAATCCAAGTATCATTCTTGCTAACTTTAGAAATAAGTGTTGTTTCAACATACCTTTCTTCTTCTTCTTCTTCTTCTTCTTTCAAATCTACAAATACCACCTCAATGTCTTCATCAGTGTCGATGTCGGTGTCATTATCATCATCTTCAACAAGGTAACATGCTTTCTTGCCTTTGTCTATGTAGTCTCAGTTGCTTCTTGTGTCATACTATCGGTTGCCTCTGTGTTCTCGGTTATCTCTTCTGTCAAACTTTCTTTCACCGAATTGTTCATTGTCTTTGTCATCTCCTTTCTTGTTAGGACATCTAGCTACAATGTGCCGAATCTCTTTATAGTTACAATAAACTGGAGGTAATTTCCCTTTATATCTTCCTTTATCTTTCTGCAGTCTTCTAGTCATTAATGCTTCAAGTTCATCAAGTTCATCCTCATCACTGTCACTATCACTCTAATTTCTTATCATGTGTTTACTGCTAGATTTAGCAATTTTCAAGGATAACATAAATGTAGACTTAGCATTTGGAAAAATATAGTTATCAAAGTTATTCAACTCAAAAGTAGTCAGTTTACCGATTAGGCTATCAAGTGTGAGATGACTAACCGGAGCTAATCTCATTTCATATATTGCAAAGATTATAATAGCATAAATTGGAAGCAAGGTTCTAAGAATTTTACTAACAACAATGTATTTTCAATAATACCTCCTACTCCTCGAATAGCATTGACAATATCCTTAATTTGGTTGTTGTATTGTGAAATGTTTTCTCCTTCATTTTCATGTCATCAAACTTTCCTCTAAGACTCTCAGCTCTTTCCCTTAGCACATTTACATCTCCTTCGTGAACTAGTACAAGTTTGTCCCACATTCCTTTAGTAGTATTACATGTCTTGACATCTTCAAATTCAACATCTGATAAGGAAGCAACAATCTCTATCATTGTGACATTATGTTCATGTCTATCTCTCATCTGATCAATAGTCAAAGGTCTGGTAGCTTGGATGTACTCATTATCCAAGTAGTATATAGAAGATTCTCTAATTCTAGATATATGCAGTCTCATTTTGCTTTGCCATGTCGAGAAGTTATCTATGTTCAGCTTTGGCACCTCTCTCTTATACATCTTGTGACTTTAGCTTAAGTCCTTCAAAATTTTCTTCCAAACACTCTTGCTTTGATACCAATTGTTAGATAACTGAGAGGGGGCGTGAATCAGTTAAGTCCAGTTATCCTATAGTCCCAAATCTCCCATACGTATATATAAACATTTTCAATCAAATAATCAACTCGGTAAGATATCAACTGTGTCTGTCTCTTTTTCTATTGATTGCCAGTAAATTCAATACTTTGTTTACCGATCTATCCAATTATGAAATGTGTAAAGAAAAGTAACAATTCAACACATCATTCACACATAACACATAAATTTTTAACGTGGAAATCGTGTTAGGGGGAAAACCACCTGGGATCGGTAAACCAAAATAATTCACTCTTTTGAAGTGAGCTCGGTTAGGACCGAACCCTATTAAAGGTTGAAAAACACATTGTAAGGTGTGACCTAGTTAGAGAATTTATCACTAACAGTTCTCCCTTGACCAATATTCACTATGGGGTAAACAAGAAAATAATCAATATTCATTGAATGTCATATTGAAATACAAAAAGACTATTAAGTCTCACTCGGTTAAGATATTTTGATGTAACAATGGTTAAACTGATATAGTAATGATCTGATTCAAATACAACTATGATTTGCAGATTTTCAGATCTATGCTAAGCTCAAAATACCTCCTCTAATCAATAATCAATTCAATTCTTCTTATCCTCCAACTTTATTCCACTTGGTGTATACTTCTTTGATGCTCGGTAATGTCTATAGACTCGGTTCTATCTTCAACCAGTTTGATTAGCAGTGCATGAATATAGTCCTTTCATGTGAATTCTCCTATAGTATAAAAAATTCTAGACTCAATAATGAATCCCATGTCTCCTTATATAGACATCATAAACCATTTTCTTTTCATCTGTTGATTTTGCCTCTTAATCTCCATCATTCATTTTACTGCTTTAACTTTCCTCGACAGTTGTTTCATTAACACGTTTCATTCTCCTTCATTCGATCAATCTTGAATTTGGTCAGCCGTTAGATCATCATAACAAACATTATCTTCTTCCTCGAAATTATAAGTATCTATCCAGCTCATCATTTCAGTCGGCTATTTTAAAACTTTATTTATTTATTTCACTCGGTCAATACCAGAATGTGTCAGTTATTACCTACTCGGTTAATACTATACTCGGTATACACTACACTAGCTCGGTGTATACAAAAATCTTCATTTACTGACCGCTAGCTCATCATTTCAATCGGCTGTTATAAAACTTTATTTATTTCTTTCACTGGTATTGTAGTGCTCGGTGTATACAAAAATCTTACCAACCACTAGCTCATCAATTCAGTCGGTTGTTATAAAATTTTATTTCTTTCTTTCACTCATTCAATACCAGAATGTGTTGGTGATTACTTGCTCAATTAATACTATACTCGGTATACACTACACTAGCTTAGTGTATACACAAATCTTCATTTACTGACCACATAAACTTGTTCAGTTCTAATCTTCAATACATAACAAAATCATGTAATACAATCAAGTCAAAAACATGATGCCATAGACTCATCGATAAGTTACCCAATGTATACCATGTCGTATCTTTCATATCCATCTCATCTTCATGTAGATATCTCATTCCTTTACCATTTTCCTTCTTTAGATATTTGTAATCATCATGATAAGTACAGTCAAAACTAGTTGACATCAATGACAATACATATACTAATTTAATTTTCTTACACATGACTTTAGTAGCTAGTAGCTAGGTGACCATTAATCATTGTCTTTCACTTGTCCATTCATATCACCAAGATATTCAATCAGTTGTAGGTTATCGAGTTGAAATGTAATTAAAAGCGTACTATTTGTAACATAGGCTAGATTTGAAAAATGAATGCTTATACCTTCATAGGCCTTATTTGTGTAAAAATGCTCATGGAGGTGTTGATGTTGACCTTGTAGAGTTGACTTTAGGAAATGAAGATCATGGGTGCCACCATTAATTCATGGATATGGAAATTACTCCTTCTCTTCAATTCCTTGGATGCTTGATATCTTGCTCTTGAGTACTTGAATGCTTGAACTTGAAATTATGATTGAGAGAGATTGAATTGAATGAATGGATGCCGAAATGAGAGAGTATAAATTTCTTTTATACCTCTCCAAGCATTTAAATATGTAACTTTATAAGAAATCTAAAATGGGTTTTAATTTCTCACTTTCACAACTTGACTGTTAAGAGATTTGAATTTGGGCCCAAATGCTGGGGAGTAGGTTGTCCAAGGTGATATGCTCCCCCAATGTAGGCCCAAATTGGGACCTGGAGTCCAAAATTTTGAGGGAAAGCTAGAATTGTATGCAAAATAGAGATGGATTAAGCATATTGTGCATGGGAGGCTAGGAACGCTAGAACAAGGCCTAGGTGAGAAAAAAGTTGAATAGGGATGCAATTTACAATGTTGCAGATTTGATGTAGGGGCATCTTGGGTGTAAGGGCAATATTTCATTACCCAAAAATATTTTCTTGTTTCTTTTCAATAAGGGCTATCTTGTGCAGAGCTACTATTTCTGGAAATTTACTATTTTTTGTTTGAGCTTAGAATGTCCTATTTTCTTCCCTAGAGGTTCACTTTGGTTATATCAGCCCACCAGTTAAGTTTCATTGCAAGATTAAGTCTAGTTTTGAAGATATTAAATTTTTTTGGTATTGGCAGCAGGGTACAAAAACTTTGAACTCAATTTTGAAGGCTTTAGAGGCTCTGAATGGGGTCTAAACCTTGGTTGACTAGAGCTTACGCTATTCAAGTGTTGTAGAGAACTTCACACCATTTTTGAAATGGGGTTATAATATCCAATTGGGTCAACAGATAATGAGTTATGGTCTCCAGAAGTTTTGCTACCTAAAATATAAGAAAATGAAATTCCTTCAAATTTCTTTTTGAGTTCCGAAAGTTGTTTGGGCCTATTCTATGTAATAAAAATGAATAATAATATCTTAGAGATGGTCGACCTCAAAATTTAGGGTTAAAATTTCTAGAACCCTCTTGGGAGGTTAAAATTGCCTATATAATGAAGGCTCGTAGGGTTATCTAGGGTAGTTTTTTGAAAAGGCACTTGGTGGCTCTAGCTTGTAGAATATTGTAATGAAAAATGCCCATGTGTTTGTGCATGTTATATTTATGAACATTGTAATTCCATTTCATTGGAGATAATAGAAAGCCCATTTCTTGTCCTTACAATTTGTTTTTATTCTCAGTTCTATTGTGTTTGTTTGTCTTGTGTGAATGGAAATCTTGTAGAAGAGGTTTATATCAAACAACTCAATGATTTTATAGTTTTCAAAAAATCTAAATATGGTCTAAAGAATCGAGAAGGTTCCTTATGTAATGTCCCTCCAACCCTATCAAGTCCTAGTTATGCTCACTAGAAATTAGGAAGAGCTATATGTGAGAATGATCCTTCTTGATGATTTCTTGAATCGAACCTCTTACAACTCACCATAACTTCATATTTTAATGTGGAAAATAACAATATTGCATAGGTGTGTTCCTATACATCTTCTTGTGTGTCAGTGATAGTTTAAGACCTTAATGCTAAAAGGATCACTTGATAGACTTATATGCTTCTATGCGAGATGCTCATTATTAATATTTAAGATTATCTTAGGTTAATTAAATATAATCACATAAAGGGGTTAGATGTGTTACGTACTCTAATGATGTTACTTGTTATACTCAAGATTAGACATGATTTCTATATTGAGGATCATTTAATTTGTTTATCTTGATTTGGTAATGAGACATTATGAGTACATGCTTGATGGTTAAACTAGGTTGTGAAAGTCAATAGATGATTTACATTTACATGATTATGTTATGATGCAATATGGAATAGAGATTATTCTGGTACTAATCACACTAATCCATTTATGCCTTGTTGATTTTACTATTTGATGTGAGTGTAGGATGGGGGGAGGCAGTCGTAGTTATTCCTACATGAGGTCCACACAATGTCACACTCTCCCTCCTTGTTTTCCACTGTCTGTATATATATGTGTGTGTGTGTGTGTGTGTGTGTGTGTGTGTGTGTGTGTGTATGCTAGTTGGTGTTGCAGGATGCAGGTACCATGCATTGACTCCACCTGGCTACATAGGTCTGAGTGTGCCTTCAAAATCCTTGAACTATCATTTTGTGGAGATATTACCAAGATTACTCTCAAGGTTACTCGTGGACTTAGATTTCTATTTAGGAGGTTACCCTAGTTGGGAGATTTGAATGCAGCATGTGATGTTATCTTGTGATTTATGATATTGTTATGAGATTAATAATGTGAGTTGGATTTATCCTTTTAAGTGTGTGTGTGTGTGTGTGTATCTATGTTATATTTGAATGTATGTTATATAGGCATGTGTATATGTGGGTGCACACACATATACCCATGCATATATAAATAATATTATTTGTATGTTTTAAATTACTTGTGAAGATGATATTTCAACAATTAAATAAAGTATATTAAATAAAAAAGTGAAATAATAGTAATAATAAAAGAGATAATAAAGAAATGCTCTTTGTAGTAAAACTAGCTATCTAGGAGGGAGTTGAACTCGAGACCTCCTAGAAGTTAGGCTAGTTGGATTCCAATTGTGCTATGTGCTTTCCTTGAAAGCTTTTTGTTTATTATTTTTGTTATAATTTTCTTTGGAGGCTATTGTAATTAAATTTATTAAAATTTTTACTATATGTTACGGGAATATTTTTAATTAATCCTCAACCAACCATGGAAGTTGGAGAAGTTGCTTCCCGTAAAGAAACTCCTCCAACCATATAGCTAGGGAATACATTAATCCTGGAGAGGTGTTTTGACAGGGATTGAAACCTTGGAAAATTTTGGGGATTTTGGATTTGAAAATCATTTTTGGGCTTATATCTCAGTGTGAGGAATTTATAAACTTTATGTGAGGGAATTTGGAGCTTCTTTGTGTAGATTATTGAAGATTGGTTTCTAGAGGAATATTTCCAAGAGGATACCAACTCAAGGCTTGGAGATTTGCAGAGAGTGCTCCAGCCGTTGGAAGAGGATTCTCTGCAGGACCCTAAGTAGGGTCTAAACTCAGAAGAATCTCCAATATTCATGTGTGTGTGTTGTGAATTCTATGTTATTGGATTAGTATATGTTAGCTTGTAGTGAATTAAAAATTAAATTTAAATGTTATATCTTCTGTGTATTCTATTGTGTTTCCGTGAAGTAATGATGTGTGTTTATATAGTTTTGGGTATTATGAAATCTTCCTGGAAGGTTGGAAATGTTTGTGATCATGTAGGATGGTGTATTATTTTGTTATTGAATGGATTATGGATTTTTAGGAATAATTAGGGAGGATTAGGAAGGTTTAGGGAAGATTGGGGTGGTTTAGGAAGAAGTATAGTGAGTTATTCCTTCAATGGCTTTTGTAAAGTTTTCTTTTGAATTTTGAGTTTTCATATATTGTTTACATTCCTGAGTGTTATGGTATATCGAGGAGGTGTGTTGGATGTGGTAGTGAGGTACCTAAATTAGGTATGCCTTAGGGAACCTTCCCCAAGCACTCTCCACACCTTAAACTCTCATTTTGGAGCAATTCAGGTCGAGTTTTTGACAGTCCTCATACGAGTAAAGAACCCCGATCTTGTTTACTCATACGAGTCAGGAAGTATGCTCATATGGGCCTACTAGAATACTCATATGGCCCTATGAGAATACTCGTATGGGCTTTAGGGCGTCCTAGGGTTTCTATATGGCCATTTTTAGACTTGGGATTGGTCATATGGCTTCCACAATTGTTCCTTATGATTAGGTTGCAATTTTGATCACTTATGTATGTCCATAACTTGTTTTTTTGGTGTTGTATGGTGTCACTTAGGATGTTTCAATAGTTGTCTTGTACTTGTGATCATTTTATGAGGCTAGAACTCATCCTGGTGATAGGATTTAAACAAATATAACATTTAAGTATAAGTTTGATATATTTAATTTCTTATACTGTCTGATATATTTAATTTCTTATAATTTAAGTTATATTTGTAAATACCTTTCAGGATGTTTGAGATAGGTTCCAGCTTCATAGGATTTAAGATGCAGATTCTAGATTTTGGGGTTTTCCAAAAAAATTCAGACTTAGCCAAATTTCAGGCACAAGAGGTTTCCATATACTTATAAAAAACAAGCTATGGAATGTTGTTTTAATGCATGTGGAAGTTTGTATCACCTATGTATGATCATTAATTATTTTTTTGATGTTAGATGGTGTTACTTATGATGTTTTTTTCACTTGGCATATACTTGAGCTTAGTTTATGAGGCTAGGACTCGTCTCAGTGGCTTATGTGCACGGGAGGGTTCCCTGGACCTATAAATAAGTCATGGAAAGTTGTACTTATGCATGTGGTAAGTTTTGTGCTTTTCTTGAGGTGTCTTGTGATAGACATCCTTCCAATGGTTCATGTTATGTATATGGCTAAGGTTAGGACTCGCTCTAAGGGCCTGAGTGCGTAGGGGAGTATCCTAAACCTATGAATCAAGACTTGGGAAGTGTTATCTTGTATCTTTGGCTTGCAATGGGGTAAAGGACTAGGAACCCTAGGTGAGTGGCTCGCCATAGGCATTGGAACCCTAAAGTGGTTGCCCGATGATCCTATGGGTGGGTTTGTAAAAAGTGATAACCTTAAAAAAATTAACCCGAGAAGGGGGGATTCAAAAGATAATGAAAGAAAATATAATAATGGCCACACATACTTGATTGGAGTACTGAGACTAGGGATAACTGTCAGGGAGGATCCCTACTCAGAAAGGAGGTATCGGGGTTACATGGTTGCCAAGGAGGATCCCAATATACAGGTGGTGTGTTGAAACTCACTTAAGTGGTATCCTAGAACCTTGACCTCAGTGTTATAGTATGATGATATTTTATGTGCTTTGTTCTTATTCTTTTGAGTCTTGGGTTTATTGGTTTTTGAGACTTAGATTTCCTTAAGGTCTTGAGAATACCTTGGTTCTATCTCCTAGCACGGGGGGTGGAACTTTACCAGTTTCACATGGTTGGGTGACAAATCTATTTCAAGGTATTGTTCGTGGTTCATGTCATGGCCTGGATTCTGATTTGTTCAGTGATGAAGTTATCCTATCTTGTATCATGTATCTCTATCTTTTAAAATCAAGGTGTAAAGATATAATGTAAGCCTTGGAAATTGTAAGAAATAAGTTATGTATTTGGGAATGGTAGTTTTAGGAATTTAAAGAGGGGATTGAATATTAGTAAGTCAAGCATGGATTATGTAGGCTTATACAAAGGTAGTAATAGATGCAAACTTCTTAAAGGAAACTAGTTTTGATATGTGGAATAGTGAAAAGATATTTTAAGGGTTGAAGGGTATCTCCAGGTGAACTAAGAAGGGAAAGGAAACATGTATGTTATTGAAAGTAGTAATGAGATGTAATTTATTCTAATGCTCTTAGATGTGTAGTCCTATGCAAATGATGAAAGGTTATTTAAACTAGGTTTTAATCTCAATTCTTAACTGGATATATACAAGGTTATAAATGATAATTTGTGATAGTTAAACTTGTGGTAAAGATATTCAGTGAATGGTTTATGATTGGTTAGCAATAGATGGTTAAGTACTTTACACTCTTTCTATTTTGATTTTAAAGAGAAAAAGGAAAGTAAGGACTTTTTATGGAAAGCTTATTTATGTATTGTTAATGCAATTGAGTTGTGCATAGATAAGGTTAAGGAGTAAACAAATAGGAAAGGATAAATATACTTAGTGGATAAGATAAGTAATGTGCACTTGTTGCACTTCTAAAAGTAAATTATGTGTTAGTTTGGTAAAGGAAATAGAATTCATTTGATTAAGTAATGAAATGCAATGCTTGATAATGGTAAATGAATTAATTAAGGGAACCTTAAGGAATGTACCTGTGAATGTAACAAATGATGTAATGTTAGAATGAAATTTTTTTTGTTAGTTGTAATTTTGGGTCAAAGACCTGATTCCTTATGGGTTCCCTGGTGGGGACATTACACCTTATAGACTCAAGAAAGCTCCCAATGCTTGGCATGCAAGGTTGGACATTTATTTACTACAAAATAACTTCAATAAAGGTACCATATAGATAGTAATCTTTATTTCAAGGCCGAAGGAGGTAAACTTCTGATACTTGTAGTATATGTTGATGATATCATTTTTGGTGGAGATGATGATGTTTGTAAGAGATTTGTAGATGAAATACATAAGGAATTTGAGATTTCAAGGATTGATGAGTTGTCATTCTTTCTTGGTCTACAAGTTACCTAGATAGAAGATGGTATTTTCATTTTTTAGAGAAAATATATCAAAGAGATGTTGCAGAAGTTTGGTATGGAGAACTCTAAATCAGTCAAAATCTCCATGTTTACTAGTTCTTATTTGAGCAAGGATGATGAATCTCTAGAAGTGGATTAGAGTCTTTATAGATCTATGATTGGTGGAATTTTGTATTTGAATTATTTAAGATAGGATGTTATGCATGCAATCTGTTTGGTTGCAAGATATCAAAATATTCCAAAGCAATCTCATGAAAAGGAAGAAAAAAATATTTTTAGATACATGAAAGGAAGTCCAGATTTTGGTTTGCATAGTAAAAGGGATGATGAATTATCTTTTAACGATTACATAAATGATGAATGGGTAGGATGTTTTATTGAAAGAAGAAGTACAAGTGGTGGTGCATTTTATTGGGAGACAAATTAGTCACTTGGCTAAGCAAGAAGCAAGATTTAGTATTATTGTCAACAACAGAAGCATAGTATATGGAAACAACACCTTGTTGCACTTAGGTGTTGCAGATGAAGCACACCCTAAAAGATATAGATATGGTGTATGATGAGAGTATTCTTGTCATATGTGACAATACAAGTGAAATTAACATTTCAAATAATCTATTTCAATGTATTCAAGGACTAAACACCTTTCTATACGATATCACTTCTTAAGAGAGAAGGTTGTAGAGAAGGAAGAAAAAATGGAAGATGTGTCTACAATAGATCAAATTGTATATATTTTCACCGAGCTGAAAATGTCAAAGAATACTTTTGAGTATTTCTAGTAGAAGTTAGGGGTTATTGTCCCTCATGCTTCAAACTAGATGCATAGAAGTAGTGCATCTTTCCAAGGGGAGACTCAAAATTTATCTTGTCACATGGATTGATGTGATGACTTCTCTTAGGGGGAGTAGTGAAGGTTTTGGTTTTATAATTATAGGAGAATATTACAGAAGCTTGGAAAATAAAGATATATCCCTAATAGAGGGAGATTGTTGCACATGAAAGAGAAGTACCTATAAGGGAGAGAGTTGTTTGAGAAGAGTTTAACTAGTTGTTCTGTTTTTCCTTGATGTTAAAGGGGGAAAGAGAATTGGAGAAATATATAGTTGAGAAAGATAGTTGTTGATTGGTGGTACAAGTCTTTCCATTAATGAAAAAATGGGGAGATTTTTGTCTGTTCGCATTATATTGTCATCGATGTCAAACTTGTTTGTGTTGATGAAAAAGGAGAACATTAAGGGGAAGTTGTCAGTTGTGTTTGTCATTGGTGTTGCTATCAATGACAAAGGAGGATATTGTTAGAAATGTGAGTTCAATGTCATCATTGATGTCAACATAATATGCTCTTGATGTGTGGTGACTAATAGATGTCCAAAAATGAGCATTCAAATATTGTTAGGATGTTTTGCGATGGTATTGAGTATGTGTTGTTTTTGGAAGTTGATAGTATTGGAAGCTAGAATATGAAAGAAAGAGTATTTAAAATATATTTGGGAGAATTTTTGACATTCCTTTGTATTTGAAGATAATGGCTTGTAATTTTGAATATATTTTCTATGTTCTATGGATGTTGCACTATGATGTTTTTCGGTCATCAAGATATCAATTATTGAAGTTGGTTGTTTTAATTACGTAAAATCAGGTTTTGAAAGGACCCGAAACCTTTTACAGCGAGATTACAAAAAAAGCATTAAAAGCCCACCAAAAATAGTGCAACATCACAACAAAGAGACACCAAAAACTAACAAGTCCTCCAAAAAATAGAGAGAAGAGGACAGCAAAAAGATGACAGGACAACATAAATCAAACTAGATAGTCTTCATAAGTTCAGTCGCCTGATCAGCCAACATTAGCATATTTGCTGAGGACACCTTAAGTTCCTCAAGATCTTTGTTCTTGTGAATCTCCAGCTTTTTGAAGCTCAATCTGGTCCTTTGACTAGGTCCTTGACCCTCCTTGACCTCCATGGGCGCCTGCTCCCCTTTACCCTACTCCATCTTGTCCACAAGGATTCTGACATGCTCAATCGAGGCCTTAAGGATGGAGAAACTCTGTTCAGTAATATTGCCAATAGTCTTCTCCAGACACACAATACTGCTCTCCATTTTATCCATTCTCTTAAGTAGGTTTCCACCTTTCAATGTTTCCACCTCTTTCATTTTGTTCTTCATTATAGTGACTTTCTTCTTCAGAATCATTATCCCCTCTGCACTGCTAATAACCTCCTTCAGCTCATCAATACGTCATCCCATAGTCTTCTCTCCCAAATTCATTTTTCCAAGAGCCCCAACTTCCCTCTGAAATTGTTGAATTTGGATTTTCATAGTATTGATGTCATTTTTCATAGTGCTAAGGTTATTAAAGAAAGTAGTACAACCCAGATTATCAAAGTCCTTATTTACATAGGTAGTAACCTCCTTAGAGCTCCCCGCCCTACCCCTATCTTCATCCGCTATGTCCTTCTCAATATTGGCCACATCCTGGGCAATTTCCTGCATGATATTCTCGTCCACCAATACATTTTGGTCTAAGTCATCATAATCCCCTATATTAGGTTCATTCTCCGACCGCTTATCCTATTTTTCCTGAGCCTTCTCCTGTGAGGAATAATAATAATCAGAAGAGATGACAACCTTATTACCCACCTTCTTATTCTTGTTCTTGGCTCTGGTGCGACTTCCAGTAGTCTCCATATCCTTTTTACCCTTCTCCTTCACATTTTAATCCCTACTTTCCTCTTCCCCAATCTCCATTTTTGTAACCGAATCCTCAATCTTGGCCTTCCTTTTTTCCATTTTGGATGAAGAGCCACAACACTTGGAGGGTTTGTTGGGTTGAATGGATTCAACCTCTTCATTTTCAGTATCCTCCACAAAGGGCTCCTCCGAGTCCTTGCCATCAGTGTCATAATCTTCCAGGGCTTCTGATTGAACCAAGACCTCTCAACCTTTTTGGATTTTAACACATCATAGATTAAAACCATCAAGCCTTCATGACAGGCATGGTCACCCTCAGGGTCCTTCTGCAAACTATGTATAGCTTGATAGTATGGTTGTTGCAGTTTGTTGATAGTATGGTTGTCTGTCAGGATAGGTCTATAGAATGCTCTATACTGTTGTTTCTATGTGTGTGGCTTGGAGGAGATATTCATATTGTTTGTGTAGTTTTCCAATTTAGATTTTAAGTGTTGGTTTTCTCTACAAGAGATGTTGAGATGTTCTATTGTTCAACATTGTTCGTGCGGGTCTCTAATCGACTTACTTGGTTCTATTGATGGGATCATATTATTTTGGTCCAAATTTGCATTGAAAGTTGTGTTAAGAGGTTTTTATGGCTCTTATCATGGTGTGTGAAGATCTATATTTAGTGATTTACATTGGAAGATGTTTTTGGGCCAACTAATTAACATGCTACATTACTTTTCTACATGTTACATTTGATGCCAACTTTGGAGGATGTATTGTTGCATGTGGTCAATTTGGATCAACTCAGGAAGATGTATTGTGATATATTTGGTCCCCTATTAACTCTTGGAATGGACCATAGTTTACCATAATTTCTCATGGTAGCCAAGTTTGTTTAAATTATGCTTATTCTGTCTGCAACCAACCTAGTTAAGGGTTTTGATGAATAAGTTGATACATATAGATGTGCAAATGTGTGAATTGAAGGATGGCTTGATTGTGAAGATTGTGGAAGCATATTTGGTGAAGAAGAGGTGTCGAGATTAGTTTGTGATGTGATTTCATGGTCATATCTTTTGAAATGACAGAGTTTTGAGGAAAAATATGGGTGTGTTTTTTGCCATGAAGTTAGTTGTCTAAAATAATGGTTCAACGATAGTTTCATGATTAAGAGATCTATTAATTTCAATTCATCATGTTATCTCTATTTTTTCTAGAAGACTTTGAGTCCTTTTGGCAACTTGTGCAGATCTGTATCGTACCTCAAAGTAGTGAACTTTAGCTTGCAAGTCCCTATTGTATCTTGATGATTGTGTCTCAACTTGCAAGTCACTTGTATCTTTCCCTAAGATTGTGCTCCTTATCCTGCAAGTCAAATTATGAGAATTGAGTTACCTTGGACTTGAGCTTAAAATAATATTGTAATTAGTGATTCATATAGTGAGCATGTTCTCATCATGTTTTTCCCCACATTGGGCTTTCCAAGTAAAACTATGGTGTTCTTGTATATCATGTTGTTCATTTATTTATCTTTCATTGATGTTTAGTTGGTAAAAAAATTGATATAAGTTTGTGATTGAAAAAGTATAAGGACTTTCTCAAGACTAGTTCATCCCCCTCTTAGTATTGTGGTTTGTTCATGAATTTCTCATTGTTTTGAGTTCTTAAGCCCCTTCAGAAAAAGATTGTCTTGGTAGTGTAAACGCAAAGAAAACTCCCTTAAAGTAAAACTGGAACACAATAAAAAATCGCTTAATTTAGATGCTAATATTATCAATATTCAAACCTTTATAGCTGCAATTGAATCCCAACTTCACAAACTAAACTTATACAGAGGCCAAGGAGCTAAAATAAGGGCTAGAATTATTTAATCACTCTATTGGATTAAAGAAGGCAACAAAGATTCCAATTAATTCTTTACTAATAATACAAACATAAAAAAGAGTATATTGGAGCCATTCAAGATGACTTTGGCCTTACTCATTCTAAGCCAGAAGATATTAAAGCCCAATAAAATTTTTATGAGAATATTTTTAGTAAAGAATCTCATGGCATGATGCTCAAGAAGCATTACAAGATATTATTAAAAACCACATTCCTAAGAAGGTGGATTCTAAGTACAACAAATTTCTAGACCATGATCTATCTATTGAAGACTTGGAACATGTTGTCTTTTCATTGAATCCCAAAAAAATTTCAGGTATTGATGGGATCTAAATTGTGTTTTATCAAATAATGTGGCCTCATATCAAGGAGTACTTTTACCTTTTACACTTGGAGGCATCAAAGCATTGATCATTAGGTCTAAATATCAATAACTAGATTATCAAACTTCTTCCAAAAGGAAAAAACAAGGATACTATTGTTGGATGACATCCTATTAGTTTGCTTATTATTTCCTATAAAATAATTTCTAAAGCCTAAGCCACCAGGATAAAGCTTGTGGCTAAAGGGATAGTCAAGTCATAAAATATTGGATTCCTTGGATGCAGATTTAACTTTGATAACTTAATGTTGGCTCAGGAAGCTAGTGAATGGCCCTAGCAATTAGGACTAAATGCTTTCCTAGTTAAACTTGAATTTGATAAAGCTTATGATAAAATGTGATGGAGGTTTATTCTCAAGATGTTGCAATGGATGGTTTTTGGTCCCGTTGATGTGAGTTTTATGCCACTACAACATGCAGAATCAAATAATTAGTATTCCAAACGAAACAACAAATCTTTAACTCTATCTTGAATAAGGATGCTCATATGCTAAACAATGGATATGGATTGTGTGATGAAATGAGAAAACCCCAAGGTTCCTTCTAGTTTTGAACTTTCACTTAGTTATAATGATATGATATATTGGTATCATAAGGGACTTACGATGTTCATTAAGTGGACATCAACTACTTCAACTATTTCCAACTAAATATACTACAAAAGGAAAGGGGTTAGAAATCTATTACTCCTAGAATGCAAGAGATGATGAATGCCTTTGTGGCTCTACTAGACTTAGTTTGGCCATAATCATCACCCAAGCTAGTGCAATCTCCTAAGGTAGATGTAAGATGTTCAAACTATTACCATTCCATTAATACCAACCATCGATGCATATTAATGTGCAAGCAATAATCAAAGTAAAGATCATAAATATTTCATTCAACCATGCAAGGAAAACTTACAATCAACAAGCAGCTAGCGGTTTGGTCTAAGCGAGTTCACCAAAGATGCATAAAAAATATCTTCTATTCAAATAAACACTACTTAGATAACCAACATGAAATGAAATCGCATTCTAAGAGGAAATGTAGAAACCATGCAATAATCCAAGAAAACACAAGCAATCCACCATGAAGACCAACAATGAATTAGCAATTACTTTGATAGCATTATGCAAAATTTCAACAAGTCTTCCCCCCTCTACTCTACCTCTAATATAATGAGTTACAAATGAGAAGGCATGACCTTTTATTCAAGTACAATGAGTGGCTTTGATTGATTTGAAATCAAGGGCCAAGATTAATCCAACACAACCCTAGTATACCTAATTGCTACAAGCATTAAATGCCAAACCATTATAATTGGGCACCACCTTGTGGGCCAATGAGAAAAATTACATTACCTTAAAGGGCTAATAAGAAAATTGGTTAGGTAGAAGCTATAAAAGACTACATCACTCAATGGGACAATGATAAAATGCCACATGGGCTTACAACAAATCTTCCTCTAGAAGATAATTTTATTTAAATTTTTCCCTTTTGGCAAATTTAATGAATCTAGACATAATATTGCTGAGCTATTCCACTAGGAAACTTGTCATAACCTGATTGGTTGAAGATGAATGAGAGACACCTCAACATTTTTATCTTATAGACTTGATAAATATATTTTGAAGATGAGGAAATATCTCTTGATACTCAACATTTTCAAGCCTTTAAATGATTGTGATGACCAATATTGTTTCATCTTCATGGATTCTTTTCTATCCTTGAAAATCCTTCACCTTGAAACCTTCTCATTGACATGTTCGTGAACTCACACTTGTACTTGAAATCTTGATATCTTCATGATGTCCTAAACTTGGTCATGCACCGGTAAGTGATTCATGTAGTTGGATCTCTCAATTGAGCTTGGACTTCTGAAGGAAATTCAAGTTTGTAATGATTCCTTCCTTTGGCTTATAGACTTAATCATAGCATTGCACCTGCTCATTTCAAGTGCTTGGTTGATGACTTGAATTTGCATCTTGGTTCGATCTTAATATAGAAGCACCTTGCCATCCTTACTTGGGTTTCAAACACCTTGTCTTTCACGCTTAACTTTCATCTTTAGTCCCCTGTCTCTTTGGCCTTTGAACTTTCCCCATCCTTGGCCCCCTTTTCTTTTGACTTTGGATCTTCACCATTAATATCCCCCGTTATGTTTTAACCTGCCACACAATATCCCTAGTTAAACACTTGCATTTTAAATTTTGTTTTGAATCGAGGACATGGTTAGTAACAATAAATGATGACATGTCATATAAACATTAACTTAATCTAACTCCCAAATCTGAGATGCATTATTGAATTTCTATTTTGAGGGATTGATTGTGATTATGTGATATTAAAGTTCAGATTCACACAACTTCCTCATCATTTGATTTTCAATTGAAATCTCCATCAAACCATGTATCTAAAACCTTCAATTCATCATGAAAGCACCATAAAAAACGATTTATCATGTTGTTGATGGCAAAATTGTGAGTCTAAAATAGCTCTAATCTGCAAGTAATTCAAAATTCTACAGGCCTGATTTTTGGTTGGATATGATTCCGACTCCTTCAAATTAAGCAAATTTAGAAGTAATTTGAATTAGCCTCTAGGTATAGCTATTGTATCCTCCAAAATCTGAATGATTAATGAAGTTTTGCTACTATTGTAGAAGAAGTTCAGACTTCTCTTCTTCTCTTGAGAAATTACTTTGAATTGGGCATTGAATTGGATTCAAAACCTAATTTATACCCTTTGATTTTCAATGGACATATCTCTCCCATAGGGACGGCTTGGCCTTGGAGAAACAAAAAATTAAATCAAAACACATCCTTTCATTAGATTTTTGGCCCATCATTAAATAAAATCAACTTTCATTAAATGCTTGTCATTAATAAATGTTTTCATTTTAACATTTAATGATTTTACCTCCAAGGTCGACCTCCTAGTCCCTCTTCAATCAAAACTTTCAACACATTTAGGAAAATCCAAAGATCATGGGGTAATTGGGCGAACTTTGAGTCATTTTTGAAATTCACTAAGAGGTTGGGCAAGATGCATATGTGCAATTCGGAAATCCACAAGGATTTGGGTGAGATCTTCAAGCGCTTTTAGAAGTGACATCCCTATTGGGCAAGACTCATAATGATTTTCATAAATCATTGCCCTATTGGGCATGAACATGGTATGAGTTCCAGATTCGACAACCTTATTGGCCGAGTTGCAAATGATCTTCAAAATTTCACATCGAGTTGGGCAAACAATCATTAAGTCCATTCAAAATTGTATACTTCATTGGGCCAAACATACATTGCGATTTAGAAATTTAAAGGGCATTGTGCAGACATTTAACCATTTTCAGAGATTACATCTTCATTGGGTGAGATTGCATCATGAATTTTTAGAAATTAAGGCTTCATGGGGCAAGTTTCATGGAGAATTTAAGAATTTCTATCCCCGTTGGACAAAGTTTTTTGGAAATTTGGTACTCGTAGAGATTTTTAGAAATTTGGTGTTCATGGGGCAAGATCAAATTCAGAATTGTAGGTCATAATGGGCAAGTCTGAAATGAGAGGGTAAAGTGGCAGGGCAAAACATAAAATATAACATTTAAGTATAAGTCACATATTTCTCCTTTCTTATACTTTAAGTTATATTTTATGTATCAATTGTTAGGATGTTTCAGAGTGGTTTAAGATTTCCAGGAGTTATAATGGAGATTCTAGATTTTAGAAGATCCTAAAGATTTTCAGACACCCAAATTTCAGTAATCAACATGCTTCCATCATTATTCTTTTCCATAGATTTTCTTGACTTTCCAAGATAAATTTGATACTGGATCAAGGATTTTCCAAGAATTTTGACAACTTTTCTTGGATCGAAATCATGAATCTTCACAACTTTACACACTTTTAGGTTAAAACTTCATTTCATCAAAAATCTCTTCACTTCAATTCTACATCCTTGACTAGCTTGACCCAACTCTCACTCATATCCCTGACTAACTTGACCCCCTAGCAAGCCAAAGTTGCTCAAACTTATCTCTTAGACACAAAGACTTGAAAAATTGCCGCTAAACTAAGGCTACTTGGGACAACTACCTCACTACCAAGCAAAAAAAAGGGGTCCCATTTGCAATGGGCTGATAGTGTGAAAACCTCACAACATGTCCCAAATTATGTAAGCATGTCTAAATGCTCCTCAATGACGCCAATGCTCAACTGGTTGTTAATAATTCATTGTCTAATCCTTTCCACTTGTATTGTTCTATTAGACAAGGTTGTCCCTTTGCCCCTTTCTTATGTGTGGTTATTGTTGATGCTCTTAGATATCTTTTGCATAACAATCAACTAAATTTGATTAATAGTATTTCCATCCCTAATGACAAGGTGGTGATTAGTTCACACTATGCTGATGATAGTTTACTCTTTTTACAAAATTCTTAAGCAGAATGGTAACATGCTGGAGGTCCTTAACTTCTATTGCTCTATTTTGGGTTCCAAGATAGCTCATCATAAAACTGAATTTTTAATGAGTCAAGCTGATCCTGTGCCTCCATGGATTTCTGAGGAATGGAAACACATTCATCATGGACAAATCACATGATATTCCCTTAGGGCTAGGAGTTCCTCTTTCTGACATGTGGCAGTGGTTTATTAATAAATTAACTCGTAAACTTTCATCGCAAGGGAATGAATTTCTATCATTAGCAGGCAAGATTCAAGTTGTTAATTGTTTTTTTCTTGGCTTCTCATGTGTATTATTCATCATGTTGGATGCCTTCCAATAAAGGGTATGAAGATTTAATTGAAATTACTCGACAGTTTTTGTGGTCTAAGTGGGATGGAAAGGCTGATTTTAAAGCTACTTCATGGATGGACATACTTGATCCCAAGACTCAAGGGATTTGTCTAGCAGTCAAATAAATAGTCAGAGTGGTTTCTGGTGATGAACCATGAAAAATCTTGGTTTGTCATCATATTATGCTTTCTATAGTAAAAAAGAAATGCCGGTTTCATGAAAGGACATAGAAAAAGTTGAGTGCTCAAATATGGAAGTTAAGAACTGAGGCTAATGCTCATATATCGGATTGGAAAATCCTACATTTTAAGCTGCCTGTTGGAGACAAATTAAAATGTATGATTGTTCAACTGTCAAGTGCCCTTTTTCTCAAAAATTTGACAGCATGAAAGAATGTTTTGGGACTGGTCATTAGCGAAAAAAATGGAATGCTATTTTCAATCATTTACTTGCTACCTTTGATCATGATTTCTGCTGGAAGGAAGCCCTCTTGGGCATTGGTTTGAATCATAATGTTGTGGCAGATACTATAAGACAGACTGTTTTGTTAAATATATGGAAAAGTAGGTGTTTGGCTGTATTTTCAAATCATTTAGTCCACCAGAAGCAGAAATTTTAAGGTTTTACTCAGACATTCTGAGCCAATTCGTGTCTCTATGTTTTAAGCTACAGGGAGCCACTACAGAACATGCCAAGACCAGCAATCTTTTGGATACCGTTAAACTACAGTTTTTACATCTACACAAGGAAGATATTCTCTATTCCAAACAGCTGCAAGAACTCTTAAAATTCAGAATGGAATGGTGTTTTCTATCTTTTCATGGTCATATCTTCACTGTTTTGGCCTATTGGCCGAATGTATACCTTGTATTGTTAGTGTCAACAGTGATTTGTTCATTTGTTTGGTGGATGTTTTGTGGGGACAGCGTTCTTTCTTTTGAAATTCACAGTCTACTGACTATATTCTTCCATTGTAAAACTTTTCTATGCATTTTTTCAATTAAAAAGAAAACAGCAAAGCTGATTAAAGAATGACAAGCCATGACATTGAAAAAACATTCACGATGTATTTATAATCATCGAAATCTATACAATTTTCATGTTCAATTATTATACTATATACTGAATGCCTCCTTGCAAGCAAGAGAAGCATACAGTCACCCACTATACAATATTAAAAACCAGGACCTGGAATGGCACCCCATAGCATCCAGGTTTAATTTTCAAATCCGGGAATGGATTGGATACTGGTTAATACTCAATTGAGTCAAATATTGGAGAGGCTATTGCATTTCTCCTTTCAAAGCACTCTGAGAAAATCTTGAGCAGAATAGTAGTCAGATATTAACGAACAGAGAATAAAAGTGAAAAACCCTCCAAAAAAGTCAGAGGGTTTTAAAGATAGTTCTGCATCATGCCCCTTTACCTAGATGCCTTGGAGATTGTTTATAGGAATCATATCCCAGGCTGCTTAACCTTGCAGGCTTATTGCGGACTGCAGGTGACATATTGCGAGGATAAGTGTGGCGCCCATTGATTGTGCTACCATTTTTGGCCTTTAACTCACGAGAAGTAGCCTCATTGCTTGTAGCATGTGATGTTAAATAGGTGGCACTTGCCATATCCTTCATGTTTTGCAGAGGTTCTAATGTCTCAACGACATCCTTCATAAGTGGCCTTGCTTTAGGGTTTTGGCTGAGGCATTGGTAGGCCAAACTAGCAGCTTTGTGAGCAGCTTTTACAGAATACTGTCCCTCCAGCCTAGGATCCATAATGCGTAACAACTTCCTCCTGTCATTTAGATAAGGACGAACCCAATCTGCCAAGTTCTGTTCTCTGGTGGGCCTTGTTTTATCCATTGACCTTCTTCCAGTCAGCAACTCCACTAGTACAACACCATAGCTGTAAACATCACTTCTGGCTGTCAAATGACCTGTTGTTGCAGAGTAAATCAAAATGTCAAAATATCACAAGATCCTTCCAATTCTTTACCTCTGATATTTAGTTCTTACTAGATCATAACCCTAGAACTTTACCACATATATATAGGCTCTGCCACCCAAACAGGGGTGTTTTTATAAGGTACCCACTTTCATTAGTCTAGTAACAAAAAAAACTCGAAATGGTAAAAAATATGGCAATTTGTGCTCTTTCTGGCAGCCCCTATATAAACTTCTGTTTGTCTTGACAAAGTCTCAATGTTGATCGATTTTCCTTAACTCTGACATGTAGTTCTTACTAGAACATAACCCTAGAGCTTTACCACATCGATATGGACTCTACAGACCAAAGAGGGGTCTTCTTATAAGGTACCCACTTTAATTAGTCTCCTAACAAAAAAAATGGCAATTTCTGCTCTTTCCGGCAGCTCCTATATAAACTTATGTTGTCTTGACAAAGTTTCAATGTTGGCCCTTTTTCTTTCGAAACTTAGATGATCCTAAATTTAAACTACTGTATGAATTATCTACGTGCTACATGCTTTTAAGATATTTGCTAAGAATAATTCAATATGTTCTTCTCCTCCAAGCTTTTGGGTTTAGATGTATTTCAAGTTTTGAAACTCTAGCATATCATTATTTTAATATAGCTAATGCTGTCTGCTGTATACACCTTACCGGTCATGACATATTCAGGAGCTGCATATCCATATGTACCCATGATTCTTGTTGATACATGAGTCTCATCCCCCTCTGGCCCATCTTTTGCAAGTCCAAAATCAGAGAGCTTTGCTGTATAATCCTGCATCAAAAGTATGGATTTTCATTGGTTAGATCAAAATTCACTTCGAGAAATGAAGTTAGATAACTATGGATTCAGGCTTCAGACACACTAACAGAATCCAATAAAATATTGGATGTCTTAAAATCTCGATAGATGACTGGATTTTCTGCTCCATGAAGGAAATAAAGGCCTTTGGCAGCTCCAACCGCTATCTTCAGTCTTGCAGACCAAGGCAATGGAACAGATACCTCTGTACACACCACATAAACAAACATTACGATTGTGTAAAACACTAGTTCTATAAATGAGAAGGTATGATGCATGTTTTTAGACCTATAAAGAGATCGAGATTAAATAGGGTTAGCCATAAAGAGAAGAAACATAGACAGCAAAAAGACATAGAAAACCTTGCTGGACATCTATATGCTGGCCTCTGGCTTATAGAAGAAAAAAACAGGTTGGATATTGTGATATTGCTATCAGGTTGGAGATTTTCCCAGAAACATATAGGCACTTTTTTCATAGACTAAAGCTACACCAAACATTTCTATAGAAGAGATGTTAATCTCTGTACGAGAGCCTAGACACTTAACTTTCCAGCAAAGACTGTCAAATTTGAAAACCAACTACCTATGCAAAATATAGATAAAAGTAATGAAGAAGCACATTCAGCTAATGGAAACTAACTCTACCATAAGAAATACTCAAGGATAGCATGTTACTATTTTATTAACTCCCGTATGTAATTTTTACAGTGTTTGGTTGAGATTTGCTTTGCTTGATGAGCTACTCCCTTCTGAAGCATCAGGGCACCATTTGGCAGAGGGATCTTCCTTGTGAATTAATTTCAAAAAACAAATTTCAGTGAACTTTATCCCAGACTTGCTAAGGGAAACAAATTTCAGTGAACTTTATCCCAGACTTGCTAGGGGTTTAACCCCGATTATCACCATGATTATTCAGTTTTTTTAAAACTGGAATTATCACTTGAAATTTCACGTAACGTCTCTTCTATTGCTAACAGACTTTCCAAAAAAATAGACAGAAAAATTACCCCACCTGGTTTAAACTGGAGATTGATATCTCTGTCCAAGTACTGCAATCCCCTTGACCTATTTTAGTCAATAGTTAACATTTGATACACATTTCATTCAGTTTCGGCATTTCACTTCAGTTTTATTGATATATTTTCAGAAACTTGCAAGCACAAATGCCAATATTTTAACCAGATGTTCAAGTGGAATCAATTATTTTGGTTATCTCATTTGGGTCCGTCTGTAATTTGTTTTGATTATATTCTAGGCAATAGTCATCGGGAATGTCCATTAGTTTTAATTTAAAAATGGCATCTGGTGAGCTTTGTCATGAGTCTCATAGTGAAACTTGTCTCTGTGTCTAGTGTCTACTGAATAGCAAACAGTTGCAGGGCATTAAGTGGGTATCCATATACAAACTTCCTACAAGACAGAGCTCAACACAAGAGACAAAGCAAGTCAGAGGCGTATTAAAATGGCAAGAAAGGGTACATACTTCTAAAAAGATGGTTCTCCAGACTGCCTCTGGGCATAAACTCGTATACCAGCACCCTGTCTTCTTCTTCACAACAATAACCCACCAATTTCACCAGATGGGGATGTCTCAGCTGCCCTAAAAACATCACCTCCGCCTTAAAAAGCCACATCAATTCCACAAGCATGTCAATCCCATATTAAATAATTGACAAACTCACCTATATAAATCAGCAAACCTAAAATCAACCAACGCAAAGGAGGGAAAAAATAAATCAGATCTTTAGTCATTCATACTCACCAGCCATTCCCTGTGACCCTGAAGTCCTTCTTGATCGAGAATCTTAACTGCCACAGACATGCCCTTGAATCCTTGCCTCACGTTGTCATCAATGTAGCCCTTATGCACTGTCCCAAATCCTCCCTCCCCTAGTCTGCAATCAGGGACAATTTTTGTGGCTTATATTAGGCAGATTGCTATTAATTTAGCCACTGCGAAAATGAAGATTCACTCAATGTCTATGCAAAAGGTAATTTTTTTGTTTTATTATCAGAGATTTCAAGCTTAGCCAATTCATATACTGTTCTTACACTTGAGTTAGTTGGTCTAATGGTATGGGAAAAAAAATTTAAAGAGAAGAAACAAATTTAAATCTTTCAAGGGTAGGGTATGTACGTTTCTTTTGTATCACAGTTAGATGATGTTTCTTGCATGGAACAAGGGATATTCCTATATTACTACATATGTACCCCTCATTTATAGAACAATTAGATGCCTTCTACATGAAATAGGAAATAGTCTTATATTACTATTCACCATATATAGACCCAGAAACAGATCATCTGATATCATAGACTATAAAAGACTCCATTTCCATACAACCATACAACAGATTATATGAAAGGTCTCTTATTTAAGAAGCCAGCACAGCTAACACATAAACCTCTGCCACGAGGAGGACTGACTCAACCTTTATACCGATACTTCTAGATTTTCCCACAGTAAAAAAGAAATGTCATTTCTTGAGAGGAACAGCTCTGGGGAAAAACAGGGCAATAGATTTTAGTGTCCCTGATTTCATCATAAGAATGTCACAATCCTACAGTACTTAGCAGCACTTTCTAGGCTACTATAACAACAGCCTGCAACTACTATTAACATGACCAAGTGTCCCATCCTCGAGTCTTCCAAGTAGGCGACTGCTCCAATAAAAACAAGACTTCGAAGCAGGGGAACTTCTTGGCAACCAAGATTACAACTTTTTTGAATCATGTCAAGAAACAGAATGGCACTTATGAATAACAGCATCACCAAAACAACAGAACCAGCAGAATTCAAGAGGGGAACAGAAATGGGTGAATGTGAACACAATGTCTACCTGTAATCAGAACGGAAATTCTTGGTGATAAGCCTAATCTCATTGAAGGTGAAGGACTGCAAATTGGACTGGGTAGAGAGGAAGAAATGTTCAACTTCTCGAGGAGTGGGCGGAGATGAAATACTCTTCATGTCTGCGGAACACAATCTCCGAAAGCGCGGTGCAGCAGATTTGCCCGATTTCACAACGCCGACGACCACCGCATCGTCTCGCGTCCAGCAGATTCTGGTGATTCTCAGCCTCAGCCAACGCATCTTCTCTGACACAGATGATGGCCGCATTACCCTGCACAACTTTCTAGCTTCAAAATCAAAAGTTTTTGGCAGATGTAAATTGGTGATATTGTGCAGAAATCGTCAAAGTGGATTTGTTGTGGCAGAATGCTCTGTATACCAACTCCGCTAAAATCTTCTCAACAGGCTTTCCTTTCTCCAAGATTCGTTACGTCAAAGGTTTCATGACGACGTGGACGTCAAAATGTTAACACAACGCCCCTGTTTAATTTTGATGGCTTGTATTACCATATTACAGCTTTTAAAAAAGTGCAATGTAGCATTCACTGAAGTGGTTTAAATAATGCTCTATTTTATTTGGTTTAATGGTCATATGGTCTTATCCACACTATTTATTTATCTTATTTCTAATGGTTACATTTGATCTTGAATTCGAACTTGATGTGATGTTTAAGAGTAATCTTTAAATAAAAAGATAATAGAAAGTGTATCTTATCTTACACGTGTACCCTCCTTTGAGAGATTAGTGTTGTTATTAACACTTAAGGGTACATGTAGCATAAAGGAGCACTTGTACCCTCCTTTGAGAGATTAGTGTTGTTATTAATACCTATGGGTACATGTAGCATAAAGGAGCACTTGTGCCCTCCTTTGAGAGATTAGTGTTGTTATTAACACCTGTAGGTACATGTAGCATAAAGGAGGAGCATCAAATTTCTCGATAAAAATCAGACCTTGTGGCAAATGTAACTAGATTGAACATACATAAAATAAATAACAAAGTTTATGTTAATGTCATTATATTTACGTAAACTAAGAATAATCGTAGATGAAGAATACAACTATAATTCAAAATGCAAATGTAATATGATCTATTCTTAATGATTAAAATGACCTAGGATGATATCCTTAAATAGTTTTAATAATAAAGACCAAGACCTTTGGTATGGAAGCCAACTACTAATGGTCAAAAACCTAGAAACTCAACTTGGGAAAGCAAGATATCTAACACTTGAATAACTAGACCACATTCATAGTTCTAACCATGGGTCATAAGTACATGGACAACCTAGCCTAGGGAGGTAAAACCCTAAGAAATCATGGGTCATTTTTGATATGAAATGATCGAGTAATCATATCAAAGTGACAGGTTCAAGATTAGGTTAGCTAATGCATCAAAAGAGCCAAATTGGATGCTAAACATGTGCATTCATGAAATCCCCACAAAGTGACATAAAAAAGGGGCTAAAGGTCTAATTTATGTACTTTTATCCTCTACATTTTCACCCATGTTAGTGTTTTCATAAATCTATATGAGCAAGCATGTGTCAAATAAGAAATAACAAAATAAGCAATCATGACAAAGTGTAGATTTCTTTTGGAATCTAGGATTTGAGCTACTAGTACAAGCATGCATACTTTTATTTTGATATGGAATAGGCAATCATTAGGCATATTATATTGCCAAAGGGATATCATGAATAATTAAATTACTTTTATTTGGAGAAACATTTCATAATTAAACAATATCACCATCACTACTTGTGGATCATGGTATCATAGAATATAGTTCTATTACTATTATTGATTTTTGTGATACATGTGAGCTTGAGATTGATCTTTCTAGCAAAACAAATTGACATTATTGGCTAGCCTCCTATTTATCTCTATTAATTGCTTTCTCTTAAATATTATAGTATTATTTTTGCATAAGCTATGCTCATATCATCTTACTTATCTCATTTGATGTTGGAACTTGGAGGTAAGATATTGAATTTCCTTTTATAGGTTGTAGGTACCCATTTTTGTTTCATTGGGAGAAATATGGGGACATGTTTCTTGTTGACTACATAAATAGGTAAGTGGCTAACTCATGGAAATACTCTCCACTCAATTTCCTTTATGTATTAAACTCTTCTTTTGGTCACAATTTCAATATTTTAAATTATCATTTTACTTTTCTCTATAGTCCTTCATGAATAGTACACAAAATTTAAGGGTTATATTATTGCTAGCTATTCTCCGTTTATGAGCAGTTTACACACATTCATGATATCCCTTCGACAATATAATATGCCTAATGATTGCCTATTCGATATCAAAATAAAAGTATGCATGCTTGTACTAGTAGCTCAAATCCTAGATTCCAAAAGAAATCTACACTTTGTCATGATTGCTTATTTTGTTATTTCTTATTTGACACATGCTTGCTCATATAGATTTATGAAAACACTAACATGGGTGAAAATGTAGAGGATAAAAGTACATAAATTAGACCTTTAGCCCCTTTTTTATGTCACTTTATGGGGATTTCATGAATGCACATGTTTAGCATCCAATTTGGCTCTTTTGATGCATTAGCTAACCTAATCTTGAACCTGTCACTTTGATATGATTACTCGATCATTTCATATCAGAAATGACCCATGATTTCTTAGGGTTTTACCTTCCTAGGCTAGGTTGTCCATGTACTTATGACCCATGGTTAGAACTATGAATGTGGTCTAGTTATTCAAGTGTTAGATATCTTGCTTTCCCAAGTTGAGTTTCTAGGGTTTTGACCATTAGTAGTTGGCTTCCATACCAAAGGTCTTGGTCTTTATTATTAAAACTATTTAAGGATATCATCCTAGGTCATTTTAATCATTAAGAATAGATCATATTACATTTGCATTTTGAATTATAGTTGTATTCTCCATCTACGATTATTCTTAGTTTACGTAAATATAATGGCATTAACATAAAATTTGTTATTTATTTTATGTATGTTCAATCTAGTTACATTTGCCACAAGGTCTAATTTTTATCGAGAAATTTAATGCTTCTCCTTTATGCTACATGTACCCATAAGTGTTAATAACAACACTAATCTCTCAAAAGAAGGTACAAGTGTAGGATAAGATACGCTTTCTATTATCTTTTCATTAAAAGATTATTCTTAAACATCACATCAAGTTCGAATTCAATATTGTAAGATCAAATTTAACCATTAGAAATAAGATAAATAATTAGTGTGGATAACTATTGACCATGTGACCATTAAACCAAATAAAATAGAGCATTATTTAAACCACTTCAGTGAATGCTACATTGCACTTTTTAAAAAGCTATAATATTACTTAATACAAGCCATAAAAATTGAACAAGGGTGTTGTGTTAACATTTTGACGTCCCTGCAATGTTCCTTGTGTTATGTATTCTATTTTTTACACTTCATGTTGAGTTTTTAAACCAATGTTTCTTTGTTAACATATTGAGCATTATCATGAGAATATATGGTTAAAGATGCATCTTTTGTAACTTTTGTCTCACATGGAATTTCTTGATATTTTTTCTTTTTATTGTAATATTTATTGGATTTATTGGATCATTTGTATCTTTTGTTTCTGCATTTAACTGTGTAGATTTGTTTGCATAAACGTTTTAGATCACACACTACGATCCATCCTCAAGATGAGAATGTTGTAAAAAAATTTGCATCTCCTACATCTCTCTCATCTTGAAGATGGATCATGAAGTGTATATTGAAATGATGCGAAAATTCCTACACATTTAAATCTAGAAACATAATATATGAATGATAATGGACTGTGGAAATCTAGTTTCTATGGTTATTAGATTAATCATCACACCACCATATGATATGCCATTTATACTCATTTGCAAGATTCATTCTTTCATTGTCATTACATGTTTGATATGTTTATTCGTATTATAAGAAACATGGGATAAATACTCGTTATATAAGTTTCACTTTATTATATCAATCAACTTGATGTATATGGAAATGATAAATGTTTACCTTGAGAATTAAAATTGAAGGTACTAGATTTTATTTTATGTTGACAATTTTGTAATTCACCTTTCTAGACCCCATTTTAAATTTTTGACTTCAATATTAGAATGAGAAATACTAAAGATGTTATAGTATAGAAGTTTTTTTTCCAAAATAATATAAACTTTTAATGACATACAATAACATATAACTCAAAAAATTAATTGTAATCTCACAATATCATAAATTAGCACATATACCTTAAATCTCAACACATAGTGGTTGATAACTCATGTTAGACAACACGGTTTGAATCTAAATTCATAATCATTGATTTTCTAATTGGATCCTTGATTTAGCTTCATAAATGTCACTTTAAGCCTAATATTATTTTGAAAGCATTTGACAAAGACATTGGGTAAGTCCATAAAGGAGTACATGAAAACATGAGTTAAAGAGTAAATCCAGTTGTGCACATAATCTCTCAAACTCTAAGAAATATTTTTTAAATTTTTTTTTATCAAGTGCTTATAATAAATGTGGTCAAACATCTTGCATTGAAAGAACATATATGAGCTAAGGGATCACCTTTACTATCGTCATTGTGAATCAAGGTGTAACAAATCTTATTGGTAAAGAATAAGCCAATATTTTATGTGCTATGGTATAATGTAGTAACTCGCTTGTTGGGATTATTTTGTAAATAAGATTAAAATAATTATTTTTATTTTACATATTAATATATTGGTGGCCAGTAGATTAGGTGGTGTATGAAATAATTAATTGGAATAGGAGAAATTAAATAGGGAGTCGATGAGACAAATGGGATATGTGTAGTCAAATAAGGGGTACATATGTGTTAAGACATTACTCTACATGGCTATAAATATGAATAAAAATGGAAGATGTGATAATATATAATGTAGCTAAGGGTTGAACAGCATGAGGGATGGTAAAATTATGTCACATCTCAATGGGATGTGACATTGGATAAATATGGGAAGGTGAAATATTTTATAGCTCCTGTGGATTGATAAAGGTTTGAGGAAATATTTTTTAACCACATGAGGAACTTGTATATCGTTAATGATTTTCTTATAGATAATTATATTCACTGTGTTATTTTTTTTTCTAAGAAGTGTCTTTGTTTCCTTTTTGGATATTTTTGTAGATTGTTAATACATTTGTTTATAATTTATAGAGACACTCATATTGATGGCCAAATAAGCAATCTAGAAGAAGTAAGAAGAATATGAGTCGATAAATATAATTTCTAATGTATAAATGAAATATTAGTAATCAAAGGAGTGCGTATAGACTAAGATGGATTTTTGTATGGCTAGAACTAAATATAAGAATTGCATATATGACTATATATTTATTAGGTAAGGGTTGAACAACACGAGCTATGGAAGAGGAATGATTATGGACCATCAAAATAGGTTTCAGAAGAAAACAATGGGAAGGCGAACCATGTATAGTTCCAAGGAATTGGGATAGTGGTGGAGAGCTCATAAAAGTATAGTTAGGAAGGATATATCCTACAAATTTTGAAAGGTTTGGTAAAATATGACTCGCCACATGACACACCTATATATCATTATTAATTTTTAAATAAAATTTAATTATATTTATATAATTTTGTTTACTAAAGAGTCTTTAGATCCTTTTTGGATACTTTTTAAAATCATAAATTTGGTTATTTATATTTTGCAACTCATTCATAATGATGGACAAAGGATTGGTTGATATAGAATAGAAATGAAAAATGGGAAGTAGAACAATCAAATGTGAAGTGTGTAGTCAATACATGGGTGCATATGGTTGATATGATTATAACTAGGAATAGAAATGGAAGGGACATATACGAATGTTGAAAAACATGGCATATAGAAGAATAGTGACTATGTACCATTGAAATGGACAAACTATGAGAATGTGAATTATGTATACCACCTAGAGTTTGGGATTGGAGAAAGTGGTCATAAGAAAAATATGGGAAGGATGGACATAGTCTAAGGTTGGATAAATGTGGATTAACAAATGAGGATCTTGTATATTGTCAACAATTTCCCCTTTAGGCCTAATCACATACACGTTATCAACACAAAATGAAGTGGATAGATATCATCATGCATGGTAGCTTAATGATTATGCATATATAACTTGTCAACCATTTTATGTTGATGTCAGAGCATCTTGGGTATTTGGAAATCTTGCATCACCCAAAAAATATTTCCTTTCAATTTGTTTTCAGTTTGTTCTTGTTAGCCAGTTTTTATGTTTTTAGTGATGTTCCTTTGTTTTGGATCCATTGATGTTGCAAACCTCAAGGTATGTTCTGGACATTATGTGGAATCTATGTCTAGGTTCATTAGAAAGCCCCTTAAGCTCATCAAGGTTTTCTAATGAATGGTTCATAAGGCACAACACTTGGCGAAGGTTTTGCAAATGAGGTTGCAAGCAGAGTGGGTTTAACCATGGAGGATTTTCCATAGTTAAGCACGCTCAAGATGGAGTAGTATTGGGATGGGTTACCTCCCAGGAAGTCCCAGTGCTTCACCTCTATGAGCATCACTTAGATCTAATGAGTGCTAAGTGTTCCATTCATTCTCATGGGAGATGGGTTCATGTGAACCACTACTCATGAATCATGGGTCAATGAGTTTAACTCAAAAAACTACATAGTTGAATCCCAATAGCAATATCACAATTTGATTTGCTGTGGAAAATATCTCCTACTTATCATGGAAAAATTTATTTGAATTTATGAAGGGTATGAATAATTTTGACTTGATGACTCTTATTTGAACAAATTTATTTCTAACAACTTAGACTCGACACTTTTATATTTGAATAAAAATCCATGAAAGACACCAAGCTATTTAGACACACATTGTCCTAATGTAGCTTGTCTTGCTAAATATATTTTACAAGTGAAAATATTGTAAGGGAATGATCATACTAGAGAATAAAGAATAAAATTATATAATATAATCACCGATGTGTTTATTTTATCCATGCTTACATTAAAATAGACCATAAATTATAAATTTGAGGCCCAAGTTAACTTTTAATTGGTTTATGAATACCTTAATCAAACCATCAAATATTTGAATAAATCATTGAGGAAGTGAACATAACCAATATATAGAACAACCTTTTAAGGTTCATGGATATAACTTTGTTAAGAGGTTATCCTTATAGAGGAAGTATACACATGTTTAAATGTAACATCTTAGATTATATGTGCTAGGATCACAATTTACATCATATAGTAAAAAATGGGATGTCACAAAGGTAGTTGGAAGAAAGTGCACAACAACCTCATGTGATAGTGGTGTATTTATAGAATTTTTTAGTTCAACACAATCGTATCCATTTTGTTTAATGTCCACTCTCTTTTATAATTGATCCATCTTGTGTTGTAGTGAGAGAACACTAATCCATCAAAGGTTCATCAATCCTCACAAATTTAAACATTCAAATACAAACACTTCAAAATGAATAAACTGAAATTTTAATAAAAAATAGTTTAATACTTCTTGTAGTTCATTACAATGTGAATTTGATCTCTATGATTTTACTCTACTACTCTCTAATTAATTAAATTATTTTTTATCTACTTGTACCATCATAAATTTCAAGTACCTAACATGTGCCTACAATTTCATGATTGTTTAGCACCCACCTTAGTGTGCTTTTCATAGTGGGAGTTCATATGATACTTAATGGACACCTAAATTCAAATATGGATCCTTTATCATTTCAATCTTGTTTAAAATCTAGTTAGGCCCTTATTTCTAATGGTGCTCCCCTATTTTCCTCCAGTCACATAATTTATTTAATCACCTAGGTCCTATGTTACCATTTGTGGCCTTCATGTTCTGCCTTGATCTCAAAGATAGTTGTACTTTATAATTTGACATTCTCTAATTATTTGAGACATGTGGTTTTGATTGAATGGAATATAACACCTAGGATGCTTTTTTTTGGGAACATAATGTCTAGGTGTTTTTTTCATCGAGGATTAGGCTCAAATTGGATTTAGAGTCTCATCTTAGTGGTTTAGTGGGATATTTGGACTTACAGTTAGCCTTCTTGAGTTTTAACCCTCGAGATGTTGCAAGAGGTATATAAAGTTAAACACCCTATCTCTCCTCATTTTGGTAACCATTTTAAATCATTCACATTCACAAGCAAGCATTCAAGCTTAAGAAATCAAGGCAAGCATCCAAGATCTAGAATTCTTCTCAAACATTCAAGGTGTTCCTCCCCATGGATTAAGCTTATTTCCCTCATTTAAAGCCTAGTAAAGGAGTTATCCATCAAGGAAGGAGATACACCCACATCTACATATTATTTCTTCTTCTCAATCAAGCATTGAGGTGAATTACAACATCCATCACATAAGGTTTTATCTTTCATAATTTTCTTTTGGCTTTTTGTGTTAAGACAAAGATGTTGCATCAACATATTTGATCACATTCAAAGGAGAATTTTCATTATCAAGGTATAATACATTCTATTTTTCAAAGATAGCCTCTTTTATATGACAACACTCTTTTATTTCATTTCAAGGTTGATTCCAAATAAGGGTTTGACTGAGGAAAACCCCTCTATCAAACCTTCTTCCTTGTTTTTCTATGTGCATGTACATATAGCACAACTTTTGAGACTTATCTGACAAGTACAAGTACTGTCGGGAGGTCTACAAATAGATTCAGGCAAAATCCCTAGGAACAAAATGCCCTAGGCTTCTTGTTCCTAGGAAAAAAACATCCAAGACATTTTGTACATGGTAGATCACCTTAAAATTTGATTTGCAGGTTAGTAAAATTCTCAGATTTTCTTTTTAGGTCATTGATGTTTCCTATCTATTTTTATTAGTTTGTCTTTTTTTAAACTGCTTATATTTTCTTATTTAGCCTTCTATTCTTCATTATATTATCATCTTATTCACCCTTTCAAAATAAGAAAAGGATCATTGACTCATTCAATGCTTAGTTCCTACTTGAGCCTATTGGGTTATTTTTATTTTGATTGCATAATAGGAAAAAGGGGGTACAATCCATAACCTCTTCCTTGAAATTATTGTACACTACTTTACCCTCTTTTTTCTTTAAAAATGAGAAATTTATAGAGATATCATGATCTAGGATTTTTTGACATGTCACAAGGGGGTATGTTCTCCTAGGTAAACTCTTGAATAATGTGTAAGGATTAAGTAATAACCTAGAATGAGTTGGAAATTTTGTTTTAATGCACCAAACTAAATTGTTACTATGGTTACTATAAGATTTGTCTATGAAGGTAGTCACCCAAGATCTAGAAGAAATGGGAAGCACAATAATGAGAGAGAATGAGTATGACAAGAATAAAATATATTCCTATCAATAACTAAATACAATGAATCAACTAGATTGACTCAATTGGAACCAACTTAAATGAATATTACATAGGAGACCCCTTGGTTATATAGCCAAGGTGACTACAATGGAGTGAATGAAACAATGGAAAGTGTCATTGTTTCATTACATGATAATCAAGAGACAACTTATCACCCATCTAAGATGGAATCACATGTTTACCAGAGGTGAATAATCCTCCAAGGTGTAATAAATTATGTGCAAAAAAGGTGTAGAGTGATAAAGTGATAGTTGCACTAAAGGTGGAGTAAACACCTAAAGTTGAATGTGATAACACAATAACACCACTTAAAGTGGAAATGCTCCTAAAAGCTCCTATGTGGTCCCTAAATAAGCTTAAGTGTAATTAGTTCCTAGGTGAGGAATAACTAAGTTAAAATACCTTAATTACAAGTTAACACCCCCACTCAAGTGCAACTTAGGGAGTATGTACAAAAGATAAAAATGTAAGATGGGTCCTATCTACTAGGCCATGTTGGGTACCTATGTACCTAACATGGAGAAAATAGAGAAAGAGGGAAAAATCCAGTGTTAAAAACTCCCCCCCAAAAGAGATGAAAACACACAATGCTCTCAATGATGTATGAGAAGAACAAAACCTCATGTGAGGAAAAAGCCCCCCCCCCCCCCATAAGATAGAATAAGAGAGACCATGAAGTCCCCCCCCGGAATCAATTTCAAATCTTCTACATAGATGGTCCAAGATGATGTCCAACACTCCTCCATAGGAAGAAAATAGAGCCAATGTTGCACCAAGAATGTTAAAGTGTGATAAAACTAGGTACCATTATTGATGAAGAACTATGATGAAGCAATCATTGCAATATGATAGAGATCAGGCATAAAGACATATTCTTGAGCATCAAATGGATACTCACTGATGGCAGATTGGTACATTCTAAGTCTTGATTGGATCCATATGCCAAGTCTCACAACATAATTCCTAATCTACTAAGTGCATAAGGTTTACATCAAACATGTCATCAATGACAAAGTATAAAGAAGGATGTCACTCTATATCAGTGCATGTACAACATAGCTCATTCAAGAGAATACAACATATATGAAAGTTAGAAATTGATAATGATGCCACCAAGAATGTGCTACAATGAATGCTAATGATGCCCTCCTATTGGACTGATGTGCCAAGAAAACATACGAGTAACTAACCCTCATGGCTACTGGTTGGAGGACAAATTGTTGCAATAGGTATAGTAGGTGGACAAAAAAAAATTGTTCCCAATTTTACATATTTATTTGCAAATTATTTATTCAAAAAACCTCAATTAAAAGTGTAAATAAAAACACATAAAAACTTTATCATTAACAAAAAACAATGATTTTTTATTATAAAAACATTATTAAAAAATAATAAAGATATGTTTTTTAAAAGAAGTAATTTTTTTTTGAAAAACTTAATAAAGAAAATTATTATTTTTTTAAATTTTTTTAATATTAAAATTTATTACAAAAGATATTTTTTATTGAAAAAAATAGTTTTCAAAAAAAAATTATCCCTTATTATGGGGGGGGGGGGCTACCTATGAGCCGCAAGTACACCTATGATACTCGCCAAGTGCCTATAGGCCTTATATAAAAAAAAAAAAACATTTTTATTTTTTGAAAATAAAAATGTTAAACAACACCCCTCTCGATTTTACTTTTTTTTGCAAAAGCACATGTTTTTGTAATTTCAAAATTAAAAAAAAGCAATTAAAAATTGTACCTTTTTACAGACTTTGTTCGTATGATAGGCCAAGGAGGGGGTTATTCTTAGCTCGAGGTGTCCAACTTTGATTTTGACAAATTGATAGTCAATTCTAGGGTTTATAGGCCTTCTAAACATGATGGCAAGGTTTGATTTGACCCAAAGTGCTCTAAATTTATAGATTGCTCTTGAGATTGGTAGCCACCCTCCACCTTCAAACAACTATAGATTTGGCCTCAAGTGACAAATCTGGAGAAAAAAAAAGACAATTTTGATTGAAAACAACCTTTTGAATCCAATGTTGATCTCAAATCTAACCTAACAAGCTTTGATTTTTCTCTACAATAAAAATCCATGAAAATAATAACCCCAAAATACACTGAAACTCTCTCAATTTTTATATGATACCATGTAGGACTTGGCTATGGAGATAGCCACCCAATATCTAGACACAATGGAAAACACAATAATAAGAGAGAATGAATATATGAAAATAATAAGAGGTATTCTCATCAATAATACTATACAATGAATCAACTAGATTAATTGACTCAACTAGAATGAATATTATAGAAAGGACCCCTTGGTTATATAACCAAGGTGAGTAAAAGTAGTGAATGAGATAATGAAAAGTATTGTTGTCTCATTACATGATAATCAAGAGACAACTTATCGCCCATTTAAGGTGGAATCACATGTTCACTAGAGGTGGATCATCCTTAAATGTGTAATAAAGTATGTGCAACAAAGGTGGAGAGTGATAAAGTGATAAGTACACTAAAGGTGGAGTCAACACATAAAGTGGAATATGATAACACGATAACACCACATAAAGTGGAAATGCTCTAAAAATATCTTATGTGGTCCCTAAGTAAGCTTAAGTAAAGTGTAACTAGTACCTAGGTAAGAAATAACCAAGGTAAAATACCTTAATTACACCAACAGCCACCCCCCTCCTTAAGTTCAAGTTAGGGAAAATTTATAAAAGATAATAGTGTAAGATGGGTCCTGATTACTAGGCCATGTTAGGTACCCATGTATAAGTCAACTGCAATCTCTCACAAATAGAGGAAAGGAGAAAACCCCATGGGACAAAAATCCTCCCCAAAAGAGAGATAAAAACACACAATGCTCTCAATGATGTATGAGAAGAACAAAACCTTGTATGAGGAAAACATAACCCCATAAGATAGGAGAGGAAAGACCAGGAAGCCCCCCCTCAATGTAGAATCTCTTGTAAAGATGGTCCAAGATGATGACCAACACTCTTCCATAGGAAGCAATAGAGAAAATATTACACCTAGAATAAAAAAGTGTGACAAAACCATGTACTAATCACTAGTACATTTGAGACCATTTTTCGACGGCAGGTCGTCAAAATTGGGATGGTGTACCGTCAACATTATGACACCACCTGCCGTCATAGTTTTGCAGTCACAAAAAATGACGGCTACGATGGGTGTCATAATTATGATGACTATAACCGTCGCAAAAAAGGGGTTTCAACACAATGAATACACCGTCGTGTCTATTTGTAGTCGTCCCAAGTTCGACGGGTATATGTCAGATGTAATTAGTTTACCAACGAAAATGTTGTACATGCGATGGTTAACTGTCCTAATGTTTCGATAGATAACCATCGTTGGTAGATTGTTTACCGATAGAAATGTCATGCATGCGATAGTTTTTCATTGGAATTTTCTAATAGATGTCCGTCACTTCTATAGGGACGTCATAATTGCGATGGAATTCACAATTTTTTAAAAATATATATATATTTGTCGATCAAGTTTGTATCGATTCAAAATGGTGTTCTTGCAGATCTGGTTCCAATTGGTTGCATTACTTTCAGATCTTGATCGACTTGCAAGGTGGTTTGGTGAGTTGAGGTCTTTTATTTGTGCTTATTATTTGGTTATGGCATTCGGAGATGACTTTGTAGTAGATTTGGTAGATGACAAGAAGCTAGTGCGGTGATCAGAGATACATTCTTCCTGATGTGTTCATGGGATATATGTGGACCTGATTGCATTCGGATCTGATTTGAGTGACTTCTTGACTTCTTTGGTCCGAATTGGATGTGTAGAACTTGCACAATGAAAATTTTAGATCACTATGGTGTTCATGATGACTTTGGAGAAGTATTCTTCTTGGTGAATCGAGCTGAGAGACTCTGATTACAGAAAGAAGGTCATTTGATGTGACTTATGAGACATTGGATGCCTCTTCACAGTGGTTTCACAGTGCGGTTTGTGGTGTTTCTTTGTGACTGGGTTCTTGGTAGAGATCTGTTGATTTGGTAGCCATTGAGATGGATCGATATGACTTGATCTTGGGTCAAGACTTCATGAGGCAAGCTGAAGTGATCATTACTCCTTCAAGTGATTGATGTTTCCGATAGATAGCCGTCACTTTTAGTTTTTTTGTCAGTTATTCTTTGGTTTCCATTGTAATTGTGACGGCTCACACTATTTTTTAAAAAGAAATATATATTTGTCGTACGTTGATTGAGATCTTAAATTATTGACCTTCTCTTTGTTTCGATAATAGTTTAACATTCTCTACTTACCAGGGCCAACCACGTGAAGGTGGAAGCTCATCTGGCCCCTCCTAGGATCCTCTTATGACCCTTTACGACACTTTAAGACCTCTAAGATGTATTCTTAGGGATCGTAAAGGGTCATAAAGGGTCATAAGGGGTCCTGGGACACAATAGCTAAGAAACATAAAAGTACGCATCATGGTCACAATTTTTTGGAGACACAACATAATTGAATGCTATACCCAGATGATGCAACACAGCCACTACTCTTGCAATTCCAAGTTGACACTGCGGGATCCAAAAACTAAAGATAAGGAATCTATATATGGTTTTTAGATCCCACAGTGTCAACTTAGAATTGTAGGAGTAGTGGTTGTGTTGCATTTTCTGGGTATAGCATTCAATTATGTTGTGTCTCCAAATAGTTGTGACCATGATGCCTACATTTATGTTTCTCAGCTGTTGTGATACCTACATTTATGTTTTGTAGCTGTTGTGTTTATTTGCATGTTCTTTATGTGTTTGGCTTCTCTCCCTCACATCGAAAATAAGATTTTCCCACTCTGAATTGAGAATACGCGTGCAACACGAGCAGAATATGCACGAATAGCAGATGGAGTTGAGAAAACACAACATGTTTACATTTTTTTAATAGGTCAAAATTAAAATGTTTGCGATGGTCTATAACTTAAAATACGCAATTAAAGACCTCTATAAAAAGTGCAACCCTGTTGTGTTTTTCAGCTCCACCTGATATCCTATGTATATGAATTAAGATTGCATATTGAACTAGGCGTCTCCTTCTGCATTGCCTGAAACCAAGAGACTGTCATAGTTAACATCTAAAATCATTATTAAACTTTTTTATTATTAAAAAGTACACTAGTTTCCGTTGTTTCTTGTACACCATCTCTGTCGGCAAGTTTCTTCATGGATGGCCTCCACTTTCTTCCCCACTACAATTGTAACCACTATTCATTCTCCTATGATCATTACTATTCCACTACAATTTCTCTAATGAAAATTTCCAAATTCACTATTTGGTATTCCTTCATCTCCCCTCAACTCCATCACTTGTGTTTGGTATTCCGTTATCATCACAACTAATCCACCTTAAACAATTGATTAACCATTCTAGACAAGATGATGATTTGAGGTTTTTTGTGAAGCTTCTAACTTGGTAGTTGCAATCAACATTTGTATTACAAGTTTTGTTGTTGCTCAAGTAGTGTGTTTTAGAAAAGAACCCATTGAACATTCTACTACTAATTTCTCCCAAAATATGAAATCCACTAAAATAGATTTTTTGAGAAGAGTAGAAGAAACAATAATAGAAACAATACGCTTGGAGGGACAAAAACCCTATAGACTTACGACATACCTTTGTATGCAGCCCATTAACATTTCAAATGCAAGAATAAAAGAAAACATGGAACTAAGCTCAAACACATGTAAATAAACATCAGTCATTATCAAATAAACATCGAGAAATAAACATCCATTCTATTTTGATGAAGAGGAACTATGTTATAAAATTTCAAGGCATCAAATTTTATAACTGTACATATATTTTATGAGTATAACTATACAATAGAAGAGCACCCAGATGCCTTGGTTGTTATTGGTCTATGAAAGGTTTTGGTTTGCCTTTCCCAATTGAGATGTCATCCTAATATTCAAAAGGACCAAGGTAATAATAAGTCTTGAACATAAATGCATGATTTTGGATCCTCAAATAGGAGTTGTGATGCAAAGGAAGAACACTTATATGGTTTTACCCACATAAGGACAATGGTTCATTCATCTTTCTTTCAAGTGCTCTTGGGTACTTTCCTTGGCCTCTAGGCTTGGGCATCCTATAGGGGTTGAACCAAAATTACGGAGGCAATAAGGACACATAGAACAATAGGTTTGGGGACTTAGACTTATGTTCAATCCTTAGTAATGGTTTGGGGAACTAATTGCTAGATGAATGACTATAGTACCCTAGTTTGCATTATTAGATGATCTTGTTTAATTTATGTTCATTTCATGCAAAGATACATGTAAAGGAAAATAAATTTTTGCATCTAAAGATTACATGTATATATATGAAAAATAACTTGTATATACTATATAAGGAAAATAACTTTCAGAAGAAAATGCAAGAGTACAGGCATACATAAGAGGATAAACATAAATAATAAGGGTGCCAGACATTGCTTGAAGTAATGAATTTTTGACCCGGGTATGAATCTAGTGTGCCCATATGTGATCCAAAACCTGCAAAGAAAAGAGAGATGGGGGTTAGATAAAAAAATATCTAAGAAATAAATGGCATCCTATTACTGATCCTCATCTACAATTATGTGTGTGCATAGTCAAGCCATACACTTCTGAAAGAAAAACCGTGCTATAGGACATGTGCACTTAGAAGAATGTTGCAAAGAGTAAATGGATGCATTTATGTCTACATGAACACCTGGTGAGTCACTATTGTGACTACATCATTCAAACAGTGCAACACCAACACCAGATGTTGTTGTTTTATCTGGTGTTGCTATGACATCATTTCCAAATGATGCACCCACAATAGTCACACACCATGCCCATCAACACAAGGCAGTCATGAGCAAGCATGAGTAAGCAACGGAAGGGGCATACATCATCATCAAATTAGAGGAGAAAAACATCAAATCTGAATATTAAGGGAGGAGTACATCATGGATTTTAAGTAAAGATCATAACATCACAACATGGTTGGCAGCCCCAAGGAGGCCCCATTGCATGTAGTGAGTAAGCTACATCAAAACAAAGAGGTACACAAATCTGCATCATCTATACATTAATGCTATGACATGGAGTATATTTGAATCTACATTTTAAAGGATAAGTAAGAAAGCTGCATGATGCTAGTGAAATTAACAAAGGTATAGATCTAATGAAGTAACGAAGCTACCCACATTCTATGTGCTTTGAGCGAATGAAATTTTTATCATCATGATGAAGTAATAATGCATTAAATGTCTTACTGATGTCCCTATTTGATTGGACGGTGCTCTGTTTGTTATATTGTTGCTATCAAAATATAATGGCAGTGGTGATTCAATGCATCTACAACCTCAACAACATGGTGACATCGATCCAATAATAGAAAATACATTACAAATTCCAAGCTCATAGTCTCAATGAAATAAACAGTGTATAAAACAATATATGGTGCACAACAACAACAAGCATGCAATGACAACAATAACATTGCATGATGCCCGAGCTCAAATTCAAAACAATAAGTGTATTAATGTATGATCTAATAGTAGCAACCTCATTGATCATTACCTTTCACTCCTCCATCATTATAGAAGAGATAATTACCTACAACTATATTTCATAATTCCTCCTTTGAAGTATATATATATCAAGTATAATTATGAGTTTACATCATATATTTAGTATTAATAAAATCTTATAAAACAACATAAAACTAACCCAAAATACTTTGTCTTAATAAAATCTTAATAAAACAATATATTTAGTCTTAATAAAAACTTATAAAACAACATACATTGTGTGAAGTGTTTGATCTCTCTTTATTTGTTTTGTTGTTGATATTCACTATGTGATACTCCCCGTTTATGATCATTTCATGAGGAAATGTCTTTATGGCTCGTAGGCTGCAAGCTAGGGTATCATGCATTGTTTATGAGCTCACTGTTTGAGCACCATCCAATCAAATAGGAACATGAGGTGCTCAAACAATGAGCTCATAAACAATGCATGATGCCCTAGCTTGCAGCCTGTGAGCCATTAAGACATTTCCTCATGAAATGATCATAAACGAGGAGTACCACATAGTGAATATCAACAACAAAACAAATAAAGAGAGATCAAACACTTCACACAATGTCTTGAAGGTAATAGAAACAATGCCCTAGCTCTCAAAGCTTGCGGGTCATCGAGCATTCCAAATGAAAAGATGTAAACAATGCTAGTATTAAATAGTGAGCTCATGAACAATGTATGATGCCCTAGCTTGCAGCCGCGAGCCATCAAGACATTTCCTCATGAAATGATCATAAATGGGGAGTACCACATAGCTAGTGAATATCAACAACAAAATAAATAAAGAGCGATCAAACACTTCACACAATATATGTTGTTTTATAAGATTTTATTAAGACTAAATATATTATTTTATTAAGATTTTATTAAGACAAAGTATTTTGGGTTAGTTTTATGTTGTTTTATAAGATATTTATTAAGAATAAATTTATGATGTAAACTCAATATAACAAACAAAGCACCGGCCAATCAAATAGGGACATGAGGTGCTCAAATAGTGAGCTCATAAATAATGCATGATGCCCTGTCTTGCAGCCCACGATCCATCAAGACATTTCCTCATGAAATGATCATAAACAAGGAGTACCACATAATGGATATCAACAACAAAACAAATAAAGAGAGATCAAATACTTCACACAATGCCTTGAAGGTAATATCAATGATGCCCTAGCTCTCAAAGCTCACGGTTCATTGAGCATTCCAAATGCTAAGATGTAAACAATGTCATCCAAACATGTGTATTGTGAGATTTCTTGCAACAAATGGACTTGTGATGATTTTCACAATAGTACGTGTGTTGAAGGAAAGCTCAAAGTACTGCTTAGGAAAATATGAATGTTCATCACCTATGCATATCAGAGTTGATCAGAGAAGATATATGCACAACAAAACAAATAAAGAGAGATCAAACACTTCGCACAATGCCTTGAAGGTAATAGAAATGATCAAACACTTCAAAATAGGGACATTAGTAATAAAATAGGGACATCAGTAATAAAATAATACACTTACTGTTTTGAATTTGAGCTCATAAAGATTAAGATATCCCTATTTTATTACTGATGTCCCTATTTACATCTTTTCATCAAATGACCCAAAAACATCAAGAATGGTCCTATATGGTCACTAATAGCCAACTTTCAGAAGAATATGAATGAATATGCAAACATACATAAGTGGATGAACATAAATAATGAAGGTACCAAACATTGCCTGAAGTAATGAAGTGTTGACCCAAGGTTCAATCAAGTATGCTCTTGTATGATCCAAAATCTGCAAGGAAGGAAAAGATGGGGTTAGATCCAAAGGATCTAAACAATGCTTGGCACCCTATTACTGATCCTCATCTACAATTATGCATGTGCATAGTCAAGCCATACACTTCTAAAATGAACTATGCTACAGAACATGGGTGTGTGTTAATGTGATTCAAAAGCTATTATGGAAGATTGTTTTATTATTGAGATAAGGATATCTTAATTCTACAAGAATAAATGTTTTGAGAAATATTTGAATTTAATTTTGACAATAACATGAGGAGTGATATATTTCAAGCTTCAGCGAGACTTCATACCATGCAGTGTTCATAGATTACGTTCAATGCGTTATTTACACTTGTATTGGTGGGAAAACATTTGAAAACACGCAAAAGAGATTGCATTCAACCATGTTGTTTACATGACACATGTAGTTTACCTCTAGCCTAAATCAATGTTGCATACAAATCTGTAGACAGTGTGTGGTATGAAGCCTCGCTCAAGCTTGAAAATGATAAGCATTATGATGTTGAGGTATGGTGTGGTAAGAACAAGTATAGTTTCTCGTAAGCTGCTATTGGTATAGTTTTTTTTTTCAATAGTTGCAAAATCCATCTTCTCCTATACTTACACGTATGTATACATTTTGGGTTTGGCTTTAATGTCATGTAAATTTGAGTGAAATGGTAATAATATTTAAGAGCAACAAGTATGGCATTTTAAACAAGTATGCATATACATTATATAACAGGAGTGATATATTTTAATGGAAACACTTAATGAGAAGGATGCCTATATAACAGGAGGAGTGATATATTTTAATGGCAGTGGACATAGAAATTGCAGTGTAAGTAGTAGGATGATTGTAAGTGGACATGGTAATTGCAGTGAAACTCTGTAATTTATTATGGCTCAGTGTTGTATATCCATAGTCAATGTCTATTTAAACTTTAGGATGATACTTATATGATGGCTTAAGTAAATTGTTCTTACCTTGAGACTAGTACACCATGGGATTAGAGGACGGCTGTTATAATAGCAACTGTGTGTCTGTGGGATACTTTTATATTTTGTATTAAATGATGATACATATGTGCTTCTTCCTTTTACAATAGTTTATATTCTGATAATTATATCTTGAATTGTCAAATGACCAATGAGTGATAATTTCAAAAGTGTAACATAATTAAAAGCATGTGAATTCATATTGTACTTAATCTGAATGCCATTGTGTAATGTTTTTACTTACAATATTTCGAGACCCCTTCTCCATTTTAAACTAACCTATGACTTCAAAGGAGGAATTATGAAATATAGTTGTAGGTAGTTATCTCTTCTATAATGATGGAGGAGTGAAAGGTAATGATCAATGAGGTTGTTGCTATTAGATCATACATTAATACATTTACTGTTTTGATAGCAATAACATTGCATGATGTTAGAGCTCAAATTCAAAATAGTAAGTGTATTATTTTATTACTGATGTCCCTATTTGATCTAATAGCATCAATATAACAAATAGAGAACCGGCCATTCAAATAGGGACATGAGGTGCTCAAACAGTGAGCTCATAAACAATGCATGATGCCCTATCTTGTAGCCTGCGAGCCATCAAGACATTTCCTCATGAAATGATCATAAATGGGGAGTACCACATAGTGAATATCAACAACAAAAAAAATAAAGAGAGATCAAACACTTCACATAATGCCTTGAAGGTAATAGCAACGATGCCCTAGCTCTCAAAGCTCGTGGGTCATCGAGCATTCCAAATGCAAAGATGAAAACAATGTCAATATTAACATTCATATTTTGCCATTAAATCAACAAATGCCATCAAAATGAAATTGAGTTAATGAGAAGACAAAGCTCAAATGCCTACCTCAAGTCATGGATGCCATATAAAGATCAAATGCTAAGAAATTAAGTTAAAAAATTTCATGCCAAATTTCATCAAGAATGGTCCTATATGGTCACTAATAGCCAACTTTTAGAAGAATATGAATGAATATGCAAACATACATAAGTGGATGAACATAAATAATGAAGGTACCAAATTCTTCATGACCATATTCTCTTGCATCTTCAGGGTTCAATCCAGTATGCTCTTGTATGATCCAAAACCTACAAGGAAGGAAAAGATGGGGTTAGATCCAACGGACACTATTAGGGCACTATTTCTCCTTGATTGTATTCTTTACGGGTCTAATCTATTGTAGTTGTTTCTTTTTTCTTTGAATCATTATTTACAATTACTTTTGATGCAATATTTGTGTGAAGAACAAGAAAAAAATGGTGAACGAGGTTATTTGACAAAGATAAACATGACACATTTTGTTGGGCTGATTGGGTTGGCCTGGTACCATTTACATGGCCTGGCTAGATATTAAATAGTGAGCTCATGAACAATGCTAGCATTAAACAATGAGCTCATGAACAATGTATGATGCCCTAGCTTGCAGCCTGTGAGCCATCAAGACATTTCCTCATGAAATGATCATAAATGGGGAGTACCACATAGTGAATATCAACAACAAAACAAATAAAGAGAGATCAAACACTTCACACAATGCCTTGAAGGTAATAGAAATGATGCCCTAGCTCTCAAAGCTCGCAGGTCATCAAGCATTCCAAATGAAAAGATGTAAACAATGTCAGTATTAAACAGTGAGCTCATGAACAATGTATGATCCCTAGCTTGCAGCCCGCGAGCCATCAAGACATTTCCTCATGAAATGATCATAAATGGGGAGTACCACATAGTGAATATCAATAGAAAAACAAATAAAGAGAGATCAAACACTTCACACAATGCCTTGAAGGTAATAGAAATGATGCCCTAGCTCTCAAAGCTCACGAGTCATCAAGCATTCCAAATGAAAAGATGTAAACAATGCTAGTATTAAACAATGAGCTCATGAACAATGTATGATACCCTAGCTTACAGTTTGCGAGCCATCAAGACATTTCCTCATGAAATGATCATAAACAGGGAGTACCACATAGTGAATATCAACAACCAAATAAATAAAGAAAGATCAAACACTTCACACAATGCCTTGAAGGTAATAGCAATGATGCCCTAGCTCTCCAAGCTCGTGGGTCATCGAGCATTCCAAATGCTAAGATGTAAACAATGCCACTATTAACAATGATAAGATGTAAACGATGCCATTGAAATTGAGTTAATGAGAAGACAAAGCTCGAATGCCTACCTCAAGAGCCAATGCCCTCTTCCCATACGGTGTCGGCCTCTTTGCGCACGCCAAACTTGAATGCCTTCTTCGTGCCACGCAAAAGTACAGTGTCATCTTTGTGATAGCTCTTCGAATTCACAAAAAATACAAATGACACTATATTTTTCTTCTTTTTTTGTTTATAACTAAATGGGTGTCGCAATTACAATGTTATCATTGCTATTACGACACCGTCGGGTGCACTTGCAAAAAAAAACACAAAAAACAAACACAAATTGTAGTGGTGTCGTAAATTGGCGTCAAAATTCAACCCCAAATGTTGTAGTGAATGTTGATGAAGAATTGATGATGAATCGCTCACTGTAATATGATAGAGGTCAAGCATGTAGACACCTACTTGAGAACCAACCAGATACTTGTCAATGAAAAATTGATACATTCTAATTCTTGACTAGAGCCATGCACAAAGTATCACAAGATACTTGTTAATCTACTTAGTACAAAAGGATTACATCAAATATGTAATCAATGAAAAAGTACAAAGAAGGATGACACTTTATATTAGTATGTATACAACATAGCTCATACAAGAGAATACATCACATGAAAAAGATGCAAAGTTGGAAACTACAAATGGTGCCACCAAGAATGTGTTGCAAATGATAATTGATGATGCCCTTTGTTTGGGGCATGCCAAGAAATCAGAGGAGTAACTAACCCCACTAGTTATTAGTTGGATGATGGATCGTTATAATGGGTATGAAGGTGGACAATAAATTATGTTTCCAATTTTCTTATTTATTTAAATTTTATTTTTAAAAAATTATAAATAAGTTTTTCAAAATATTTTATTACTAATTCTTATTAAATAATAAATAAATATTTTCCTTTTTTTCTTTTCTTTTTCTTTGGACTTTCAATTATAGTGATTACAATTTCCATAATCATGCTATAATAGACTTAGATCACTATGCAAAAGACCAAACTAAGGTCTATGCATTACAATTGCAAAAACAAGCCAAAATTTGAAAGTGCAATTTCTAATCACAATCACTATAAATTGATAGCACCATTGTAAAATAAAAAACAATCATGCATTTTCAAAAAAAAGTGCACCTAAAAAGGAGTATGTATGAACCTAAACAAGGCCTTGGAAGTTGCAAAAATAAGACTATGTAATTTTTTGATAAATTTAAAAACTAAAATAAAAAACCACTTGTACCACTATGTAAAGCACAAAATTCTACCCCAAATAAAAAATTGCTCCAAAAAAGGAGTCTGGATGACCAAGATATCATTGTTTGTTCAATCACTTGTATAGTTATGATGCATGAATCGCCACCACACCTCCAAAATTCAAATGGATCTAGATTTGGCCTCTGATGTTTGATTTAGATGAAAAAGTCATTTTGGGATTTTTATGCCTCCCCATTTTAATTCCAACCTCTAATTTGCACCAACAAACTCCAATTTTTCCCTGTAATATAAAGCCACAAAGAGGAGTGCCCCATAATCCACCAAAATATGCACTCAAATATCTCAAAATAATATCCAATGACACTCTATGGGCTCTGATACCATATAAGATTTGGCTGTGAAGGTATTTATCTAAGATCTAGAAGAAATGGAAAGCACAATAACAAGAGAGAATGAATATGACAAGATTAAATTGTATTCCTATCAATAATGCACTATAATGAATCAACTGGATCGATTCAACTAGATCAATTTGAATGAATATTACATAGGAGATCCCTTGGTTATATAGCCAAGGTGAATGCAAAGGAGTGAGTGAGACAATGACAAGTGTCATTGTCTCGTTAAATGATAATCAAGAGACAACTTATCAACCATCTAAGGTGGAATCACATGTATGTGAGAGACAAATCACCCTCCAATATGTAATACAATATGTGCAACAAAGGTGGAAAATGATAAAGTGATAAGTGCACTAAAGGTGGAGTCAAACACATAAAATGGAATGTGATAACATGATAAGACCACCTAGAATAGAAAAGCTCCTAAAATCTCCCATGTGGTCCTTAAGTAAACTTAAGTATAAAATCTCCCATGCCTTCTATTATGGCTTTGTTTGTATGCATGCAAAGTTGTTGTCATTTCTTCTTGCATTTCCTTTGAACAATATATTTCTTTATATTAATAAAATATCTATTTTTTTATTGTTTATGATTATTTAAACACAACATAGAAGGATGAGGATATACAATGTACATGAGTTTGCAAATAGAAAATCAAAACTCAACTCTCATGGACACTATCAAAGGCATGCCACTATTCATTCTATGAAAGCACTAGTTGTGAAATAAATTTTAGAAATTTGGTGCTAAAGGGAGTTAATTATGGGATTAGAATCAAAATGCACACAAAAATAGTTAATCATAGGAAAATGGGTAAATTGATCATAAGCAAGAGGAAACGTACAAATTATACACTTTCCACCTATACAACACCTTTGTAGCTTCTAAAAAGAATCTTTGGGATGATATTGTATGCATGACCTCAAATATTTGAGAGAGAAAAGTAAAAAGTGTGTATTTTTTTGTTAGAATATGAGGTTGATGATATTCATGATTTTGTCATTAATTCTTGTCATTGATGTCAACATATCTGATGTATAGATATGCTTCATTTATGATTTGGTTATTTTTGATGAAATGGTTGATGTCTGTACCGATATCTTTGGTGTATTTATAGAAGTGTTCACTAAAGGATGTTCTTCAAATGTTTATCATTATCCATGTTGGTGATGGTCCCTTTCAATGTGCAACATATAGTGGAATGTTGATTTGGGTTTGCTCCTAGCTTGGACGTGTAATTTGTATTTCAATCCCAATAGTGCTTTCCATGTAATACATTGTTCATATCTGCTAGTACCAAAAGCCTCAGAGAAGGTGTAGTGTACTATTATGAACAAGGTGTGTTGTATTGAGAAAGGTGGCCCACGTTTCATTCCTTACCATTGTGGGAATCCTTTGGTGTGACCTATTTCAAATTGGTTTAGGATGACTTGGTTGTTGATATCAAGTTGTATAAGAAGAGCGATAATCTCAATTGTTTGTGTGATGCTTGTTTGCGAGTATATGAAAAGTGAATGTGAATGTGATATGGAACATATATGTGTGGATGCAATTGGTATGAGAATGTTATATCATTTCTATATTGTAGAGTGTCTGTGACAATGATCTCGACGGTGGACTCAATTCTCATTTCTTATATTTTGGCAATGATCAACCTAATTGTATTGGTAGTGAACCTTATTGTATTGGTAGATAGCCACTCTTTTCAGGGTATTTATCCCAACTGATAATGATCCAACTAGTTGTGAGCCCTTGTAAAAATCACCTTAACTGGTGTCACCTTAATTGGTGTTCATTCCATGAGAATTAGCTTCTCTATAGCTTTTCCCACTTTGGGTTTCCACATAGACTCTAGTGTTCATTATGTTGATGGTTTTGTGCTTTTATGTTTGCATCTTTTATAAGTTTCTGATTTCTTTAAGTATTTACTATTTCAATAAAAAAATTGAAAAGTGTTTGTGAATAACCGATTCACCCCTCTCTTAGTTATTCTCCCTGTTCAACAATTTGTATCAAAGCTTGGTTCCTCGGTGTATAGCTTAACCGTTTGAGGCATATCTGATGGTACACAAATTAAACATTCATATGTTTGATGGATCCAACTATAGTTCAAGGAAAGATCAGATGAGATGACATGTGATTTCTATCGGTTACACTACATGGAAGAATGTGGAGAAAAAATATGTGTTTCCTCAGAATGGCATTAACACTCACGATGAAATCATAGCCTATAAGGAGAATGAGAAAGAAATGTATGCAATATTTAGTGCTTTATCAAAAATTGAATTAGCTAAAGTTATTTCATTGAAGACTTCTTATGAAGTTTGGGAAAAGTTAAATTTTTTTTATGAAGGCAATGATAGATTCAAGCTATCTAAGAAGCTAATATCTAAGCATCATTATGAGAATTTGAGAATGGAAGAAGCTGAAGATACTAGGATCTATTTTTAGAGAGTTGACGTTGTAGTGAATGAAGTAAAGAATCAAGGTGGAAATATCACTGATAAAGATATTATGGAGAATATCTTAATGTCATTATCAGATAGCTTCAGTGACATGATATCGATAATTGAGGAGTTATATGATTTGAAGAAGTTTACCAAAGAATGGTTATTTGGAACCCTCACTTCATTTAAATTAAGGAAGTTCAAAAAAGAGAGGAGTAGATTTGAGACACCATTTAAAGAAACAAAGTCACAGAGAAAGATCTGGATGGTGATGAAGATTCAGATGAGTTGGAAGAAAAATTTGCAAGAAAGTTGAAGAAAGGTACTAGAAAATACAAAGGTATGTTACCTCTTAAATTTTTTGGATGTTGAAATATTGGTCATTTGGTTACTAGGTGCTCAAAGAAAGGTCCTAGGTATAAATTCAAGAAGTTCAATAAAAAGACTTACTATGTAAATGAGGATGCTAGTATTTTAGATGATGAGTTAGAAACAAAATATTGTTTATTTTATGCTGAAGAAGAAAAACCAAGAATTGATATTTCTAACATTTTCCCCAAAGTTGATGATAATGTTGAGAATGCTTTATATGTTAGAAGGAATAAAAATGAATGGTTGATTGATAGTAGGTATTTTAATCATATGACTAGAGATAAAAGTAGATTTTTAACACTTGAAAAATATGATGGTGGTCTTGTTAGATTTGGTGATGATAAGATAACATATATTGTCAATATAAGTTCAATTACTTTTTATGGGAAGAATAATGTTGACAATGTTTACTATGTGAAGGGTTTATGTCACAATATTTTGAGTGTTGGATAGATGTATGATAATGGCTATGATGTTGTGTTAAAGAATAAAGGATTTGATATTCAAAAGACATTTGGAGCAATGATTACAATTGGAAAAAGGACAGGAAGGAAAATGTACCAACTTGAAGGAGATATAGAAGTATGCTTACTATCTTAGATTGATGACAGTTGGTTTGGCACCTAATTAGGATGTGCCACATCAATTTTGACATTTTGGTAAGGATACGTTCATCATGTGTAGTAAGAGACTTATCTAGATTGTGCGAACTAGACAATGTTATATGTAAAGGATGCCAAGAAGGAAAGAAGAGAAGAGAATGATTCAATGAAAAAGACTATTCATCTACCAATTTACTGGATCTAAAGCACACTGACCTATGTGGTCCTACTAGGAGAAGAAGTTTACAAGGTGAGAAATATTTCATACTTTTCATTGATGATTATTCAAGATTATCTTGGGTTTCATTTCTAAGAGAAAAATCATAAGGATTTTAGAAGTTAAAGATATTTAAGGCTAGAGTTGAGAGTGAATGTGGTAGAAAGATTAAATGTTTAAGATCTGATAAAGGAGAAGGTTTTACTTCTGATCATGAGTTTGAACGTTTTTGTGAGAAACATGGTATTAAAAGACAATTTTCAGTGGCTAGAACAACCACAACAAAATGGTGTAGTGGAAATAATGAATCAGACAATCCAGGAAGAAGCAAGGACTATATTGAAGGAAGAAAGTTTACTAGAAGTTTACAAGAGACAATTTGTTCATACAACTATGTAAACACTTAACAAAGTTCTGTATCAAAGAATTTGAGGCAAGACATCATATGAGCTTTGGCATGGAAGAGAACGTACAATGAATTATTTCAAGATTTTTGAAAGAAGATTTTACATTCAGAGAGATGAAGACAATCTTGGAAATTTTGACAATAGAGCAGATGAAGGTATATTTATAGGATATTCTATAAAGAGAAAAGCATATTTGTGTTACATCAGGAGATTGAATAAGAATGTGGAAAGTGTGAATGTGAAGGTTGATGAAAATTTTCAGAAGAATCCAGAGAAACACATTGAGTATGAATCTGATACAAAGGAATAAGGAAAAAAACATAAGAAAGAAGAGGAAGAGACACAACTAGCTCCAACATCTATAGTTAAGATACCAAGATATATACAAAAAACTTATTCTAAGAATCGGATTATTGGTAATAAGAATATAGGAGTTGTTACTAGAAATAGATCAACATAAGAGCAAGCTTTATTGTGTTTATTTTCAGAAATTAAGCCTAAATTTGTAGAAGAATTGTGTAATGATTAGAACTAGGTAAGAGCAATGAAGGAAGAACTTGATTAGATTGAAAAAAACCAGGCTTGAGAACTTGTACCCAGACCGACTGATAAGAATGTGATTGATACAAAGTGGGTTTTCTAGAAAAAGATGGATGAGAATGGTAAGGTAATAAGGAAAAAGGAAAGGTTAGTATGCAAGGGTTACACTCAGATTGAGGGAATTGATCTTGATGAGATTGCCCCTGTCACCTAGATGGAGGCAATCTGAATATTTCTAGCTTTTACAGCATATAAATATCTCAAGGTTTATCATATGGATGTCAAGTCGACATTCTTGAATGGAGAACTGAAGGAAGAAGTTTACATTGAACAACCATAAGGATTTAGATAAGAAGGGGATCCAAATGCAGCGTGTATATTGAAGAAGGGATTGTATGGATTGAAGCAGGCACCGAGAGCCCAGTATGATAGATTAGATAGATATCTGATTGGACAATGTTTTCAAAAAGGTTCTGCAAAAAATTTGTATTGCAAGATTTATTCAGATAAGATTCTAATTGTTGTTTTTTATGTTGATGATATCATTTTAAGAGGAAAAATTGACTTGTGCAAGATATTTGTAGAGGATATGTAGAAGGAGTTTTAGATGTCCATGATTGGTGAGATGAATTTATTTCTTGGATTATAGGTAAATTAGAATAACAAAGGTACTTTCATTTCTCATTCCAAGTATGTCAAGGAATTGTTGAAGAAGTTTGCTTTGGAGAATTCTAAACTAGTATGTACCCCTATTGTTACCGATTTTAATTTGAATAAGGAAGATGATTCACTGAAAGAAGATGCATGTAAGTATAGATCAATGACCATAGGATTATTGTACATGAATGCTACTATACTAGATATTATGTACGCAATATGTTTGGTAGCTAGATTTCAGCAAGAACCAATGGAATCACATTTGATGGCAGTAAAGAATAAAAGAGTTTGGATTATGGTATCAAAAAGGTTCAAATTTTACGCTAACAAATTATACTAATGTAGATGGGGCATGTTTTCTGGATAATCAGAGAAGTACTAGTGGTGGAGCTTATTTCCTTGGCTTCTAGTTAGTTGCTTGGTCAAGAAAGAAGCAATATTTTGTAACATTATCAATTCGTGAATCAGAATACATTGCAACATCCTCATATTGTACTCAAGTATTATAGATGAAACAAACTTTGAAGGATAAAGCTATAACTTATGAGGAACTGATTTCAATCATGTGTGATAATACTAGAAATATTTTATAGAATTTAGTGCAATATTCTAGAACGAAACATATATCTATCACATATCATTTCTTGAGAGAGAAGGTATTGGAGAAGGAAGTGAAGCTTGAGTATGTGCCTAAAAAGGAGAAGATAACAAATATATTTAAAAAACCTTTGTGTAAGGATGCTTTTGACTATCTCAAGGGGAAGCTGGGAGTTTTGTCCCTCCTTAGTGTTCACTAAGTGCACCAGTGTGTGCATTGGTCCAGTGTGTTGCATGATTATTATTTTTTGGATCAATTCTTTGTGGATTGATCTCAGAGGGAGAAGAGTGAGTTAGTAAGGGGGAGTTTTGGCCCTTTGTCATTGTTGTTAAAGGGGAAGAAGAATAGTTGAAGAACTTAGAACTTTGATGGTGATATCTTTTGACAGAGAGTTGTTTTCTTTGTTATTAATGAATATTTCCATCAATGGAAAATGGGGAGATTTTTATAATATGAGGTTGATGTTATTCATGATGTTTTCATTAATGGTTGTCATTGATGTGAACATATGTGATGTATAGATATGGTTCATTTATGATTTGGTTATTTTTGTTGTATCGGTTGATGTGTGTACCTATATCTTTGGTGTATTAGTAGAAGTGTTCACCAAAGGATGTGCTTCAAATTTTTATCCTTATCTGTGTCGGTAATGGTCCCTTTCAGTATGCAACATATGGTATAATTTTGATTTGGGTTCGGTCCTATCTTGGACATGTCCATTGTGTTTCGGTCCCAATAGTTATCGCATAATATATTTTTCATATATGTTGGTACCAAAATCCTCAAAGAAGGTGTAACGTTCCATTATGCACAAGGTGTGTTGTATTGAGTGAGGTGGTCCATGATTCATTCCTTACCACCATGGGAATACTTCAGTGTGACCTATTTCAAATTGGTTTAGGATGACTTGGTTGTTGATATCAATTTGTATAAGAAGAGAGATACTATTAGTTGTTTGTATGATGCTTGTATGTGAGTATATGTGAATTCTATAAGGAATATTTGGTGTGGATGCAATTAGTAGTAGTTTGTTATATCATTTATGTATTGTAGAGTTTCAGTGACATTGATCTCATTAGTGAACTCAATTCTCATTTCTTATATTCTAGCAGTGAGCCTAATTGTATTGGCAGTTAGCCACATTTTTAGGGTAGTTAGCCCAACTGGTAGTGAGCCAACCCACAGTGAGAAAAATGACAATAATCCCTTGTAAAAAATACCTTAACCAGTGTTCATTCCATGAGAATTAGCTTCTCCATAGTTTTTCCCAGTTTGGGTTTCCATGTAAATTGTGGTGCTCATTATGTTGATGGTTTTGTGCTTTCATGTTTGCATCTATTATAAGTTTTTTATTGCTTTAAGTATTTACTAGTTCACTAAAAGTTTTGAAAAGTGTTTGTGAATAGCTTATTCACCACACCCCCACCCTCTTAGTTATTTAGCCTATTGAATGCTTTTATCTCTACAACATCATTATATATATTCTAAAAGAAATCCTTAATGTGTTATTACTCTTGTGACCTCACATATTCAAGAGGGAAATGTACAAAGTATGCATTTTCAATTTCTATGACATCTTTATAGCCTCTAAAAGAAATATGTTGGGTGCTATTATATTTATGGATTTAAATATTCTTGGCAATTAAGTTTATTTTTATATCATATAATTGCTTTGTCTTTAATAACCAAATAAGTCTTAAAGAAAAAAAAACTGATACAATTTTTTTCGTTTGAAACCTTTTAATGACCATAAATTAAAATCTAGATGAGATTCTTTCTAAGTTGAAAAGGAAGCAAAGGGTGATTGATCCCATAAAATAACCTTTTACTATATCGTAAGGGGTTAGATTTTTAAATTATTTTAAACAATTTATTTTATTAGAAAATTATAATTTATTTTAAATAATTTTAATTAAAAACTTTAGATTAATTAGTGAGGGATTGATCACAGGACTCGCATTCCATACAATTCAATATATGGAGTTATTGTTTTAGTGGAAAGATCTTGACAATTATATTCAACCTACAAGGCTGCCACTCTATATATTGTCCCACTTGTGTAGATGTCGCTATTGCTTCTCAAACACTACTCCAACAAAGGTGTTGCTCCTTAAGTATTTTTAATAATCTTAATAATATTTGGAGGTTAATATTTTAAACTACTACCAAAGAGTTTGTAAGATTTTATTTTGGCAAATGACAAATTTAGATTAGTTACTTTTTTTACTTTTTTAAAAAGTAGTAATCACTATTGATATAAGAAATCATAAAATACAATAGTAAGACAAAAAATATTATAAATTTATAAGGATAATTTATAAAATATATTATATATTCAAAAAATAAAATAAAAAATAATATACACAACTTAAATATATGTCTAACTAGATATATTTATATTAATATGGTTTATTTAATTTAAAAAGTTATTTTTACTTTAAATTTATTTTATTTACTATATATAAACAAATATACATAAACAATAATATTCATTTAAGTATTATTTTGTTTTATGTGAAAAATTATCTTTCGGTAATATTTTTGTTTTTATTTGTTATTATTGATGTTTCTTTTGGAAAAGTTATTATCATTTTGATTTGTTTTATTATATTTTCTATTTAAAAAATATAATAAATATTATATACTTAGATGTTGCTTTTTAATTGTTTTATATTAATATGTATTTTAAAATTTTGATGAATTTATACTTAAAAAATAAAATTTAAACATCATATTCTATTAGTTTATTATCCTTTTTATTGCCGTATGTATGTATGTGTATGTGCATATGTGTATGTATCTATGTATGTATGTATTTATATGTCAAATTTACATCTTGTGATGTGGTTTTAGTGGACTGGCATTTATCTCTCTGGGTGTCATTCTTGAAATTGGTGGTTTTGGATTGAGCCTTGATAGAAGTTGCTTACATCTTTGAATTTCTTTTTGGCTTTTTGTTTAGACTTTCCATTTTTTCCAGTAAGGACAATGGCCTTATTTTATTTTCTTATGGCCAATCATTTGTTGATAGTTTTTAAGGGCTCATTCTAGTCTATGGTTTTCGGCTGAGGTTTGTTGCAAGATTTGAGGTTGTTCTTGTCCCTAAGGTTGGGGGTGTTTTGTTGGCCGTGAAGTGGGCTTGGCACATCCTATTTACTTCTTCCTCTTTCATGGTTCCAATGGAGGTGTCCAATTGTCTTCTATGGAGGTGGAGACTTGCTGTGTGAAAAATAAAGTTCGTAACTTTATGCGGGCTTCTTCTTTTGTGGTTTTTTGGTCGTGGGTTAGATTCGTGATGTGCTCTCCTTTCTGTTGGTCTCTTCCTTTTATGCTCTTATAAAGGTTGACTTCTTTTCTATTGTGGTGGAAAGGAGTTTCATAGATGGGGGGTGGATTTTCAACTAGGGTGATGTTGTTTTCTTCTATAGAATGGTTTCAGACACCAGTTTTCTACCCAATGTGAAGGTGTGGGGAGCCTTTCAAAATCCCTTTATTAGAATGCCTCACTCTATGGGTTGTTGGTTTTGTGTTAATGGAATTTTTTGGCCTTTATGTTGTAAATGGTGTGATGTGGCCTCTTGTTATCCAAACAACCTTTTTGAGGAAGACTAGTTTGTTGACAATGTGTCATTTGTGGCCTTGATTTGTAACAACTAATTGTTGGATTACGGGGGGGGGGGGGGGGGTGAATCAATAATCCTTGATTCTCTGTACCTTAAAAAAAATTCTCCAATTAACTCGGTCAGACACAATTCAACATTTACCAACAATAGTAAATAAACTTTAACAATCTCCAAATCAATCACATAAACCATTCAACACATATAACACCAGTATTTAACGTGGAAACCCATCTTTGGGAAAAACCATTGTGGGAATTTTCACCCACTAAAGAAAATACTCTTTTGAAGTATGCTCAGTTAAGAGCCAAGCTTGTTAAAGATTATAATACACACTGCTAGGTGTGACCCTTTCAAGGGATTTACCTCAGATCTATTAGGATCTTCACCCTGTTAGGAGTGGTTTAGTTAAAAGGCTTCAAACACTCTTTAGAATGTTACCTTTTTCAAGGATTTTATAATAATACTCACTTGGTTAAGAGATTTCTCTGTTACAAATATTAATAAGAAAAAATAAATAGTTTGGCTAGTAAACCCACAACTATCTTTGCATAGTCAGATCCTTTGTGTGCTCTTCTATTTTCACTTCAATCCTTCACTTTCCACTAGCTTCAACACTTCATCAAATCCTGCATTTTGACTCAGAATCTATCTTTTCCTTCTTCACTGCATCAGTCAGTGACTTATCAACTCTCCAATTTTGCCAGCCATTTGTTCATACAAATTCATCTTTTCTATAGACATTTTTTGCCGCTTAATCTCCTCTATTATGTTTTCCTTTGATTAATCTTAGCCGTCCAATTCATTTTACAAACTTATTCATTAAATCTGGATCTCGATAACACGTTTTACCTTCACCTAGGAACTTAAATTTTCTTGAAACTTGTTCCTTCTCTTTTTACCATTTAGATCTAAGCCATAGATCATCACCATGAATTTTCCTGATTGTAGATCTCTTAACTAACTTTCCTTATCATCATAAACATCCAGCTCATCATAGCTAATCTTTAAATGTCGTTCTAATCCTTGTATTTAATTTATGTTCCTTGCTCGGTGGATAAATCTAAATTTTAGTTAACTTTTCTTAGTGTCTAAAACTTTCAGCTCGGTATCTTGCGTTTCTTTTCCTTTACCAAAATATACTCTCTTTTACCGAATTACCTTTTTCTCTTTACTGAATGACTTTTCCTTCTCGGTGGCGGTGGCCAAATTTTTTTATTTTATCGACTAGACTAATCTTCATTACCATTCTTTACTGACTTGATATAATCAAATGTTAGGTAGAAAACAATTATATCAACATAACCTTAGCATTGTCTGATATGTATTAGTTGCCCATTTAAGTTCTTCATCTTCATAACATCTTACTTCTTCTTCTCCTTAACTCATTCACACTTATATCATACTCTGAATGATATGGCAACACAATATAAATCAGATATCAATTGCTTGACATCAATGACAAGATAATAATTAATCTAACCTTTCTATAACTATCTTGTATTCTTCTGATTCTTGGTTGGTCTTCATCATCATCACCATCAGTTATAGTAACACCAACACCTTTGTTAATGTGTTGTTGATCTCTTGATAGCCTCTGGGTTGTGGTGGTGTAAGAGTCAACCCCCTTGTTTGGCTACTTAACTTAATAAAAAATAACTACCCTTGTAGAATCTTAGTTATCATAGAATTTTGATGATTCTATTATATATTTTCACATCCACCATATTTAAAATAGGTCATATTTTCTTGTTCTTATAAGTCATTTCATAACAAAAAAATGTGTTGCATAATAACTAACTCATATTATTACAAACTACTTGAAGTAGAAATAATAGAAATTTATGTCAATAATTAAATTTTACTTTTTACAATAGCTTGAAATTTACCTATTCTTTTTACTTTCAGTACTTTTGCCATTTATGAGTTAGTGTAATTTTATATCCTTTGTTAGTTATGAACATTTATCAATGTCAAACAAATATATTATAAAACTTGGGAACCCACATGTCAATGCCAAGCAAAAATAGAATTTTTAAGTATTCTCTGTACTTAGAGGATTAAAACATAGTTGTCTCATTTGGACAAGTTTAATTGAGATGCAAATTTATAATATAAATTTACATGCCAAAAATACTTTTGAGTGGGACAAGGAGTTAAACTTGATATTTGAGTTACAAGAGGTCATGTCGAGGTTGGAAAGCAAGAACAAGGACACACCTTCAAAAATAGAGAGGTTGACGGGATTGTTATTTAGAGGTTGAGTTTCGATGGCCTCTCAGAAAAGAAAGATGAAAAGTTATAAAAACTAGTTTGGATTGTAAGCTGACCTTGATGTTGCTTATGTGAGACATATTAGAAAGCTTGAACTAAACTGTATTAACTATGAGCTCCACCATTAGATACAAATGTACCTTTTAATTAATTTTTAAGAGATCATTTAACCAAATATGGATAATTAGTAGAATTGAAATTTTATTCTCAAACTAATATATGAATATAATGTGTACATATAATAACACAAAATCAATATTTGTCATCTACATTAACTATAATGAAAATCATAACAATTATAAATAGTTTTTTTTCAAAAAAGACGTCTCCTTTAATGACACAAGTAACTTTTATGTTAATTTAAAGGACTGCGGTGACTACACCCCTAGTTTTCAATGACACTACAAACATATATAACATGGTAAAAAATCATATAATTATATAATTTTCATAACTTAAAAAAAGTGTGGTATGATTGATCTTTTAAAACAATAGAATTGTATTAAGTGAAAACTAGATCAAAGAGAAGACATAAAATTATCTTTCCATTCAACATAGGCTAATAGATTATGTGATAAATAACCCATATTGATATTTTTAGAATATTAATATTAGAAGATATCATCAAAACTTTACAAGAAGAAAAATGTACAATTAGCTAGTTTGTTTTAGTTCTTGTTTGTATCAATTATTATAAAATTCTTACCATACACTAATAATAAGGATACAAATTTAGAACACTCTCTAGTGAACTTTAAGATAACTAGGGGAAGAGCACCGGTTACCGCCCATGTTCCAAAAATTTAAAAATTAAATAAGTTGTGCAACTTTGTTGGTACCAATATTACACGATTATTGAGGCATCTGTGCGTAAGTATTGGATCAATCATGCAATTCTTTTTTGTTCTCAAAGCAAACGGGTAATGGGGCAATAAGGAACATGTTTCAGACAACACTTTGAAATGACCACTTTACAACCATTTCACGTTCAACAAATTCTAAAATGTTCATCTTTACTACCTAGAAGCCATAACAATAGCTATAAGCAAAAGCAACCAAATTTTAAAAAAAAAATCTGATGTATCGTTTAGAAACTTAGAATGTGAAATTAGCTATAACGAATACTGGTACTCTTCCCCTAAACCTTTTCTTTTCTTCGGTAAAAGAAAAAATTATGATTTTACAAATTAACATTGTAGAAAAATGTACTACTTCCATAAACCACTCCCAATAAATTTGATTGATATTTAACTACCAATAACTTTATAAACTATCATATAATCAAACTATAGTCAAACAAGAAAACATTTATTACTCTTTTATAACATTTTTTATTAAATCAATCAATTTTTTTTCAAAAAAGTGGTAATTTGATAACCCTTAAGTTATCCAGAGGGGGTTTCCAACCACTCCTTTGGCATGGCATCCTAAAATAAATGGAATATACTCTAATTTCCCAATCAGTCTAACTACTTCTCACCAATTGACTAGTCATGGTTACATCATAGCAGATTTGAATCTATTTAATTCTTTTGCTTTTTTATTTTTTATAATAAAAAGTCATACTCCCCTGACCAAGTGTATTTTTCCGTTTAGTGATGCTCAAAGGGACGTTTGCGTGGATGCTAAAAATGACGTAAGATGAACGTATTATAGCTTATGATTGCTTAAAAAAACTACGAAAAGAGACAACAAAAAATGCGTTTTGCCGACAACTAACAGACATAATGAAAGTACACATTTTCATGTCAAAAGTGACAGAATGGTGGCCCCTCTTCATGCCTAACCATTGTCTCCTAGTACGACTTTGCAAATTATTTTACTATAGTTTAAAAATCATTGGGTGGGAATTAAATTTTTCTTTTTATTTTTTAAAGGTGGTGGCAAGGTTTGAGTTGATAATTAATTCACATTGTTACTTTCTATTATTTTTCCACATTAAAAAAATCTTAAAATCTTCTTGATATGGTTGATTTCAAGAAGTAAATAAGTGGGGTACGGTTATAGGAATTGGCTTGTTGTGGTTGATATGCCACTTATATCATATAAAATATTAAATAGCTTTGAAGAGTCTTCTAAGTATGATGTAAGCTGTTGGTCTCAAAATTAATTGTAATGTTGATGGGATCTTTTTAATGTTATTTATTTTGACTATAAAATACTTTAGTGAAGCCAATTATTTTCATCATTTTTTTATTACATTCTTTCATTTTTATAATGACATTTTATTTAAAGATTGTCGTCTAACATTATAGAATATATTATTTTTTTAAGAATGGTAAACATTTTTCGAGTCGAAGTTATGATCTCGGGAGGTCACAAATGGGAACCTCATCCTCAACATAATAGTCAACAATAATACCCCATGTGGTTCCAACCTTGGCGACAAAAATAAAAATAAAATCATATTTAAACCATTACACCATGCCAATACCAACTATAAAATGTATTTTCTTATTTGTTATATTGAAACTGATTTTGTTTTGTACGAAATGTGTCTTTTTATTATGACATTGCAGCTATTTCTTAATTATATAATTAGAAAAATTATGTTCAAAATGAGAATAAAGTATCATTTAAATTATTTATTATTATTATGTTGGAGACAATATACATCTGTTATGTTTAAAGACATTAGAATGTGGAATCATGAGAACTCATAAAATATTTAAAAAAATTAATAATAAGAAAAATAATATTTAATAAATGGGAGTGACCTATTATATCTGTTTGCTTCATAGATTATTCAAGAAATATTATATTTGTGCAAATTACTTTAAACTGACTAATTATTACACACCTCACCAGCAAAAATTAGAGGTAAATTATCACTTGTCAATATGTCAATTTTGAGGTTTTCAATTTATAATTTTTTTTCTATTGTAAATGAAATGGATTTCGAGGCATAGGTTCTACCAAAGTCATTTTGGGCACAATCCTCACCTCATCTCTTATGGTGTTGAGAGTCTTACACTCAACAAGGCTTGATCCCTTGGAGATTCATTTAAAAGTATTCAACTTCGTTAATACACAAAAAACTATTTGATATTTTTTTCATAAAATATCTAAATAAATTTATCATAACAAATATTAAATAGTAGTATTTTTACGTACTAAATCACCTATGTAATAGTTGTTATAATTTTCTATATGTTCTTGAAATAATGGAAATAGAAAAAATGGGAAAACATATCCTTAATGTTAGTGTAAAAAGGATATTTCCCAATTGGGTCTTAGTTGGAACCTATTCACGTGTTAACTTTACTTAGGACCTAGGTTAAATTTAAGTTAGTCGTCATAAAGTTATATTATGCAACTTATTATTTAGATATTGTTTATAGGATCATGTTAGTTATCCTAGGTGGCATTCTAGAAGATGGCTTATAATGGATCCATGTCTCATAATTTACTTATAGACTTTAAGCATTTAATATTTGCATAGTGCATTTAATGTTTGTATCAAGGGTAGTTGTAATCATATCTTATCATATTACTACCTATATAAGCACAACTCATTTATACATTGTATCATATCAACTTAATCAATTTCAATCTCATTGTTCATCCAAGCTCATAATGGAACATACTCTTATGGAAGACATCATTCCAACATGGTTTTAGAACTATGTCATTGTCAACCACTTCTCGTATTGAAGAATTGAGCTATTTCTAGATAGAAATTTTCATTGCAAGTTGATTTTGGAGAGAATATAAGCTCACCATTGAGTCCAAGGCATTGAAGAAAGTTGGTTTTGGATTTTGATTCAAGTTTACAATGTTTTGAAGAAGGGCTAGTTGTCAATTCTTGGAGGAGCTAATCATCTAGAGCACACTATGCCAAATCCGACCCTACCATTACATTTAGCAAACTCAAAAACCCCATAAAGACCTATCAAATTGTCAATTTTCAATACTTTTTAAAGAGGCCATAATATTGGAGTACGAAGAAGACTGTGTAGGGGGGTGCTGGGGTGTGAATCAATGTTCTATAATGAAAAACCTATTATCAATCAATGATGGTTATAGACTAAAACTTAAACATCGTATAGACATCACTCAAATAAATGATGCAAAAAGATCAACTTCAAAAGATCAATAATGCTCATGCAATATCAAATGACACTTTTTTTCATCAGTGGAAAACCCTCATAGAGATGAAAAACCACTCAAAAAATACCTCATTGGCTTATAAATCAAATGACTGTTTACATAACCTCATTGGCTTCTTATTTTCTCATTGAGAGATAAATGTGCCTTGTTGTAAAATGATAAATGTCTCACTAACAATCAAGAATGCCTCATTGGCATATCAATGTAACAAAATGAAATCAAATAGACAAAATATGTAATTTGCTCCATATTATATCACCTTTATGAATATCGCATTAGCCTTGAGATTCAGGATTACATGCAATCACAACATGTATACAACATAATAGTTCAAAAAATATGAGGTATACATACCATGCTTTCAACATAAATATCAGAGGGATACAACATATACAATTGCTTTTCAACAAGATAATGAACCTCCAAAGATATAGGTCTATATAGAATATGTAGAATGCTTCAATAATTTCCTTCAAGATCTTATTTGAACAAACCCTTCCAAAATGTTCCTTAATCAAAACCCTCTATCTTTCACATAGTTCCCATATCTACTAAAAAAAATGAAAATACTCTTTCTTTTCACGTATATCCCACACTCTATTTTTGAATAATGAAAACCCTCTCTTTATTACAAATTGTGTTATCAATTAAAGAGGTGAGAGAAAAGAAAAACTGCTATAACAAATTAATTATCCTCAAATTGAACAATGAATCAAAACTATCACCAAACTGTTAAGAGTGCTATTTTAAATGCCCAAAAAATAACAAACTAAAACATTGCTAACCATAGAATAGAAGACTTTTCTCTATTACTAAAAAATTCACCAACCAACCACAATAAAAACCATTCAAAACACAAAACCAAAATCGTATTACCAGTTCTAAAGTGAGTAGTTTGAATAACCACCACATTATCAGCTCCAAGTCCATTGTCGATCTCCGCACTCAAAAAGGTCTCCAAAATAAACTACTATAACTGCAAGTGCCCATTCCTTAACCTCATGATTATGGTTTCAAAAAGGAAACCAAAACCATCATAATGCCTTTCAAAAAGAGACCCCCATGTCTATTACTTAATCAATATCTTTGACCAAGGTCATTTACATGTAATGATAATATCTGCAGTTTGCATTTGTGAGCTAATAAGATTTCAACCTTAATGTCTTCGATACCAAAGACAAACAATGATGTAAATGCCTTTTGAAGTCAATATATCATTTTTCACCTTTAATATAATTGATGTCAAAATAATCAATCAAAAAACCTATTCTTTTTTCCATGTGTATTATGTCAAGGTCAAAAAAGGGCAATGTAATTGAACTCATGTATGTCATGATTGCATAATATACCAAACCATATTTTTCTATAAGGATCAAGATCATCACTATATGATATTTGATCAATTAAGTATGCTTTTATATAACTCAAATCATAATTTGATACTTATCAACCTTGTATTCAATAGATTATTAACAACTTATATATTTTGTTTATGATTAGACATTAATGGCTTATCAATGAATTTGTTGATAAGATATTAAATTATTATTTGAAACACAGGTATATAAGAGATTAATATCTATTGTAAAACTAGATACATAATGTATTAAATAAAAATAATGAATATCAAATATGAATGAAGAAAGGATAACATATCAATCATATCAAAATGTATGATAGACAAATGTAAGATCAAATGTCCAATATATTTGTCCACAAATTTTTCACTGAATGATATCATCAAATAGTGATGGAATGATGAACAACCCAATCAAATACATTACTTAGAAACAGTGTAATCAAATAGACTTGTATAATGAAAGAATCACTATGAATAAATAGACGTTCCATATACCTGAAACACTACCATATGTAACACTATTAAGTATCAAACATCAGTGACCTGTCACCAAGATCTATAATGGAGCAGTATAAGAATGAAGTAAACCAAGTATGAAAGTGTATGTCGACCAAATTTCACTGTAAGAGATAAGTATAAGTCAATCATATATGTCATCCATGATCATTGTCAATTAAGTAGCAAGATCACTTTGATATCAATCAAAGTTCATGCCTACCAAACTAAGTCAATCAATCAAATATACCTATTTATACCATCACTACACATGCCAAACCAAGTGTACCTATCCCAACTAGTGTACTTGTCCATTTATTTATGACTTTGACATCAAGGGAAACAACTGAGAGGGCAATCAACTCCCCCTTTTTCCTTGATGGCAGAATACAAATCTATTCTCCCCCATTTTGCATCAATGGTAAAGAGAAAAAATGTGAAATACCTCAAATGAAGATTGCAAGTGGATGCACAAAAAAATTACATCATATAATCATGTCCATAAGCACAAAGAGAATAACATAGAGATGTTATATATTAGAACTTATATCATAAACGGAAACAACTGAATGTTAAAACAAAATGTCCATTGTATCATGTAAATCTAAAATACAAGAAGATCAAACCTAACCCAAAATGTGCAAGATAGCAACTGAAACAAAGATCAAAGATAAATGATAAGCATGAATATCTCCCCTTGAATCATTTCACAAATTGAACTAGTGAAGGGAATGAAAGGAGAGAACACCAAGTTTCTCCCTTAAAGCTTAAAAAATGGCCTTGGGTAATATCTTAGTAAAAATATCGGCCAACAGTTTACCTGATGCCACATAGTCCAAAGTAACCTCATTTGACAATACCTTTCCTTGATAAAATGATACGTGATGACAATATGTTTATATGTGGGATGCATGAAAATATTTTTTGAGATATTTATAGTGATTGTGTTGTCACACAAAATGTGTACAGGTTTAGATACTTCAACTTGTATATTTTTTAAAGTTTGAACCATTCCTAAAGACCTAAGTATAGCAAGTAGAGGCAACAATGTACTTTACTTCAGTAGTTGACAATGAAATAGAATCTCGCTTCTTGTTTTTCCATGCTACCAATCTACCACCTAAGAAAAATGCACCTCTCAAAGTAATTGTTCTATCATCAATGCATCCCACCCAATCAACATCAAAATGGGCAAGTAAAGTAATCATCATGTTTTGGGTATCATAAACCATAATCAATCGTACCATTTATATATCTAAGTATTCTTTTTAATGCATTAAGATGATATTTTTTAGGGATGACTAAAATATTTCTACCAAACATACAAAATGCATTATATCATGCCTTGTAGCAGTCAGATATAGAAGACGACCTATATTATAGATCTAAACATAATGTTATCTATATCAGGTAAATAACTTTCTTGACTTAATTTGTAGCTAACTTCCATAGGTGTTCCAACTGGTTTACTTTCATCCATTTATAATCTTTTGAGAATCTCTTTAGCATAATTTATTTGAGAAATAAATATTTCCCTTTTCAAATTGAAAAACTTGTAGTACCAGAAAGAAATATAGTTCTCCTAGCATGGACATTTCAAACTTATATTGCATAATACATAGAAAATTGGAGCACATGTTAGCATTATTGCTTCAAAAATTTATATCATCGACATAGACAACAACTAGAATAATATTATCACCTTTGATTTTATAATACAAGTTTCGATCAACACAACCTTTTGTAAAATATTGATCATGTAAGTGCTTATCCAATTTAGAATACCATGTCATGGGTGCTTGTTTTAAGCCATACAAATCCTTTTTTAGTCTATAGACATGATCTTCTTTACTCCTACATTTAAAACCTTTAGGTTATTCCATATAAACCTCATCTTCAAGGTCACCATTTAGAAAAGCTATTGTAACATCCATTTGAAACACTTTGATTTTTTTAATAAACAAAGAAGGCTAGGAAAATCCTTATAGCCTCTAGTCTAGCTACATAAGCAAAGGTTTCATCAAAATCAATACCCTTAATATGAGAGTATCCTTTGCAAACATGGTGTGCCTTATTTCTGACTACTTTACCTTTATCATCTAGTTTATTTCTAAACACCCATTTAGCCCCAATAACATTTTTATCCTTGGGTATAGGAACAAGTTCTTATGTATTGTTTTTCTCTATTTGATCTAATTTCTCTTCCATAGCTTTAGCCAAAAATTCATCTTTCTAACCTCTAGATATGTTTTAGGTTCAAATTATGAAATCAAACACAAATGTACCTGATCACTTGCATTTGCATTTTTTCTTCTGGTTTGGACACCAACAATTGTATCCCCAATAATCTTCTCTCAATGATGATTCTTTGTATGGTTTTTGAAAATATCTTAGGAATTGATCCTTCATGTCTTTCAAGAGTATTTTTCTGTTCTTCCTCTTCTTTTTTTGATTTTTCTTAAACTTTTGGTGGATGAACTTCTTCATTAATATATTTTTTTTGTTCATAGGGATAAAACATCTCATCAATTTTGACATTAATACTTTTAAGTACTCTTTTTAATCTTTTATTATAGCATTTATAGGATTTTCTATGAATAGAGTAGCCTAAGAAAATACCTTCATCACAACGAGTCTCAAAACTTCCTAAACATCATCATCTCTTTTGATAAAGCATTTACTACCAATTTTTTTGAAAAACCCAACATTTGCATATTTTTCATACCACAGTTCATAAGGAGTATATTTGGTTTTAACTCTTAACTAAACTTTGTTCAGTATATAAATAGTAGTTGCTTCTTTCCACTAAACATTAGGTAGTTTTGCATCTTGAAGCATTGTTCTTGCCATTTCTTTAACAATTTTTTTTCCCTCTCTGCTACACCATTTTGTTGTGGTGTTTGTGAGGCTAAATATTGCCTTTTAATATTATATTTTTCACAATAATCCACAAACTCTTGTGAAGTTTATTCTCCACCTTTATCTGATCTAAGATATTTAATCTTCGGATCATATTCTTTTTCAACAATTTTTCTAAATATTTTAAACCTTTCAAAAGATTTTGATTTATGTTTTAGAAAAGTTAGCTAGGTCATTTTGTTATAATCGTCAATAAAAAGCATAAAATATCTTTCATGGTTCAAAGATTTTGTCCTAGTAGGACCACATAATTTAGAACGAATAAGTTGTAAAGGCTTAGTAAAGGAATATTTTTTTGATTTAAAACTGACCTTAGTCTATTTTCCTTCTTGACATTATTTGGACATGTTGTTTCTTGGATTATAAATAATTGGCATATTTCTAACATTTTGATTCTTACTAATTTTGATAAAATTATCATAATTAATATGCCCAAGTCTTATATGCAAAAGTTTTTTTCTTCAACTTGACTCATGAAGAAAATATTTCCTTCTTTAACATTGTTTGTGGATTCATGAAGATTATAAATGTTTGCGTTAGTTCTAAAGAAAACTGCAATAATATTTCCATTCCTTTTACATATTTCATAAATTCAAACCTCCTACATAGTAGGCATCATGAATAGGAGTATTATTATCCAAGAGTATAGTGCCTTTTACTTTTATTAAAATACATTGATCATTTCCAAATCTAACTGATTTTCCAATGAAATCTTCAAGATTAACAAACTTTCTCTTACCACTAGTCATCTGGTGAGAGAACCCACTATCAACAACCCAAAAATCTCTCTTCTGGGCATGTAGAACAATTTGGACAACCATAGCTTCAGCCTCTGGTTTCCAAATTAACATAGTTTTATCAGTTCTAGAAGATATCTTGTGATATCTACTAGTTTTATTTTGTTGGAAGACAAATCTGCAAAATTTGCAATGTGCCCCAAATTCCCACAATTATACCATACTTCAATTTATTCAATAAATTAAAAAGACTTCCACTAGAAAAACTAGGCCCTCTTCTAATCATAACCTTGCATTTATTTGTCTTGTGTCCAAATTGACTACAGATAAAGAAGTGACCCAAAAAATGTAGGTTATGATAAAAAAAAAATTTACTCTATTTGTCAATGAATCTATCTTTTACACTATCAACATAATTGTTAGTACTATGACATTGTTCTTCTAGGCTAGGATTGTCTTTTTGTCTTGAGATTTCTGCCAAATCATCACTATTAAGCTTTTTACTTTAAAGAATCAATATTTTCTTCAAGTATAAGATACTCCTCTTTGCATTTCAATTTTTCTTCTGTTGCCATAAAAAATATTATTTTCTACAAGTTAGAGTTTTTGATCTGCAGTTTTATTTTCCTATTTACTAATTTTGTGAACTATCTTTTTGACATCCTTTTGATCTTGACTAGTTTGAACAATGAATTCCCTTTTGAGTTTCTTTATTTCACTAAGATCACATTTTAGCTCACCCATGAAATCAATTTCAAAGTATGATTTAACAACATGATCAAGACAACGTTCAAAAACCATGACTAGTACTCCACTGCTAGGAATTCCCCAAGTTGATTGGACTTATAGAAAGGGGTGTGACTTTGATACCACTTGTTGGATTACAGAGAACACTAAGAGAGGGGGAGGGGTGAATTAGTGTTCTATAATGAAAAACTTATTTTTCAATCAAAGATTATTATAGATTCAAACTTAAACAATGTATATAAATCACTCAAAGAAATAATGGAAACAGATCAACTTAACAAGATCGTTAGTTCTCGTGCAAGATAAAATGACACAATGCTTTTTTATAAGTGGAAAACCCCCATATGGATGAAAAAACACTTCAAAAATGCCTCATTGGAAACCAAGAATGACTCACAGGTAGATCAATGTAACAAATTGAAATAAAATAGATAGAATATGTAATATGTTCCATATCATATCACCTTCCTAAATATCTCATTAGCCTTGAGATTCAGGATTACATGCAATCACAAAATGTATACGAAATAATGGATTAAAACATCATGAGGTATACATACCATGCTTTCAACATAAATATCAAAAGGATACAACATATATGTAACTACTTGTCAACAAGATAATGAATCTTCAAAGATATAGGTCTATGCAAAGTATGCGAAGTGCTTCAACAATTTCCTTTAAGCTCTTATTTTATCAAACCCTTGCAAAGTGTTCCTTTGAAAATAAAAATCTCTTAATTTCACATAGTTCCCATATCTCCTAAAAAATGAAAATCATATTTCTTTTCACACAAATCCCACACTCTATTTTTTCAAAAAAGAAAACCCTCTTTTTATAAAAAATTATATTATTGTTACTCAAAAATACAACATACAATACAATAAGCATAAGTAGGAAAAGGTTGCATTTGTTTGTCTAATTAACACTACCTTGCAGGTTTTGTTAATTTACATGTCGTTATTGCATTCATTCTAGATGTCATTATTGTACTCTAAGTATTGATCAAGTGTTGCAAAATTCAAAATTTATCAATGATCATTACATTGTGCATTCATACTAAATGTAGTATACAAATGTCATTTCTTGTCTCATATTTCAATTCAATATTTAGAGTACATTGCAGAATTGAAAAGAAAGATTGAAGTATGGAATAGGGGTCCCATGCATTGCCTTGTCTTGTCTTTGAGTCTGCTGGTTGTTTGCTATGTATATGCATTTAGGTCTCCATCTTTCGAGTCTCCATCTACATCTAAGTCTTCAAGGTCTCCATCTGTATGAAAGAAAGAAAAATGATTAGGTCCTGATGGATCTAAGCAATACATGAGAATCAAATAACATACTGTAGCAATCAAGTTTTCAATACTACATCAATCTGGAAAATTAAATGAAATAAGGAAATGTACATTGACACTCACTGCAAGGTAGTGTTAAAGGGACTTTTTTCATCCATGAAACCTTTTACTACTAATGATCATTGTGGTGTATGTTGTCCTTTTTATTAACCAGGTGTCTGAATTAAAGGGACTTAGTATGTTTCCAAACTGAGAAACCTTTTTCAGATAATGTATTTCATAATGATGTTATTTGAGAGCTTAACATATTATCTTGCAGATAACAGCTAACTGGTGTTCATATTCAGTTATTGTCAAAGATGTAGATCAAGCTGGTTTGAGTACAAAAGAATGTTACAAGAAATGCCAACAATTGCCAACTTTCCAGTTTAAGATACAAATGGTGTTGCATAAATACTGGTACAAATATGTCCTTACTGTTCCTAAGTATATTTTCAAATCATAAACATGTTTGTTGCTGAATACAGAAGAGTGCTTCAAGATTAAGCTATAAAATCATAAAGTGTTTACAGTTTTTTTTTATTGAGTGTCACAAACCCGTGTTCGAACCTCATTAGTTAAACATTCTAATGTTTTTGGATGTCACGAGCCCGTGCTCAAACTTCATTAACAATAAATAAACATTTTCATCTTTTTGTACTTATCATGTTAAGTGCAGATTCAACATCAATGTGAATTATTTACAGTGGACAAAGCTACAGGATGCAAGCTGAACATAAATGAAAAACATGTACAAACTGGAACAGAGTATGTGTAACTAGCAGAAGAATATCATAAAGGACAGAGTACTTATCTACTATGGAAATAAGAAAGTGTGTTGAGCATCTCTCATTCATAATCACCTTCTAAGGTTTGCGAAGGTTATGAGTGGAAGATGTAATGGTTTTCTATTTTAACAGATTATATCTTTAAAACATCTTTCACTCATAACCTTGCAACTTTAGTGAGTCATTAAGAGGTGTTTTCATGGTTCCCTGGAGCAACTATTCAGCATAGCCGAACTCATCATGTATGAATTGTAAAGTAGAGAGTTCATCAACTCATCATGTTTATAGCTGTTAATTACACAAGGTTTTATTCATGTCAGCAAAAGAGAGTCAACAATTTGGGTGCTCTATGTTATCATAGAATATGCTAAGGCTAATGCTAAAATTGATAAAGATGTAGTTGACAAGAATTCAAAGTTTCATTAATTGAGAAGTGTGTTGCTATGACAATTTTAGAAAATGACTACAAATTGCTTACTAGTATTCCAATTATTAAGATGTAAAGGGATTATTTTCCTTTTAAGTAACTGTTGAACTTGTTTATAAACTAGTAATCGTCATGGTTTCAAAAGAATAATGAAATTACAATAGTAAAATAGTGTCTGTTATTGTTTTATAAGCAAGTAACTTTCGAACCCATATAGCAAAAGGAGATCGAATGTTTGACTGTTACTAATAATGTAGTTGACATTATTATCATTATTAGTAACAGTAAAAAAATCAAGATTGACATCATTGGTCATAGTGAAAGCCGCGGTTTATACCAATAGTGACTGTTGGAATCAAATGTTAGCCATGGTTTATACTAACAATGAGCTCAAAGAAAGTTCAACAGAGAATGGAAAACAACAGATATAATAACAGTGAATGCCAAGTTATAAACCTAGCTTGCGGGTAGACACCAGTCATCATTACCAACAGTGACTGTTGGGTGAATCAAAGCCTTGGTCTATAACAACAGTGAGTTCAAAATAAAGGCACAGAGAATATCAATGAAGGCAATGACACTTCAAACCCGCAGATGATGGTAAGTCATAAACCCATCTCGAGTGATAAACAATCACAGCATGGTGAACTCACGACATGATAACAGTCACAGTATGGTAAGATAAAAAACAATGAGTACCACATATGGCATGTGAAGTTCAGTGAACAAAGTTTGGGTTCATAAAACTTTCAAACCCGCATGTACAAAATAACAAAGAATCAACAATGAGTTCAACAAAAGAGAACCTTCAGTAATGCATGGAGCCGTATTGAATCAAACCCATATAAAAATGGGGAACAACAAATATAATGCATGAAGCCATGAAGCCACAGTGAGAAGCCATAGCAGAAGAAGATGAAAGCTAAGGAACAGTTCAAACAGAGATGCAAAACAATGGATGCCATAAAGCATGATATGGGCTCGAGTTCAATAAAAGAGAACCTTCAGTAATGCAAAGTAAAGGAATGAAACAACAAGTTCGACTATTGAAAACAAAGATACAACTATAACTCATTAACTATGAGTATATCAAAAGCAACAGTAGAACAAATAGTTAACAAGGAGAAACGCATGCTTATTCTTTGTATTCCATTGCAAAAGAATCAACAGGGAATTCAAAGATAACTTATAGTTCACTGATGGAAAGATGGAGAAATGTCAAGTTCTATCAAAGATGCACACAAAGAAGTAGCAGATGAAGGCTCGACTCCAGTAGCAGTCAAAGTTTATCACAGTCAAAGCTGAGCTCCTTCATAGTTATAGGAAGCTTAGGGTTTCATTTCCCTGAGTTTTCTCTGAGAAGCTTCAAGAGAACAAACACAAATGTCAAGAAAATGGAATAACTATTTTGGATTCCGCCAAGCAGAGAGTGCATTCAATGCATGACAATGCCAGCTCTAGCCTCAAAAATTGAACATGCCACCTTTCATGCTTATCCTCATGAGTTCTTTCAAAAGCATTGCAAGTGGATTGAGGGTCATGTTTATTTCTCCACTTTGCAATAGTTTGCACTTAGATTTTTATCTAAGTTAGGAAATAAGAGTTAGGGTTTAGGGGTTGTGCAATTAGTATTAAGTTTTATTTAATATTAATCCCTTGTATAGTTTTTGGCATATTTTATTTGTTAAAGGATTAATTCCTTATATTTTTAGGCCAAGAATTTAGGAAGAGAGGTATGTTTGAGGAACTCAATGTAGTGACATATTTGAAGGCACACTTTTAGGCTAAGATTGAGGAGCTTAGATTTTGGAGTTGGAGGCTACAGCTGATTATAACATTGATTTTTGATGATCAATTAGGGGGTTGTAGAGTTTGGAGAGAGGGTATTTTAGTGAACATATCATTCCTAGGTGCTTTGAAGGCCATTTTTGTAATCATCTTGTCAGATTTTTGAAGAAATGAACCAGATTCTTTGACTCCCATTTTGTGTACTTGTTTTTTCAATATCGAATCCTGTTTCATCTTTTCTAGCAAGTGTTAAATTGGTTATTATTTGAAGGAAGTGAATGAAATTTTGTTCCTTCTCAAGAAAATTAGCTGCCCCTAAGCCTTGCATGAGAAATGTATGTTGTTAATTCTCCAAGCCATTTGTGGTAGAACCTTGATAGCATGAATTTGTTAACCTATACGTTGAACAATGATTCAGATTGTTAAAGTATTCATTTACGAGTCAAGATTGAAATTCATCTTTTTGAGAAGTCTGAATTATTCATTGGTGTATCACCCTAATATTTTTTAGTTATAGTATTCTTTTCCTTTTTCCCAGCAATTTGTAGATCAGGAAAGTGATATTCCATATTTAATAGGAACCGGCCTAGAATTCAGAGATTTCTCTTCATTCATAGTCTACCCATAGCTAGGAGAGGTTTCCATTGTTGGGATAGAATTGTTGTTAGCCTTAATATCTGATGTAAGGTAACAATTCTAAGCCTGAACAATTTTTGGCACGCCCGGTGGGACAATGAACTGCTTCTCAGTTCTGAGCTGTTAGATTTATGATTGTTTCAAGTTTCATTTGCAGCTCTAAGTGTGATTTTTAATGAGCAAAACTCCAACAAGATCAAATAAGGAAGGTTTTGTGTATCAAGATTTACAGCCAAACAGAAGGGGAGGAAGATCATCTAGAGGTGGAAGAACATTGCATGATCCAAGAGGTACTTCTTTGAATTGAAATTTCTCATCCTTTGATAATCCTATTTTTGAAAAACAAGCTGCAAATTCAGAAGAACTAGAAGTTATCATAGAGGAGCTTAATCTTCCTGAGGATCTAGAGGTTCTTAATCATTCCAGATTAGAATTCCCAAGCATTGAAAATTTATCTATAGATAATTATGTTCTTAGAGCTGGATGCACCTTAAAATGGTCGCCTAGACTTTGGGCCCCCATTCAACAATCTATCAAATCCTTGAATCAATATTTCCAAAAATTAACATTTTCAGCTCAATATCAATTTCCTTGATCAAATCCTATTTTGTCATTTTTGATTATTTGCCTTGGGCTAACCATTTTATCCTAAAGTCTTTATTTATTTAAAATTAATTTCCTCCCCTTTTAATAAATAAAAAGCCCCCACTTTTCATCTTATCCTAAGTTGCACAAATAAAGCATTATTCCTATTTTATAAAAAGGGAAAAAGCACTTTTTGTCTCATATGGACACAAAAGTCAACTCTTATTTTCTCATTGGAGGATATTTGTGCACATGGATTGCTCCTCTTTCAAGCTCCACCCTTGATTAAGACTTTTGCCTCTTAATCTCCATGGTCCATTCTTTCCCATTTTCTATAAAAGAAGAGCTCTCTTCCTCATTTGCATATCTCATTTTTTTATGCTAACTTTATGCTGCAGGATTTCTAGGTCACTTTGGAGCTTTTTGAAGATTTAAAGACATTCTTGCATCAAGCTTTTGGAAATCATTGTTGCATCACATCTTAGATTTCTTCATTACTTCATAGTTTAGCTTTCATTTCTTGCATAGTAGTTTCATTCTCATGGCATCCATAGTTTAGATTTCCTCTATGCTATAGATTAATCTCACATAGCTTAATAGGAGGATTTGTAACACTTGCATATTTCCTTTCATAGCTTAGCTTGCATAGCTTACATTTTCATTCATAGTATAGCTTTGCATTGCATTGCATTTTGATTCTTGGAGATATTGACATTCTTGCCCTTGTCTTCATTTGAATCTCTCATTGTGTGGTTGACTAGCAAGGTCATTAGCTTAATAGCTCTAGCTGAGAGCAATCAAATAATCTTGCAACTCCATGCATAGAGAGCTCTAAGTCACTTTCCAAGGTATCCCATTCATGAATTTCCTTGGTTGTAATGACTTAGAGAAGTGCACCATTTTTGTGTGTACATTTCTGGCGCCCACCATGGGGCTTTGAGCCTCATTCTTTGCATTTTTATCAAGTTTTGTATATTTTCAGCATCACTTTTTCATCAATTTTGTGCAAATAGGAGAAACGCTGCTTACGAAAAATTTGTTCACACCTGTGAATATTCTGTTCATGCCTGTGAATATTTTGTTCACACCTGTGAGCATTCTGTTCACACCTGTGAGCATTCTGTTCACGCCTGTGAGCATTCTGTTCACGCCTGTGAGCATTTTGCTTGCACCTGTATGCATTCTGCTTATGCCTGTGTGCATTCTATTATCTCCTGTGCGCATTCTGTTGTCACTTGTGCGCATTCTGTTGTCGCCTGTGCACATTCTACTTACACCTATGCACATCTTGTTGTCCCCTGTGCACATTCTATTGTCGCCTTTGCACATTCTGCTTGCGTCTGTGCACATTCTGTTGTCACCTGTGCACATTTTGTTGTCACCTGTGCACATTCTGCTATCGCCTGTGCTTGAAAGTGGTTGTTTTGAGCTCTTTTTTATTTTTTTGAAAATTTCAGTGTTTTCAGAATCCGTGCACTGGCACCCATTTTTGAGAAATTTTCACAAATGGTATCAAAAATTTAAGTGTGATATATCGTTGGAAAGGTCTTTGCAAGCTTGATTTAACCATGTCGGTTTCATTTTCAAATTTTTTCATTTGATCAGCTATTTTACTTGCATATTAGCTAAATTTTGATGTGCTAACCTTTGTGGGGCTAACAAGTTGTGCTTGTAGGTGCTCTCATTGCTTGGAATTTGCTGAAAGAACGCATGTCAAAGAGGGCTACTAATGGTTTTTGCGGGGCTTCCCTAAGCATAAAAACCAAATCAAGTGCTTGTTTAATTGCTTTCTTTATTGAGTGTGGCATATACTAGTTGTTTCTTTTAGTAGGCACATAATATCTTGTTGTAGGAATTCTTGGGTGGTAGGAGAAGTATTGTCTTCACCCTTGTGGTGAACCAAAAAATCTTGACCCATCTTTGGATTTTCAAAGTAAGAGGGTAATTGAACTTTGTTTGGTGTGTTTGGGAGAAAGCTTTGAGATAAAGCAGTATGTTCTTCACCCTTGTGGTGAAAAAAAATCCTTGAACCTCATAAGTTGATCCACTTTTTGTTTAGATTTTTAAAATCTTTTAGCGGGCCTGCTCTTGAGCAATCAAGAGGAATGACCCAAGTGGGGACAAGTTTATTGCCGACTATTCTGACCCACTATAAACTCAAGGCTATCAAGGACACAAAACCTTGGTAGACGTAGTGCTTATCTTCGCTTGATGTGAGTACTTGTGGGATTGTGACCATGAGAAAAATATTGAGAAAGAATGCTTAAGGTACTCTTGAGGCCGCGAGGTCCATTACTTGTCACAAGGTAAGGAGTCCCTTTGGGGAGCAAGAGGGGTACTATGAAAGGAAGCCCTTATTAAGAGCCATAGTTAGAAGCCACCTTATTTTAGTCGCTTAGCTTCTTGGTGCAAGGATTGATCCAAGTGGAATAACCCGGATCACCCCAAGATTACTCACCATATGTGTTCCTTTGGTTGTGTCATTGACACTTCCATGACAAAGCCAACATCTATTGTGGGTAACCACTTTGTGTGAGGCAAGGGGACATCAAGTTGTGGGCCAAGTTGATAAGTAATGAGCCTTGACTTTCTAGGATAGATATTGCTTGAAGTGTCTTCGATTGTGTAATATTGGTGTTAACGTTCTTGAACATTCAAACAATCAGTAGTATTCATAGGGTGTTTTTCTATTTTGATATCACAAGTGTTTGTCTTCGCAAGGTTGTTTTTGCCCTTGTTTCAAGTGTTTTAAGATATGTTTGATCCCTTACTGTTTGCAAACCTGTCAAATTTCTGTTGATATTGTGATTGAGATTGAAAACATCAACCCTCAAATTGAAAATTTTGATCAAACAGACCTGAAAATGCACATTTCACACAATTCTAGTCAAGTGTCATACAAACTAGCAATAGTATCACCTGCTTTGAGTAGAAATATCGCATGATAGTTCGTTCCTGCTGGACTATCACCCGACCTGCCTGGACTCTATCACCTGGCTATTGTGAGGTCTATCACCTGGTGAAAGGTGAAGTATCACCTCAGTACGAAGTATCACCTGGTTAGCCTGGAAAGTGTTGCCTGAGAATTTTCTACTATATACCTGGTTTCAGTCGTTTCTCAGTTGCTTTTAGTTGGCTAGGTCTTTAAGAAGGTAACTTATCTTGCTGTTGGAAGCCTATCTTTACTTTGAATTTCTATTTTTATCCCTCTAGGGGTAGTGTCATTTGATTTACCAAGTCACCTCGGGAAGAATTGTCAAGTTAGAAGATTATTCCTACTGAGAAAGTACATCTCTAGAGTTGTTAGTAACATTCTTGGAGAATTTTAGTACTCTTTTTGTCCAAATCATTTCCATTCAAATCCAATTTTAATTATACAATTTGGCTAAGTCCATCCTCCTGGTTCAAACGTGCAAGGATATTGATCCTTTGATTTAAGCACCACTTTGACAGTGTTGGTAACGGCTTTTGCAATTTCTATCTTACCATCTTTTTTTTTGGACATTAGAGAACTTTGATTATCCTAGTTTGGTGTTGACACTTAGAGAGGTCACCTTATCATCAAGAATCCTTTTCTTTCATGTTAGTTACAACAAGGTACCAAGTGAATCAAGGGAAATGACCCTCGGTTGTCTTTAATCAGTTACCCTTAGTTAAGACTCGTCAACAACGAAAGGGAAAAGAGCCCATTTTTTATCAATCTCCTAAGAGTGAGTCTGAGGTTTGTTTTGACCCAAAGAGTAATCCTAGAAAATTGAGTACTTCGGTAGCACCTTTTTCATCGAATATGGATATGAGTTATACCTTGACCAAACAACAAAGAGAAATAATAGATCAATCACTTGATGACATTTTTCAAAGACATAGGAGAAACATGTCATTCAAAGATGGCAATCAACCTGACTCACCTCCTATTAATTCAAGATATCTAGATGCTCATCAACGAGCTGAAAGACATTATGCACAAGCTCATCAAGATGCACGATCACAAGATGAGGACCAAAACAATCAATCTTATGATGCTCATGTGAACGCAGCTAACTTGTTCAACCATTCAAGACCAAGTTCCCTGCTAAAAACAACTTCAAGATATACAAGTGAGAGGCTAAAAAGAATTGAGCAGGAAAAATAGGCTACAAAAAAATGAACGGGCTGCAAAAGAAGAAAAACTTAGGCTTCTAGAAGAGGAACAACGATCCTTGTTGGACATAGAGAGAAAAGCATTCCAAGACGAACAAGATAGGATATTGGCCCAACAACTCAATAATCAATTCAACAACAGGGGTACCAACAGTGGAACCATCTCTCCACCATCTACTCCCTCAGCAACTCCAAGAAGCAGAACAAGGTCAAGGACCCCTTCAAGATCACCTAGTCCTAGAGGAAGAAGGACTTCTTGACATGCACATTATAGGAAAAACACACCTCCTAGACTATCAAGAGATCCCTCCCAACAAGCACATCACGGCTCTCAACATGGAGGAAGTAGTGCCAACTTTGATACTCATGATTTTATGAGAATGCAACAAGAACCACTATTTCAACAATATGTGGAAAAATATGTTGAGAAAAATAAGGATCAATTCTTGGAAAGTCTAATCAATAAGGGTGCAAAAGTCCCATACAACTTTGATGTGGACCAAAAGATCAAGAAGCAAAACCCTTCAACTGATGAGGTGATTAAGCAGATGCAAAAGACTATGGAGAAAATGATGGCTCCAAAGAATACCTTCAACTTGGACTCCATATGTCCCAATCCCATTGACAAGAGTGTGGTTATGGTAGATTTGCCTAGAAAGGTTGAAATCCCCACATATGACAAATATGATGGTAGTGGTGACCCCCATGACCATGTACGATAGTTCTATATCATGAGCTTTGAATTTCATCATGAGGACTCCTACCTTATGAGATTATTCCCGAGGAGCCTTAAAGGCCAAGCTATGGAGTGGTTTACTAACCTTACCCCTCCTGTTAAAACATTCAAAGAACTTGTCCAAAGGTTTGTGCGGCACTTTGCATACAATCTATGAAGGTCGGTCACCATGCTTGATTTGTGCAAGCTAAAACAAAATCAAGGGGAACCCTTTGTGACATTTTTACAAAGGTGGAGATGCTTATGCTCCAAATATTCTAGGACCATCCCTGAGGAAGAAAGGATTGATATAATTGTGAGAAATCTAGTGCCAGAATTAAGATATGAAGTCAAAAAAATGGTTTTTAATTCTTTTGACACTATGGTAGAAACTGCATGTCGCATCGAGGATGTTCTAAAAGAACAAGGTATTTTGGCCAAACAAAGTAACAACAACAATGGCCCAAACAATAACAACAACAATAAGGATAAAAAGAACTCATATTGGAACAAAAATAAGCAAGTAGTCAATGACGAAGTTGTTGACTCACCACAACCTAAGGAACAAGGAGTTCTTAATCTATCCAATGCAGTTCAAGCTATGAAGCTACAGACATCCTTAGATCAACAAGAGCACAAGCCCAAGTATCAAGATAAACCTAAGTCAGGAAAGAGGTAATTCACTAAGCTTGGAGACTCTTATGTAGATATTTTTAAGACCTTGATTGCTCATAATTTGGCACAACCTTAGGATCCTACAAAGTTTCGCATACCAGATCCTAAACCTTATTGGTGGAATGAGAAACCTTACTGTGTATACCACAATGGGATTGGACATGACATTGAAAATTGTTTTAAACTTAAACATCTTGTTCAAGACCTTATTGAGACTAGGAAATTATAGGTTGATGGGTTGACCACAAATGTAGACCACAAGGCCTTTAAGGAGCCCTTGCCTAAGTATGAGAAGGGGGAGACTTCTAAAAACAAGAATGGCAAGGCTGCGATCAATTATACCTATACAACTGTAGAAAATGTCATCAATATGCTTGAAGTTGTGGACAATGATGTCAAAATGATGAGAGGGAAAGATCCCTATGGTTATGATGTAAACTCACCTCCCATATTTGATGAAGGACCCGTTGTTGTGCTTAGGGGTCCTCAATCTCGAAGGTCATCTCAGCCTCTCAATGTTATTACTAGGAGTCAGTCCCAAGGTCCTATTATCATTAGAGGTCCTAATTCTAGCAAATCCAAGCAACCAGTGTCCAAAAGTGTTCTTCCCAAGTCTGTAGTTGGTCCTGATATGAGTTACAACCTTGTTGATTAGTTATAGCGAATGCCAATGTAGATTTTCATTTTTGAGCTCTTAGAATTGTCTCCTAGACATAGGCATGTCCTTGAGGATGCCTTGCGAGCCACTAATGTTCCTAATGACATAGATGTTGATCAATTCCAAAACATGATCAATCACCTTGCTAGCCCTCATTACCTCAAATTTTTAGAAGAGGACGATAAAGCATTAAGTCATCCACACAATTTGGCCCTTCATATCGAGGTCATGATCCACAAAACCCATGTTAGGTGCATGTTAATAGATGGGGGTACTGGGCTTAATATTTTCTCTTTGAGTATATTGAAATCTTTGGGATATTATGAGCAAGTAATTGACACTAGGAAGAAGATCAAAATTAAAGCCTATGATGAAGTAGAGCGAAGCTCTAAGGGATTGGTTGTTCTTCCTGTTAGGATTAGTGTTTTGGAAAAGGAAATTTTGTTCCAGATTTTTGATGCCAAACCTTTGGCATATAATATCTTGTTGGGTAGGCCATGGATTCATGACATGCAAGTGGTGTCGTCTACCTACCACCAATGTGTTAAGTTACCTTACAATGGAGTTGAAGTATGCATACCAGGGGATAGCACATTATTTGTTAATGTGATTACAACTTTTGAATAGAGAGGTTGATAATTTTGATGCTGCTCTTGAGCAGTGTAAGAGTAAGTTTAAGTCCATAGACCTTGGCATGGAAGACTACCAAATGGATTCCTTCACAAAAATGCCAATCTCACCTAGGTCTTATGGAAAACCTTCACCTGAGAGGAAACATTCATCCTCAGCTATGACCTTGTTTGGAAATTTTGTAGAGTCCTTAGTACCTATTCATGAGGAGAAAGAGGAGGTATCAATTAGAGATTGGATTTATAGAGAGGAAAAGTATCAACACAAAGAGAATTTTGCACCATCTCCTAAAACCTATGGGAGAGGGTATACTTTGGTTAAAAACATGGGCTACCCAGGTCATAGCCCTCTCAGTCATAGGTTAGATGCCAAGGCTGAACCACTCAACCATGCTCTTTTTGGTCGTAGGACTAAGTCAATGCTTGGCCTAGGCTTTGATCATGAAAAGAAGACAAGTGTCCCTATCCTAGCTGTGACGGATAGTGATAGTGACTCAGATTATACACCCAATCTTCAAAACCAGATAGACATGATTGATGATTGGGTGCCTTCCACCAATCTCCTTTGGGAGGATTCAGATGATTTAGCAGCTGAAAATATAGACACCAAAGAAGGTGATACCCTTCACAATCTTGAAGCTTCTACATCAAGGCATCTCAAGCCTTCTTGGTGTAAACATCCCAGCAGAGATTTAGAAATAGATTCGCATGAGTTCAAGTGGGACTCTCTTTCAGATGAAACAGTTGATTTGGACATGGATTTTTTCCATACCTATAGTACTCAACCTGATGTGACCAACGAGCCTAGTGTAGGACTAGAGGATTGGACTCCTCGAATTGCCTTAGTGGATGATGCTTCATTTGGTAGGACGAGTCCTAATTCGGGTATCTTAGAAGGAAACTTGACAGATCCTAACTGTGCAATCACCAGAGATAATGCCTTTCGTATCAATAATGTTGCACCGGTCATTGACCTACCCCTTGTAAACCATCATTTGATTGATTGGTCACAACTTTGTCAAGAGCCTCAACTCCTCACTTTTCACAATGACTATGAGATAGCCTGCTACTTGAATGCTCTTGAACCCATAGTCTCTTCCACTAGTGAACCTACAACAAGTATGATGGAGCCGGATATTAAGTACCTTAGTCAAAAAATAAAAGAAATGAAACAAAAGAGAAATGGTTCTGATGGTGAAAACCACTTTGTGGCGGTGTCAGAACCCAAAATAGTAAAAATAAAAGATGTATCCAAAGGTGAAAACCTCTTCGAGGTGCCTAAGGATGGGGTACTTAATAACCTACCGTGTTATTTTCAAGACATGCCATCAGTTCTTATTGAGCCTACACAACCAATAAATTTGAATACGGAAGAGGCTCTGCAAGTGATACATCTAGCTCAGTCTCTGTCAGTGCAAGAAAAAGAGGCATACACAAAGTTCTTACAAAAGAAGAAAATCAATTTTGCTTGGACATATTCAGACATGCCAGGGCTTGACACTAATCTCATTATGCATCACTTATCTATAGCTCCAGGAATTAAACCAGTAAAGAAGAATTTGATGAAAATGCATCCTCACATAGCTCTCCTTGTTAAGGCTGAATTAGAAAAGCTCTTAGAAGCATGATTTATTAGAGCTATCGACTATGCCGAGTGGATCTCAAATATTGTTCCAGTTTCAAAACATGATGGGTCCATTCATGTATGCATAAACTTTAGAGATCTTAACAAATCTTTCCCAAAGGATGACTTTCCACTCCCTAACATAGACATGATAGTGGATATGACTGCGGGCTATGAGATATACTCTTTAATGGATGGTTTTTCCAATTATAACCAAATAAAAATAGCTCCTAAGGATCAAGAAAAGATAGCCTTCACATGTGCATGGGGAACCTATTGTTGGAACATCATGCCATTCAGATTAAAAAATGCAGGAGCCACATACCAAAGAGCTATGACCACAATATTTCATGATATAATGCATAAAAACATGGAGGATTATGTGGATGATACCTTGGCCAAGTCTAAGCAAAGGGATACACACCTAGAAGATTTGGAAGTAATTCTAGATCGAATGGAGTAGTTTCAGTTAAGATTGAATTCGAAAAAGTGTGCATTTGGGGTTACCTCAAGTAAACTTCTAGGATTCATAATTTTAGCCAAAGGAATAGAGGTGGATCCCGAAAAGGTTCAAGCTATATTAGATATGTCATCTCCTAAGAACATTAGTCAAATGAGAAGTCTTCAAGGATGACTCCAATCCATACAGAGGTTTATTTCACAACTTGCAGATAGAGCACAACCATTCAACAAGACATTGCATAAGGGAGCCACATGTGCTTGGAATGAGGATTGCCAAAAGAGCCTAGATCAAATAAAGAAATACTTGGCTAATCCTCCAATTTTAATGCCTCCTATCCTAGGAAAATCATTAATTTTGTACATCTCAGTGATAGAATCTTCCTTGGGGGCATTATTGGCTCAACTTGATGATACTGGGAAGGAAAGAGCCATCTATGACATTAGTCGTACTCTAGTATCTTTTGAGATCAATTATAATAGTATTCAAAAGTCTTGTCTTGCGGTAGTGTTTACTTCCCAAAAGTTGCGACACTACATGCTTGCCCATACTATACATCTTGTTGCAAAAATTGATCCTCTTAAGTATTTGCTTAGTAAGGCTGCTCTCATGGGTAGACTTGCTAAGTGGATGATGGTTTTGTCAAAATTTGATATAGAGTACATTGAGCGTAAGGCTATAAAAGGGCAAGCTATTGCAGATCAACTTGCTGATTTCCCAGTCAAGGATAGCATGCCTATTCAAGTGGAATTCCTAGATGAGCATATCATGTACATGACCATGCGTACTTGGAAAATGTTCTTTGATGGTTCAAATATGCAAAATGGATCAGGAGCTGGAGTATTGTTTATTTCTCCTCATGGGTACAACATACCTAAGTCTTACAAACTTTTGTTTCCATGCACAAATAATATTGTAGAATATGAGGCTCTAACCAATGGACTTAAGATGGCTATAGAGTGGAATATAACAGAGTTACATGTCTTTGGGGATTCACAATTAATTATCAACCAAGTAAATGAAGAGTACCAAACTAACGATGATAAGCTGATACCTTACAAAAAGATGGTTGATTCATTGCAACATTACTTCACATTTGTGACATTTCAACAGATCCCTAGAGCAGAAAACAATTTAGCAGATGATATGGCTACACTAGCTTCACTCCTTCAATTGGAACAATATGAATCAAGATTTGAATTCCTGGTGGAAGAGCTACACCATCCCATCTTTGACTCCTTTGAAAGCCATGTCATTTGTACCTTGGTCACTCATGAGTCTTCCCGTTATGGGGCTATCTATTCATACCTTCGCGATGGCATCATCCTTGAAACATTCAACTGTTCTGAATGTAGAAATCTAATCCACAATGCCTCTCACCACACCCTTATCTCTGGTGATCTGTATAGGAGGGGTTTAGATGGGACACTTCTTAGGTGCTTGGAAAAGGATGAGTTTGATCAAGCATTAGTTGACATTCACGAGGGCATTTGTGGAGGACATTCCAATGGTCTTGCCATGGCCCGAAGGTTGCTTCGGGTGGGGTAGTATTGGCCCACAATACAGATGGATGCTATAGATTTTGCCAAGTCTTTTGAAAAGTGTCAGAAACATGGAAACCTGATTCATGCTCTGGGTAGGGAGCTTATTCCTTCTATTTATCATTGGCCATTTCAGCGCTGGGCCTTTGACCTTGTTGGGCAGATTCATCCCAACTCATCAGGTGGACATAAATTCATTATTATTGCTACTGACTACTTTACCAAATGGGTAGAAGCCATTCCACTGTCTGTTGCTTTAGGAAAGACAATCTCTTTGTTCATATTGAATCACATCATTTGTTAGTTTGGGATACCTTCTGAGATAATCACTGACAATGGAGGTCAGTTCAAAAACAAGCACCTTACACACCTCTGCAAGAAATTCAAGATAAAAAAACATTGGTCCTCCATTTACTTCCCACAAGGAAGTGGACAAGCAGAGGCTTCTAATAAAACCATTCTTAAGATTCTCCATAGAACAGTTCACAAGAATGGTAGGGACTGGCATTTACAGATCAATCCAGCCTTATGGGCTTACAAAACAAGTATACGTACTCCAACAAGGGCTACTCCTTTTACCTTTACCTATGGCACTGAAGCAGTATTACCTTTAGAAGTAGAGATCCCTTCACTTAGAGTCTCTCTCAAAGGTTTGATAACAGATGATGATTATTGTGCCATGAGGTTACAAGACTTAGAACTTCTAGATGAGAAGCACAAGGCCTCATTTGATCGTATGAGAGTGTATCATAAGCGTATGTCAAAGGCATTCAACAAGAAGGTTCATCCTAGAGAGTTTCAAGTAGGTGATCTTTTTTTGCAAGAGAATCCTAAGAACCAACAAAATAGAGAGAAAAAGGGTAAGTTCGAACCTAATTGGCTTGGGCCATATGTCATCATAGTTGCTTTTGGGACAGGTGCTTACTTGTTATTTGATGAATAGGGGGAGTAGCTCCTTGATCCTATCAATATTTTGCACCTCAAGAAGTTCTATCCATGATGCCTATTCAGTCTACGGGCATCCTTTGTACATATTTTATGATCCTGAAAAAATTCCAAAAAAATTCATAAATGAAGTTGAAAAAATCCCAAAAAGCATATAAAGTCTTGAAAAAAGAGCATCCTAGTGAAAATCTAGCAATAGGTGCTTTGATGTCTCATCAAAAAAATAAAAAAGTCAAAAAATTCAAAAAAATAGAAAAAGTGCCTTGGTGAAAACCTGGAAATAGGTGCCTTGGTAGCAAAAATACAAAAAAAGGAAAAAAAATCGAAAAAATTTCCAAGTGGTGAAAACTTGGAAATAGGAACTACTTGAGGCCTTTGCACCCTTGTCTTTTAGCATGCGTCCTCGACACTTAGTCATTCGCCATCATGCCTTGACCTTATTTGACTGGGTTTGGAATTGGTCTTTATTTTTGTCTAGGGGGCATACCTGTTAGCATAGGTCCTTTAGATGCATTTGTCTCTTGGGGCATTTCACAAACAAGTGTTTTTCAACACCACCCCAAACTATGTTTTTCAACACTACCCTAGCGTCAAGTGTTTCTCAACACTTATCAAATGTCTTACCCACCAGTCTAAGTATGATGCGATATCGCTCATTAGAAAATTTGATACTCAAAGTTTGACTCTATGACCAACACACACGCAATTAAACAATCAACTCAATTGAGATATGTTGGCTTTATTTTTCTTTGTGTGTTGTCTATGAGGATTTCTTTGATGAGTGGTCTCTCCCTGATAAGTTTTTAATGATGCATAGCTAGAAGACTGAGGGTATGAGAACATGTTTTATTTCTTTATCTGCTTGTGGGTATATTTCATTGATCCTAACTGTCATGAGCATTTATGCTAGTCTTACTTGACACTAGGGATTGACAAGATATTATAGTTGACTATTTTTTTTATGCGAGTGCATATTTATAGCTACCCTGACTTTCATGTGTCTTGATACAAGCATAATCTCGCCATAACAAACTTAGGTAATCTCACTACACTAGTCATCTTGACCTACATGTCTTTTGTGCCTAGGTGGGATTCCCACAGCTCTATCTGATATAGATCATATTCATATTCACATAGTCATACTAGTGTGTATTGTATGATCTTATGATGCTACCAATAATGCTCGATGATGATAATTAGATGTCTATAAGCATTGTGACCTTTCAAGTCAACCACTTTTCATAGTAGCTTGCATTCCTAGGTTCATGTTAGATTAGTTTTGCATCTTGCATATGGAGAGAGCTCTCCTTCATCTTTCATGGACTTTTCGATCAATTGTGCTCACCTTTTGCTTCTTCCTGATCATGTCTTTCACTTCTTGTCTTTCATATCACATCATTTTCTATCCATTTTTGGGATCGAAATCGAAATCTAAGTTAATCTTGATAGTCAAAATCACATTTCAAATTTTCTCCTTCTTCTGCGTAGCTGGCTGACCTTTTGAGGCCTAATCCTTCGATCTTCGCTAGGGCTTCTTCATTTCTTCACCCCCATCCACTTTCAACCTCCTAGTCTTTCATTCATTTTCATTCATTTCATCTCTCTAAAGTTTGACTTCATTTTTATCCTATATCTTTCCCAGTCAAACTTGGTCAAACTGGGGCATATCTTCACTGCTTACTAGTTATCCTATCACGCTTCATCTTCGATCATGATTTCTAGTGCTTTGATCAAGTTTATCAATTTATTGTTTCTTCTCTACCTAATTTCGATTTTGATTCTGAGGGGGCAGTACCTATTAGCTTTAATCTTTGATTCAACTTTATCATTCAGCTCAGCTTGAGATTCTTATTTTGAGACCTGACTATCACTTAACATCAATGGTGTTGGTCTTGTCTTTTGATTTTTATCTCTTATTTTTTAGACTTGATTATCACTTATCAACAACAGTGTTGGTCTTGTCTTTCAGCCAGTTTATTTTTGTCCTGGCGTGTTCCCAGAATGATCACACGTCTGGATTGTTTTGTGATCCCAAATTGATCTCACATTTCAATTCCATTCTTTGACTGCATGTGTTCCCAGAATGATCACACATTAGTCAAAGATGGGAAAATGTATGCACCCTAAAATGGTCACCTAGACTTTGGACCCCCATTCAACAATTTATCAAATCCCTGAATCAATATTTTCAAAATCAACATTTTATCAATTATATCAATTTCCTTGATCAAATCCTATGTTATCATTTCTTCGATTATTCCTTGGGCTAACCATTTTATCCTAAAGTCTTTATTTATAAAAAAAAATATTTCCTCCCCTTTTAATAAATAAAAAGCCCCTACTTTTCATCTTATCCTACGTTGCACAAATAAAGCATTATTCTTATTTTATAAAAAAGGAGAAAAGCACTTTTTGTCTCATATGAACACAAAAGTCAACTCTTATTTTCTCATTGGAGGATATTTGTGCACATGGATTTCTCCTCTTTCAAGCTCCACCCTTGATTAAGACTTTTGCCTCTTAATCTCCATGGTCCATTCTTTCCCATTTTCTATAAAAGAAGAGCTCTCTTCCTCATTTGCATATCTCATTTTTTATGCTAACTTTATGCTGTAGGATTTCTAGGTCACTTTGGAGCTTTTTGAAGATTTAAAGACATTCTTGCATCAAGCTTTTGGAAATCATTGTTGCATCACATCTTAGATTTCTTCATTACTTCATAGTTTAGCTTTCATTTCTTGCATAGTAGTTTCATTCTCATGGCATCCATAGTTTAGATTTCCTCTATGCTATAGATTAATCTCACATAGCTTAATAGGAGGATTTGTAACACTTGAATATTTCCTTTAAGAGCTTAGCTTGCATAGCTCATATTTTCATTCATAGTATAGCTTTGCATTGCATTTCATTTTGATTCTTGGAGATATTGGCATTCTTGCCCTTGTCTTCATTTGAATCTCTCATTGTGTGGTTGACTAGCAAGGTCATTATCTTAATAGCTCTAGTTGAGAGCAATCAAATAATCTTGCAACTCCATGCATAGAGAGCTCTAGGTCACTTTCTAAGGTATCCCATTCATGGATTTCCTTGGTTGTAATGACTTAGAGAAGTGCACCATTTTTGTGTGTATAGGAGCTTCTATGAGTGGTACTGCAGGAACTCCTCAAAATTTAAAGACTTATCAAAGAAAGGTAGCTCAATTTGCTCAACCATTGGTTACACCAGCTATTTAGCAACAAGGTCCTTCACATCAAGCAATCGCCAGAAATTTTCCATTTGTCACGTTTGATCAAGGCAGTCCTTTGAGGATTGCAAATCACAATAATGTTCCATTAGCTGCTCTTAAAGGCATGCCGTCATTCACTAGAGAAGGATCAGTAACAGCCATCGAGCACATCAGAGATGTTGCAACTCTTTGCAATGTTCATCATGTTACAGAAGAAGACATAGCTTTGAAGCTATTGGCTACATCACTCAAGGGTAAAGCCCTTGATTGGTTCGAAATCCTTTCGGTAGATTCTATTGCTACTTGGGATGCTCTAGGTGAAAGGCTATCCAAATTTTTTGAGGACAAATCTGATAACTTGTCTCTTGTGGAACAATTAACTACAATCAAGAGAGCCCCACAAGAGGAGATGAGTGATTTTAATCTTCATTTTCAGAAGACTTGGAATCAGATCCCTGTTACGGTAAGACCTTCAACTGAATATGCATTCTTATATTATTTGAAGAGTCTAAATAGTGATATCTCTGTAATGATTCAATCTATGGGAGGTAATACTTTACCTCAAGCTTTTGATACTACTATTAGGGTAGAGAATAGTCTTATCCAGGTAGGAAAGATAGCTCCTAGGCCCCCTATGCCTTTCTTTCCTAATATACAGTCTAATATGCCATTGGTAGTTCCACCATTATCTATTATTCCATCTTATAAACCTTCAGAAATAGCTCCTACAACCCCCCTAAATGAATTACAGACTATTAAGGACAGTCAGCAAAAAATTAAAAATCTGCTACAATCTTTTGGTAATGATTTAGTGGCCTTAAAGAGGAATTGAGCTCATGTAAACCCTGCTATTCAAAATTAGTTTGCTGGTTCTTCTACACAATATTCTAATCAACCTAATTTTCAGGCTAATAGGCAGTAATTTCAAGGAAATGCTAATGCAAATAGGCAGAATTGGAATATGAGACCAAATAGACAATATAATCCAGCACCTCTTAATACTGTTAGGGATATTGTGCCTACTCAAAATAATATTGCTACTGATTGGTGTTTTCCGTGCAATGAGCCACATGATCAATCTACATGTTCTAATGGAATTCTTAATCAAGCTCTCATGGTACAAAATTCAATGAATTCATAGCAGAATGTGTCTATTGAAGAGGTACAAAATTAGTTAGATCAAAGTGCTACAGATACTGGATTTTTAAATTGGCAAGAGGAAGAATTTTGTGGACTTAATGAAGATTCATCAATTGCAGCAAATACAAGAGCAAAAAAGAGAGCTCTTGAAGCTGATTAATCTGCTAGGAATGTTTCTCCTCCACCAGTTTCTATTTTGAAGAGTCCTTCAGTTCCACTAACAAAGATCAAACTCAAAGGAATGTTGATCAAAGTTCTCCTAGATCATCACATAAGGTACAATTTTATGTTCCATTCAATATTGTTGATACAATGAAAAAAACAAATGTTACTTTGTCTACATGGGAAACTCTGTCTATTCCAAGACAGATTGAAATTTTGAAAGAGGAGTTGTCCAAGTTGGCAACTAATTCTCAACAAACATTACAACAGTTACTAAGTGTGGTAATGACTAATTCTGAGCCACCTAAGGTTTAGGAAAAGCCACTAAAAGAAGATAAAAAGCCTACTAAAGTTTAGCAACCAGTAATACCAGAATTTAAGAAGGCTGCAAATGTTGAGAAAACAATAGCAACTACTGACAAGAAATTGTCAAATATAAAAAAAACATCAGAAAAGGAAGGTAAGAAAACTGCAAATGAAAAGCCTCCTCTTTTTTATGTGTCTTTGATAATTGGAAATAAATTAGTTCATAATTGCATGGTGGATAGTGGTGCAACCAGTACTGTTATGCCTAAAAAAGTGGCAGATTCACTGAATTTAAAATATGAGCCACTTGAGAAGGGTGTAAACCAGCTGGACGGAACTTCTATTAAGACTTTAGGAGTTATTAAAAATGCAAGTTTGACCCTGCACTCCTACCCAAATTTTTCAATTCCACGGGACATATATGTTATTGATTTACCAACATATTTTGCTATGTGTCTGTCTAGAGATTTCACAGCCAAAATAGATGGTTATTTTTCATCAAATTGGTCACGTTTGTACTTCAAAACTAGATATGGTACTAAGGTAACCATAAAATTAGAATTATTGGCCAAAAATCACATAGAGCCTTATAATCCAAGTCCTATCAATGCAAGTTGTGTGATCATGGATCAAGATGAAATTCCTAATTATTTAGCATATAATACTCAAACTGAAGCATATCCAGATATTGTTCTAGATGAATGGGCTACTAGGAATGAATAGAATGATGACATGTTTGATGCTGGTTTTGGAAACTACATGATTTTAGAATCTGATTTAGTAGTTCCTAATTTGATTAAAGACCCAAAATCTGAATCTGATGTATCTAACTAGCTTTGGGATTTGTATTTTGATGGGTCAAGGAATAAGGATGGAGTTGGTGTAGGGGTTATGATGGTTTCACCTAATGGTGATAAGTTTTATGCTGCATTTAAGTTGTCTTTTCCATGTGCTAACAATGTGGCTGAATATGAAAGTTTAATCTAGGGATTAGAATGGGCAAGGTTGAGAGGTATCAAATGTTTGAGAGTATTTGGTGATAGCAAGCTTATTGTTAAGCAGGTGAGAGGCATCAATACTGTTAAAAATGATCTGCTTAAGATGTATAAATCTAGAGTTTCTGATATTCTAGATGAATTTGATGCTTTCAACCTGATTTCAATTCCTAGAAGGGAAAATATACATGCTAATAGGTTGGCTGGTATTGGTGCTCATATTGCAATAATAGAAAATAAAGGAATAATTTTAGACCAGTCACATATTAAGATAATTGTTAGGCCATCCATTCCGGATAATGACACTTATTGGCAAGTTTTCAATACTGATGAACATATCCTAAGTTTTTTGACAGAAACAAATGGTTTTTCAGCTTCAAGAGATAACAAAAACATTCAACAAATGGAAGACCAGATTATTCAATTGAAAACCAATAAACTACCAAAGGGATTAGTAAGCTTGGAATCAGCTTTTAATTCTGATGACCAATTTAGAAAGGGTAAAACCAGCCTGCTGATTGAAGAAGATCATTATGAAGAAGTGGAAATTTTCAAAGATAAGCGGTTGAAGGTTGGTAAAATAAATTTTCCTGAAGAAAAAGAACTGTTTATTGATATTTTTAGAGAATATAATGATGTTTTTGCATGGGATTACTCTGATCTAAAAGGTTTTGATCCCCAATTAACTTAGCATACTATAGAATTGGAACCTAATGCTAGGCCAATTAGACAAAAGCAAAGACCTATAAACCGTAAATTAGAGCCATTAATGCTAAAAGAGATGAGAAAACTCCTAGATGGTGGTATTATATTTCCTATTAAGAACACATCTTGGGTTTCTAACTTAGTACCAGTAAGGAAGAAGAACAGAGAGATAAGACTTTGTGTAGATTTTAGAGACCTTAATAGGGCATCTCTAAAAGATAGACACCCTCTTCCTTCCATGGAACAGATTTTACAATATGTTTCAGGTTCTGAGAGATTCTCACTCTTAGATGGATATTCTGGTTATAATCAAATTTTAGTTAAAGAATCTGATCAGTTTAAAATAGCCTTTACAACTAAATGGGGTACTATGGCCTACAGAAGAATGCCATTTGGGTTATCAAATGTTGGAGCTACTTTTCAAAAAGCAATGGACATGGCTTTTAAGAATCTAATGTATAAGTTTGTTCTAGTATACCTAGATGATGTGACAATTTACAGCAAGGTTGCAAATCAACATATTGATCATTTAAGACAGATATTGCAAAGATGTAGAGAATTTGGAATATCTTTAAATCCTAAGAAATTTGTGTTTGCAGTTCATGAGGGAAAACTCTTAGGATACCAAGTGTCTAAGGAGGGAACAAAAATTGATCCTGAAAGAATTCATGCAATTCTTGAGCTTTCATTGCCTAAACATAAGAAAGGATTGCAAAGTTTTATTGGGAGAATTAACTTCATAAGGAGGTTTATCCCTGATATTGCAAATTTACTAAAACCATTGACCACAATGCTTAAAAAGGATATTCCTTTCAACTGGACTGATGAAGGAAATAAGAATTTTGAATTGATTAAACAAGCTTTGTCTTCAGCCCCTACTCTTGTTAATCCTGATTTTACTAAAAACTTCATTTTGTATGCCTATGGTGGTTCTGACACAATTTCTACTATGCTGGTTCAAAAGAATAATGAAAAATGAGAGCAACCAGTTGCATTTTTCAGCAAAGGTATGGATGATTATGAGAGAAGGTACACTTTTATTGAAAAACATGGACTTGTTGTTATTAAAGCTTTGAAGAAGTTTAAGCATTTAATTGCTAGAAATAAAGTGCACTTAATGGTTGCTCATCCTAGCATCAAGGATTTTTTGTTGAACAAGGATGTTAATAAGAAGAGAGCTAGTTGGATAACAAGGGTTATGGAGTATGATGTGTAGATTCACGTAACTAAGCTGGTTAGAGGCAAAGGCCTTTGTGCACAAATGGAAAAAGAAGAAAAATAGATTGAAGCATCTAAAGAATCTAAAAACTTACAAGGTGATATTGTATTGTTTAATGATCCTATGACTTGGCTGTCAGATATGACCAGATTCTTGCAAACTGGACAATGTCCAAATAATCTTGATAAGGCAAAAAGGAGGTACTACAGGTTACAATCTATTCCCTATGTTCTTATTCATGGTCTTCTATATAGAAAAGACTATTCTTGAATGTTTTTCAAATGTATTGATTCACTAGATCAAAGCAAAATATTATCTGAGTTTCATGATGGATCTTGTGGACGACATTTTAGTCCTAAAAATACAACCTAGAAAATACTAAGGGTAGGCTATTATTGGCCTAATTTATTTAAGGATGCTCATGTTTGGGCTAGAAAATGTCAGAAATGTGCACTTTTTGCAGGTAAACAAAGGCTGGCAGCACTGCCATTAAAACCAATTGTGGTTGATCAACCATTTGCTAAGTGGGGAATGGACTTTATTGGTCCTATCAATCCTAATTCTAGTGTAGGTCATAAATGGATTTTAACTACTACTGATTATTTTACAAGATGGACCGAGACTATTGCACTAAAGGACACTTCTGGACCTGCTGTGTTAAAATTCTATGAAGATATTACAACCAGGTTTGGAGTTCCTCAATCAATTATCTCTGAAAATGCTATGGCTTTTATTGGTTTAGCTATTACAAAATGGGCTGTAAAGAATGGAATTTATTTAAAAATTTCTTCAAACTATTATCCTCAGGGTAATGGTCTTGCAAAATCTACAAACAAAAATCTAATCAAATATCAAAATGACTCTGCAGGAAAATAAGAGGGATTGGCATTCCAAATTGAAGGCAGCCTTGTGGCTGGATAGGATTACACCTAAACAGGTAATTAGGAATTCCCCTTATGTCCTAGTTTATGGTAAAGAGGTCAGATTGCCATTTTCCACTGAATTCCCAGCTTTGTAGCTAGCTGATCAAATGTTGTTGTTTGGAGAAGAAGATCCCCTTAAACTCAGGTATGCTAATTTGTTACAGCTTAAAGAGGAAAGGAGAAAAGCATTGGATATAATAGAACTTAAGCAAGCACAAACTAAAAGATCTTTTGATAAGAAAGCTAAGTTTAGAGAATTTAAAGAGGGAGATTTAGTACTCAAGTGGGATGTGCTAAAGAGCAACCTAGTGCAACATGATAAATTTGATAATTTTTGGTCATGACCTTTTGTTATAATAGCCTGTAAAGACAACAATACTTTTCAGTTGTCCACAATTGAAGGAGAAGAATTACAGATTCCAGTTAATGGAATACACCTCAAGCTTTTCTTTGAGGGTTAGGTTTGTTTCAGTTTTTCAAAATTCAATAAGTGATGTCCAAGCACTAGGTTTCTAGGTTGCATTGAGTCTAGTTTAGATGTTTTTTTCATTTTCAATAAAGTTTGCATTCATGGTTCAGTTTTCCTAAATTCTATTGCCCTATGATAAGCCTACAGGTCATGTCTAGCAGGCAGATATCCAGCAGAAGTCGCCAAAATTGTTTCTCAAAAATACAACATACAATACAATAAGCATAAGTAAGAAAAGGTTGCATTTGTTTGTCTAATTAACACTACCTTGTAGGTTTTGTTAATTTACATGTCATTATTGCATTCATTCTAGATGTCATTATTGTACTCTAAGTATTGATCAAGTATTCCAAAATTCAAAATTTATCATGATCATTACATTGTGCATTCATACTGAATGTAGTATACAAATGTCCTTTCTTGTCTCATATTTCAAGTCAATATTTAGAGTACATTGCAGAATTGAAAAGAAAGATTGAAGTATGGAATAGGGGTCCCATGCATTGCCTTGTCTTGTCTTTGAGTCTGCTGGTTGTTTGCTATGTATCTGCATTTAGGTCTCCATCTTTCGGGTCTCCATCTGCATCTAAGTCTTCAAGGTCTCCATCTGCATGTAAGAAAGAAAAATGATTAGATCCTGATGGATCTAAGCAATACATGAGAATCAAATAACATATTGTAGCAATCAAGTTTTCAATACTACATCAATCTAGAAAATTAAATGAAATAAGGAAATGTACATTGACACTCACTGCAAGGTGTGTTAAAGAGACTTGTTTCATACATGAAACCTTTTACTACTAATGATCATTGTGGTGTATGTTGTCCTTTTTATTAACCAGGTGTCTGAATTAAAGGGACATAATATGTTTCCAAACTGAGAATCCTTTTCAGATAATGTATTTCATAATGATGTTATTTGAGAGTTTAACAAATTATCTTGCAGATAACAGCTAACTGGTGTTCATATTTAGTTATTGTCAAAGATGCGGATCAAGCTAGTTTGAGAACAAAAGAATGTTACAAGAAACGCCAACTATTGGCAACTTCCCAGTTTAAGATACAAATGGTGCTACATAAATACTGGTACAAATATGTCCTTACTATTCCTAAGTATATTTTCAAATCATGTTTGTTGCTGAATACAAAAGAGTGCTTCAAGATTAAGTTATAAAATCATAAAGTGTTTATAGTTTGTTTTTATTGAGTGTCACGAACCCGTGTTCGAACCTCATTAGTTAAACATTCTAATGTTTTTGGATGTCACGAGCCCGTGCTCAAACTTCATTAACAGTAAATAAACATTTTCATCTTTTTGTACTTATCATGTTAAGTGCAGATTTAACATCAATGCGAATTATTTACAGTGGACAAAGCTACAGGATGCAAGCTGAACATAAATGAAAAACATGTACAAACTGGAACAGAGTATGTGTAACTAGCAGAAGAATATCATAAAGGACAAAGTACTTATCTTCTATGGAAATAAGAAAGTGTGTTGAGCATCTCTCATTCATAATCACCTTCTAAGGTTTATGAAGGTTATGAGTGGAAGATGTAATGGTTTTCTATTTTAACAGATTATATCTTTAAAACATCTTTCACTCATAACTTTGCAACTTTAGTGAGTCATTAAGAGGTGTTTTCATGGTTCCCTGGAGCAACTGTTCAGCATAGCCGAACTCATCATGTATGAATTGTAAAGTAGAGAGTTCATCAACTCATCATGTTTATAGCTGTTAATTACATAAGCTTTTATTCATGTCAACAAAAGAGAGTCAACAATTTGGGTGCTCTATGTTATCATAGAATATGCTAAGGATGATGCTAAAATTGATAAAGATGTAGTTGACAAGAATTCAAAGTTTCATCAATTGAGAAGTGTGTTGCTATGACAATTTTAGAAAATGACTACAAATTGCTTACTGGTATTCCAATTATTAAGATGTAAAGGGATTATTTTCCTTTTAAGTAACTGTTGAACTTGTTTATAAACCGGTAACCGTCATGGTTTCAAAAGAATAATGAAATGACAATAGTAAAATAGTGATTGTTACTATTTTATAAGCAAGTAACTTTCAAACCCATATAGCAAAAGGAGATTGAATGTTTGACTGTTACTAATAATGTAGTTGACATTATTATCATTATTAGTAACAGTCAAAAAATCAAGATTGACATCATTGGTCACAGTGAAAGCCGCGGTTTATACCAATAGTGACTGTTGGAATCAAATGTTAGCCATGGTTTATACTAATAATGAGCTCAAAGAAAGTTCAACAGAGAATGGAAAACAACAGATATAATAACAGTGAATACCAAGTTATAAACCTAGCTCACGGGTAGACACCAGTCATCATTACCAACAATGACTGTTGGGTGAATCAAAGCCTCGGTCTATAACAAGAGTGAGTTCAAAATAAAGGCACAGAGAATATCAATGAAGGCAATGACACTTCAAACCTACGGATGATGGTAAGTCATAAGCCCATCTCAGGTGATAAACAATCACAACATGGTGAACTCATGGCATGATAACAGTCATAGTATGGTAAGATAAACAATAGTGAGTACCGTATATGGCATGTGAACTTTAGTGAACAAAGTTCAGGTTCATAAAACTTTCGAACCCACATGTACAAAATAACAAAGAATCAACAGTGAGTTCAACAAAAGAGAACCTTCAATAATGCATGGAGCTGTATTGAATCAAACCCATATAAAAATGGGGAACAACAAATATAATGCATGAAGCCACGAAGTCATAGTGAGAAGCCATAGCAGAAGTAGATGAAAGCTAAGGAATAGTTTAAAAAGAGATGCAAAACAATGGATTCCATAAAGCATGATATGGGCTCGAGTTCAATAAAAGAGAACCTTCAGTAATGCAAAGTAAAGGAATGAAACAACAAGTTTGACTATTGAAAACTGTTAAATTTCTATGATCGCTGCAAATGTAATAGCACTATGTTATTGTATGTGTTTTCCAAATGCAACAATCTCTTTCATTTATATTGAGAATGAGCCAATAAGAGACATGTCCCTCTAAAGGGACATGTCTATTTATTATTATTGTAATTAATATAATTAATACACTTATGATTCTATATTCTATATTCTATATATATAATATCTCTTTAGTATTATATTAATAAATATTTATTTTCTCAATTTAACTATTATTATGAGAATAATTATAACCTAACTTTATATATACATATACATTAATGTATATAGTAATATCAATTATTATATACATTGATATGTATGTATATATACATATATATATAATAAATCATTTCTCATAATAATCATGTAGTCAATATTATTTATCTGACCGATGCTACAAACATCAACACTCCCTCTTAGCTAGGGAGGATAAATCAATCCAATGTCAACACTTATGATTCTCACCATAGAAACACAAAAATTGTTACAATAACTAACACTCCCTCTCAACTAGAGAGGATAGTCATTTTATCACAATGTAATACACATACACACACACACACACACACATATATAGTGAGTACTTGTGGAAGATCAAGTCCATGATATTCACCAAGTACCTAATGTGAGTATAATAATCATTTTATATGTTCATATCATGTTACTGATATTAAGAGTAATGGTTCTCGAGTATCAAGTCTCACAATACTTCACTGATTACTCAGGGCAATGGCCTACTGAATACAACTCACAAATATTCATCAATTACCCAAAGTGATTATCAAGAGCATTTACCTCCTAAATATCAAGTCACATGATGTTCACTATAGCTCATAAATATCCATGGTATGTCTAATGATAATACATCTCATGATGTCTGTCATATGGATACTAAGTTTACGTAGAGACATGTCACTATGTGATATGTTTCATAGGGTCCAATTAATATATGATACTAAGTTCAGAAGGATCCTAATATGATTCGTTGGGATACTAAGTAATCATATATTACATAATTCATGAAGTATCACCTAACATGTGATACCAAGCCTAACATGTGATAGTTATCAGTTTATAGTCCAAACCGATAGTTATTGGTGGATAGAAGTAAACACCAATAAGCTATCAGTATAACCTTTAACGCAAGTTAATTTAATATTTCATTATATTAGTATATTAATATGTATGTAATTATAATTTAGTTAGTATCATAGTTTTCATATCATCTTGATATGAGGAATCACCATGCATTGTGACACCTAGTTTTCATACCACACCGATATGAGGAATCACCATGCATTGTGACACCTAGTTTCCATATCACAAAGATATGAGGAATCACCCCGTGATACCTAATTTCCATATCACAACGATATGAGGAATCACCCAGTGATACCTAATTTCCATATCACAACGATATGAGGAATCACCCTGTGATACCTAATTTTAGTATCACCACAATAGTGATACAAGGATATAGCAAGTAAAACATTACATTTTATTTACATATAACCCTATTATGGTATGTGCACAGACAGATAACCGTCTACCATAACAAATCCACATTACAAGACCGTCATCTTGTAATCAAATACAAGTGTTCATTGTTGAAAAGTCGTCACCTTTCTCCAATGTTCACAGGAGGGCCCATAAGTCCAGGAGTCACATACATGAAATCCACCTTGATTTATGTCAGAGGGTGGATCCATGCTCATCCCAAAGGGTGGAAACAAAAGTTTTCACCTTAGACTTCTCTCTCAAGGAGAAGAATGAAATAACATACATGATAATAGATGAAACTCCTTTTCATCTAAGGCTTCATTCTCCAATATGCCAAGTTTATCTCGAAGGTACACAACCTTACCTCTAGCAAGAAACATGGTGAGAATATCAGCCATATGTTTTGTAGTGATAATGTAACTTGAATAGGATGTACTTATGCACTATATCTCTTATATAGTTTGCATCTCTCTAGGTGAACTCCAAGTTATGTAGGAGCTAGCATAAAGGCATTTCAACAGCACACATGAGACTCAATCTCATAGTCCTCTGGATGCTTCCTTCAAGGTCTTGTAACAACCTCCTCAACTCCTCATCCAAGGTTGGTTTTAGATGAACTATCATACTCCCCCTGAATCTAATATCAACCTTCTGCGAGCAAGTTGTGTCTTTACTCCCTCTGAATCAATATGACCAAGATCTTTGGAAATCAAATAAGACAGATCCTCTAGATGTTGTATTGACTCCCTCAGAAGCTTAAGTTCGTGTATCCATCTTGACATTGTCAAACTCCCTCTGAATCGGATATCAACTCTCTACTCAATTTCTTTTCCTGCATACACATCCTTAGAGAGAAAGGAAAAGATCAAGGCAAATAGCTCTTATACTATGTACATAGATACACAAATAAGAGATTAGAAATATAATATTTAGAAATTGAACTCAAAAATACTAATCTCATGCAGTTTAAAGGATATTCTTCACCTTCTCCCACTAACATAGATGCATACCCTTCAAACAATGACCTTTAGTTGTTAGATGGATGCACTACTGAGCACCAAAAATCACCTTCCGATAACAATGGACCTTACAGTCTACAAATTCTATTGAGAGTGTTTCATCCACTACAATCAACTCTCAAATCCTTTGTCTACTTTGATCTTCCAAGGCAATGTCCGCCGTGTTGAGATTATGATACACTAGCGTCCCAAACACATCAATTATTTTCAAGAATAACAAGCACCACTCACAGAATCTTGTGAAGGGTTCTATGATGATTTTCAAGTTCTCGAGCAGATTTATAATTTTCTTAAGCCCATGATTTGAGATTTGATAGTGTCGCTATTGTATTTTCTGATAGATTATTTTCAAATAATCTAAGGATGTATTTTATGATTTGATGTATATAGACATACATAGACATAAGTTTTTGATATCCTTCCATCATTCTAAAGTGGCATTCTATAACAGTCGGTGGTTTCATATGCAAATGAGTCTATGGATAGACCATCCTCTCGGTTCTCTTTCAATTTGAATGTCAAATATGTATCTCGGCCTTCCCTCTTTTAAATTTCAAATGCCGAGAGCAATCAAAAGGATCTTCGAATCCTCTTACCACCACTTGCTGCTGGAATAGCTCACGGGTCCTCTTGACTGTCTCACATTCTACCACATTTTTATCACTCTCGGTTTTCCTTGGATCATGCCAATGGAGATATGGTTTCCTCGCGATAACAGTCTACTTGCCAGTCACCTTGTCCAATCTCTAAAGGCCGATTACAACCATGAAGAACTTCGACTATCACCTTGCATGCACATATATCTTCTTCGCCACGTTTTAACATACAATGGTTCTTGGAAAACTGTTACAAACCGAACCCATTCAAAACATGATACTCAGTTTCTCTGTCAAATAAGCCGGTCACCATGCGCTACAAACAGTATGTATTAAGGACGCAACAGGATTGTTCCCATGGTTCCACGGGACTGTCACAAAACAGAGATCTTCAAATTTGTTTGTCAGCAACAAACCCAAATGATTCAATAACTATTAATTTTTAACAAAACCCGATGCCAGGATAAAACTAAACAAAACAGAGAATTCTAAAACCGAGATGCAAATTACAAAGATTTTGATTACAACATAGTTTGATCCATTTACAATGGACGGAATCAAATAGGAATTGAGAACAGAGAAATCATCAATGAGAAATTGCAAAATGAAAACCTTAACCAGAAATTCACATCATTCTTCTCATTTGTCTATTCTTGTTACATTGTTCATTCTGCTTCTCCGATTCTCACTCAGCGACATACATCTGATATAATACCATCTCAGCGACATACATCCGATAGATAATTGATATTTCATCGAGCTTCATATTGCATTACTACATCTTTTGTGATCTTCTTCGATACACAACATTCATCTTACACTCACAGGCTTCCTATCCATATGCATTGCAACAGTGACTTCATCATCAGATCTACATTTGCAGTCAGGCTCTGATACCATGTTAAATTTCTATGATCGCGGCAAATGTAATAGCACTATGTTATTGTATGTGTTTTCCAAATGCAACAATCTCTTTCATTTATATTGAGAATGAGCCAATAAGAGACATGTCCCTCTAAAGGGACATGTCTATTTATTATTATTGTAATTAATATAATTAATACACTTATGATTCTATATTCTATATTCTATATATATAATATCTCTTTAGTATTATATTAATAAATATTTATTTTCTCAATTTAACTATTATTATGAGAATAATTATAACCTAACTTTATATATACATATACATTAATGTATATAGTAATATCAATTATTATATACATTGATATGTATGTATATATACATATATATATAATAAATCATTTCTCATAATAATCATGTAGTCAATATTATTTATCTGACCGATGCTACAAACATCAACAAAAACAAAGATACAACTATAACTCATTAACTATGAGTATATCAAAAGCAACAGTAGAACAAATAGTTAACAAGGAGAAACACATGCTTATTCTTTGTATTCCATTGCAAAAGAATCAATAGGGAATTCGAAGATAACTTACAGTTCACTGATGGAAAGATGGAGAAATGTCAAGTTCTATCAAAGATGCACACAAAGAAGTAGCAGATGAAGGCTCGACTCCAGCAATAGTTGAAGTTTATCATAGTCAAAGCCGAGCTCCTTCATAGTTACAGGAAGCTTAGGGTTTCATTTCCCTGAGTTTTCTCTGAGAAGCTTCAAGAGAACAAACACAAATGTCAAGAAAATGGAATAACTATTTTGGAGTCTTCCAAGTAGAGAGGGCATTCAATGCATGACAGTGCCAGCTCTAGCCTCAAAAACCAAACATGCCACCTTTCATGCTTATCCTCATCGGTTCTTTCAAAAGCATTGCAAGTGGATTGAGGGTCATGTCGATTTCTCCACTTTGCAATAGTTCGCACTTAGATTTTTATCTAAGTTAGGAAATAAGAGTTAGGGTTTAGGGGTTGTGCAATTAGTATTAAGTTTTATTTAATATTAATCCCTTGTATAGTTTTTGGCATATTTTATTTGTAAAAGGATTAATTCCTTATATTTTTAGGCCAAAAATTTAGGAAGAGAGGCATGTTTGAGGAACTCAATGTAGTGACATATTTGAAGGCACACTTTTAGGCTAAGATTGAGGAGCTTAGATTTTGGAGTTGGAGGCTAGAGCTGATTATAAAATTGATTTTTGATGATCAATTAGGGGGTTGCAAATTTTGGAGAGAGGGTATTTTAGTGAACATATCGTTCCTAGGTGCTTTGAAGGCCATTTTTGTAATCATCTTGTCAGATTTTTGAAGAAATGAACCAGATTCTTTGACTCCCATTTTGTGTACTTGTTTTTTCAATATTGAATCCTGTTTTATCTTTTCTAGCAAGTGTTAAATTGGTTATTATCTGAAGGAAGTGAATGAAATTCTATTCCTTCTCAAGAAAATTAGCTGCCCCTAAGCCTTGCATGAGAAATGTATGTTGTTAATTCTCCAAGTTGTTTGTGGTAGAACCCTGATAGCATGAGTTTGTTAACCTATACGTTGAACAATGATTCAGATTGTTTAAGTATTCGTTTATGAGTCAGGATTAAAATTCATCTTTTTGAGAAGTTTGAATTATTCTTTGGTGTATCACCCTAATCTTTTTTAGTTATAGTATTATTTTCCTTTTTCCCAACAATTTGTAGATCAGGAAAGTGATATTCCATATTTTATAGGAACCGGCCTAGAATCTGGAGATTCCTCTTCATTCATAGTCTACCCACAGCTAGGAGAGGTTTCCATTGTCAGGATATAATTATTGTTAGCCTTAATGCCTGATGTAAGGTAACAATTTTAAGCCTGAACAATTATTAATTGAAAAGTAGAGAGAAGAAAAATTGATATAACTCAGTAACTGTCCTCCAGCTGAACAACAAATCAAAACTACCACCAAACTATTAAGAGTGTTCTTTTAAATACCCAAAAAATAATAAACTAAAATGTTGCTAACCATAGAAAAAAATACTTTTCTATGTTACTAACAAATTCACCAACCAACCATAGTAAAATCCAATCAAAACACAAAACCAAATCCTTATTACAAGTTCCAAAGTGAGAAGTTTGAACAACCAACACATTGTCATTCCTACTACCTTCATCTCCAATTCCACTATCATTATCCACACTCAAAATGGTCTCCAAAACAATCCACTATAACTGCAAGTGCATGTTCCCTAGCTCTCATGAGTAGGGTTTCAAAGATGAAACCAAAACCATCATAATGCCTTTAAAAAAGAGAAGCTCATGTATTTTTGATCCCTATATTTTTGTTGTCTATTAATGTCTTACACTTAGTCATTTTCTAGGCAATGTTGGTTGGTCATCACTGCGACCGAGTCATCATGTATAGGTCGATTCATGTATTTACCGAGCAGTAGTTACTACTGAGTAAATTAGTGGTCACCGAGTACTTTTGTATTATCCAAGTTAGTTTTTGCCGAGTTGTGTGAAGAAGACTATGTCGAGCACCAACATATAGAGAACAGTAAATGTCGAGCAAGCCATAATTGACAAATGTGTTTGTTATGGCACAAACACTTAGGTAAACCATTTTGGCTGACATCTAAACTGTGTTAACTATTTATTGAGGAAATCATAGAGCTTATTACGCTTCTATTTTATAATCATTAATCCCTATTTAATGTATGGAACCAATCAGAATTAGGAAAAGGTTAAGTAGAAAAATGAGACAATTTAGATCGTAGATCTTAAATCTTGGAGGAAGTCAATTATCTATATAAGATGAGTTCTGGACCCTAAAATGTAATATGTATAAGAGGAGTATGAATGAAAGGATATAGAGCTGAGAGAATATCTTCAACCAGTGAGGTATTCTAACAGAGTTCAGTGACCGAGCAAGACAGAGTCAAGCAGTGAAGAGCAGAACAAAGATATACTTGATAGATAAGATCAAATCAATACTGGAAGGAGAATATCTGTAATCAGAAAATATAGTGCATACCAAAGGATCAGGTACTGAGACATTCTAACGGGTGTATCAGTATTAATCTCTTAACAAAGTGGTTTTAACCGACCTTAGTTAATCTCTTAACCGAGTGCTTACTTAGTTGTAAGTTATAAATCCTTTTGCAAGGTAGATTGAATAAATCTTATAGCTCTTAACAGGGTAGACCTCTCATAGGGTAGATCATATTTTGTGATAAAAAATTGAAGCCCTAACAAGAAAAATTTATACTGTAGTAGTAAAGATTTGTGGATGTCATCCCACCCCATTTTTACCTTTCAAGGGTTTCTGGGTAACCAAAATCAAGATGTTATCAGTATTTTCATGAATGATATTTATTTTATTAGTTTCATTACATTGATGAAGTTTATGATAATGCTATGCAAGTTTTCAGTAATGTTAAAATGGTTCAATAGGTGATATCTGATTCACCCCCCCTCTTAGTATCACATTTCCCAAATAGATTTCCAATAGTGTATATGGCTTAATCAATATCTTTTAACCAAGCTCAATTACATATAATGATAATATCTGAAGTTGCACCTGTGAGCTATTAAGCCTTCAAACTTAATGTCTTTGATACCAGAGACAAAAAATGATGTAATTTCCTTTTGAAGTCAATATCTCATTTTTCACCTTTAATATAATTGATGTCAAAATAATCGATCAAAAAACCTATTCTTTTTTCCATGTGTATTATGCCAAGGTCTAAAAAGGGAAATGCAATTGAACTCATGTATGTCATGATTTGGAGAATATACCAAACTAGATTTTGCTATAAAAATATAGATCATCACAATATGATATTTGATCAATTAAGTGTCCTTGTATATAACTTGAATCATCATTTGATACTTACCAACCTTGTATTCAATATATAATTAATGACTTATATATTTTGTTTGTGATAAGATATTAATGGCTTATCAGTGAATTTGTTGATAAGTTACTAGATTATTATTAGAAACAAAGATATATAAGATATTAATATTTATTGTAAAACAAGATACATAATGTATCAAATAAAAATAATGAATATCAAATATGAATGAAGCAATGATAACATATCAATCATATCAAAATGTATGATAGGAAAATGTAAAACTAAATTTCCAATGTATTTGTTGACAAACTGTGCACTAAAGGATACCATCAAATAGTGATGAAATGATTAACAACCCAATCGAATGAAATACTTAGAAACATTGTAATCAAATAGACTTGTGTAATGAAATAATAATTGTGAATAAATAGACCTACCCATATACCTGAAACATTGCCATATATAACATTGTTAATTATCAAACATTAGTGACATGTCTCACCAAGATCTATAATGGAGCAGTATAAGAATAAAATAAACCAAGTATGCAAGTATATGGAAGCCATGATCACTACCAATCAAGTAGAAAGATCACTATGATATCAATCAAAGTTCATGCCAATCAATCAAATGTACTTGTCCATACCTTCTCTACACATTCCAAACCAAGTGTACCTATACTGATTAGTATACCTATACAATGATTTGTGACTTTGACATCAAGGGAAACAACTGAGAGAGAAACACACAAAAGGTTTTTTTGTTGTACTTAGTTGTATCATACAATCTTTTGGAGATTTTCCAATAGGCTAGTGTTGACTGTATGGTTGTCATTGATGACAACATATGGTAAGAAGCGTGCATGGAATACTTATGGAGAGAACCTTGAGAATATATTTCCTTGATATGTTATCAGCATGATATCATAAGCACAAAGGTTGATTCTGAGTGAAGACAGTTATATAGTTGTGTGTTTCAGTAGTGTTCCTAAACAAGTCCCAGGAAGAGTTTTGTATGTGATTTGCAATACGGTTATGGTGGAGCCTTGTGCATTTATATTTATCTTTTAGATATGTTTGTGAAGCTATTTGCATGGACACAGAGTCATTTATGTAGTACAGGTTGAGTTATGATGTTTGCAGTTGCCAGTTATAGTTTCCTAAGTTTATCTAACAAAGTCGAAATTGTTTATATTGTTGTAGTAGTGCGCCTATCATTATGATATGCGTGCTTGGTATTGTGTTTGGATAAGAGTTAAGAATGTTTGGTAAAGAGCGCATGACATGTTTCAGCATAAGAAGAAAGATCTAGTTAATTTGGTGGAGCCGACAGTGTGAAGTGACGCGTCTACTCATATGGGGTTGTGCGATCCTAATTTGTGTTGCGTTCTTGGTATAGCCATTGGAGATGTTGTTGAAGAGTTATATTGTTTCTCTAATATGATTTCAATGGAAGTTCTAACATGTCGACTTGATTATATCATTTAGAGAAAGATACTTATAGTTGGTCAAGTTGTGATTGCTAAGTATGGCATGGAGTTGAAAGATAAGTGCAGAGAAGAAGGTGCAAAGTGTTGTGCCATCAGTAGAAGGTCTATGTGAAAAAGAAGAGAGTGTATGCTATTCAGTGGAACTAATCAAGATAGCATGTCTAACTCGTAATTCACCAAGATCTAGATATAGTGTGTATCTGTTATTCAAAAGAATGTAGCCTTCACCATTTGAGCAGTGAGCTCTCAGATAGTGTGTCCTCACCCCTAATAGGGTTAATTATAAAAGACTCCTAACATGGTCTGACCCTTGACCAGGTCACTTTACTTAATGCATTGTAAAGATCAACTCCTAATAGGGTTGTAAGATCTTCTAACATGGATCATTATACACTAGTGCAATTTATAGTGGGTGTTAATTCCCATCGGGTTTTTCACCTATTTGGGTTTCCCTGTAACCAAAATTGTGTTGTTGTGTTAAGTTTTATCTTATTGTGTATGTTCTTCTATACTTAATTGGATAAAGAATTGAATCTTGTAGATTTTTGATTCACCCTTCCCCTCTCAGTTATCTCTTGGGACTATTTCTAACAATTGGTATCAGAGCCAAGTGCCTCAGAGAGAAGTTTAAAAGCTTGAGGTTGATCAAATGGAATTCTTTAGAAAATAAAGTCCTAAGTTTGATGGAGAGAACTATCTAGACTGGAAGAACAAAATGATGACACATTTGCAGTGCATTGCTTTTGAGATTTTTGAAGTAGCTACTAAAGAAGTTTAGATTCCTTCTTTATCAGACCTTACAAAGGAGTATGAAACTTTTAAACAAAAGGAGATGTTCACTAAAAATGCTATTGCCAAAGAATCCCTTATCAGTGCCCTATCTGACAACGAGTTTTTAAAAATCAAGAAAATGGATGAAGCCTACAAGATATGGAAGTATCTAGAGAACATGTTTGAAGGAGATATTCAAGCCAAGAATGCATACAAAAAGACATGGAAGAAAAGATACAATACATTAGAGATGCTACTTGATGATAACATCAGAGCCTACAATCAAAGGATTAATGAAGCATTTGCAGAAATCAGAAACAATGGTGGAGAAATTTCAGAAGAAGACATAATGGATAAATTGATGACTACCTTGACACTAGAATATGAAAGAAAGATAAGAATCCTAGATGAGACTATTAAGTTCACAAAAGACTTCAAAAGAGAGACCTTAATCAGCAAGATTTCAGCATTTGAGATATCAAGATTGAAGATAGAGCCTAAGAGTGAAACAAATTTCAAACCCTCAGTCCATGGTAAGAAATATTTGAACACTTCTGGTAATTTTGATGATGAAGATGATGATAAAGAACTAGATGATTTCATTGCTATGATTTCTAAGAAAGAAAGAAAAGGAAAAGGAAAATATGAAGGTCAATTTCCATTCAAATGTTTCTCATGTAACAAGATTGGTCATTTTACATCTAAGTGTCCTACAAGAGTCAAGAAATACAAAAATTATAAGCCTAAGTATAAAGAATGTTACTATGTTGAAGATGGAGTATCTGATGAAGATTAAGTAGAAGATGAAATATGATTCATTGCTATTGAAGACATGGAAATAATGTTTGATTAAATAGATAAGGAAGATGAAAGGAAACAATGAGAGCTAGCCTTGATTTCAAAAGCAAACATCAGGACTGATTGGATCATTGACAACAGTTTTTCACATCACATGATAGGAGACAAGGATAGATTTGTTCATTTGAATAGATACAAAGGTGGCATGGTTAGATTTGGAGACAACACTCCTAAACCTATCCTTGGTAGAGTAGCTATCACTTTGGATGGAAAGAATAACATTGATGACATTTTATACATTGATGGTTTGCAGTATAACTTACTTAGTGTTGGACAGTTGCTTGACAAAGGATATCAGTTGGAATTCAAAGACAATAAGTTCATCATTAATAAAGAAGAAGGTGAAATGGTTGCATCAGGATCAAAGACTAAAGGTAATGTTTTTCAGCTTAATTCAGAAGCAAGTTGTTTTTTTGCTAAAGTAGATGACAGTTGGTTATGGCACAAAAGACTATGTCACATCAATTTTGACAATATAGGAAAGATAAGCAATGTAAAGGCAGTAAGAGACCTCCCTAGTATTGCAAAACCAATTTATACAATATGCAGGAAATGTGTGATGGGAAAGCATGTAAGGAATTCATTCAAAAGCAAGAAGAATGCAACAAAGAACAAATTAGATCTAGTGCATACAGACCTATGTGGACCAAATCAAACAAGATCATACTATAGTGAAAGGTACTTTATATTGTTTGTTGATGATTATTATAGAATGATGTGGGTTGCATTCTTAAAGGATAAATCTGAAGCATTTGAGAAGTTCAAAATATTCAAAGATAAAGTTGAAAATGAGACTGGATTAAAGATAAAGTGTCTGAGATCAGATAGAGGAGGAGAATTCACCTCTGACAGATTTTATGAGTATTGCGAAGAACATGGGATAAAGAGACAACTAAGTGAACCTAGAACCCCTTAGCATAATGGAATTGTAGAAAGGAGGAAGAGGATCATTCTTGACACAACAGGCACTATCATGATTGAAGGAAAGGTGGTGCACACCTATTGGAGAGATGCGGTCAATACATCAGTCTATACTATCAATAGAATTCAATTAAGGCCAGGCATAGACAAGATACCTTATGAGTTATGTTTTGGTAATGTACCTATAGTGAAATACTTTAGAATCTTTGGAAGCAAGTTTTACATCAAGATAGATGAAGCTATTGGAAAGTTTGATGCAAGAAGTGATGAAGGTATTTTTCTTGGTTACTCTACTAAAAGAAAAGCTTATAGATGTTTTAATTTAATATTGAAGAAAATCATTGAAAGTGCTCATGTGAAGATTGATGAAAAGTTTATGATTCAAGAGAGATATCATGATTATGCAACTATGATTGAAGAAGAACCTAGACCTACTAGTAGTGAAGCAGTTGTTGAAGAAATGTTTGACAACATTTATGTTTTATTCAATGACCCTAAAATAAGTGAAGAAGAAACACAAAAGGCAAATGAGAGAGTCACACCTAATCTTCCAAAATTCACATCTAGATACCATTCAAAAGAAGACATCATTGGAGATCAGAACAACAAACTCATGATAAGATCAAAATCAAAGAGTTCAATAGGTGATGAACCGGTATGTTTAATTTCACAAATTAATGAACCTTTAAGTGTTGAAGATGAATGTAATGATTTAGATTGGCATGAAGAAATGAATGAAGAGCTAGATCAGATAATTAAGAATGATACATGGGAACTGGTCCCTAGACCTAGCGACAAGAATGTAATTGGAACCAAGTGGATATTTAGAAACAAGATGAATGAAGATGGTACAGTGGTAAAAAAAAAATAAAGACTAGTATGTAAAGGATATGTGCAAAGAGAAGGAATTGATTATTCTGATACATTTTCCCCTATAAGCAGTTTGGAATCCATAAAGTTATTTCTAGCCTTTGCTACATTCAAAGACTTTAAAGTATATCAGATGGATGTCAAGTCATCTCTTGAATGGAGAGTTGAAGGAAGAAGTATACATAGAGAAGCCTCAAGGATTTACTTTATTAGACAGACCTAATATGGTATGCAAACTAAAAAAGGCCCTCTATGGACTTAAGCAAGCCCCTAGAGCATGGTATGAAAGACTAGATGGTTACTTGACTAAGATTGGATTCAAGAAAGGAGTAGCAGATTGCAACTTATTCATAAGAGAGACACCTAATGGATTATTGTTAGTTGCTATCTTTTTTATGACATTTTTTTGGAGGTAATGACAAGCTTAGTGCAGAATTTTCTAAAGACATGTAGAGAAAATTTGAGATGAGCATGATTGGACCTATCAATTACTTTTTCGGACTGAATGTGTAGTAGATAGACAAAGGTATTTTCATTAATCAGTCTAAGTATGTGAAAGAGATATTGAAGAAAGTCAAGATTGATGATTGCAAGCCAGTAAGTACCCCTATGATACCAGGATGTAAGCTTTCAAAAGAAGATGATTCTATAGTAGTAGACATAACCTTGTGATGCAGGGGCATTCTTGGGTCCTCGGTAAATCTGCATGGTGGTGTGTTATTTTGGTTCTATGTTACTCGATTTTAGCTTTAATTGATGGTCTCGATTATTGAAGGAAGGTCGGTCACTGAAGGAACTCGGTGAAACCTCTTGTGCTAGGTGGAACTTGTACTCGGCAATGTCTGTGGTGCTTGGTCGATGTTCTTTCTCAGTGATGCTTGGTGTGGTCAGTTGTTTCACTAGTACTCAGTTGTTTCTCTGGCGCTCGGTAGTTCTAGTTTACCAACCTGGAGCTATTGGTGATTTGGTGGGCCGACTTGGTGCATTTATTGTTGGTAGCTATTGTTGTATTCTCCTATGTAGATCTTGAGGCCGACATGGAGAATTAAATAATTGTGAGGCTATTTGAGAGCCGACTGTTGTTGCATTTAATATTTGTTTGTAGTAGAAGCCGACTTGGCTTAGGAATTAATTGTTTCTTTCAGGCGACTTGTGGTTGAAGATTAGTATTTAAGGAGTGTTTGGGTATTGTTTAGGGGAGTGGGAGATTAGATAAGAGATTTGGGAAGCAGATTAGATAGATTTGATAGACTTGGATCCTGCGAGATCTTGAAGATCAGATTTGTTATCTGATAGTTTGTAATAGTAGAGCTAGTGGTTTGTTTTCTTGGAGACAAGGAGATTTCTTGGAGGCTTGTGAGCTCAAGTTTAGATCTGCCTTAGGGTTTCCATCAGTTGCTATTTTTTTTCAGAGCTGGACTAGCTAGGAGGTTGCAAAATTACTTTTGTAATTGATTGTAATTGGCCCTAACCCAGAAGGCCTTATAGTCGAGCATGTTAATGTAAATCTGATTTGATGTATATCTTGTTGTGTTATTTCATTGTGGGTGTATTGCTTCATGTTTGGACTATCCTTAATTGGATCTTCCTTACATGGATCTACGTCAGGTGGTATCAAAGTGGAGTTTTTCTTGAGCAAGGTTGATCTTGTGAAGTTGATCTTGTTGATGAAGAGATTCTATATGATTTGAGTTGTAGATCTATGGCATTGAACTTGTAAAATATTGGCCTATTTGTTTAGGCAAGGTGGCAGGTTGATCTGACTTGCATATAGCTTGGAGATTGTCACAAGGTGGTCAGTGTAGGATTTTGTTGCAGAGGGTTTTTCTTATCTTTAAGGATGCCTCTAAGAAGATTGGACCCTAGAGAGATTGTAGATCTCTGTGATACTATGGAGTCTAAGATTATAGAGAAGGTTAAATTTGATTTCAGATCTGAGATGGAATTGATGAAGAATGACATGATTGGTGAGGTCATGAGATCTATTGCTGGTATGCCAAGGAATCTTGGTACTAATGATGGTTATGAGGAAGTTGCTAAAGACTTTGAAGCTTATGAATCTAGTGGTGATGATAGAACCAATCAGAGGGATAGATCTGGTAAAGACAAAACTGGTCGGTTGCAGAGATCTAGAGCTTGGTTAAGTACTAGTTACCAAATGGAAGTTTCTAATTTCTCTGGTACTTTGAAACCTAAGAATTTGATTGATTGGATTGGTGAATTAGAAGACTACTTTGAGCTTGAAGAAATTGAATATCCTCTTCAAGTAAGATTGGCACAGACTAGGTTGAAAGGACATGCTTCTCTTTGGTGGAAGGAATTACAAAGAGATAGAGAAGATGAGGGTGAAATGAAGATCAATCAGTAGAGGTTGATAGTGAATAAATTTAAAGCTAAGTTCATACATGTTGACTATGAGCTTGACTTGTTTAAGAAGTTGTAGAATTTGAAGCAAAAATATTTGACTGTTGAAGATTATACCGAGGAGTTCTACAAACCTACTATTCGGTCTAGACATAGAGAAATTGGTAAGGAAAAGGTAGCTTGGTATGTGAATGGTTTGAGATTTAATATTCATGATGAGGTTGGTATGTTGAAGATTGATCCTATTGAAGATTCTTATCAGTATGCTTTGAAGTCGAAAGATAAGTTGAAAAGGAAACAACATAGTAATCCCCAAGGGAAGGAAAAGATTGATCACTCGGTGAAGGATAAACCGACTACAGAAGATGAACAAAAACCTATTGGACCAAAGAAAAGGTAGGTAGAGTTATCTTTAAAGGTAATTTTTATAATTATTGTTAAGGTTTTAGAATCATTGAAAATGTAATAGCACTATCTCATTCTATGTGTTTTCCAAATGCAACAATCTCTTGCATTTATATTGAGAATGAGCCAAGAAGAGACATGTCCCTTCATGGGACATGTCTATTCATTATTATGTAATTAATATAATGAAAATTATAATTATATATATACACACATACACACACACACACACACACACAAACACACACACACACACACACACACACACACACACACACACACACACACACACAGATATATATATATATATATATAATATCTCTTGAGTATTATATTAATTTCTCTAATATTTACATAATAATAATAATATTTATTTTTATCAATTTCACTATTTAGTTATTATGAGAATAATTATAATCTAACTTTATATATACATATATATCAATGTATATAATAATATCAATTATTATATATATTTATATATATATAATAAATCATTTCTCATAATAATCATATAGTCAATATTATTTATCTAAATGATGCTACATACATCAACAATTATGGTGAAGGACACCATTCTTTTGAGTGTACATAGAACAAGCTTGGTGACCGATGGACTACTATGGTAAATAAGAATATTCAGAATGAACCTGAATCTGAGAACTTGCTGGTTCAGAGAACATTTCTCGGTGCAAAGGTGGAACCTTTTTAGAGGAGTAACTTGTTCAGGACTCGGTGCAAGTCTGGAGGTAGACTTTATGATGTTATTGTTGATAGTGGTAGTACTGATAACCTTGTTGAGGAGATGGTTCAAAAACTTGGTTTGAAGAGAATGAGACATCCTTATCCTTATAGGATTGGCTGGTTACAAGATGATCATGCTCTGGAAGTAAGAGAACAATGCTTTGTTCATGTTCAGATTGGCCAGTATAAGGATATTGTGTTGTGTGATATTGTGGAGATAAATAGTTGTCATATATTGCTTAGTAGACCTTGGAAATATGATTGTAGAGCTATGTATGATTGTATTAAGAATGTGTTTACTGTTGAGAAGGATAACATGAAGTTTTCCCTGATGCCTTTGATAGATATAACACTCGGTAGGAGAATCCTGAGTATTGGTAGCTGAGTTGAGTTTTCGGATCTCGAGAGTATGGATGATCAGTATGGAGAATAGACTTATTTGTTATCAAGGAAAGATTTGGAAAGACAAAGGAAACAAAAATGGAAGAGTATGCAAGGTGAGAAGTTGGAGGACTTGTATGTGAAGAACCAGTTTGGGGTTTATGTGTTGAATCCAGGAAGATGTTCTTCCAGCATATGAGAACATCTTTTCGAACCTGGGGTGTCTGATGCAGGGGCATTCTTGGGTACTCGGTAAATCTGCATTATGGTGTGTTATTTTGGTTCTGTGTTACTTGGTTGTAGCTTTAACCGATGGTCTCGGTTATTGAAGGAAGCTTGATCATTGAAGGAACTCGGTGAAACCTCTTGTGCTCAATGGAACTTGTACTCGGTGATGTCTGTGGTGCTCAATTGATGTGCTTTCTTGGTGATGCTTGGCGTGGTCAGTTGTTTCATTGGTACTCAGTTGTTTCTCTGGCACTCAGTAGTTCTAGTTTACTGAATGGAGTTCTTGGTGATTTGGTGGTCCAACTTGGTGCTTTTATTGTTGGTAGCTATTTTTGTATTCTCCTATGTAGATCTTGAGGCCGACATGGAGAATTAAATAATTGTGAGGCTATTTGAGAGCTGACTATTGTTGCATTTAATATTTATTTGTAATAGAAGCCGACTTGGCTTAGGAGTTAATTGTTTCTTCCAGCTGACTTGTGGTTGAATATTAGTATTTAAGGAGTGTTTGGGTAGTTGTTTAGGGGAGTGGGACATCAGATAAGAGATTTGGGAAGCAGATTAGATAGATCTAATAGACTTGGATCCTACGAGATCATGAATATCATATTTTTTATCTGATAGTTTGTAATAGTAGAGCTAGTGGTTTGTTTTCTTGGAGACAAGGATATTTCTTGGAGGCTTGCAAGCTCAAGTTTAGATCTTCCTTAGGGTTTCCATCAGTTGCTGATTTGTTTCAGAGCTAGACTAGCTAGGAGGTTACAGAATTACTTTTGTAATTGGTTGTAATTGGCCCTAACCCGGAAGGCCTTACAGTCGGGCATGTGTAATGAAAATCTGATTTGAAGTATATCTTGTTGTGTTATTCCATTGTGGGTGTATTATTTCCTATTTGGACTGTCCTTAATTGGATCCTCCTTACATGGATCTGTATCACCTTGTAGTGTCTATGATTGGTAAACTCATATATCTTACTCAATCTAGACCAGACATTTCTAATGCAGTTGGTATAGTTGGAAGATTTGCAGTAGAACCTAAACAAAGTCATCTTATGGTAGTAACGAGGATATTCAGATATTTGAAAGGCACTATAGACTATGGTTTATGGTATCCTAACTCAGAGAATGTAGATCAACTTCATGTGTATACTGATGCAGATTGGGCAGGTTGCATTGATGATAGAAAGAGCACATCAGGAGGAGCAATATTTCTTGGACAAGCAAGAAGAAAAATTGTATTTCTCAATCCATAGCAGAAGTAGAGTATGTGGTAGCAGCATTAAATTATTCTACAATTGTGTGGATCAAGCAGATGATAAATGATTTTGGAATTTAGATTGATTATCCTATTGTTATTCATTGTGATAATACTAGTACTATCAATATGTCAAAGAACCCTATGATGCATGCAAAGACAAAACACATTGATATAAAATATCACTTCCTAAGAGAGAAAGTTGCAGAGAAATAAGTAAAGTTGGATTATGTGAGTACAAAAGATCAGTTAGCAAACATATTCACAAAGCCTTGGCCACAGGATACTTTTGAGTATCTCAGGGAGAAGCTTGGAGTAATTCCCTTCCCTGAATCTGATTAGAGTTTGCAGGAGTGCATCAGTCCTTAGTGACTGATGAATGGTTGACTACTCTACTTCAGGAGTAGTACCAGTGCTTATTGGTTTTGGTGCCCTTTTCCATTGATGTTAAAAGGGGAATGAGTATATAGTCATGAAAAACAAAATAGTTGGTGTAATCTAGAAAGGGGGAGTATATTCTAGAAAGAGGGAGTAAGTATTAGTAAGGGAAGTATATAACAGTTGATATTAAGAGCATTCAACAGTAGATGGAGGATTAATCCTTGGGGGATTTTTGTTGAGGAAATGGAGAATGTTATAAAATAATTTTACTTTTGGACAGGTGGTATTTTTCATTCCATATGTTTCCATCAATGCCAAAGGGGGAGATTGTTGAAGATTTTCTAGTAGGCCAGTGTTGACTATATGTTTGTCATTGATGACAACATATGGTAAGAAGCATGTGTGGAAGACTTATGGAGAGAGCCTTGAGCATATGTTTCCTTGATATATTATCAGCATGATATCATAAGCGCAGAAGTTGATTCTGAGTGAAGAAAATTATACAATTGTTTGTTTCAGTAGTGTTCCTGAACAGGTCCCAAAAAGAGTTATGTATGTGATTTATAGTATGGTTATGGTGGATCCTTGATCATTTATATTTATGTTTTAGACATGTTAGTGAAGCTATGTTCATGGATACAGAGTCATTTGTATAGTACAGGTTGAGTTATGATGTTTGCAGTTGCTAGTTATAGTTTCCTGAGTTTATCTGACAGAGATGACATGTTTATATTGTTGTAGTAGTTGTGCCTATCATTATGATATGTGTTCTTGGTATTGTGTTTTGATAAGAGTTAATAATGTTTGGTTAAGAGTGCATGATGTGTTTTAGCATGAGAAGAAAGATTCTGTTAATTTGGTGGAGCCGACAGTGTGAAGCGATGTGTCTACTCATATGGATTTGCGCAGTCCTAATTTGTGTTGCGTGCTTGGTATAGTCATTGGAGATGTTGTTCAAGAGTTATATTGTTTCTCTAATATGATTTCAAGGAAGTTCTAACAAGTTGACTTCATTATATCATTTAGAGAAAGATACTTATAGTCGGTCAAGTTGTGATCGCTAAGTATGGCATGGAGTTGAAAGATAAGTGCAGAGCAGAAGGTGTGAAGTGTTGTGCCATTAGTAGAAGGTCTATGTGACAAAGAAGAGAGTGTATGCTATTTAGGGGAACTGATCAAGATAGATGGTCTAACTCATAGCTCACCAAGATCCAGATATAGTGTATATCGGTTATTTAGAAGGTTGCAGCCTTTACCATTTGATCAGTGAGCTCTCAGATAGTGCATCCTCACCCCTAACAGGGTTAATTGTAAAAGACTCCTAATAGGGTTTGACCCTTGACCAGGTCACTGTACTTAATGCATTGTAAAGATCAACTCCTAACAGGGTTGTAAGATCTTCTAACAGGGATCATTATACACTAGTGAAGTTTATAGTGGGTGTTAATTCCCACCGGGGTTTTTACCTATTTGGGTTTCCCTGTAACCAAAATTGTGTTGTTGTGTTAAGTGTTATCTTATTGTGTATGTGCTTAATGTTCTTCTACACTTAATTGGATAAAGAATTGAATCTTGTAGATAACAAATTTCACCCCCCTCCCCCCTCTCAGTTATCTCTTGGGACTATTCCTAACACAATCTATACCAAGTCATATTGTACAATCCATATGATCACATCAATAAAAATTGCCTCCCCTATGGCATTTTCATCAAGCCTATCTAGCTATTTTCATTATATTTTAGGCACAATTTTGACATTATCAAGATTTTATGGCATTTACTAGGGTGCATACGGATCTTGTTGAAGGTATTATCCATACGATTCTTGGCATTTGATTCTTTCTTATATTTTCCAAAGTTGGTCAAAATTCTTTCTAGTGTGAAACATATTAAATTTGGGTGGTGTATTGGTTGGAGTTTTAATATACGTGTCTATATAATATGAAATGGGATGCAAGGAGGATTGATCTTATTTCCTATTGCACAATCAAAAGGAAGATGAGTACTAGGTTGAAGAGAATTCAAGAGCTAAGAGAGTCAATGATCTTTTACAATAATGTTTAGGATGTGTTGGATTTAAGGGAATATGATTGGATGATGCAAGATAGAAGAAAAAGTAATCCAAAATGATGAGTTATTAATTACATAGACATATAGTAACATGTAAGTGCCAAAAACAATAACTAGACAACATAACTAACTTGACATTTTAGTTTGGAGATGATCTGTAGAGAAGAGGTCACCTAGGGCACCCTATTGTTAGGAAGAGATCGTCTAATCCATCCTATTCCCAGTATTTTTGACTAGGCTCAGTTGAAGACTATTCATAAGATCAACACTTTTTTGGATTTGGTCTCGATGTGTTCACCACCTATTCCCGTACACAAAAAAAGGGGGGGGAAGATGTTGGGTTGAAATGGGTTTACCTCGGTCAAACCTTGGTTTCCAATCAACCTTGAAATAAAATAAAGTAAATGAAAGTGTGATGTCATATAGTAGAGGCTAGATCTGAAAAATGAAGTATAGCTACCTTGGCAATGAAAATACTTCATTGTATGTGATCAAGTATGTTGATGCTATAGCTTTTTTTTTCACACACAAACATAAGAGGAAATCATGAAAGCCAAAATATTGTGTAATGGATGTTGTAGTTTTCCACGATAATTAAGAGAACTATGACTTGAGGAATTGAAGACTTGAATGTGGATGGATACTTGCACTATGATCTTCTTCCTTAATGTTAGAATAATTTTCTTTTCCTTCAATGTGGGAAAGATGTTTGATCCTTGGAGAAGATTTCCTTGAAAACACCTTAGAATGCTTGAAATATTTCTTGAGAATGCTTGGATAGAAAAGAGATCTTGAAATATTGATCTTGATTGTGGAATGGGATTGGTGTCCAAATGAGAAGAGATAGGTTTCTTTTATACCTATCACAACATTTCAGAGCTCAAAATTTGGAGGAGGCTAACATAGAGGGAAAAAATTATGCTAAATCCACAAGACGAGTCCTTGATTTAAATTTTGGGAAAAATATTAGGGAAGAGGATATGTTGGGCATCCTCTTCCCACCAATCAAGAAATAAATTAGGATAAAAAGTCCCACATAGTGAGGGGATGTCAAATTATGAGGTACAGTTGATTTTGGGGTCGAGAAGAAGAACAAAGGCCACAAATAGAAAGATAGGGCCCATGTTGGGAAATAAATGATTGAAGGGGAGAAATAATAAAGGAGCACACCTAGAAATAAGGGCTCACAACATTTTTGTGAATTTGAATTAAAATGGGACTCATATTTGAATTTAGGTGTTCATTAAGTGCCACATAAAGCCTCATTATGCATGTTAAAATGAGAAAACACTAATATGAGTGTTTAACAATCATGAAATTGTACTCTCTAATAAGGTTCTTACAATTTATGATAGTACAGTATCATATTTTAAATTTGGTGGCATCATATAAATATTACTACATGTGCACATTTATTTTCCGTACCTTTATATTAAGTGTTAGCACCTATGCAATTTCATTAATTCGAGTTTATATTTTAGGAAAATCACCTTTTGTTTGTGAGCCATGAATTTTGGTTAGAGGTTTTAACATATTATTTGACTAAATTCATATTATCAAGTAGCTTTTATTAAACATTGAGTTCTTCTATTTTCTATGATCGAGGCCATTTCATTAGAGGTCAGTTAATTGTTGCCAACATTTTTCTACTTATAGGTCGCATGGGGCTTGGACAGGAGTTCCTAGTTCTTATTGGTCAAACCCTTAAACTAATGTTGGCCTATCTACCACCACAACCAAGTCCTAGGCATATGCATTATTTTCCCATGAAATCTTTTCATTTGTCATTAGCCCTTTGATTTGTGGGCTTCTTTTCTTTTCCATCATGAGTATTTACCAAGCAACCCCATCAAGAATATTTGATCCCTTACGTATTTTATTTCTTGAAGTTTGTGTCTAACTTTAATTTGTTGGTGGTGGTTCTTAATATTGGTGGCCTTTTGTAATCTCAATGTTTGCTAAATATATTGATTTGTTGGATTTACTATGGTGGGGAGCTAAATTTATGTCGGTGGAGAGTCCCATCCCATATCACCCCTTGTTCTATTATTTCCTTTCACATCATTTGTTATATGTACAACCTCACACAACCCATGTGGGATTCAGTCTTGTTGATAGGCCATATCCACATCAAGCTCCCCCTTCTATCAAGGGATCCCCTTTGCATATTTTTTTGACAATGGTTAAGCTCCCTACAAAACACACCAAAGACAAAAAAAAAAAAATGTCAAACTTTTTTTTATCCAAATTCGTGAAAACACAATGATTTTTTTGCAATTTTGTGTGGTTTTCGACCACAAAATATGCAGATCATGAAGAATAGATGGTGAAAATTTTGCAAAAATCTATTGTGTTTTCTATTTTTTAAAATTTGGTCAATGGTGAATTTTTTAGAAAGTTGGTTTAGCCAACTTCATCATGGTATGTATAGGTTATTCCACCTGATTTTTTTGTTTTTCAGCATTTTATACAACTTGAAGTTGACCCTTCATTTTTTAACTCCCAAGATCATAACATTTTTTTATGATTTTTTATTTCCATGGTTCTTGTGACATTGGAAAGGTATTGAGGAGCTTTCTCATTCTTCCTGTGCATTTCTAAATTCATCCTAGGTACTATCTATTAAGTTTTTGCAATTTGTGGCATTTTTTCTTGATAACTTGGACATCTTGATACTTGGAGAGGTACAATTTTTTGGTGGGTTTCATTTTTAGTTTCTTATCATATTAAAAGTTTCTACATTCATGTGATGGTTCTAGCTTTGAGATTTTAAAGAACTATCAAAGTATACAATGATATTTTCATTTCATCCTTCTTTGATCATTGTAAAGAGGGGTAACTACAAATAATGGAGAGATTGAATTCTCGCTCATCTTAGTGGGCTTCATTAATTTTCATATTTGTATAATTATTTTTTTTCCCTACCAAGCACAACTAGTAAGAGATTTTCTTGAAAATGAAAAATTTATCTCACCTTAGGAGTTATTGTTTTTTATTAAGGTAAAACAAGGTTTTGAAGAGGCCCCCACAACCCTGTACAGAATGGCTACAAAAAATATTCAAATAAGCCCCAAAAATAGAATGGATCAAGACCACAATGAGGGTTTTACAATAGGCTCCCACAACCTAGATGAGACAATGTATGAAACAACCTTCATACAAACTAAAAATCCAAATCTAGGATTAGACCACACTTGACAGTCCAATCAAAAACTAGGATTTTCCTTTGCCTCCCTTCTTCTAGGAGCTGAGAGTCATATCAAAATGTAGAGAGGACTTTCTATTATGTTTACCTATTACTGGAGTCCACCCCTCCTCTACCAAAAAAGCTTCCTCCTACCAGACAAAAGCAGGAGAGGAACCAACCACAATAGAACCAACATGAGAAGTCTAGTCAGAACAAACTACAGCCTCTTTACAGCTAGTGTCAAAATTCTCAACATCAAAAGGACCTTCTAAAATAGAACTGGCTGGAAGGAAACTAGCAGACCCAGCAGCCTCTGTAGACTTTCCAGCACTGGTACTACCAGCAGATGTAACAGTACACCCAGTAAAACCAGAAGCAACAAGAGGAACACCAGCAACAAAAGTATTAATTCTAGCAAGAACAATACCATCAGAGATACCAATAGACTTAGAGACCCCAGCAAGAATAGAACCAGTTGGAGTAACCCCAACATCAATAGAATTGCTAGCAGACATACTAGCAGTTCCAGCAAAAGAAACACCAGGAGAAACCTCAGAACTACCAGAAGACATAAAATAAGGCTCCAAAGGAACATTTCCATCAGGGATAACATCCTCAGGAGCATTAATCTCAATTTTCTTAGCAACTGTATAATGCTTTGGAGAAGCACCCTTCCACCAAGAAGCAAACTTTTTGGTCTTAGCCCTCTATAATCCACACTGGGCAGCTAAGTGACCTGTTTTAAAGAACTTCCTACATCTGAAGGGAAGCCCTTCATAGTCCAAAGTTTGGATCCAAGAATTCTTTGAATATTCTAACTTAATCTTTTATGGTAACCCCTTAGAGATATCGATCTCTACCAGTAATCGTGCGTAGGTCGAGTGCATAATATTAGAGGATTCATCATCCACCATTAGAAAGTCACCAAGAGAATTTACCACCATTTCAAATAGGGAGTCAACCAAAAAATGAAGGGGAAGGTAAGGGAGCCTCACCCAAATCAGAACCATGTTAAAGGTTTTAGAAGAGGGGGAAAAATTGGGATGCCAAGGTTTCATAACCAACATATTATTACCATTTTCCCAAGAGAAAAATTAATCGCACATAATCATCTTTCTATCTTCAGCATTTTCAAACTTAGCTACAAAAAAACCTTTTGTCAAAGGGAAAATTTGAACTGTACCAAAAATTTTAGGCTCCCAATGATCAAAGATCCATCAATGCAAATCAGCAAAGCTCGACCACAATCCCAAAAAGTGACAAATAGCACCACGAGAAGAAAACTCAGAAGAAGTAGATTCAATATCTTCCACCACTTCCTCACCCAAGGGAATCTGGATAGGGTTTGAAACAGGGGGAGGACCCTTAGAACCTGAACCACCACCAATCCCCACCCCACCAGAGTGATTGGTAGCAACCCCGAAAGAAACCATACCAGCATATGATTTCCCCTTAGGTAAAGAAGCACCAATAAGAGGCACAGTACCAGAACCCGAACACCCAGTAACCCCAGCATCTAGTGATGATTGGACTATCCCAATTGACTGCAAGGCACCAGCAGAAAGTGAAGCCCCAGTGATCGGCGAACCCCCAACAGAAGCACCAGCAACCCGCGAACCCCCAGCAACTAGCATCACCCCAGCAACTGGCGAAACCCTAGAACCTGGACAGCAACCTTCGAGGCCTGCAACTTCCCAGGAACACCTCCAGAAGGAGATGAAACCCTATCCAAATCCATTTGTTATCTCTACCTTAGGAGTTATTTTTATGCATGTAGATGATGACATTTTGGAGTTTCTTCTTGATTTTGAGTGTCCTTGTGCTCTTTAGACTAAAATTTAGGAGCTACATGGAGATCGTGATACTTAACCACTCCTAGATGATCTTATTTTAGATTGTCTAACTAAACTTGTAGTTTCAAACAATTAAGGGACACGTGTCCTACTGACATCAGATATCTATCTTCATAAAGAAGCAATAAAAGTGACAAGACTAGCGACTGTAGATTGTACAATTTTTTCCCTTTAGGTTTTCAATCTAATTTTTTTAGTTCTGACTAGTATTGGAGATTTAGAAAGGGTTTACGGCTTCTAGGTTGAGGATTAAGGTCTGAGGAATGCAACAAAGTCTCTCAACTCTCTACCCACTCATAGTCTACACTAATTGAAATTACGGGTAACTACTAAAATCTTGAACACCTACGTCCTGCATTTTAAATTTTTCAAATCTTGTGGTTTACAACTTTACTGTTTATATTGTACAAAAAGAATCAGCCTATTAGGGTTTAATTTTGAATCACCCAGGTAAATTGTAGCTGTGTATAATTATTTGAATTTTCCTATGAGTAAATAGTACTAATACCAGTTACCAACTTACCACAATGGGAAAAATAAATATGAAGTCTATGAGTAAAAGGCCAAGTCAGATAACAGAGTTCCACAATCTAGTTAAAACACCATGTTTCATTGATGAATTTCATGATATTTATGATCCTTTTATACATGGAAATAAGGGAATAATGGAAATTATATTTGCACTTGAAAATAAGGGGAATAGTCCAAAGAAGAATTTAAAATTTTATCCATCTAACAACATGGTAAAGGCAACAACAAATAAAATTGCACTGTGGGTTGTTGGGTCAACACGCATGGCATTACCTCAAGTATTCCCTTGCCCAGAAATTTTCATGGTCTGTGCCAAAAATTATGATGAAAATAGAAAAGAAATTATGAATACAAATACTCAAGAGGAAATTTTGTCCATAACTGAGAGTGAATTTTCTAGTTTGCTGGACCTAGGGTTTGAACAACAAAACTCAGACGTGCAAATTGACTTGGGAAAGATGGCAGAGGATTATGAAAAAATAGATGTAACATAGAAAGATTTGTATGCCAGAGGAATAACAAGTGATTCTAGTCTGAATCCAGATCATAAGCCTCCTTATGATTATGATATTTTTGTGCAATGGGTTCAGGATAGTATTTCCTTGCTAGCATTTTGTTTAGGATTGGATAGTAACAAAGAAGTGGGTGCTAACATTCTTGAAATACTTTTTCATATTCATTGTGAAAATAAACTAGTAAAATATAGTTTTATTGAGCACATTGTTCATTGCATGCAAGAACAATTACTAATGATTAAAAGAGGTTCACAGAAGACATTTAGATTCACAACCTACTTGTGCTATCTTCTCTTAGAAAATCATCATGCAATATTTCAAACAAACAAGCTTTGCAATCAGGTCCAAAATCCAATATATGAATGGACACCTAAGATAAGGATGATTGATAACAAAAGAAACTACAATAATTTTGTAGACTTCTTTTTGGCACCAATGTATCATAAAATTATAGGCACTCCAATGCCTAGATTTCCTATTTATTGTAGAGATTGCATTCAACTCGGAAGTCAAATACAATTGGCTGACAGGTACTCGGAAGAGTTCACTGTGTTAAGGTTTTACGGTTCAGTGGTAGAACCCTAAAAACTTCTAATACATGTGATAGAGAGGGTATTTTCATTGGAATATGTACAACAGACGGAGAGCATAGATGTACTCTTTAATGGTCAGGAAAAGAAAAATGATATTTCCTTCCTTGCCTTTCTCATTTGGAGGGTTCACATTTGAGAGAAGAGGAATCAAAGGCACAAGATTTTTTTCAATTTTTTGCTTTGATGTTGTCAGTCACTAGCAATATGATCCACTCAACATAATTGGAACAAAGCTTAGAGAGAATGGGAACTCTGCAAGAAAATGTCAACATGAGAGTATGCCATTGATAAAAAAAATATAAAAACATGGAGTCCTGGGATGAGGTCAAAAAAGAGATGGAGAAATATGCCACTGAAAATAATATTTTAATACAAGAATTATCATCACAAATTATGGCATTGCACAAACAGAAAGGAAAATTGCAGCCCATGACATCATACAATTTCTACCAGAAAGCTGCTCAACCATCTAGAAAATTTATTCCAAAAGACCTAGTGGATGAATGTATAGGTGGTAATTGGACTCAAACCAAAATTTATGATTTTTGGGAAATGAGGAAGAATCTCGGTGAGCCAAAGACCTCTCCAGATATTTATGATGTGGAAGAGGATAAAATATCTAGCAAATTGTTGAATAAGGAGCATCCAGCTGAAGCATATCATAGCTATGATGATGGTCCAGATAATGAGTATGAGCGGGATTCAGTGAATCCCACATCTACTAATGTACATTCAATTAGTAGTGGAGTTGATGTGTCCACAAAAGAAACATATTCCTAAGGGGAAAACATTGTAGAAAAAATTGGCTTTCCAGGTTGGGGTGGTCTGGGTCCTGAAGGACAAGGGCCTTGGTATCCCCCTATCCCACCAGTTCCACCAAAATATGGTGAGAAACTAGTCCTTGGAGTTGAATCATCAGATTCATAAAAAAAAATACTACTCAATCTCATAACCTTGCACTTTCATTTGTTCTAGCTTCAATCCAATTCCATATGTTCCAAACACTCAGATTCAATCTGAAAAAAGTGTCACTCACACTAATGTGGATATCATGAGTAGTACCAGTGGACTGAGACTGACATTAAAAGTGGACATGGGATCATTGGATCCCAGAGATCAAGGCAGTGTAAAGAAGCAAAAGGTTATGACAAGTACAACAATGGCAATAGTGACTGTGAGTCCAACAATTGCCACACCTTCAGGACAAAACCCTCAGAATAGTCCAAATAATCCACTTGTAATGGGTCAAGGTGTTGCTAATCCTCATGGTGGAATTAGGAGAACCACATGCAACATAGGTGGAAGCTCGTACATCACTACAAGTTCTATTTCACCTTTCAAACATTCAATTATGTCAAAAAACCCTGATTTTTGTTACAATGATTTTGTAACTAACTTTGAACAATCAAAAAATAGGAATAGACAAAATACAAAGGCATTGAAGAGGGATGCAGTTGCTACAGCTCGTGATGCAGAACCTGCATTGAATAGGTTATTTCCCACATATGACCCAAAGAAAGAAATGATGGAGTTCATGGTTGTTATGCCCCCAGCTAGAGATAACAATCCACCAGATATTCAGTTAGATCCATCTAAATTTCAAGTTAGCACCCTCCAAATGGATTTATCCAAAATTAAAAATGTGGACAAGATAAATGTGTCAAAAATGACCAACCAAGTGGTATACAATTCAGTGATGAATTTGGAGAGAGAGAAAGGAAAGCTTCAGGGCACAATAGATAAGTTAAATGTAGAACTGGAAAATGAAAAGGAAAAGGAGAAAGCAATAGATAATAGGTGCAAATAATTAGAGAAAAGGACAAAAAATTAATCCTTTAAAGAAGCAATAGGACAACAAGAACATATGGATGCAAAACTAAAAATTCTGAGGGAAAAATTGGAAGAGAGCAATTAAAAACTTGAGGATGAAAAAGTCTCTTCATTACGTTTATACAAAAGCATGGAGAATGCGGTACAGGAAAAAAGTAACTTAAATAAATAATAAGAGAATGAGAGGGTAAAATCAAAATAGTGGGAAGAGAAAGCAGAGAAAATAAAAAAACGTAGTGAACACTAGTTCTCAGAAATGAGAGAAGAGATAAAGAAGGCAAATAATATAATTAAAACATACAAAAATAGCTTGAATGACCAAGTAAATAATGCAGTCAAACAAATAAAAAAAGACTTGTGGGGGAAAATAAAGGTGACTGCTAATAGGTTGTGTGATTGGTTTGAATTGAATGAAAGTATTAGAGATGTTTTTGGGAATCTCAAAGAGCACATTGAGAAGAACAAATATTTTTGTCAGAGACAGAATACTACAAAGAAGATTTTGCAACAAATCAACACAACCAGTGATAGGAATTTGGCAAGTAAGGGAATTCATGCCCACGTTCGTGCATCAATAAAGGAAAACTTTGTCTCTCAAAAATGTTAGAAACTAATAGGAGAGGAAATTTTGGCCTTATTTGCGACAAAGCTCGCCAAGGTGAATATAAAAACAACCAAAATGATAACTCTTGGTTTGTCGAGTCCTGGTCCTAATAACTCATGAACAAATTTCATTAGAAGAGAAGCTTACAAAAAAATGTTGGAGGACACAATGATGTATGATTTAGGCAAGCTACCTCAGGACACAACTCATGAAGGCATTGCAAAGTGCATCAAACCATTGACAAATTTGAATGCAGTATTGGAAGGATCATTTCTTTCAAGTCACTCTTCCAAGTATGGATTGTTGATGAGGTTGCAGGTCATTTACTAAAACTTGACAACTATTGACCTTCCAACCAACGCAGAATGGAGCATACTAAACAAACTAGCATAATCATCTCATCAATCATAGTATGTGAAAGTACTTTCAGTTTCAATCATCTCTATATTTTTTTCTAATTGCTTGAATTGAGTTTACGTAACAAGTTTGAACTTTGTTTTTTGAACAGGATCAATGTAGCAGATGCCATTGCTAATTTACTAAATCGGCATGTCAAATGTAGAAATGTACAATTGTAGAGATGTTGTAGTTGTCTTACTGATTTTTATTTTGAGACTTCACATTACAAAAATCAACCTGAAGCTATTGTTTCTCCCTTGTTTCTATAAAAGGGAATTCATGGTCATTGGCTAAGTGTAATGAAATTGAAATTGGGTATTGATTCATTGACTTTTGTAAAAAAAATCATAGAGTTGTGTTCTTACTACTATTAATGAATGAATTTTTACATTGTATCATATTTGTAAATAAATTAATGAGAAGCTCTATTTCTAAGAATTGTATCATATGAATTTCTATTGTCAAAAAAAATAATGAAAATCTAAAAAAATTGTACCATATGAGCTGAATAATGCAAATGAAAACCATTATTAATTGTAGAATTGAATCTTGATGACATTATCAACCACTCATGTTTTTGACATTGGAATATGCTATTATGTATGATTGATGATGAGATACAAAAATTGACAATAGACTACAGGAAAAAAAATTATTAAATACCTAGGACCTGCAGGCTGCTACTTCTACAATGGTTCAAGTTGCCACATCATATCATTATCAGGATCCTCAGATTCATCACCATCAACTTCATAGCTTCCTTGGTTCTTTGATATGTTTTCCTCACTTTGCATACCTCTGCTTAATTGATGTTCAACGCTAGCAGTACCAGTACAAGTACATGAGTCAATGACATCATTGTCTATGGAATTCCCACTTTTGTTTGAAATGTTTCCCAACCCTCTTCTCAGACATTTCTTCCTCCACAATTTTAGTTCCCTTTCATAAGGAAAAGTATTGACTTCATACCTGGATGTATAGAGCCTCAAGCAATTTTCAAAATTCTTGTCTAGTTTTTTTCTTAGCTTTGACTTTAGGAATTCCAAAGAACTGAAAAATGTCTCATCCTCCATTGACCCCAATATTGTGGTCAGACATAAATCAGCAAGCTTGAGAAATTCTAATATTGAATCAATCAACATTTCGCTCTTAGCTAGATTTTTCCAAAGCCTTGTTACTGATCCATCTTCGTGGGGGTTCCACATAATATTATATTGATCCCTCATTGTTTGTGAAAAATAACCTAATTTCTCTCTCAAACAAGATTCATCTAAAATTCCATTTAGAATTACTCCATTTAACTCTTTGATTTTGCAAAAATGATCTATCAAAGTTAGTAGCCTAGTTTGAAAATATTTCAAATTGTTCATACTACAATATCGAGGAAACACAATAGCTATGGATTCAAGTAGTTTGACTAGAGGGAATCTTGCTCTAATCTGTGAGGAAAGATTATAGGCAATGTGCTTCACAGAAGCAGTTACAAACTCAATGATCTTGGTAAAGTCTTCCATTTTAACACTTTATTGTCACTTACTAGGGTTCTTTCCTGGTTCCTAGGACTCAAACCTGGAAAAGTAGTGCATTGGTATCTCAACTCCATGAAATTTTGCACATAACTCCCCGTTTGTTTCGATCTTTAAAAAGTTATCAGGATTGTCCAAATTTGTGATTTTCAGCCAGCTGGTAAATTTTACATCATCACATGATTGATAGAGATAATCAAGCATCATGCATGTCAATTTATGCAGTGCGGAATATTTTTCATTATATTTATCATTTCCTCAAGCATGGAGAGAAGACCTGCTAATGTTAAGAGTGTCTCTACATTACTTAACATTTGTAGTAGCACAAGAGATTTTGGTAGCCCTGCTTCATCACTACTTGAGTTAATTAGACCAGCAACGAATGATATTCTAAAAAAAATTGATGTGTCGGTCCATCCAAAGGGATCCATCTGGTATCATTATCCTTAAGAAGCTTGTTTCCATTGGTTAGTCCTTTGACAAAGTGTTGAAATTCCATCAATCATTTCGGACTTCAACATAAGTATTGGTAGAGCTCTTAGATTAAAAGTTCAATTTTTTGTACTAGAGCATGCTTGTTAACAACTCTAAAAGATAGATTCATTATGTGGGCCATGCAGTGAATGGAAGTAACATAGAGTGCACAAGAAGATTGTATCTTTATGCAAAGATCACCCCTGTGGCCTTGCATTACTGAAGCTCCATCTGGTCCAACACACACCAACTTTTTGGCAATCGTCATGTCATTTATACCTCCATATTTAATTAGAGAACTCTTTACTAGTTCAAATAAATTTTTTGCTATCGCATTATCCTTTATTTTAGCAACAGTTAGTAGATGAGGTTGGCAAAAAAAATTGTGTACAATATAAACATGCATGCATATCCAAGAAGTATTATCTACTATTGTAACCTCGTCTAAAGACAATGCAATAAAATTTGACTCTTTAATTTTTGCCTTTAGATCCTCTTTTTCAACCTCGGCAAGACATCTGTCACATTCTCGTCCACTGTTTACTGACTAGTGACTGTTAGGATAGTTATGAACTTTCAGAAAGTGTAATAAAGAACTCAATGATGGGTAGCCTGTCATAGGATGCCCTTTGCTCAAAATATTAAAGAAAACACTTAACTGAACAAATTTTCCCATTAGTTCTACTTCCAATGCTTTCCCAAAACAAGCTTCAATAGAGCCTTTAACTTCACTAGGCTTCATCTTTATATTCTGCTGAAATTCAAATAATTATCCATTCCTAGCATGTTGAGATTCCTCCTTTGTTTTCCATATTATCATTGATTTTTGAACTCTATCTATGGTTTTATTTTCATAAAATTTACCCATATGCTTCTCTATGGTGTCAATTTTTAGCTGCAACCTCTTTTCCTTCTTATTTATTTTGGTGCAAATCTGACATCTGCATTCTACCGAAGGCTCACCTTCAATTGGATTGTCCACTAGTTCAATGAATGGATACTTTGACACCCATTCTACTTGAAAATTCCTCAACATATCCCACATTCAATCTTTTTTTGATTCTCTATCATTCTTTGAATTGTATTTTCTTTTCTTCTTCCCTGCACCATCATCTTCTCAAACATTCTCAGTCTCATCTAAGTTGATTAAATTGTTATGGCTACTTTGGGTATTTAACTAAAAATCTTGTTCAAGTTCATCGTGATCTGAGATATCAGGTTTGCTAATTTCTTTAATATGGTGTGTAGGTTCAGGTTGTGAATCTTGAAAATCTTCTTGTGATGAATTAACTTCCCAATTTTGGCCAGAAACATTTCCAACACCATGACCAAAGTACAATGATAATGTTATGCATTTTTCTGGCCTCTCTTAGCTTTCCCCATATGCGGGAGCCTTACCCTTATTCTTATTTGACATCTTGATTCTTAAACGAAATAAAGGCTACCAGCCTACCAGTACAAAAAAAAATGTTTACATGTTTAAGAAGTGACAATAGAACTATAATATATATAAATATGATTCATTGGCCCTAAAATCATGTATGAGGTCTCTCCATTGTTCACTAACTGGTCCCCACTAAATAAGAATGAACTCAAAATTACATACTCACAGAATAATAATCACTTACCTTTGCCTCAAATTTAATTGCAATCGTGACTCGCCAATGCACTCAACAGTCTGAACTTCGCTATCGATCAAATTGAACCGAACCAAATTGTGTACAATAACATTGATCTATGAATGTATTTATACTAATCCTTTTTTGGAAAATTTGGCGGGAGGTATTAGGTATACAAATATTTGGCGAAGCCTGCATAATTATAACATGTCTTATGTTATTTCTGAGGTGATTATGAGTTGTCCAATACCTTAGTATGATTAATAAAGTTGGTGAAATTGCATCATTTTGAGACACGTGTACGCAAAATGCTAGGAAAATTTGGGGCCACCTATAAATATATATGTATAAAACTATTGGCAAATATAGGTCATTCATTTGGGGCCGCTTTGAAATTATAGGTGAATGTTTAAAATTTGACGTGTCCAAAAATTATATTCCATTGGTGATAATGTGAAAGAAATGGAGAAAATTAAATAAATTGGTGGGTGATGGGCCCGGGCATTGGACCCAATATTAATAAATTTTGAGCGATAGGGTCAATCCAATATGTGCAATATATTCACCAAATCTCAAGTTTCCGACATGCGATATTCGCCAAATGGCGAATAATTGCCACTAAATTTTTCATTGACGAGCTCGTGACATAAAGGTGTATCTGAATACACAACCTCAATGATGATACTCTTGCTGAAACAAAAGGTTTCACATCGAACGTATATGTCCCTTAGATAGTTATTTTCTCGTTTATCTTTTTTACTCATCTTGTCTCTCAAGGGAATGTTGGGCTTGAACCGTTGTGGGAGCCTAGTTACATCCACGTGTCACTAATAGACAAGATTGTTCCACAAGAAACAAACTAGTTAGAAATAAGTATGGGTTTGGGATTTGAATCATGAATGCATTAGCGGGGTATAATAGTGAGGTAGGATCATTCATTTCTTAGATCCACTAGATCTAACTCCTTCATGTTATCATTTTTAGGCTCTAGCATTGGAAAGAGGGAATGCAGGAGTAGCAAGAAAGTGAGAGGGCAAGTGATCAGGGAAATCAACACAACTGATAGTTATTTAGGCAATGAATGGCCCTACCCTTCTTTTATTCCTTTTTATCTTCTCACATATGTATTCTTGTTTTAAATTCAAAATGTTGAATTTATCTTTAGCTAGTTTCATGGCTTGTGTGCAACAATCTTGTACTATGATGAATAAATATTTACATTTTCAGAAAATATTTTAATGATGTATGATTTAGTTCTATTTTTTCTCTTCATAAAATGTAATACTTGTACACATAAAGCAATGAATATAACTCCATTTATTGACAAAGTACATAATGAGACTAGTTTTGAATGTACCTCTCCTTAACAAGTAAAAGCTCTACCTGATTGGGTCTATATGGTAAAATTTAGGTAACATTTCTAGTGACCTTTGATGCGGGTGTCTTCCTGCTAAACATAAAACCAGTAGACTTAAAAGCATCCATTGGGCCAAGTCAATTAGTTTCTTCTGAAAACTAGGTAGTTTGTTTTACACTTGGACTCACCTAGCTTTTATGATATGTAGTGGTGTGAAGCCAAAACACATCATTATATATTACATAAATCACACGGGTCCAAGTATAATAGACTATCTTTTTTTAAAACAAAAAAGCAATGAAACATAAGTAGAAACAACAATGAAATAGATGTTGGTTTACCTTTTACTCAAGCCAGTTTGGGTATGTATCTTTTTGAAGACAAAGGGAACTCTCATTAGAAAGATATGTAGGTAAATTTTCTTGGATAAAAGGTGAATCAGCGGCCAAGCAGTATAGTACAGTGACTTCCTTTGACAACAAAGCTTTAAAACCTTATGAAAGCCAAAACTAGAACACCAACTAGTAAACATGTGCTAGAATAGCACTTAGAGAACACCAAAACAATAAGTGTGCAGAAGAACTTATTGAAAGTAGGAAAACTAAACTAAACGTATTCACAAAGGTAGATCAAACCTCAAAGAAGGGATTGAGGTGTATCTCCTTGACCGATATAAGTAGTATGTCACCCTTCATTATTGTTAGTTTAAAATAATTGTGTTCCTTGCACTTTGAAATCATGAATGGCCCACTCCAAAATGTATCAAACTTAGAATTCTTACCAAGCCTAGTTTTGAGCTCATTCCACCTGAGTACCATGTCCCTAACCTTAAAATTACTTGATCTATTTTTATGTCAAAAGTCCTTTGTGTTTTTAATTGTTGTTACTCCATAGTCTTCATAGCCCTGTCTATAGTCTCTTCTAATTCAATGAGTTGAGCATATCTAACTTTCAATGGATCTCCTTCTTCAAACAAAACCAACTGAATAGAAAGATCCATAGCTAGGAACTCTATTGATATTGACAATCATGCTTCCTTTCCATACACTAATACATAAGGTGAAGTTACAATCACCTTCTTAGGAGTTATCCAGTCTGCTCATAAAGCATCTTTCAGCTTAGAATGTCAATCCCTCTAATTATCTTATAGTTTTTTTAAAAATTATTTTAATCAGATTATTATTTGTGGACTATGTCAGTCCATTACCCTAAGTTGGAACTTATGTTCAGATAGATACCATTCTTCAATGCCCAATCAGTTACTCTCAACCCCACAAAAGCCAAAGCATTATCTTATATGATAGATTTTGGAACCCCAAATCTGCAAATCATGTCTTAATAAAATTTGAAAGCAGAAGACTCATTAGCTTCTTTTAATGTTGCTTCTTATGTCCAACTAGTGAAATAATTTGTGGTAGTAACTATCCACTTATGGCCTATGCTAGAAGGTGTATTAATTACTCCAATAAAATCAATTCCCCATCTCATGAAGGGCATCTCCACTTGAATTGGTTGTAATGGTAATGCATCCAGCCTTTCCTTGCCTAAAAAAATTGCACACTTAACACATTTTATGACATATGCATGTGTGTCCTTAAAAATGTTGGGTCAGTAATAGCCAATGTGCATGATCTTAAAAGTTGTTGTTCTTGTAGCAAAATGGCCTCCTGAAGGTCAATCATGAAACTCATGTAACACTTGGCTAATCTGATCAGCATCAAAGCACCTCAACAGTACACCGCTATGATCTTTCTTAAACAAAATATTGTTGATCAGAACAAAAGGAGCTAATTGGAGACTGCTGTACCTTCTTTTTGCTCGGTCAAGACCAAGTGGGAACTCATATGTCCTTAGGAAGTGTGCCATCTCCTGCAACCAACTTGCTAGCTAGTCATTTGTAGCTATCCCATTGTTGACTAAAACTATTCATGTCACTTCCTCATCATCTGAGATAGGTTCCTTGGCCAAATGCTGATAGGGACCCTTTCCTCTAGCCAGTTTAGTCACCTGGATGTCAATATCATACTCCATAATCCTGGTAATCCATCCAGCCCTCTTCTCATTCAAAACCTTATTTAACAAAAATTCCTTTATGCTTGGATGTGCTACCAATAAATGAATTTATTTTTGGGACAACATGTGCCTAAACTTCTTGAGACTCTTTACAACAGCAAGGACATGTTTTTCTACAAAGTTATATCTATGATCATAATATTCAAGACCTTTGCTGAAGAAAGTGATAGGCTACTCAAATCCTTCTACATTCTTTTGCACAAAAATTTCAAAAATAACATCAAAACTTCCAAATGCATATAAAGTAAAATCCTTAGTAAAATCAAGATTTATTAGTGTTGGAGTTGATGCTAGAGATTAATTTATTAACTAAAATTTGTGCTTTTCCTCTCTAGCCCAACTAAACACTGCATTTTTCTTTAACATGGTTGTGAGATGTTTTAATAAATTTTCTATGTTAGGTACAAACCTTCTCACAAAGTTGATTCTACTAATAAAACTTTGCAGCCCCTTCTTGTGTTGTGGTAATGGTAGCTCTAGAATAGTTGCAACCCTATCAGGATCAACTTTAACTCCTTCCTTTGAGACAACATATCCTAACAATTTACCTTCACACAGTGTAAAAATACACTTCTTAGGATTTAAAGAGATACTAAATTCTCTACATCACTCAAAAATTTGTTTAAGATGATCACGATGATCAGTTGCTTCCTTGGAATAAAATATAATATCATCAAGATAAATTAAGACAAACTTATACATAATATTTCTAAAAGCCATGTCCATATCTTTTTGAAAAGTTTCTCTAGCATTAGATAGACCAAAGCTTATTTTTCTATAAGCCATTGTGCCCCACTTCGTAGTAAAGGCAATCTTGTATTGTGGTGCAAGAGCACACCTAGGCTAACCTCCATTGCTTAGCTATTTTGGCTTGTACTTGACTCTAGCTAAGTCAAGAAGTTAGATTATTTGTTTTAAGACCTTAGAAGGTCATTTTCTATGTTGGCTAGGTAAGTTAGTCATTAGGACTAACGTCACACTATTAGCCTTTGTTAGTTGTTTATTCATTTTCATAGTGCTAGGAGTTTAGTGTGAGGTTAGAGTCTTAAATATATTCTAAACACATCTAGCTATGGTAAAGATTCCAAAAGGTCATTAATGGCCTTGGATCCTCAAAACATAGGAGGTTAAGGGTCCTAAGAAATAGGATTGAGGCATATGTGAAAGTTGCCAAGTGTTGAAAAGAAGTTGTCATCAACATTTGCAATTATTGCAAACGTTGCATGTCATTCGGGTATCTTTGGATTCCCTAAAGTTTAGGAGATGGTGCTTGGCCAATCAGCCCTACAATGAAGGAGTTGGCATCTAATGTAAAAAAAGACTCAAATCTCAAGCAGTGAGTTGCATTGTAATAGTTTTGAAGTAAGTGAATAGAGCTTTGCAAGTGTTTACAGTGAATATCTGGTGATTTTGTGTTGATAGTCAAACTTAATGGATTGAAAGACCAAATCTATTGGTTCTTTAGTGTTCTATAGGTAGTTTTTGGAATTTTTCATTTGAGGAGTAAGTTGTTTTGAGGTCTTTTACCTTCTGATTTTCAGTGTTTTAGTTCGGGTGCTTAGACTAGTTTTGTTTTGACCAGTCCATACATTCATGGCTCCCCCATGAAATCTAGCCATGGGAAATTCCTAGGGATAGATGGAAATGCTAGGGGATTCACTAGTGTATATAATTTTAGGATTTAGGAAGTTTCAAAGCGTGGAGAGCTATTTTTATGACTAGGCCTTAGGCGAGCATTTGAAGCCCGGTTAGAGGTCTAAAGATGAAAGTTTGAAGTTTTCTTGCAGGATATGAAGGTACAGTACAACATAGGTATAGCACGGGGAAGGATTTAATCATATCTCAACATTCCATGAGTATTGGGTTCATGTCAAACATCTAGGTTAAGGTTTGAGAAAATTTCAAACAAGATCACTGTTCAGGCCTAGAAATTAGGCCTATTAGGTCTATTGTCCTAGTTTATAGGAACCCACTGCACGGTCACTGTCAGACCCAAAAACCTTATGAATGTTTTAAAAATTCCAAAAGGGTATCCAAATCATGTTTTAGATTGTCAAGTTTTTTGGGAAAGTTTTTCTGAAAAGAGGAAAAGGTGACTGGTAAATGCTACAAGGAAATAGCCTACTTTTAAGGTCACCTATGATGAAATCTTGCTTCTGATAGGAAAATGACACAAGATCCCACTAAAATGGATCAAATTCATCAAGTCATGAATTTTTTCAGTATGAAGAATACCCCTACAAGGAAATGTGAAGAATTTGAAGAGTTGGCACATAGAGCCATCTAAGTGTAGAGGAGAAAGAGAAGACATTACATGGTGTTAGTCCTTCAAAGTGAAGCTTCAATAGTTTGACTCTTATAATAGAGTTTGTATAGGCCTTAGTTAATTATCTAAGCCTATTGGAAGATCCTAAAGAGGAATAGGATACTAGGGGAGACAAGTGAAGTCTCTTGGTGGGTGTGAAAGCAATCCTTGGAGTTACCATTCATCATATTGGTATCAAAGCTTGAATTGATTAGGCTTGTGGTTGATGTTGTAGTCTCCTAAATTAGTAGGAGAGAATACACCAGGTAGAACCATGGTGACTAATGCTGAATTAGCTAAGAAGGTTGAGGAACAAGAGGAGGATAACAAATTGCTAAGGCAAAGACTAGCTCAAATGGAGCAGCTCTTGGGTGAAGTCTAAGACAAAGCTGATAGGGTCAAAGACAAAATTGACCAAAAAGAAGAAAAAGAAGCAAAGGAGAAGGAATTAGAGTTGGAGGAGGAAGCCCCAACCCCTGACCCTATTCTTACTGAAGAACCATTCTTGAAAGCACTCAAGGCTTTAACCGGCAAAGCTCTAGAAGGTGTGTCACTATTTAGTCGACAAATGGACCTAGATTCAATCATGGATTGGATTGAGAGAATAGAGAATCACTTTGAATGTGATGGTGTCATTGATGCAAAGAAAGTAATGGTGGCCAATTCTAGGTTAAGAGGTTCATCCCTTACCTGGTGGAAGTATTTTCAAGTTGAAAGAGAGAAAGAGGGAAAGAGTCCCATAGTCTCATGGAAGGGCATGTTGACTAAGATAAAGCAAACTTATCTACCTGATGATTATGAAGTTCAGCTACATAGGAGGAGACACAATCTTAGACAAAAAGATTTAGATGTCCAAACATACACTGAGGAGTTTCACAAATTGTGCCTAAGGTCACAAGTGGTGGAAGATGAGAGTATAAGGCTAGCAAGGTATTTGAATGGCCTCAAGTGGTCTATTCAAGAAGAGATGAGTCTAGTAAACTTCAAAACCATTCACCAATGCTATTAAATGGCCTTAAAGATAGAAGAGAAAAGCAAAAGGAAACAAGAAACCTCTAAAGGTAAAGCTAAGAGCAAGGATAGTAGAGGTCAAAGAGGTGGCTATGGTGGAAGGAGTTCGGATTCAAGGACTCAAGGTGAGATAAAATTTAGTGAGCAGTAAGAAGGAAGCTTGAGTAGAGGTGGTAGAGGAAGAGGCTCTAGCTCTAGAGGAAGGAGTGGTGGACAAGGAGGAAGAGGCAACTACTTTGCCAATATGAAGTTCTACCATTGCAATCAAATGGGGCACCCTGCCTATAGATGCCCAAAGAAAGGAGGTGACAAACTTAGTTCAAGATGAGTCTAATGCAACAAAGAAGCATGCCGAGGTACCATTAAATTATGAAGAAGGAGAGAACCTCATGATGAGGATAACTCTAATCAAGGAACCGGTGAAGGAAGAGCCAAGCCAAAGAAGGTCTTTGTTTAGTATTAAGTGCAAGATTATGGGGAAAGTATGTAGGGCCATTATAGATTTAGGCTCTACTAACAATATTGTGTCAAAGGAAGTAGTCAGCAAGTTGAAGTTGACAAGGATACCCCACACCAATCCTTACAAGGTCACTTGGCTCAATAAAGGCCAACATGTGTTAGTGAATTAGCAAGCATGGGTGGAGTTCTCCATTGGAAGGTACAAAGAAAAAGTTTTATGTGATGTGTTACCTATGGATGCATGCCATTTTCTCCTAGGTAGACCTTGGCAATTTGATTGCCAAGCCATACATGATGGAGGAAAGAATTCTTATTCTTTCAAGAAGGACAATGTGACCTTAAAAATATAGTCACTATTGAAGGATGCTGAAGTAAGGACAGCAGGTCCAAATGTACTTATGGTGAGTGAAAAGGAGTTCTTACAAACCATGGAAGAGGGTGAAGGTGTAGGCTTTGCATTGGTGCTAAGACCAAAGGAGCTAGATGAAGACAAGGTGGCTAAAAGGATAGAATTACCAAGGGAGATTCAAGGTATGTTGTAGACTTACCAAGGCATTGTAAGTGATGGACAACCATCAACCTTACCCCCTAAGAGAGCCATAAGCCATAGGATAGACCTTAGCCTAGGAGCTACCCTACCTAACAAAGCAGTCTATAAGATGATCCCCCAACAAAATGAGGAAATAGCAAGACAAATACAAGAACTCCTAGACCAAGGCCTAATTAGAAAGAGTATTAGTCCATGTGTCATACCCACTGTACTTGCACCTAAGAAAGGAGGAACTTGGAGGCTTTGCACAAATTCAAGGGCTACTAATAGGATAACTATAAGGTATAGGTTTCCTATCCCTAGGATTGAAGACTTAATGGACTGTTTAGGTGAAGCTAAGTACTATAGTAAGATAGACTTGAAGAGTGGCTATCACAAAATAAGAATACATGAAGGAGATGAGTGGAAGACAACCTTCAAGACCAATGAAGATTTGTATGAATGGCTTGTCATGCCATTTGGTTTGTCCAATGCCCCCTCAACATTCATGAGGCTCATGAATGAAGTCATCAAAGAGTACATAGGCAAGTTTGTAGTTGTATATCTAGATGATATATTGATTTTTAGCAAGACAAGGAGTGAGCATCTAGAACATCTTGATATTGTTTTAAAGAAGCAACATGAGGAGAAGTTGATGATCAACTTGGAGAAGTGTGAGTTCATCAAAATAGAGCTAGTGTGCCTTAGGTTTGTCTTATCACATGGAAATCTGAAAATGGACAAGAGTAAAGTGTAGGCTATCATGAATTGGCCTACTCCAAGGACAGCAACAGAGGTAAGAATTTTTCATGGCCTTGCACAATATTATAGAAAGTTCATAAGGAAATTTAGTGCAATTTGTGCTCCAATGTTAGATACTATCAAGGGAGGAATGAAAACCAAGTTTGTTTGGAATGAGCATGCTAAAAAAAGCTTTGAGTTGTTGAAGGAAAAGATAGCTACCCAACCTGTTTTAGTGTTGCCAAGCTTTGAGAAGCTTTTCACCATTGAGTGTGATGCTAGCAATGTAGCAATTGGGGCTATTCTAAGCCAAGAGGGAAAACTAGTGGCTTTCCATTCATAGAAGTTAAGTGAAGCCAAGAAGAAGCACTATTCATATTACCTTGAGATGTATGCATTGGTCCAAGCTCTAAGGAAATGGAGGAACTATTTTCTTCCAAAGGAGTTCATTGTATATTTAGACAATCAAGCACTTAGTTTCCTGAATTCACAAGAGAAGTTGAGTCATAAGCACATGAAGTGGGTTGAGTACCTAAAAGCTTATACCTTTAATATCAAGCATAAGAAGGGTGTACTCAACAAGGTAGTTGATGCCTTATCTAGGAGGGCACTCACAATCCAAGAGATTCAGTTGAAAAGCATGGTAATAGATCACTTCAAGGATCTATATGGTGATGATGAGGATTTTGCTGACATATACAAGGTATGTGCTGAATACAAGAATCATTTTCATAGTAGGTATGTTGAGTATACTTTGAAAAGTGATATCTTGTTTAAGGGGAATCAATTATGTGTTCCTAGAGGATCTATTAGAGAGAACTTAATTCAAGAAAAGCATAATGGTGCTTTGAGTGGTCACTTTGGGATCACAAAGACTCAAGACCTTGTTTCAAGGTTTTACTATTGGCCAAGGTGAATTTAGATGTTAGAAGGTATGTGGAGAGTTGTGTTGCATGTCAAAAGGCCAAGGGCACTTCATCAAATGCTGGTCTTCATCAACCATTACCTATTCCTACTAGGCCATGGGAATGCTTGAGTATGGATTTTGTAGTTGGGTTACCCAAGATAAGACAAGGTATGGACAGTGTATATGTGGTTGTAGATAGATTCAGCAAGATGGCTCACTTTGTGCCATGCAAGACCACAAATGATGCTATTCAAATAGCCTCTCTTTTCTTCAAAGAAGTTGTGAGAATCCATGGGTTACCTATTAGCATTGTGTTAGACAGAGACACTAAATTCATGAGCCATTTTTGGAAGACTCTTTGGCAAAGATTAGGCACTAACTTGTCCTTTGGCTCATCCTACCATCCCCAAACTAATGGCCAAACTGAGGTTGTTAATAGAAGCCTTGGAAATCTTCTTAGATGCTTGACTAAAGAGTATGGTCAACAATGGGATCAGTTGATTGGGCAAGCTGAATATGCTTACAATGATACTATCAATAGATCAATAGGGAAGAGTCCATTTGAGATAGTTTATGGAATACATCCTAGAGGTGTCTATGAACTAAGAGATTTGAAAGATGGAGCAAAGGGAAGTGGATATGCAGATGAATTTTCATATGCTATGCATGAGATACATGAAGCAATGAGGAAGACCTTGACAGAGAACACCATGAAACACAAAGCTAAGGTAGATGAAAGTAAAAGGATAGTTGAGTTCAATATTGGTGATTTGGTTATGGTGCATCTTAACAAGTCAAGACTACAAAAGGGAGTCCCTCACAAGCTCAAAATGAGGAGGATAGGACCATGTCCTATATTGGCTAAATATGGTGACAATGCATTCAAGGTTGAACTGCTAGAAGACAGTGGACTGTCACCAATATTTAACATTGTAGACTTAGTCCATTATAGAGGACCATAGCAAGACATGAATCATAATATTCATGAAGTGATTAGAGATATAGAGAATCTCCAATTACCTACTATTGCAGCTACATGACCAGACAACATACTAGACACGAGAGTCTATAAAAAGACTATAACATAAGAGTACAAGGAACATCTCATCAAGAAGTATGGACAGATGGATGTCAATCTTGTTTGGATAAAGGATTTAGAGTTCAAGAAGATGGAGTTGATCCTACCATCATCAATCCAAGGGTGGATTGAACTTCTTATTTTGGGGAGGATGGTGCATGAGCACACCTAGGCTAACCTCCATTGCTTAGCTATTTTGGCTTGTACTTGACTCTAGCTAAGTCAAGAAGTTAGATTAGTTGTTTTAAGACCTTATAAGGTCATTTTATATGTTGGCTAGGTGAGTTAGTCATTAGGACTAAGGTCACACTATTAGCCTTTGTTATTTGTTTATTCATTTTCATAGTGCTAGGAGTTTAGTGTGAGGTTAGAGTCTTAAATGTGTTCTAAACACATCTAGTTGTTGTAAAGATGCCAAAAGGTCATTAATGGCCTTGGATCCTCAAAACATAGGAGGTTAAGGGTCCTAAGAAAAAGGATTGAGGCATATGTGAAAGTTGCCAAGTGTTGAAAAGAAATTGACATCAACATTTGCAATTATTGCAAAAGTTGCATGCCATTCGGGTATCTTTGGATTCCCTAAAGTTTAGGAGATGGTGCTTGGCCAAAAGGCCCTACAATGAAGGATTTGGCATCTAATGTAAAAAAATACTTGAATCTCAAGCAGTGAGTTGCATTGTAATAGTTTTGAAGTAAGTGAATAGAGCTGTGCAAGTGTTTACAGTGAATATCTGGTGATTTTGTGTTGATAGTCGAGCTTAATGGATTGAAAGACAAAATCTATTGGTTATTTAGTGTTTTATAGGTAGTTTGTGGACTTTTTCATTTGAGGAGTAAGTTTTTTTGAGGTCTTTTACCTTCTTATTTTCAGTGTTTTAGTTCAGGTGCTTAGACTGGTTTTGTTTTGACCAGTCCATGCATTCATGGCTCCCCCATGAAATCTAGCCATGGGAAATTCCTAGGGATAGATGGAAATGCTAGGGGAGTCACTAGTGTATATAATTTTAGGCTTTAGGAAGTGTCAAAGTGTGGAGAGCTATTTGTATGACTAGGCCTTAGGCGAGCATTTGAAGCTCGGTTAGAGGTCTAAATATGAAAGTTTGAAGTTTTCTTGCAGGATATGAAGGTACAGTATGACACAGGTACAGTACAGAGAAGGATTTTATCATATATCAACATGCTATGACTATTGGGTTCATGTCAAACATCTAGGTTAAGGTTTGAGCAAATTTCAAACAAGTTCATTGTTCAGGCCTAGAAATTAGGCCTATTATGTCTATTGTCCTAGTTTGTAGGAACCCACTGTACGGTCACTGATAGACCCAAAACCCTTATGAATGTTTTAAAAATTCCAAAAGGGTATCCAAATCAGGTTTTATATTGTCAAGTTTTTTGGAAAAATTTTGTTGAAAAGAGGAAAAGGTGACTAGTAAAGGCTACAAGGAAATAGCCTACTTTTAAGGTCACCTATGATGAAATCTTGCTTCTGATAGGAAAATGACACAAGATCCCACTAAAATGGATCAAATTCATCAATTCATGAATTTTTTCAGTATGAAGAACACCCCTACAAGGAAATGTGAAGAATTTGAAGAGTTGGCACTTAGAGCCATCTAAGTGTAGAGGAGAAAGAGAAGACATTACATGGTGTTGTAATCATCCAAAAATGGTCATCTGGACTATTAGCCCCTTTCTAGCATTATTTGCTAAATTCATCAATTGCTTTTTCTTGATCAAATCCTAATTCTATCATTTATTCAATTATATTCCATGGATTAACCATCTTATCCTAGGTCTTTACTTAATTCAAAGGAATTCCCTCCCCTTTTATTGAATAAAAATCCCCCACTTACCTTTTATCCTAAGTTACACAAATAAAGCATTATTCCTATTTAATAAATAAGAAGAAAAGACTTTTTGTCTCACATGAGGCACAAAAGTCAACACTTCTTTCTCATTGGAGGAGACTTGTGCATATGGATTGCTCCCACTTTCGATCTCCACCCTTGATAAAATCTTTTGCCTCTTAATCTCCATGGTCCATTCATCTTTAAAAGGAGAGATCTCTTCTCATTCTTGGATCCCCACTCTTGATACTAATCTTATGCTGTAGGTTTTCTTGGTGACATGGGAGCTTTTTGGAGAGCTTATTGCATTTTAGTCTTCATACTTGCATTATAGCTTAGTTTTCATAGCATTCTTAGCTTAGTTTCCTTTCATGTTTTGGATTAATTCACATGGTTTAATTAGTAATGGCTTGTAACACTCTCATTTCTATAGTTTAGTTGCATTCTCATTCTATCATATCTTGCATTGCATTTTCATTGTGATTCTTGAAGATATTGGCATTCTTGCCCTTGTCTCTTTGAATCTCCCATCACATTGTTTACTAGCAAGGTTGCATGCTTAATAGCTCTAGCTGAGAGCCCTCTAAACACCCTTGCACTCCATGCCTAGGGAGCTGTAGGTCATTTTTCAAGGTTTCCAATCCATGGATATCCTTGGAATCAAAGGCTTAGAGAAGTGCAAATCTTGAGTGTACATTTTGGCGCCCACCATGAGTGACAAGTTGATTCCCTACAAGAAGATGATAGACTCACTTAGGAATTATTTCACATCTGTCACATTCCAACAAATTCCTAGAGATGAGAACAAGGTTGCTGATGCCATGGCTACTTTGGCATCCATTCTACAATTGGAAGAACATGAGTCCCACTTTGAGTTCTTGGTGGAAGAGTTGCGTTATCCTGCCTATGATTCTCCTGATGACCATGTAATTTACATTGTGGTCGATCATGATTCATCTTGCTATGCTACCATATTTTCCTATCTCTGAGATCAGATTATTTTTGAAAATCTAACACATAATGAGAAGCGTCAACTCATGTGCAATGCCTCACATTTTACCCTCATCTTTGGTGACTTGTATAGAAAGGGTCTAGATGGAACTCTCCTTAGGCATCTAGAAATAGAGGAGTCAGAAAAAGTACTAGCTAAAGTCCATGATGGCATATGTGGTTTTCACTCTAATGGTCTTGCGTTAGCTCAGAAATTGCTTAGGGCTGGTTACTATTGGCCTACTATGCAAGCTGATATTGTTCGATATGCCAAGTCCTGCAAGAAATGTTAACTACACGGGAATCTAATTCATGCTCCTGGATGCGAGCTTATTCCCTTTGTTACATATTGGCCATTTCAGCAATGGGCCTTTGACTTGGTAGGCAAGATTCATCCTAGTTCTTCAAGTGGGCATAAGTTCATTATTACAGCTACTGAATATTTTACCAAATGGGTTAAAGTTGTCCCACTATCTGCAGCTATGGGAAAACATGTTTCTTTATTTATCTTAAATCACATCATTTGCCACTATGGTATTCCTTCTTCCATAGTCACGGATAATGGCGGCCAGTTCAAGAATAAATACCTGAAATAATTGTGCAAGAAATTCAAAATTAAACAACATTGGTCTTCTATTTACTACCCTCAAGGGAACGGCCAAGCTGAGGCCTTGAATAAAACATTGTTGAAGATCCTTCATAGGACAGTGCACAAATCAGGCAAGGATTGGCATATGTAAATCAATCATGTGCTATGGGCTTACAGAACTTCTATTCGCACCCCTACTAGTGCCACACCCTTTTCCTTGGTCTATGGTTCTGAGATTGTCTTACCATTAGAGGTTGAAATACCATCACTGAGAGTTCCTCTACATGGTTTGATTACCGAAAAAGACCATAGGGCCATGAGATTTTATGAGCTTACTACTTTGGAGGAAAGCTGCAAGGGCTGCCTTTGACCACATGCACACCTATCAGAAGAGAATGTTTGATGCTTATAATAAGAAGGTTCATCCTAGAGAGTTCCAAGTGGGTGAATTAGTCCTAAGGGAAAATCCTAAGAATTAGCAGAATAGAGAGCAGAAAGGCAAGTTTGAGCAAATTGGTTAGGACCTTACATCATCATAGTAGCATTTGGGTCTGGGGCCTATCAGTTATCTACACCTAAGGGAGAAGAGCTTTCTGAACCTATTAATGTTCTACATCTGAAGCAGTTCTATGCCTAAAGTTCTTGAGCTCTTTGTATATATCTTATTGATCCTGAAAAAATTCCAAAAAAATTCATATATGATGCTGAAAAAATCCTAAAAAGCATTTAAAGTCCTAAAAAAAGAGCATCCTAGTGAAAACCTAGCAATAGGCACTTTGATGTCTCACTAAAAAAATCAAAATATTCAAAAAATTCCAAAAAAAATAGAAAAAGTGCCTTGTTGAAAACTTGGAAACAGGCGCCTTGGTAGCAAAAATACAAAAAAATTATAAAAAGTCCTAAAAAATCTGCCAAGTGGTGAAAACTTGGAAACATGCATTGCTTGGGACCCTTGCACCTATGACTATCAGTCTTGCGTGGTGCTCATTCGCTCCACTTCTTGCTTTGTCTCTCCTAGCCTGGAATTGACTCTTGTCTTAGTCTAGGGGGCATATGTTGTTTTAGCTTATCTTAGGTCTCTTTGTGCGTCAAGGTTTCTTGGGAAACTTGGTTCAAATAGTGTTTTTCAACACTATCCAACTGTGTTTTTCAACACTTCCCTAGTGTCAATTGTTTCTCAACACTTATCAGATATCCTACCCGCAGTCTAGAATGATACTATATTTCTCACCGGTAGATGCGATACTCAAAATTTGACTCTATGACCACCACACGCGCACTTAAACATTTGACTCACTGAGACTTGCTTGACTTTGCTTGACTTTATTTCTTTGTGTGTTGTCTATGATGATTTATTTTGATGAGTGTTCTCTCCCTAATAGTTTTTGATGATGCATCAATAGAAGATTGGGGGCATGAGGACATGTTTTCTCTATTTTCTGCCTGTGGGTATATCTTCTTGATCCTAACTGTCATGCGCATTTTTGCTTGTTACACTTGACACTAAAGATCTACAATGTATTATCCTTGACTATTTTCCGCAAGTGCATGCTTATAGTCATCTTGAATTTCTTAAGTCTCAATGTGAGCATAATCTTGCTATACTAAACTTTGGGAACCTCACTGCACTAGTCATCTTGACCGACATGTCTTTGATGCTTAGGTGGGATTCCCACATACCTATCTGATATAGATCATATTCATATACCCATAGTTATACTAGTGTGTATTTTATGATCTTTCGATGCTACCAATAAAGCTCGATGATGATTATTAGAGTCTAACATCTTTGTAACCTTGCAAATAAACCAATTTTCATAGTAGCTTGCATTCTTAGGTTCATGTTAGTTTAGTTTTGCATCTTGCATATGGAAAGAGTTCTCCTTTCATCTTTCGCGGACTTTTCAGTCAACTGCACTCAATTTTTGCTTCTTCTCGATCATGTCTTTCACCTCTTATCTTTCATATCACATCCTTTTCTATTCCTATCATCACAAGGGGTTAATCTTATCATCATATAAAAGATCATTTTCAGAAACATGAGTCTATATCATAACATGAGAACTAAACATACATCCATAAGAGAAACTATACATGAGCATTTATAAGCATATATCATACATTTGAGCAATATAATAAGACAATCATACTGAAACATCCATCACAATGAGACAAGTACACAAGATATATCGTAATCTAGTCATCTCATCTATATATAAATCATGATACAAATACAATGTAAGATCCCAAAATCTAGATCAAGTCTCAAGACATGTATGTACATCAAAACCCTAGACCTAGGACTGACTCTCCCCCTCATGTGGAGGAAGTGTTGGTGGAGCCAGTGGATCCATCTTGTTAGCTCGCATATCTGACCTTCCTGCCCTCTCAGAGTAGAGTGGCCATCGTTGAGCTGCAAGAACGGCTGCTATGTACAAACCATGGTAGTATGTTGCTCATGCCACCTCCTTCTGAATCTCTGCGGCATCATCTTGTGCCGCCCTCTCCCGCTGATCTATCTTGGCTCGTGCATCCATCAGTTGTTGATGGCGAATGATGATCATAGTCCTTAGCTAATGTACCTTGACCTCTAAGGCTCGAACCCTAGCCTGGAGATCCTCTCCTCCTCCACCTGCAGGCTGCTCCTGCCTTGCATCAACCTGATGGCAAACTGATCTCACCTCCTCCTCCTCCTCCTCATCCTCCACCTATCGGTGTGACCATCTATGGCCACCTGATTGGGACCCCTGGCCTCTCTCCACCCTCCCTCTGCCTCCCCCTCCTCCATCATCTCCATCCCCGCCCTATACTTGTGGTTGTGCATCTAGGACTATAAACCTAGGGAAGGGATGTCTCTAATGCTTTGCTATGTATGTTGCATCTACTCCTACATCTACCATGTTTGGCAGGTACTTCCATGGCTCCCACCGCAACCCTGATGTCTCTTGTGCTACATGCTAGTAATCCAGCATCGGTAACCATCCCAGTCCCTCATCCTCCCTACCCTAGCATAGGTGGTGGTCTCTATTGTCACTCTCTACTGCCTACCAAACTACCTCCACACTCGAGTGATAACAAAATGCTCCATAATATTTACATGCCTTCTTAGTAGTGGTCGGCTACATAGCATGTACCCAAGCTCTCGATCCCTATCACTCCATTGCTCGCACGATCTGTACGATCTCCACTCAAATGTCATCAACTCATCTAATAGCCACCTGTAATATGTCAGGTCCTCACTGTGTGGCTATGTGATGAACCCTGTATATCAGTAAATATAGGGAGTCCTCTACTCTCAAGGCTATACTCATGGCCGCACAATAGCTATGTGGTCCCACGCCCATATCTATGCCAGGACAGCTCTGCATGCCCACGATCAACCATCCCTATATATGATCTCATGAAGCTCATGATACATATATGTAAGGATGGCTAGTCCCCATGCCATCCATCAAGGTCATGCCACCAAGTCTACAACCAATCTCCCCCAGCCTAGTGGGAACCCTCTTTGACTCTGATCAGTGATCAAAGCCTGTGCTACTATGGAGCACACGATGCATGGCACTGGATAGTCTCGACCGTACTCCTCTATCAAATGGTCCCAAATGAGATGTCTATTTATGATGGTCACATCCTGAAAGAGGTCCTAAATGGCCTGCCTCCCATCTGTGGGAGTCTGATCATAGTATACCTGTACCAACAAAAAATCATGTCAGTTTTCATCATCTGGAAACACTATGTTAATGAACATCTATAAACATGATTATGCTCACCACATCTCCATGGCTCGGTACACGCAGGATCCAATAGACATCCTCTAGTGTGATGGTGGCCTCTCTGGTCAGCAAGTGAAAGGTGTTATGCTCACTATGCCACCTCTCTGCTAGTGCTATCAATAATCCATGGTTTTCCCGTATATGGGGCATCTCCAGCAAGTAGCCAAAACCCATGCGTGTCAAAGCCGCTCTACCTAGATCATCCAAATCCTAAACACAACACAACCTGACCATCCTCGGTGCTCTGATGGTGAGTGCCGCAAAAACCTCCTACAAGCCATAAACCTGCAAACCAGATGTCAGAACATGTCATGATGGATGTCTAAAATCAGTACATTTAATCTCAACAATCAAACTCATCTATGCACATGTTATATTGCTCAAATTAAATTCATGTAATACTTCTTATTATACTGGCGCAAAATTATTTTCTGATACAGTATCGTGCGATACTTTCTTATATAGTGGTGCAATACTTTTGCCTCATGTGATAGTTTGTACCATGTCGCACGACATTTCATTTAGGATCATGCGATACTTTCCTGGACAGTCGTGTGACACTTTGTGGCCACTAGAAGTATCACATGATACAATGTATAATGGGCGTATGATAATTTTAAATTATCGTATGATATTTCACTAAGGAATAATTTGAAACTTCAAAAAACATGTTTTAAATGCAATAAATGACTCAAACGACTAGTTTTAATGAAAACTTACTGGGGCACCATACTGAGGAGGCCAGTTGTGTAGTCGACCGCACTCAAATCAATGTGTGTGGATCGGAATAATTTCTTGCTGAGCCATAGTCTCTCTCAGGTCTCTCAAAGTTCTCAAATTCACATAAGACAAATGAATTTGAAAATGACCTTTTTACCCCTAATATAGCATTTTGACCTTTTGACCTAATTTTCAAAATATCTCAGAATTTCACAAAAATCACACCCCTGGCTAATTTTGACGTCCTGGATCCATTTTCGAGATCAAAATCAAAATTTGAGTTCATCTTAATGGTCAAAATCACATTTCAAATTTCTCCTTCTTCTATGCAGTTGGTTGACCATTTGAGGCCTAACCCTTCGATCTTCACTGGGGCATCTTCATTTCTTCATCTCCATCTCTCTCACCCTTCTAGTCTTTCATTCATTTCCCTCACTTTGTCTCTCTGAGGTTTTGACTTTATCTTTATCCCATATCTTTCTCAGTCAAACCTAGTCAAATTGGGGCATATTCTCACTGCTTGATGGTTATTCTATTATCTTTCATCTTTGATTATGATTTCTGGTGATATGATCATGTTTCTCTCGCTTCTGCATTCCCTCTACCTCATTTTGATTTTGATCCCAAGGGGGTAGACATATCCTATCAGCTATTCTCCAAAGCATATGCTTGACCATTCCATTTGCTCTGATTGATCTATCTATCTATTGCACTTGATATGCTAGTTCTCATCTCAAGTTCTGATACTGTCCATCTCTTTCCTAAGTGTTTAGTACTATCACTACCAGGTTGATCATGCAAGATTTTCTCTCTCTCTGCACTTCATTCTTTGAAGTCAGATCTCTATCTATTGCCTTCTTGGTTGATCTATTCTTTAATGTAATGTGTTCCCAGATCGATCACACATTAGTCAAAGAGGGGCAAATGTAATCACCCAAAAATGGTCATCTGGACTATTAGCCCCTTTCTAGCATTATTTGCTAAATTCATCAATTGCTTTTTCTTGATCAAATCTTGATTCTATCATTTATTCAATTACATTCCATGGATTAACCATCTTATCCTAAGTCTTTACTTAATTAAAAGGAATTCCCTCCCCTTTTATTAAATAAAAAGCCCCCACTTACCTTTTATCCTAAGTTGCACAAATAAAGCATTATTCTTATTTTATAAATAAGAAGAAAAGGATTTTTGTCTCACATGAGGCACAAAAGTCAACACTTATTTCTCATTGGAGGAGACTTGTGCACATGGATTGCTCCCACTTTTGAACTCCACCCTTGATCAAATCTTTTGCCTCTTAATCTCCATGGTCCATTCATCTTTAAAAGGAGAGTTCTCTTCTCATTCTTGGATCCCCACTCTTGATACTAATCTTATGCTGCGGGTTTTCTTGGTGACATTGGAGCTTTTTGGAGAGCTTATTGCATTTTAGTCTTCATACTTGCATTGTAGCTTAGTTTTCATAGCATTCTTAGCTTAGTTTCCTTTCATGTTTTAGCTTAATTCACATGCTTTAATTAGTAATGGCTTGTAACACTCTCATTTATATAGTTTAGTTGCATTCTCATTCTATCATATCTTGCATTGCATTTTCATTATGATTCTTGAAGATATTGGCATTCTTGCCCTTGTCTCTTTGAATCTCCCATTGCATGGTTTACTAGCAAGGTTGCATGCTTAATAGCTCTAGGTAAGAGCCCTCTAAACACCCTTGCACTCCATACCTAGGGAGCTCTAGGTCGCTTTTCAAGGTTTCCAATCCATGGATATCCTTGGAATAAAAGGCTTAGAGAAGTGCACATCTTGAGTGTATAAGTGTTAGTCCTTCAAGGTGAAGCTTCAATAGTTTGACTCTTATAATAGAGTTTGTATAGGCCTTAGTTAATTATCTAAGCCTATTGGAAGATGCTAAAGAGGAATAGGATACTAGGGGAGACAAGTGAAGTCTCTTGGTGGGTGTGAAAGCAAGCCTTGGAGTTACCATACATCATATTGATCCTCCTCCTTTACCAAAATTTGGTTATATCCTGAATAACCATCTAAACGTGAAAAATGCTCATAACCCAAAGAAAATTGAAGAATATGTTCCATGGATGGAAGATGATGCCTATCTTTTAAGGAAGCCCTGTCAAGATCTCTAAAATCAACACACAACACACAACCTCAAATCCCCATTCTTCTTCCTTACAGGAACCAAGTTAGATACCCAACTATTATACTTAATAGGAAATATTATGCCACTTTATATCAGCCTAAGCACTTATTTTTGCATTAAAGGTTCTAGTTTGGGGTTAACTGGTCTTTGTTTCTTCTTTATGGGTTTGGTTGTAGCTTCTAGTTCAATCGTATGGTGTGCCAATTATGGATTAAAACCCTTTAAATATCCATATTCTAAAGAAAAAATATTACTAAACCCCTAAAATAATTGCATAAATGACTTCTTTTTTTCAGCAGGAGAGTTTAATTTACCAATTTTGAGGATTTTCCCTTGTGAAAACTCTAGATCTTCATAATGATCATGTTGAACTAGCAAACTAGTTTTATTCTTCCTTGCTTGATCAACTATATAACTTGATCCTCATGTTGTTGCTTGATTCTATCCTGATTTGAGTGTGCAAAAACATCTTCCTCCAATATGAAGTACATAATTTTCTCATCTCTTCCAAACACCTGCCAGTTGAGGTTATTATCAATAATTGAGGGCCTAGTTATAACTTTAATATGTTTCCAATCACAACCTTTCTTAATGTTGTTCTGGATGTCGAATTGAGAACCTACTGCAACTAATCTATCAACATGTTGGTTTTTGCTTCTTGGTATGAAAACAATATTGAGGGCCTCAAAGTCCTGTAACACATCCCATACTCTATGTTTATAGGACTTAAGAACATCATTTTTAACCATATTCAATCCTCTTACTTGATTGACAATCAACTAATTATCACCATATAGCTTCAAAAACTTGATTCCCCTTTTCCTTGCCCATTCCATCCCTTGAATTAAACCTTCATACTCTGTTGCATTATGCATGAAAATCCAAAATGAAAAGTTGCATAATACTTCTCACATTTTGGAGAAAATAGTATTGCACCCCCACCAGCACCATGTATGCTCTTGGAACCATCAAAAAACATGTCCCATACTTCATTCTTCTATTTAGAATCATCTTCTAACTTTTTGACAAGATTTGGCATCACCAAACCAGCCTCTTGAAACATATAATTACCCATACCATCATCTAAAATGAAATTGGTTTCATCATTCAAGGCATTCTCTACTACCCATTCATCCAACAGGATGTCAGGGATTTCATCAACTGGTGTATTAGGCTTGGGGATAGAAAAAAGTTCATCACACTCAAAGATTACACAATTGGCATTACTTACATTGGGTATGTAAGGCTCAATAGTATTATTTGCAAGTAGCTCAAATTTGATAGTTACTTTAGTCCCATATCTAGTCTGGAACAACATGTGAGACCAATCTGATGAAAGGTAGCCTCCTATTTTAGCTATGAATTCTCTTGATAAACATAATCCAAAATATGAAAGTAAATATATCACATAAATATCTTGGGATATAGAAAAATTGGGACAAGCATGTAAGGTTAGGCTGGCATCCTTGATAAAACCCACTTATTTAATAGATGAAGCATCAATTTCCACTACTCCTTTCTCTAAAGGTTCATATTTCAAACCTAACTAATCATTTATCTTCTTAGGCATCACAGAACAAGTGGCACCACTATCCACCATATAATTATGTACTAAATTATCACCAATGATCAACAAAACATATAATGGAGGTGGTCTCACGTTCTTACCTTGAATTGTGAGTTTTTCTTTGTTGTTGGTATTAGCATCTTTCCCTTGATCAGCATTGTCATCACAACATTTTGAGCATTATCAGCAACTTGTATACAGTTTTCATCTTCAGACAATTCCCTTTTCAACAAATTAACTTGTCTAGGAATGGATAAGGAATCCCACATAGTCATAGTCATGTTCATCGTCTTCATGCTATCCAAAATGTTGTAAAGAACATCTTAATGCAATTTCTGATTTACCCTAACAATAGTGTGATCCACATCCTTGAGAGGATTCTCTTTAGTTATAATGGTAGGTTTTTTTCTTGGTATACTTTAAATTGGTGTAGGTGATGTCTCTGCAGTTGCAAGCCTTTTGTTTTTAATATTTGTTTGCTCCATTTATAGAGCTATTTTCTTTGCTCATGTATTGGATGCAATTATTGATTCACCATTTACAACACATAACTCATCTCCTTTCCAATTACGGAATGCAATCTCATTAGCTTGTGCATCTTTTTGTTGTTCAGATATACCATGAGGTACATCTGATTATGAACTTGTAGCATTTTGGACCATAAGTGCCTAATTAATTACCCCATTCAAATGTGAAGCCTGGTTATGTGCTTGATTGCATAGATTACACAACTCATATTATGTTGCTAGGTTGTTCTGTTCTGGAACAATATCTTTCACTGGGTTAATAGCATTAAGAGGGGTTGGATTGTATGGTTGAAAAGATCATTTACTAACATTTTGTCTAGATCCTTGATATACACCTTGATAGGGTTTTCTATTCTGCTGGTATTGATATCTCAGACCTTGATATGGTTGATTCACTCTTGATTCTGTTGCTGAAATTTTGGCCTAGGCCCTTGATACTATTTCTTAATACTAATTAGCTCATTCCCCATAGTTTATAGGATATTTTCTATCTGTTCCTAACCACTTTTGAGTTCTTTCAACTCATTAGAAGGTCCTGCAACTGAAATTTCATCAATTCCAGCAATAGGCAATGCTAGAATAGAATGTAAAGGAGCTAAAGGTGGCACTTGCAATGGCATATTAGGTTGTATGTTAGGAAAATAAAGCATGGGTGGCCTAGGTGTTATCTTGCCTGCTTGAATAAGACTATTTTCTTCTCTAACAACTATAGTGTAAGCTTGAGGTAATGAGGTACCTCCCATGGATTGGATCATTACTGAAATGTTGCTATTCAAACTTTTCAAATAATAGAAGAAAGCATAATCAGAAGAAGGCCTTCGTGTAGCAAGTTCCTATTCCATGTCTTTTGGAAATGGATATTGAAATCTGTCATCTTCTCTTTAGGGGCTCTTTTTATGGTAGTCAATTTTTCTACCAGTGAAAAGTGATTAGATTTCTCTTCAAAAAATATGGTACAAGCATCCACCAGTCAGTCCCATGTAGAAATTGAAGCAATTGGTAAGCTTCTAAACCATTCCAGTGCTTTTCTTTTGAAAGATGTGGCTAGTAATCAAACAACCACATTCTCTTGTATCACGTGATGAACATTACACAATGAAGCTACATCTTTGTTGTGTTAAAATGGGGTTATCTTACCTTCTCCAGTGAATTTTGATAACCCTTTTAATGATACTAACGGTATGTCATCATGTTGGCATAAATTCAAAGGACTACCCTGCTTAAAAGGTGCAAAAGAAAATGCTCTTTTCGCACAACCATAGAGCTAGAATGTGTTGATGCACTTGCTACAGCAGAACTAGAACTTGCTAAAATTGAACTTGAGCTGGCTGAAATAGTACTTGTTGAAAATGAAGTGTTGGTTGTAGCAGAGTTACTACTTGTTGAAAATGTGAAAGTTCCAAAAGAGGAAATAGAAGGCTTTGTTCTAACTGTAGGTGATGTTGAATGTTTGACAATATACTCCTTCATTCTCCTTCTTTCGTATGATAGAAATGGTTTTTCACCTACATCAGGTGGTGTTGAATGAACTCTAGAAGAAGGAACAATCCTTCTAAGTGTCCCCCCTCTTCTTCTTGGTGGAGATAACTGTAAGAACTCAACATACTTTGAGATTCTGGTCTCTATTCTTCTCATAAAAACAAATACATAATTGATATTTTTCTTCACACAAAGCTTCCAGATATGCTTGAAGAAAACCTCTGAAAGGCCACTAGCTTTCTGTCAGTACATCAAAACAAAAAGACTATGAAATTATGACTCAGCGTCCCACCAGGCATGCCAAAACTGTTATGCACCAAAATTTGCACCCTTGACTAAACTATAAAATTTAGAAATATTGGCATAACATGGGAATCACCTCTATGTGGGACATGCTAAGACTAAAGTGAAACCTCTAGATTCTAGGCATGTTCCTATTGAATAATCACCTAATGTACTCAAACTACCTAAAATTTCGAGGGAAAAAGGAAGACAAACTGAAAGGAAAAACTTGTAGAAATAAACTGACTAACTTAAACTATGAGGTGATACACCAAAATGATGATGATTTTCATGAGAAAAAACATAATACAATCTTGATAATAATACTAAGCAGGGAAAACACTTGACACATAAACAACTTCATATAAATATTTAACAAAAAGGAGAAAAAGCTAGTTTTAAACTTTGAACTAATGAGAAATGACAGTTCATAGTTAATTAAAACTCTAATTGAATGCTTGCAAACTATAACCTACTAAATTGTAGTAACATTCATTCAAAGGTGCAAACTTGAGACATAAAATGTGGGATTTTGTGAAAATCATAGCATGGAACATCAAATCAAATAGTGGCACACAAAATAATGAACTCCAAGATAGGTCCCCAAAATCTCTATAATATTATTTCAAACAACAATAATGCTTCCAATATATCATGAGTTACAACTGCACATACATCAAAACATTTCCCAAAAGAAAGTCTCTAATGTCTCTGCATACATGAAGTAGAACTACTTCAAAAATGAGTTGGAAAAATTGATTAAGTACAAACTGCCTCTAACCACCAAGGGTCAGATGCAAGAAATTAGGGCAAAAAAAAGGGGTCATAAACCCTTGAAAAAAGGAAAAGAAGGTTGGAAAAGGACTTCCAAACCCAAAGGGAACCTAACACCTATCCAAAAAGGCTCTCAAAGTAGTTAAAAGAGTCATAAACTCTCTAATGATAAAGACTAAATCTGAGCTCCTTCTAAAAGCACTCCATCATCCCTATATCCACTCCTTATGTTTCTAAACCAACTGCAACCTCCAAGAAGTAGTCCACAAGATCATCAAAGGTCATAAACTAATTACTATTGCATTTTTCCTAAAATATTTTAATAATTAATAATTAATTTATAGAATTTATCAATTAATAATTATTAAATTGCAAAAAAAGAAAGAATAAAAAGAAATAATAATATGTTTGTTTATTTAAAAATATAATAATTTAATAAGGAAATATATTATTACATTCTTAAATAAATAAACATTAGCAACCATGCTTCAAAAGCCACCAAAATGACATTGTCAATGAAATTCAAAAAAATTTTGAAGTTTAACAAAGGGCAATACATAACCCACCAACCCTAAAATTGCATCATTCTGCTTTTAGTGTTTAGGAATTTTTTGAGATGAAGAAGTGGTCAACAAGGGTTTGAATGATGCCATGACAATTCACTGATCACTTTGAAGATTCTCCTTCAAGTTTTCCTTTTCGTTGTTTGCAGGTTGTACAAGATGAGAAGGTAAGTGTCATAACTTGAAAAAAATTTGGCTTACTATGATTTTCATGAAGATATGTTCGCTATATAGACACGTGTTTCTCTGATATCTTTCATTCTTCTAATAGTTTATGAGGGTGACATTTTTGTTTGCTGGGTATGTCTGAAAGCTTGCTAGGTATGTCATCTTCTTCCAAAAGCTGTGGAAACTTATCCATAAAATATTTTAAAAATCCTTTCCATCTTTCATGTTTTCATGACATTTTATGTACATTTTGTCATTTATTTATGTTGATTATACTACTTAAATGTTTCATTATTTATCTTTGTAGCACCATGACGAGGTTGACTTGTATCTTGGAGATCTTGAGGAGGCTTCGAAGACTACTTATTCCTGCTATGATCATTATGATATGCTCTTTTTTTATAAGGACCTTCATTTTCTATTACAAAATTATTGCATACCTCCAACCCTTATAAATTTCATGTTTCATATACATTATAGGTCTTTTGATACCTGTACAAGCATCCATGCTTTGAACTTACACTTGCACTTATGCTTGCATGAGTACTGAAGACCTTCAGACTATGAGGAGAACCAGAAGAAATTCGAAGAGTAATACCTTATTCTTGTAGCAATATTTAAACTTTCAACAGCACCATTGCATCTTTCTATAGCATCATTTTTGCTATTTTTTTAGAAAAGACTGCATTTTGAAGAATCTTGCTTGATTTTCACGCTACATCTACTATATTGGAATACATCTCTTGTTGTTCTTATAGTGACACTAACCAATACTATAAGGCTTCATATTTGATGATATGTCCCATACATAGTTATTTGTATGCATTTATTTCTATGAATGCCCTTCTAGTGGTCAAGATGTCATACTTGATCTGTTGAAGTTCCAGAAGATTTTTATTACAAGGTCTTTTCAACCTTCTTCAACTTACAACATGATACCTAATCATTTTGATCATACTTATTGATCCAATATCAACCTTTGATACAAAAAACTTCTACGGAAGTTGGAACAATCAGATGACCTCATGACATAAAGGTGTTCTGAATACACAACCTCAATGATGATACTCCTACTAAAACAAAAGGTTTCACATAGAATCTATATGTCCCTTAGACATTTATACACTCATTTATCTCTTTTATGCATCCTGTCTCTCAGGGGCATGCCGGACTCGAACCCTTGTGGGAGCCCACTTTCATCCACATGTCAGTGACAGACAAGATTGTTGCACAAGAAACAAACTAGTTAGAAATAAATATGGGTTTGGGATTTGAAGTATGGATGCATGTGTGGGGTATAATAGTGAGGTAGAATCAGTCATTTCTTAGATTCATTGGATCTAACCCTTTCATGTTATCATTTTAAGGATCTGGCATTAGAAAGAGGGAATGCGGGAGCATCAAGAAAGTGATATTGCAAGTGATCGGGGCAATCAACACAACTTCCAGTCATTTAGGCAATGAATGGCCCTACCCTTCATTTATGCATTTTTATCTTCACACATATGTATTCTTGTTTTAAATTAAAAATGTTGAATTTATCTTTAGCTAGTTTCACGGCTTGTGTGAAGAAATCTTGTACTTTAATAAATAAATATTTACATGTTCAAAAAAGAGTTTAATGATGTATGATTTAGTTCTATTTGTTAGCTTTCCTCCATAAAATGATGTTATACTTATACACAAAGAAATGAATGTAACTGTATTTCTTGGCAAAGTAAATAATGAGACCGGTTTTGAATGTACCTCTACTTAGTAAGAAAAGGCTCTACCTGATTGGGCCTATAGAGTTAAAATTAGGTAACAGTTGCAAAAATTAGAATTGGACAAGTACAGTCATGAGAAACTACAATTTATGATCAATATGGCCATCAAAATTAGAAAATAATAGCACCACTATAAAGCTCAATAAATTCTACCCCAAATAAGAAAAAATTCTTGAAAAAAGGACTTAAAATAAGCAAGATAGGAGCCTTTGAAGTTGAACTGCAAATCAAAAACTCTAATGGTGAAGGGCAAAAAATTCAAACCTAGGATGATGTCAGCAAACCACTAAATTAAATTTTATGGTCATATGGCCATCGTAGAAATCCAATAACCCTTAGAAAATTGTGATCGGATGGGCGTCAATTTTAACACAATAGAATTTGATGTGTTGCAAAAAAATGCATATGTAGATATTGTGTGTTGATGTGTCACTACTAGTGACATGTCACTTTTTCATCAATGTGGAAGGGTGTTATTCGGCCATGTTTCTTCTCGTACGATGATGTGGCCAGGGGTCAAGCTTCCTTATTGGCCAACAATGCTTTGCTATCATAGTGGGAAGGTGGAGGTGGTCCTAGCTAAGAAGCACCGTTATAGGTGGTGCTCACTGAGCAGAGTCGTGGGACAGAAAAGCCACATGGGTGAAAATGAAAGTGGCATTGCTAGGCACTAATAGTACCATATTCATGCTACAAAGATTAATGTGTTATTTTTATAAACTCATCCCCGGTTGGTATGTAAAGATTGGTTGATCAGTTGTTTGATTACCGTGAATGCTTACTAGAATGTAATGCCAGAAATGTTATGGTATCTCAATCTGTAGTCTAAGGATATGGGTCTCATTGCATGCACCTACGAATACCTCTAACAAACAACAAGATAGTGGGTCTAGCCCCAAATTTTTTCCAGGAAATAATAAAGAAAAGAATTGTTAATATGAAATAAAATAAATATAACATAGAGAAAAAAAAAATTTCAATAATTGTACTAGGATCGTAGATCAGCCCAAATGGCTCAGTCTGCTAAAATATTTTTGCCTCGAATCTAACTTTTATCCAATATAGGCAAATCTACAATTGATTTTCATTGAAACCACCTCCTAGACGTAATGGTGATGCCCAAATAGCCTTATTTTGCACCCACGATGAATCAACCCAAATTTTCTACTCTTGAGGAGTCTTCACACCTTGAGATCTCTGATACCATGTTATAGTTTTAGGTGACTCTACAACACCCTAAGAATCAAATGAAATACCAAGATAACTTCCATAAGAGAATGGCAAGACAATTACAACAAGATGAAAGAATGATTATATTTCTAATGAACATTCATTGGATTACAAAACTATAATTGAAGGATTGATTGATTCAACTTGACTTATTTATAATGTATATGTCAATGCTTATATAGGGAAGGCAATAAGAGACTATGATAAGGATTAGATAAGTTATCACCCACACGAGGTGAAATCACATATCCACCAAAGGTGGATCATCCTCCATTATGTAATGAGGTATGTGCAACATATGAAGGGTGATAATGTGATACGTGCACTAAAGGTGGATCTGACACATAAAGTGGAATGTGATAACAACTATCACCACCTAAAGTGGAGTTTTTCTTACACTATGTTTAAATATAGGTGCAAACTCTTAGGTGTCGCATATGCAAACTACTATGCAATGCATATCCTAAGAAAGCTTAAGTAAAGTGTAATTAGTGAATATTTGTTTACACCAACATAGAAAACGCACAGTTTTGATATATATTTCTATTCAAAGATGCTCAAAATAGAACAACACAAGGTTCAATTAATTTTTACTACCAAAAATGGCTACATCCCATATTTTTTTGAGCTATCTCCCCAACACCCCCCCCCACCTCTTAGCTTTAAAAAAACCTATATATATATATATATATATATATATATATATATATATATATATATATATATATATATATATATATATATATATATATATATATATATATATATATATATATATATATATATATATATATATATATATATATATATATATATATATATATATACAAGAATGGAACTGTTCATTTCCAAAAATAATGGTCTTTGAAAGTGACCAATATCAAGAAAGGACCCTAGAATGGAAATAGTTTCATATCTCAAAATTTATTGTTACTACCACTAATTACAAAAATATTCCATGCATGCCAAACTAGAAAAATTAAACTCCCTCGAGTGCAAGGGCTTTGGTTGCTTACACTCGTAATTCCATAAAAAGGTTGTGAAGCTCAGCACATTCTTCCTATTCCTCTAGAACAAAGATTACCCTGTGATATTTGGCATAGCTAGTATTTTCCTTCCATGCAACCAAGTGTAGCTAGTAGACAATATCAACTTGCTCTACTTCAGGCCAATTCAGGTCAGGTTGCATAGCAGGCATGGGCTCTTCATTCTAGGTTTTGTTTCTTGTAGAGAGTCCCAGTTTTTAGAAAAGAGAAATTTTGATTAACAGTGAATTGAACTCAAAAATGTCACCACCTTTCTTTGTAGCCAAACTTTAAGCTCATTTAATTTCGGTGGAAAACAATAATATATTTTTACCCGTTGAAAATTGTGTCACCACCTCAGTAAATCTTTTGTATTACACTTGTCATTTAAGATTTGTACTTTCCTAGGATTTGAAAAAATTACATCTTGAAAAAAATATCATGCAATGTAGTCACAAATTCGGTGGATAATGGGAATTAATTACCAAGTTAGAAAAATTTTAGTTTGATCACTTCCCTGAATTACCAACCATCTAAAGTGAGGTTGTGTCATTAGTGATCAGAGACCTATTTGGTACCCTGCACTATTGTGGAGGTTACGTAGTTTAGGTTTTAGTTAGACCATCTAACGGTAAGGGATTAACATAGTCGGTGAAGTCGAGGGATTTCTAATCTTGGGTGAATGGAAGTTTGAGTGTGGGTTTCTAACAAGTTGAGATGACTAGGTACTCAATAGGGGTGATGAGGTCGATAATTAAGATTTGAGCCTAAAGGGGAAAATAAACAAGGGAAAAGGGGTGAGACCGAAAATTTTAAATTTTGGGGTAACACTATCTTTCCATTTGTATACTCCAAAATGCATAGTTGGTGCCATCAAACAAAAATTCATGTGTTCTATATATAAGATCTACTTAGATTGATTAAGTCTTTTCCATGCACTTGGCTTTTAACCAATTGTAAAACACAATTCTACTACTTGGGGGGTGGGCAGTGAATCAATTGTAGATACAATTTTTGAACCTTAATTAAATTAAAACTTGTTAAACTTTAAACGAAAATTTGAAAGTAATTAAATACCTAAACCAATACAGATGCAACTACACAAAAAATTATGCACATCATTTTATGGGGAAACCTAGGATGGAAAAACCACAATGAGAAATGTTGATAGGATTTAGTGTCCTAATCCAACCTCAGGGTTGAAGAATTTACAAGATTTTAGGGCACCAACATAAGGAATCACCAAATCCCCTTATATGAGCACCAACTCATCCAAAATCACAATTCAATTATCTGAACACCAACTTAGAATTCTCAGAGCACCAACTATAAGAGTATTACAAGTAATACAACTAATTACAAATTATGTGGTTTCTTCTTACAAAATGAGTAATTAAACATCTACATAATAGATTATTGATTCGTCAAAATAATTCCAATTATCACTCTACAAACTGAATTCAATTTCAAATAATAACAACCTATCTACAAACTAAATTCAATCCAAAATAATAAAATTCTCTATGCAAAGTAAATTCAATATGAAATAATAAAATTCTTTACTAAAAAAAAATTGTCTATGGATTTGATAGAATGATAATCAGTTTAGTGTAAGTATAGATTTGAAAACAATTCTAAAACTAAGCACTATTAAATCAGATTTAAGAAACAATGTCATTGATATACCTAATATTCTCTTTAATACTAGTTACCTTCCTTGAAAATCAATTTCAGACTTCAACCAGCAAGTTGTCTTCATAATGTCATCACCAAAACCAATGCACACAAAATATTTATAATCATTCCACACTTTCCAATAGTTTGCATATACTTGATTACATCTTCAATTGTTTCTCAAAATATATACATCACACATCACACAATTATAAAAAAAACTCTTTTTAGACTTTTCAAGGCATAAAGCTTTATCACCTTTGCATCCACATTTTCCTCCACACAAATCAAACAAATGAAGGAATTAATAAATAATGCATCAAGAGGATTGGATAATTGCAAGAAGTTGAGGAGTTATAAAGAAGTTGCAACCAACAATCTCTAATTGTTGACTACCCTCAACTTCCTTTTCTTTCTTTTTTTTATCGGTAAAAGTTTTTAGGTTATTATATTAATATTTAACAGATAATTAGAGTAAAAATATTTTTCAATTTTGTCTATAGCATGACCCAAAACCACCCATACCCAAACCCCATTTTCGTACATTCGTCGACTAGACAAAAAGGCCATATTTACACTTTTCCCTGAAAATTCAAAACATCTTGGCCTATTTCACAATGTGCCCTGCAAATTCTACCCATCATGACCCACTTCACAAAAAGTTACATTAGTACAAAATTTCCTATGAACAGATGTACTTTGGTATCAACATTTCAAAAACAAACTAATAGGATTGATGACCATACATAAAAAAAACAAAAAACCAACTTATACTTTCACCAGTCAATATGTCAACTCTTGCACCATTGGTACTGTCATTCTTGTTGGCATAATTGATCTAATGATGGTAAGTGATTTATGGTGTTGACATGGTACATATTTTATTGCATGATGATCAGTTATTTGGTTGTCATTGATTTCAAGTATTGACCTAGTGTTCCTAGTATGTTGCTAAGTATAAGTATGTTGAACAAGGTGTTGCGATGAGTTTCAGTTGTAGCGATCCTTATGAGAGATTTTGGGATGTCTCTAAATGTTAAATGCATGACCGCTACTGTTGATCTAGACCGGTGAGAAAGTTATGATCGGATGAAGGATGACAGTGCAACTACTAGAATAGTTAGTGACAGGTGATGGGTGATTTGATTGGTTTGTCAAATATATGATGAGTTATGAGGCACGATCATAGGATAAGGTTTTTGACAATATGTAGAACCTATGGTTGCAACCGTAACTAATTTGAGTGACAAGTGTGTAGGATAGGTGATCGGTGAGCAGAGATAGAGTTGTTAATAAGTTAAAGTATTTGTGATCTTGAGCGATAGTTGATAAATCTTTGATCAGTGATCGATATTGAGGTTGCGGTGGAATCGATTAAGTCAGTCATGATATGGTGACATGTCTTCATTATTGGAGGTGCTAATTTGGCATCACATTGTTCTATGCTAGCTCGTGGAGAAGATTCTAGAGGAAGCATGTGTTTGGTTTTGACCCCTTGACACAAAATTCTATGTAAATCATTGTATTGATTGGCGTGGTCTTGTAAAATTGTTTTGCATAATTAATTTAGTTTTGTGGTGCATTGGATCTGAGCGGGATATTTGAAATTCAAATTTATTTCAAATTTAGGGCTTGATTAAGGTGGACTTAAAAGTTCAATATATAATGGATGAATTTGAAAGTTAAGAGTGGTGATCGTGTGTTGGGAAAGTGTGGTTGTAAAGTGGGAGTTGTGATCAAGCCATGGAAGAGTTAAGTGTGTTGAGAAGAGATTGTGTGCTTAAGTGGATCTAATCAAGCAAAGGTAGTTCTATTCTACATATCATTATTTCTGTTGTTCTCTAATAGTTGTAGCAATCAAAATCTCTTAATCAGGTAGATCCTAACAGGTCCTTATTGTAAATCCTTTAACAGGGTGACACATTAGCTTGTGTCTAAAGTCCTCTAAAAAGGCTACTCTTAATAGGGTAAAGCTCCTAACATGGCTAAAGGTAAATCTTTTAATCGGGTAGCACCTAACAGTGTTGTTGTAAACTCCTAACAGGGTTAAGCTCCTCACAAGGCGTACTTTAGAAGAGTGCATCATTTAGTGGGTACTAATTCCCATCGTGGTTTTCTCTCGATTTGGGTTTTCACGAGATAAATTTGTGTCAATGTTTCATTGTTATGTGGATGTTCTTATGGTTATGATTTTCATTTGCTACTACTAGGTTAATCTTGTGAATGTTGTAAAGTTTAAGAGGTTAAAAATTTGCATAATTAGTTGATTACTGATTCACCCCCCCTCTCAATAATTTGATCTTAGGACTAATAATTATATCTAATTCCATCCCCTGAAACTTCATCCCAATTGTAGTTATGTCTCCTTCATGAAACCCTTCGACACTCAGGTCCAGGTCCCCTTTTATGATCTCGTCCATTGCATACACCCTCGCCAACATCTCCAGCATGTATTCTCCCACATCCACGGCCCTGACCTGGATTTGGATTGTTTCTCCTTTGTGCCCTCTTTTGGGTTTCCATGTCCTCCCACACATATACTAACTTCAAAAGAAATACATCTGGATTCATTTATCTCATGGGTAACCCAACAGCTAGCTCTAGGCCCCAATCATGGACAAAGTCAACAACCATAGCCCAAGCTCTCCAAACATCCATCTTTCTTTTTATAATATTTCCCAACCCTTTATTCCACCAGAATGGTTGCACAGGATGTCGACCCCTAGGGTTACAATATAGAGGAAGTAGTGAGTAGTGACAAAGCCACATCCAGGGACCGTACATCTCAATATTTTGTCCATGCCCACCCGCCATTCAGGGTACACGCACTACTCCATGATGTTCTTTACCTCTTCCTTCGAAGAAAGATGCAACCCCCACGCACAGAACAAAGTTGTGATATCTACATTTATGTACCACCAGAAAGCCAATACCACATACTCCACACCCAGTAGAGCATTGATCACCTCCACAAAGAATGGATGCTTCGAAATGAAAACATGACTCATTCACTCCTTTATTGTAGGCCCTTTGAAGGCCATATGTTTCTTCGTGGCACCGAATGTAAAGTTCACTTCCATGGCACCTCACTCTGCTTCCACCTCACAAACCACCTGTCTTTTATGTTGCTTCAAAATTGTGCCATTAGGTTTGCATATCAAGGAATGTATAGTACCAACAGTCATTTGCAGTGAATGCTCAATAAATGTGGCATGTACAAAGATAGCCACAGGGAGACTAAATGTCCACCACCTTGTCCATAATGAATATTGTAATCACCAAAAATTGGACAAGATCATTTAAGTGAGAAATCAAGGCAAAAATCAATACATTTAAATGCATTTACATCAAATCAAATCAACATCAAAGATAAATTGCAAATAAACCTTAAGCCAAAATCAATTGAAAATCAAAAGCCATTAAATCAATTTGAACTTATTAAATCATGATTAATCAAATCAATGTGCAATTAATCTAATTAATTGTATAGTTCAATTTAAATTAAATCAACCCATTTAAGGGGAACACATGGCTAAAAAAATTAAATAAAATCAATTGATTAATTCCTATTTTCTCTCAACACCACATGGGAGGAAAAAGCCTCAACCAATAGGATTTAAGGATGGAGCTCACATGGATTAAGCCTAGAACGATTCTCAATCACTCACTTGGAGGATGAATCTTGTCCACCCATTTTGTCTTCTTGTCCCAAGCTTTGAGGACAATCCATTTAAATTGTCTCCAAAGGGTGGAACCAAGGACTTAACCCCAACTCAACCATGATCAACTCAACTACACCCCCTACCCTTGCCAAAATCTATAAAAGCAAGGCATAATTCACTCAACAATCATCAACAAATATGAGAATAGCATCAAACCTCTTGCAAATTAAATCTAGAAAGGAAATTCAGGAGCTAATTAAGTAATTTCATTTGGAATTGAACATTTAGCTTTGTTTATCATATCATTCTCATTCTAGGACTGTCACTAATAGAGGCTTGCTGAGAGCCTTATCATTAGCATCCCTAGCTAGAGATCCATAGAGTGCTTAATTGTTCTTTATTTGTTAAAATAGCTTATTCTTTGTGGTAATTTAGTTATTTTATTCATTTATTTGCAATACTAACCCTATGAAGGTACAAATTCTAGTACGTAAAATGGCACCCACCGTGGGGCCTTAGGCCTCATTCCTTTATAAAATTCAAAAAATTGCATGTTTCTATATTTTTCCTTGTTTTCTTCTCTATTTTGCAGGGGAAATAGCGTGTTTGATCCTTTCTGCAACACTTTTACCAGTTTCTCCAGGGATTTTGAGACCTAAAACAACGCGTCTACGGAAAATTTTTGCACCTTTACATGGAGTTTTAGTGCGTTTGATTTCTTCTATCTTCTGTCTAATATTCTTTCAGCACTTTTGCCCTAACTAGCCAGCGTGTTTGCATAATTCTCCAACACATTTAAACTTTTTCTGATGCCTTTGCTAATTTTATCATCTCTTTTAAATTTTGTTTTAGCTCTTTTGAAAATTTTAGTAGCGCATTTAATCTGAGCCACAGCGCATTTAAGCATTTAAATAGCGCTTTCAATAGATTCTGTAGCACTTTTGTTTACATTAAAAATTAACAGAATTTAACTTGCAGGAAATGATTTCTCTGTGTTTGAAAGATGATTGGTCATAAAAGAATTAAAAAAATAGAGACCAGATTTAATCATGAAGGAAAAGCTTTGACAAAAAGGATCGAGGAGGAGAATATTGCACACATCAAGCTCGTTTTGGAAGATTCTCAGCAAGAAAGCAAGGTATATGAACAATATTTGAAAGTTGTAGAAGCATATAAAGAAAAGTTCATATCATTAAATTGGATTTATTCACCTTAATCAAGTTTTGCTGAAATTTGACAAATAAGGCTTAGATTCAATTTTATTTTTGTTTTTCTTCATTTTTGTTGGTTGTGTTGACTAGCTTGTTGGAGGAGAAGCGATTGGAAAGGAACGATCGCCACTAGGTGAGCATAAAAATGAAATGCCCCTAGCCTTTGCTAGCTACAAAATAAGGTAAGCCTCAAACTTGGTCAATTTTTGCTTAAATTGTGGCCTTGTCAATTTCAAAATCTAGTAATTAAAGCAGCCTATTATTGTTTGATGGATTTGATATTAGGCCTATGCTCTTCACTTTCTAAGTGAATCAAAATGCAAAAATTGTCAAACTCCTTGATTAAAAGAAAGGCTAAGTAAATCAAGCACTAAATTCGAACAACCCCTTGTTTGGTAATTGAACCTTGTTAAAAGTGTTTTGGAATTGAGAAGTAGATAGGGATATGTTCTTCACCTTTTGGTGAATCAAACTCTCAAAACCTATCTCTTTATTCCACTTTATTGCTTTCAAATGAACATGCTAGATCAATAGTGGGCTTGCCTCCGGAGATTTGCCTTAATAAGGCCAAAAAGAGGAACAACCCAAAGTGGGATACATTCGCTTTTGTCACAAAAATTAAACCCACTCTAAAATAAAATACATGCATCCTTAATGGGGTGTGTGACAAAAGGATATTAAGATTTTGAACTTCCTTGAGCAGTCCTTCGGAATTGCGCAAAACTCTGACATACCGGTGGTGGGAAGTCTCCTTAATTTGGGCGATAAAAACTTAATGTCCATTTTGAATGGATCTTGATTAAAATACCTTGTTAACTTAGCAAAGCCTACCTTGTAGAGCCATGTTTACAAACCAAATTGTGGACTAGGTAGCTTGCTTAAAGTGTCTTTTTGTGCAAAAACCCATGATAACGTCCTTGAAAATTCAAACACTTTTTTGTGTAGAGGGTTAAAAAGAACAAGTGTACTTGTGATTGCTTTATTTGAAAAATGCATACAACAAGTAAGAGATATCCATTTGAAAATTCATCTTATATTTTTAAATCTCTTCATAAAAACAAGCAATTACCAAATTGGGGAAACAATTCGAAATCAAGCTTTGTTGAATGTCAGTTTCTACACTATCTCACAAACTCAAATTATCTTTACAAGAAGACGGCACCTACATTGCAAAAGAGGTCCCCGAATTTGAATATCAAATTCCTTTCAACAATCAAGACCAAGGGGATAGTCTCCCAAATCTATTTGAAAAGAGACTTGAATCAATAGATAGGAACTCCACGTTTCACGATTACCATCATGGAGGAAACAATGACAATATCAATAACGCTAGCCAAGAGCCTAAATAAACCCTTGAAGAAAGAGATAATAGAGCAGCTCAAGATAATGACTTTCTTGAAGTCATGGATAAACTCATAGATAGAGATAGGGATAAATTTTTCCTAAATCTAGCACAAGTGGGGGTAAAGCTTCCACATGATTATGATGTGGATCAACTTAAGAGAAATAAAGAAGATTAAAACCCAATGAGTGCTATGACACAACAATTAAAAATGTTCCAAGCACAAATCAATTTAATGAAAAAGGCTGTCGAACCTAAGCCATTCTCTATCGAGGCCTTGTGCCCATTCCCTTTCAACAAAAGCTTGGTTATGGCACCCTTTCCAATCAATGTGGTCTTTCCCAAATACAACAAATACACAGGTAAATCAGACCCATAGGATCACTTAAGAGAGTTTTGCGCTCTAAGCATAGAATTTATACATGATACCACATACTTAATGAGACTTTTTCCAACAATTTTAGGGGGTCAAGCCATGGAATGGTTCTCCAAACTTCCGCAAGGGATAAAGACTTTTGAGGAATTAGCCTCTAAATTTGTAACCCATTACTCCTACAACAACGAACATGAGATCACCGTGCTCAACCTATGTGACACTAAGTAAAGAGATGGAGAATCTTTCCTAGGGTTCCTTCAAAGGTGGAGGACAGTTTTTGCAAGATATCCATGAAGTATCCCCGAAAAGGAGAAAATGGAAATATTTATGAATAATTTAAATATGGAGATGAACTATTGATGAAGGGTGCTCCCCTTAATACCACAAACACATAACAGAAATAGAGAAACAATAGCAATATGCAAGAACAGAAAATTGGCTTCTTATTATCTCCACAAATGTGGAATTACAAATTTTTAGAATTACAATATGCAAAGCCACATGGGCATTCCCTTACAATATTCTGTAGGACAAAGCCTCGAATAAATACCCAGATCTACTACCCAGAACTGTCCTGAACTGCCTAAGACAACACTACAGACCTTTCTTATATAGGCAATTTCCACCGCCCGAGAAGGTTCCAGAAATTTAGCCCTTTAGGCCGACTTAACATAGAATTAATTTATTTTCACAATTATTACAATAGGGTCGGCTCAAAAGAAATACAAAATATGATTTTAGGTAACCCAACTTTCGGAGGCCATAACTTTTTAACTGTAGCTCCATTTTTCTATTGTAACCACTTTTCAGAAACGCCATGATGAGATCTACAACACCTAATAGGCGCTAGCGCCAATCAGCCGGGGGTCGATTGCAATCCGGAGCCTCTAAGGCCTTCAAAATTGACTTGAAAGATTTCGTACCCAAAAACCTCAATAACTTCACCAATACTGATGATGTGGCAATGAAAATCAACTGGTAGGCTGAAATGACTGAGATGAACCTCCAACTGTGAAATCAAAACATTTTGAGATCATATGACCAACTTACTAAAAATAGTAAGTTTCCATAAATAGCAGCTCTGCACAAGATAGCCCTTATTGAAAAGCAAACAGAAATATTTTTGGGTGATGCAAGATTGCTCTTACACCCAGGATGCTCCTGCATCAGACACCTAAGGTAATTTGAGAAGTAACCCTATCACGACTCAAGTGTGCAGAGGAAAATCAAGATGGTTAACCTCCTCCTTTGCTAGCCATGATGAATCTTCAACAATTCATCCTTTCCATTTGACCAAATACTCTTCATATGTCATGTTCCTTGTGCTTCTGCCAACACGACTATCCAGTATGTCTTCAATCTCCTTGATATCTGAATTAGTTGCTGGAATACTCCACTGTACTGCTGTAACCTCATCTTCAACACCTCCGTCATGATACTCTGTCAAATCTGAAACATTAAATACTAGTGAAATATTCAGCTAGTAGGCAACTCGACCTCATATCCATTTTCTGAATCATGCTTCTTCAGTATCTTACATGGCCCAAACTTCTTCATTTTCAGCTTCTTATATGTACCAACTGGAAATCGCTCCTTTCGCAAATGAACCATGACTTCATCTCCAACCTAAAATTCCTTATGCCTCTTTTTCTCATCTGCCTTAGCCTTATACTGCACATTCATCTTGGTAATATGCTTCCTCACCTTCTCATGGATGTTCTTTAAATATTCTGCAAAATCCTCAGCTTCAGCACTACTTATTTCTCCTTTATCTATCTTCCTCAACTCAAATGCATTTCTGGGACTACTTCCATATTAAATTTGTGGATGATGTGAGGAACTAAACTTCAAGTCTGTCTTCAACTCTTCACTTTTTGCTAGTGTTATTCTGTGTGCTGCCTTATTTGGCAAATTGGCTTCTGGAATCAAGTCCATCTAATCACTGATCTTTCTTACTAGTGGTAATCCATCAGGTACATTATCCGATACAATATCCTGAAACTCATTCAATAATTCTGCAACTTCTACAGGTACATCTTTTACTTCCTCTTTTCCACCCTTTCGAATTAAGGTAAAACACATATGCTCATGCCTCATACCATCTAAAAAATTTCCTTTATCAACAAAAGTTATTCTTGCATTACCACATACCTTTTCTTCTATTTCCTTCAATGGTTTTAGCTTATGTCGCACTCCATCCCTTGTCAGGGAATAGGTATTCGCATGACCATCATGTACAACACATCTGTCAAACTGCCAAGGTCTACCCAACAACATATGACATGCATCCATAGATATGATATCACATAGTACCTCATCTTGGTACCCGCCGATCTTGAACTTCACTAGGCACTGTTCACTGACCATGACCTTGTGGTCATCCTGCACCTAGGCAACCCGATATGGATGTGGATGTTTCTGCCTCTTGAGCTTCAACTTTGTCACCATCTCTTCTGACACCAAATTATCAATACTACCACTATCAATAATCACATCACAACACTTACCCTTACACTTGCACCTGGTGCGAAACAGACTCTTTCTTTGCTCAGGTTCATTTTCACCACTCAACAAGACTCTTCTGTTAATCAGTGTTTCTCCTCTTTCAGCATCTTCAGAATGTGATGATCTAGCATCTTCATCTACATGTGCAACTTTGACCTAGCCTTCATTCCTCCTATCCATCCATCCTTGGCGTTGAGGACATTCAAATGCCCTATGACCTTCTCCATAGTGAAAACATGTTCCACGGAAGCCTCCTCTTCAAGATTCTTGTCCTCTTCCTCTTCCTCTCTGATCTCTATTATTCTGATCATGGAAATGATTGGAATTATCTCCTCTCTGATTCTGACTATTACTGGCCTCATCTTGCTTTTTTGGATCTTCATTTCGATCTCCATATGACCGTCCACCAGATCTTCCATCACGACCTCTTCCGCTTTGTCTGCTCTCAAACTTCTTGTTCAACTTTTCCTCTACTTTTAGGGCAAATTGGTATGCCTCTTCAATACTGTTCATTCGAACCAGATTCAATTCTTCTTGAATGCTCGGCCTCAACCCATTAAGGTAATGGGCAACTTTCTCCTTATCAACTTCCGCATGGCCTGTTTTGATGAGGATTCAATAGAACTCCTTTGTATACTCCTGAACAAATCTTCCTGCTTGCTTCAAACTTTGCATTTTCCTTAGTAGGTCAAGCTCATAATCAACAGGGATGAACTGTCGCTTCAATTTATCCACCATCCACCCCCATCTTTTGATTTTATCCTTTCCTCTTCGATTTCGCTCCAACTGAATCTCTTGCCACCAGATCTTCGCATGACCCTTTAGTCTGGCCTTTGCAAACTTGACCCGATTAGGATCCTCGATATCTTCATACTCAAAATATTCTTCACATTCATTGATCCAGTCAATCAATTCCTCTGGGTTAAGATTCCCTGAAAATGTAGGAACCTCGATCTTAGGTATTTTCCCGATCTTGGAAATGGCCCGGAAAAGCCTTTCTTCCTCTTGATTCAAAACTTTGACTTCTCCTTGATCTTCTTCTTCGGCTTCATCCTCGCTTTCGTCTTTGACATTAAGATTTATTCCTCTACGAATCTCCTCTTGCAATGCTCGCACTTGTCTCTGCAGTTCCCTAACCTCATGTGTTACAACACCAGCTCTTCCACCACATTCCCTTCATGGAGGCATTTTCATGCTTCTCGTTGAAACCCTAACCACGGTCCTGGTGCAAACTGTCTCACAGTCGGTGATCTGTTTACATAGAAACCCTAACCCACGGTCCTGGTGCAAACTGCCTCACAATCAGCAATCTATTTACACAAAAACTCTAACCCACGGTCCTGGTGCAAATTGCCTCACAATCGGTGATCTTTTTACACACTCATGAACTCCTGCTCTGATACCACTTGATGAAGGGTGCTCCCCTTAATACCACAAACACATAATAGAAATAGAGAAACAACAGCAATATGCAAGAACAGAAAATTGGCTTCTTATTATCTTCACAAATGTGGAATTACAAATTTTCAGAATTACAATATGCAAAGCCACATGGGCATTCCCTTACAATATTCTATAGGACAAAGCCTCGAATCAATACCCAGATCTGCTACCCAGAATTGTCCCGAACTGCCTAAGACAACACTACAGACCTTTCTTATACAGGCAATTTCCACCACTCGAGAAGGTTCCAGAAATTTAGCCCTTTAGGCCGACTTAACATAGAATTAATTTATTTTCACAATTATTACAATAGGGTCGGCTCAAAAGAAATACAAAATATGATTTTAGGTAACCCAACTTTCGGAGGCCATAACTTTTTAACCGTAGCTCTGTTTTTCTATTGTAACCACTTTTCGGAAATGCCACGATGAGATCTACAACACATAATAAGCGCTAATGCCAATCAGCTGGGGGTCGATCACAATCTGAAGCCTCTAAGGCCTTCAAAATTGACCTAAAAGATTTTGTACCCAAAAACCTCAATAACTTCACCAATACTTATGATGTGGCAATGAAAATCAACTAGTAGGCTGAAATGACTGAGATGAACCCCCAACTGTGAAATCAAAACATTATGAGATTATATGACCAACTTACTAAAAATATTAAGTTTCCATAAATAGCAGCTCTACACAAGATAGCCCTTATTGAAAAGCAAACAGAAATATTTTTGGGTGATGCAAGATTGCTCTTACACCTAGGATGCTCCTGCATCAACTATAGACTCCAACTTCAATGTCCCCCTACATTTGAAAAACTTATTGATAATGGGATTAAGATTGAAGATGATTGGTCAAAAGGGGAGAGATAAAATTGTTTAAAGACAATAAACCCTATACCAATACTAATAATAATCATTATATATCTAATTATACCAATAATAAAGGAGCCAACAATCACAATAACAAACCTAAACTATGGTTGAAGAATAATAACAAAAATCTTGTGAATGATGGAGTTGTGGAAGCCCACAACTTGAAGGCTACCCCATTCAATTTATCAAGTGGAGCAAATTTGACATACAATGTGAATCAAACCAATAAAGCTCCTTTTAATAATGTCAATTCCAACAACAACAACAACAATCTCTTCAATAATGTTAATGTCAACAAGCCTAAACCTTACTTTTTCACATATCAAAAGAGGAAATTCACCTTTTTAGGTGAGCCATTGGAAAATGTGTTAAGGACTTTGGTGGCTAACAAGATCATTACTCTACTTGAGTTAAGACCATATGAACCCCAAGTTAAGCCGAATTGGTGGAATGATTCTCACCATTGTGAATACCATCGCAATAAGGGCCATAAGACCAACGAATGCATGAAGTTGAAACATTTGGTGCAAGACCTAATTGATGATGGGACCATAAAGGTAGAAGGGCCTCAAAACAATGAAGATCATACGGCCTTCAAAAACCCCTTTCTAAACCATGAAAAGGGTGAGTCATCAAACACCAATCAAAATAATAAAAGAGGTAATGAGAAGGTCAATTTTGCCCATACCTATGATAACACAATTAATGCTTTAAGTGGTAATGAAAACACCATAAATGCTATTGTGGTGAAAGAGAAACCAAGGGAAGCAACGTCTAATGTTGTAACTAGGGGGCAAGCTTCAAAAATTACACTACCTGGAAATGCCCCAAGAATTGTTCTACCAAATCAAACTTCATCTTTGTCATCAAAATAATATAATTTGGTAGACCAATTACAATGAACCCCTGCTCAGATCTCTATTCTAGAATTACTCAAGTTGTCACCAACTCATAAGGAGATTCTAGAAAAAGCCTTGGTAGAGACTAATGTACCTCTAAATTTGGAGGTAGACAAATTTCAAAACATGGTGGGACATCTTATTGCACCTCATTGCCTATCTTTTTCAGAGCAATATGACATGTCATTAAATCACCCACAAAACTTGCCTTTGCATATAGAGGTCCTGATTCATAAGCATAGAGTGAAAAGAGTCCTCATTGATGGAGGAGCCGACTTGAATATTTGTACCTTAAACTTTGTAAAAGCCTTAGGATTTTCTAAGGAGGCTATTGATCCAAAGAAAAAGATAACTATAAAAGCCTACGATGATGAAGAAAGAGCTTCCAAAGGGGTCATAGTACTTCCTATTAGAGTTGGTCCAATGCAAAAAGAGACCATTTGTCAATTCCTTGACCTAAAGCTGACTTAAAATATCTTACTAGGGAGGCTGTGGATTCATGAAACACAAGTTGTGCTATCAACTTACCATCAATGTCTTAAATTCCCCTATCTACAACAAGAGATCATGGTAAGCGGGGACTCAAACCCCTTTCAATATTGTAATAACATGAAGCCTATCGATGATTCTTTGGTTCCACATAATGCAGAAGGGTCCATACCCCAAAGAATAGAGCAAGGAAAAAGTTCTAAAGATCTTCCATCTTTAAAGGGAAAAGAAAAAGAAGAAGTTGTTCTTGAAAATATCCAAACTCCTACTAACCTAACTACATCAAAAAAAGGAAAAGAAAAGGTTAGTGAGGAGAGTACTCTTGAGAAAAAGAAAGAAGACCAAGCTAGATCCATTCAAATCTACACCAAGGAGGCTCATTACTAAAAAATGGACTATATGATGAAAATGTTTGAGAAACAATGTCAAATCAAACAAAAGGATGTAGGCAAATACTCCTTGTCCATGATGGATCTACCCCTATCTCTAAAATCATATGGAAGACCATCCAATCTACCTCATTAATACAATGATAACTTTGTGAGGGCAAGCACATCTTCATCCATGGATGAAGAAGATAATGAAATCCTAAACTGGCTATATAAGGATGAGGAATCAAGTGTACAAGAAAAATGCATCCAAAATATAAGCATTCCCACACATCAAGATGGGAAAGGATTTCAAATAATGAAAAAAATGGGATACAAAGGACAAGGACCTTTGGGAACAAGAAACGAAGGACTCATTGAACCCATTGAAATGACATGGAGAGATAGCAAAGAGAATACTGGATTAGGATACTTAGAACAAGGGTATACTTGAAAGCACTATCCTAAGGTCTATGATCAAATATTGCAATTAGAGTCACATAGTGATGAAGACTCAAATGATTGGGAATGGGATACATTGTCAAATGAATCATGTCAAGATCAAGGTATTGATGTCATTCATACTTACACTCCTAGCAAAGGGAAAGAATCAATTTCATAATCAAATCATAATCAAGCCTCAAGCTCAAGCCAAGTTATCTTAGACAATGCACCAATTCTAGAGATTGAGATAAATCGATGGGTAGAAAAACCCTACGTACCATCATGGAGACCTACTATGGAAGAATCTAGCATTAGGTTTAACCCACGAGATTTCTACCCAACAGAAACCTTAGAGGATTCTAGTGAGAAGGATTTTGACCCTAGTTCTCTAGAACTTCTTGAAGAGGCACATGTTATATACTTAAGCGATACAATGTTCAAACATTCAAATGAAATCTTGTCCTTAAACCCTATTGGCCTAAACCAGAACATTGATCCTTTGACCCTTATCTATCAAGAATTAATCGAATGGTATTCCATTGAACCTACCATCCTCCCAACAGTTTTGAATGATAACTTGGTGTCCCAATACTTAAATGTGGTTGAGCCTTCTTCTAACATGGAATATCAGGAAGAAGTGACAAAGGAAAGTATCCAAACTCCTAATTCAATAAAAAATGAAAAAATAAAAAATGGAAAGAATCTAATGTTGAAAACCACATTGTGGCAATATTAGATAAAAAAGAGAAAGAAATAAAGAATGATTCCAAATGTGAAAACCCAATAGAGGCACCTAAGGAAGGGAGTTTGGATACTTTACCTAAGCACTATGAAGAAAGATCTCCTATCTTGATTGAGCCAACAAAACAAGTGAATATTGGATTAGAATCAGAGCCAAGGATCATACACTTAGCAGCATCTCTATCTAGTGAGGAAAGAAAGGACTTCACCAAATTTTTCAAAAAAAAACAAATCAATTTTGCGTGGTCATATGATGATATGCCAGGATTGGATCCAAATTTAATCATGCATCATTTGAAGATAAGAGGAGTAAAACCAGTGAAGCAGAAATTAAGAAAGATGCATCCACACAGAGCTTTACTTGTAAAAGTGGAGTTAGAAAAATTGCTCAAAGTTGGGTTTATAAGAGCCATTGATTATGCCCAATGGATTTCAAACATTGTGCCAGTTTCAAAAGTAGACAAATCTATCAGAATTTGCATGTACTTTAGGGATCTCAATCTTGCATGCCCTAAAGATGATTTTCCATTACCAAGCATAGATGCCATCGTGGATCTGACAATAGGACATTCAATGTTCTCACTTATGGATGGGTGTAGTGGCTATAATCAAATAAAGATAGCACCTAAAGATCAAGACAAGATAGCATTTACATGCGCATGGGGGACATTATGTTGGAATGTTATGCCTTTTGGTCTAAAGAACGCCGGAGTGACCTATCAAAGAGCCATGACTACCATATTCCATGACATGATGCACAAGTTCATGGAGGACTATGTAGATGACATACTTTCTAAATCTCATTCAATGGATGAACATCTACCTATCTTGGAGAGAATATTTGTAAGATTGGAGCAATTCAAAGTATGGTTAAATCCAAAAAAGTGTGCATTTGGTGTTCAATCAGCAAAGCTATTAGGGTACATTATTTCAGCAAAAGGAATAGAGGTAGACCCCGCTAAATTCAAAGCCATCATGGAAATGGAGGCACCTACAAATATAAGCTAGATGTGATATCTTCAAGGTAGGATCCAATCCATTTGAAGGTCCATTTCTCAATTAGTAGAAAAGTGCCATAATTTCACTCAACTCCTTCATAAGGACACAGTTTTCAAATGGGATAAGAAATGTGAAGAATCCTTCAACTTGTTGAAGAAATATCTAATGAACCCTCCAACTTTGATGCCACCTATAAGAGGTAAGCCTTTAATTCTATATATTTTAGGAACTGAACATTCATTAGGGGCGCTCTTGGCACAAGAAGATGAATCGGGAAAAGAAAAGGCCATCTACTATATAAGTAGGACTTTGGTGAAGTATAAGTTGAATTATACATTCATTGAAAGAGCATGTTTTGTCATAGTTTTTGCTTCCCAAAAATTACGCCATTACATGTTAGCACACAAGATTCGACTCATCGCAAAGATTGATCCCTTGAAATATCGTCTTAGCAAAACAGCATTAAATGGAAGACTAGACAAATGTGTCATGGTGCTAAGAGAATTCGACATAGAATATGTGGATCATAAATTCATCAAGGGTCAAATCATAGCTAATCAGTTATCAGAATCACCATTACAAGATGAACATCCAATTCAAGTGGAATTTCCAGATTTTGAAATTGTGAATGTTGAGGCAAAAACATGGCAACTGTACTTTGATGGATCTTATACACAACATGGATTAGGAGCAGGCATACTTTTGATTACTCCTCAAGGATCTACCATTCCGAAATCATACAATTTGTTATTCCCATGCACAAATAATATAGCAAAATATGAAGCATTGGTCCTTGGAATAAAACTGGCATTAGAATGGAAAGTGACAGAACTACAAGTCTATGGAGACTCACAACTGGTTATCAATCAAATCAATGATGAATATCTCACTAAAGATGACAATTTGATCCCTTACAAAAATATGATTGAGAATCTCAAGAAATATTTCACTCTTATCACATTTGAGCAAGTCTCAAGAGAGAAGAATAAAGCAGCAGATGCAATAGAAACTTTGGCATCACTTCTACAAATACCAGATCAAAGCGCCTGATATGAATTCCTTGTAGAAGAAGTTGAGAAACCTACATTTGACCCTACCCATCCTCATACCATTTGTTTTCTAACTGGACATTAATCACCTTGGTATGGGGCCATATATACTTACTTAAAAGACCAAATCCTACCCATGGACCAAACCAGGAACCAAAAGAAGAGCTTCATATGCTAAGCCTCTCGTTATACCTTAATATCTGACACATTGTATTGAAAAATTCTATATGGAATGCTTCTGAGATGTCTAGAGAAAGAGGAATCAGATAAAGCCTTACAAGAAATTCACGAGGGGATTTGTGGGTCGCATTCGAATGGTCTAACCCTAGCTAAGAAACTTCTTAGGATAGGATATTTTTGGCCTACCATGGAGAAAGACACTTGTCACTTTGCTAAAAATTGTTGAAAGTGTCAATATCATGGAAACTTAATTCATGTTCTGGCACAAGAACTTCATCCCATGACTAGACCTTGGTTGTTTTATCAATGGGGTCTGGATTTGATAGGAATGATTTATCCACCATCTTCAAATGGTCATAAATTCATTATCACTGCAACGGAGTACTTTACCAAATGGGTGGAAGTTGTACCCTTATCAACTACTACAGGAAAACAAATATCATTGTTCATTCTCAATCACATAATTTGCAGATATGGTGTACCTCATGCAATCATACCGGACAATGCCAAACACTTCAAAAACAAGGATTTAAAGGAGTTATGCACAAAATTCCACATGATACATCATTCCTCATCAATATACTACCCCCAAGGTAATGGACAAGCAGAAGCAACAAATAAGAAAATCCTAAAAATATTGAAGAGAACTGAGGACAATTCAGGTAGAGATTGGAATATAAAAATAAAGCCAACCTTGTGGGCTTATAGGACAAGTATCAGAATGACAAAAGGAGCTACACCATTTTCCTTAGTCTTTGGAGCAAAAGCAGTTTTACCTTTGGAGGTAGAACTTCCATCTTTGAGAGTATCTCTACATGGGTTGATAATTGAGGAAGATTATAGGGTTGATAGGTTGCATGAACTAGAACTACTAGATGAGAAACAACAAAAAGCCTTTGATCACTTAAAGGTATATCAAAATCGAATGTCAAGGACCTATAACAAACATATCAAATCAAGGACATTCCAAATAGGTGACTTAGTTTTGTGAGAAAATCCCAAAAATCAAGCAGGAAGATAAAAGAAAGGAAAATGGGAAGCAAAATGGTTAGGACCTTTTGTGATCACTTCATCTTTTGGGACAGGCACCTATAAGTTAGCTGATTGTGATGGAGAGGAATTGCAAGAACCAATTAATAGCATTCATCTAAAGAGGTTCTACACATAAAGCAGATGAAAGAGTATAAAGGAAAAAGAGTATAAGAGAAATCAAATGGAAAGCATCCTATTTATTGTATATAATTAAAAGAGATCTTGAAAATATTAAAAACATTTGAAAAATAGAAAAGAACAAACAAATCAGAAATGTAGAAAAGACCAAAAAGAGTGGAAAATTGAGCATGAAGAAAGCCAAAAACATTCAGATATGATCTTCAAAAAGATGTTGTCTTGGTGAAAACCTAGAAAATAGGCACCTTGATGATGTGAAAAGCAGGAAAAAAAAATTGAAAAAAGAGAAAATACAAAAAAATCAAAAAAAGGAGAAAAAGTACCTTGGTTTTCAAAACCTAGCAAATAGGCACCTTGATAGCAAAAAAAGGAAAAAAGCTTTAAAAATAGAAAAAGAAAGCAAGATCCATTCAATCGATGAAAACCTAGTAAACATGCACCATTGAAAGTCCAAGTCAGTCGCATACCTAGTAGTCATCCTTGTAAATATTGCATTCGCCAACATTTGTATATATTGCATAATAAAACCCCACAATTGCATTTACAAATACCTAAAGATTTTGGTCACCTAATCTGCAAATTATCCCAAGTCCCACAAACGTAATCACATCAAATTGGGGGCAATCTACTCTAGAGGAGGAAGGATTCATCAAAAACAAATTTCAATCATTCATCAAATCAATTCATCAAAAACGCAAGTGAAACACTCCATCAAATCCTAATTCTAATCCAATTCAAATCAAAGGCAAAATTTGATCCTAGATCTCACATGACCCTATTTTATTAGGATTAAAAGTATGAAATGGATAGAACTACACTTGAAAGATGGATTTGAAAAATAGTGCAATTTTTTTCTAAACTGTTGACTTGATTAATGAAATCGTGTCTTTCTAGCGAATCAATGAAAGTTGTTAAACTAGACAAGCTATGATGAAAGCATGATATTTTAGTTGATTTCTGAATGGTTGTCTTAAAATCAAAGTTTTAAAGCATGTATTATTTGTCTAAGGACGTGATTATCAAAGAATCATCGAGGACTTGTACATATAATGAGACTAAGGTTTTTGTTTGTTTACGCAAAAGGATACCTTGGATATTTTGATGTTCAATATCATAATACCAAAATCCACTTGCAACATAGAATCCAAAAAATTTGGTATTCGCACTCTCATGATTGACTTCAATCAATGACAGGCATACCGAAGGATGGGAAAGCAACGAAAGAGGTAAAAAAAAAGTATTCATATCATCATAGTTGAACTAGTGATGATTGTACTAAATCAGGATTCCAAAAACTGCTCAATGATGATTATAAGCACCAAATTTTTGAATAGTGGCAGTTAGTTGCATACATCTTAGATTAAATGCATTTAATGTATTTGACTTTCTTAGCCTAAAAACTAAATTGCAAGAGGAAAATAGAAAGGGGGTGTAGTCAAATCAAAAATCAACTAAGCATCAAAAACTATATGTGATCGAATGTGTTGGAAATCCAAAATCCAAATAAAAAACAAAGGTGTAATACATTACCTCATAAAGCATTTGTTAGATCCATGTTATGTTGCATTCATTTAAGACTTTCCACCCTAGAAGTATCAAATAAGTTCATTGCATTAGGTTGCATTCATTCATTAATTTCATTGCATTAGGTTGCATTCATCATTTAAATCATTTCCTTAAGTGACATTGCATTAGGTTGCATTCATTTTAAACATTAATCCATTTCAATCAAGTTAATTGCAATAGGTGGCATTCATTTTAAAGTTTCATCTCATTTAGTATGCATTCTTTAAATCATTTATATCAATTCATTAAATTCATTTACCATTGCATTCATCATTAGGTGAATATCATAATATCATTTCATTAAAAAGGACATAAGTTCATCCTTAGGTGCATATCATTTAGATCATTTATATCATTGCATTATCATTAAACATCATTTATTGCATTTAACATTTAGGATCATTCATCATTAAATATCCATAATCATTATTCATCATATAGGTCCATCGCATTTAACATCACATTTGCATATCATTAATTCATTACATTCACATCCATTACTTATATCCATCATATTATCCAAATACATATATCCATATACGTCATTACATCGCATTAGTCATTAAATCAGTACATCATCATCCAATACATTTAGGTATCATTTGCATCCATAAAGCATTAAGTATCATAATATCATATCATATTGCATCCATTCATCTATTCTATGTCATACATAAGACAACCATTTAAGCATAAAAAGAACATGTGCATCCATATCATAAACTGCATTCTGAAAACCAAAAAACAAAGCATATAAAATCATATAGATCTGCATATCATAGTGAATCACCTGAAAAATGAGGTCCAACACATAATGACATCACATAAAGTAAATCTATCAGCTGAGAATCAAAGTCCATGGAATCATCATTAGAAATCAACTGAGAATCAAAGTCTATGCTATTATCATGAAACAATAGGAAATAAGAGTACATCAAAGTATCAACAAGTATCAACATATAACAGATAAAGTACATCAACTGATCAAAAGAATACAGCATAGTCCAATGTCTCAATATAAAAAATGAGATCATATACATCATCAATTAATAAAGGATATATATATGTATCATCTCGAATCAACTGGTTGAACTGCCAGCACCGTCAGCACCATCAGGACCAAGACCAGTATCAGGAGGACGGCTCGAACTAGCTTGTAGCCCATGCTGACTCATAAAAGCCATGAATGCCTTCATCATACTGATAAGCTGACTAACCTACTACCTAATCTGAGACCTGATTGTAAGGCTCAAACCTCTGATGCAGCCGCCGAAGCCTCTGAACTAGGAGCCTGTGCCGCAGGAGTGTGTGGTGGAGGCATAGAAGAAGATGGCATAGAAGAGGATGGCATGGATGAAGATGGAATAGATAAAGATGGAACGAAGGAAGAAGAAGATGGACTAGATGAAGATGGCATAGAAGCAGTAGCAGGAGCCTATGGAACAGTTGGAGGAATAACCTGTGCAGATGCTTGTGGAAGAGGAACCTATGTCGGTCTACCCTGTGCCTGATCCAATAAAGCTTAAGCTGTCTGGGCATCCATCTGTCGCTGACGTCTAGCCCTACGATGGCCTTGTCTAACTATTGGATCCATGACAACCTGATGCAAAACCTTGTTCACACCCCGACCCCTCATCTAAACACCACCCCTAGGAGGAATGGGAGCAGTAGCAATAACTGGAATCAAAACTTTGTCTGCTCTGACTGCTCGACAACCTGATCATCCGCAACGACCCCATCTCCTACCACCCCTACCACCATCCCCATCCCCACCTCCATCTCCACCATCATCATTAGACGCCTCATCAATGCCCAGTATCCTCTCCGCTGGATTTGTGAATCTTAGAAAAGGGTTCCAAGTGAACCAATCTGCATAATCATCGATCATCCCGGCATCAATAATGTGACCTCTCATATCCCGGGGGAGATGACCCAGCTTCTCTATCTCTTGGAAAGGTTTCCTAAAATTGACCACGGGCCCCCATAGTGATCTCTCAGCCTGAACATGGGCATACATCGCCACACCCTATGGCATACCCTATACACGACCATACTTTCGTAGCACTCGGCGAAAGAAAAATCTCTCAATAATATGAGGAGACCGCCCTATCATCCATCATGGGGAGAACATGAAAGGAAGCTCTGTAGTGTCCTCGGGCCACACCTCGCATCCAATATATGGTCGCCAGATGACACGGTGCCAATAATCTAGCTTGCCCATGTGGGCCTTCACAACCATGCCCTCGTACATCCAGGCAAATGGCTATCCCAGATGATGGTGACGTGCTGCAATAGGTCTCATCACTAGGAGATGCTCCCATGTCCACAACTATAGAAAAATAGCTCCTATAGATAAAGTCAAAGAGAGCCTATATACCACTGTATGCAACTCATGATAGAGTTGCGCTAGAACGCAAGACCCCCAATCAAACCGACATGGTTGAGCCATCAGGTCCTCTAGAATAGGACCCCAACCGACCGCAAATCCATGACCTCGACGATCAGGCACGAGGAAGCCGCCAATCAGAGCACCCAAAATAGCTGGCAGCACTGGAAAAGAATGAAATTGTGACCACTGAATATGGTCATCATCAATCGTGGGATCCTGAAATACCCGACGACACGCTGCACCATCATATACCTGATCATAAAATACCAACTCTTGTCGTGTAGGGTTACGAAGGATGCGGTATACATCCTCGGGAGTGATTATCATCTCCCCCATCGGCAAGTGAAAATTATTATGGTCTGAGTGCCATCTCTCAGCCATAGCAATGATCAATCCTTGATTCACTTAGAATCGAGGTAGAACGAGTAGAAGGGATAGTCTGCATCTACCTATGTGCCAACGATCTGGAGTGGTCAGGTCATCAATCATACTGAAAGGCAAAGGATATAATCCTTGAACGGCCAGTGACTTAAGCATGGCCTACAAAAATCAAGTTAAATCTCATCAGTTTTGAAATCAATTATCTTTTGAATTATCCTAAGTTAATCAAACATTTACAAAATATCAAACCACAATCAATTTTCTTGATTCTATTTAGAGAGGATGGAAAATTTATCATCACCCATCATCTAAATCTAGATTGACAATCAAACATTCAAACTAAATTGACTCAAACTGACATCCTACGACTCGCTACCAAATCAGGTTTATTGCCTAAACCAATCAACTAATCAATGATGCTGAACAATTTGGAAAACTGACTAAGTCATTCGCAAATTTTTCCTATCAGGGTAAAAGCACTATTTTAAGGTTTAAAAGAGCTAAAACGCAAAAGCACTACTCAAAAGTTTTAAAGCGCTATTAAAATAGGTAAAAGTGTTGTTTTAAGGTGAAAGCGCTAAAATATTGTAAACGCGCTAAAGAAAATTTTGGACATGCTAATGAAAATATCAAAAGTGCTAAAGATTTTCTATGTGCTAAGGAAAAAATTAAAAGCGGAGCAAGCCCTAGTTCCAACGTGTGAACGCGCTAATTAAAAGTGCGGACGCGCTATTTCAAAGCGCAGAAGCGCTAAAAAAAGGTTAAACGTGCTATTAAAATGATTAAACGCACTATTTCAGGTAAAAAGTTGCAAAAAAATAAGGTTTTGGCAAGAAAAATTCAAAATTTCTTGAAATTTAATGCATTAACTTGAAAACTGAGAGGATCGAACACTTACCGGAGGTCCATAGGTCAGCGGCTGATGATATCGTCGACCACGCTTGAATTTGTGCTCTCTAATCAGGATCACCATTGTCAACAGCTCAGAAGTAGTCAGAGAGAAAAGTCAACTGTAAAAGTGAAAATGAATAATGAAAATGGCTTTTTATTATATAGACCATTTTGACCTAAAAAGGGCATCTTCGACCAAAAAATGCTTGGGGGCCCAATTTTTTCACCAAATTGGCCAAATCAGGGGCATTTGTCATCACACGAACGCAAAATCATTGTCAAAAATGAAATCGAAATTCATTTACAAATTGACCTAATCAACACAAAATGACCTAAACCGTCAACTTTTTCAAACAACAATCAAATTTCATTTCATTTTCGAGGGGGCATACACTCGGATAATCAAGAACAACAACAACATCATCAAATCAGGGGCACGACCACAAATCAGAGCGTAAGCTTTTATCAGAAAATTTTTTGCTTATCAAAATCGAAAGGGGCATCAAGCATCAAATCAGTTCAAACCAAGTACCATATCAGGCAATCTATCGTCAAATCGACCATCAGGACATCAATTCAATCAAACTTCATCAGAATATGCATCTTGCATCGAGCATCGAACATCGAAATCGACCATTGACGGAATCAGGACGATATATCAGTTGAATCAAGACATTCTTTGAATCGACACGATTCGCTTGTTGACTCAAAGAGGGGCATTTGTAATCACCGAAAATTGGACAAGATCATTTAAGTGAGAAATCAAGGCAAAAATCAATATATTTAAATGCAATTACATCAAATCAAATCAACATCAAAGATAAATTACAAATAAACCTTAATCCAAAATCAATTGAAAATCAAAAGTCATTAAATCAATTTGAACTTATTAAATCATGATTAATCAAATCAATGTGTAATTAATCTAATTAATTGCATAGTTCAATTTAAATCAAATCAACCCATTTAAGGGGTACACATGACTAAACAAATTAAATAAAATCAATTGATTAATTCTTATTTTCTCTCAACACCACATGGGAGGAAAAAGCCTCAACCAATAGGATTTAAGGATGGAGCTCACATGAATTAAGCCTGGAATGAATCTCAATCACTCACTTGGAGGATGAATCTTGTCCACCCATTTTGTCTTCTTGTCCCAAGCTTTGAGGACAATCCATTTAAATTGTCTCCAAAGGGTGGAACCAAGGACTTAACCCCAACTCAACCATGATCAACTCAACTACACCCCCTACCCTTGCCAAAATCTATAAAAGAAAGGCATAATTCACTCAACAATCATCCACAAATATGAGAATAGCATCAAACCTCTTGCAAATTAAAGCTAGAAAGGCAATTTAGGAGCTAATTAAGTAATTTCATTTGGAATTGAACATTTAGCTTTGTTTATCATATCATTCTCGTTCTAGGATTGTCACTAATGGAGGCTTGCTGAGAGCTTTATCATTAGCATCCCTAGCTAGAGATCCATAGAGTGCTTAATTGTTCTTTATTTGTTATAATAGCTTATTCTTTGTGGTAATTTAGCTATTTTATTCATTTATTTGCAAAACTAACCCTATGAAGGTACAAATTCTACTACACAAATATATCTCCAGCTACCAAAATCAAATACAATTTTTTGTTTGCCCCAACGATCACATCAACGACACCAATTTGGATGTATCATGTCATCTCCCCCATTAGCTTTATTGTTATCCACCTCATCATGCCACCTATCAAAACTATCGCATCGATCACCATGATGTCAACGTAATTCTTCCTCTATGTTATTGCCACATCGGCTGCCAACTTTGACAGTGAATCAACAAGTGTGTTTCCCTCTCAATAGACATGTGATTAAAAATTTTAAAATTGACTTATTTTTTTCATTATAATGTCAATCATCTTTCTATAATCGCCACACATGCATCTTGCTAGTCACAATGGCATTTACAATGATCTAAGAATCCCCTTCCAAATGTAAGTTCTCAACATGCAACCTTTGTGCCAAATCAACCCCCAGCAAGGCCACCTAGACATCTTCTTCATTGTTGGTTCCTATTCCCAATGTTTTCTTCTCTGTGGCAATAATGTTGTCACTGGAATCCCTTGCTACACACCCCACCCATGCGGGCCCTAGATTGCCTTTAGCAATCCCGTCAAAATTCACCTTGACCCATCCTTCATCCTGAGCACTCCATTGAACCTATTACCTACACCCCTTTTGAAGATCAATCTTCCCACACCCATTAACCTATCTGACCCAACTTCCTTTTCTTAAAAAATTATAAATGCATTCATTTTACACAACTCCTTCCAATCATCTTTCCAACGAATTCTTCTTGAAGATAAACAATGATCTATTATGATCAATCTGATCATGAACAAAATTTATGAAAACTATCTTCAAGAATTTGACTTACAATATGAAGAACAATGATCAATCTGAAGCAAAAACATACATTCTAAAACAAGTCATTTCAAGCTTTTTTACAACAATTACTAGATGCAAATCTAAAACAAGTCATTCCAAGGTTTGAATAATGCACATTAAATCTCATCAAAAATACCACAAACTCAAACACTATTGTTTGATAATTGACAATGCTATTTGCATATATCCAATCAACAAGATCAGGTATCGTTGGCATATGTTTTCTATGTCTATTCATAATTTGATTAATGCATTCAAACTGAATGTTGATTTGACATCAATGACAAACTAGTGTAAAAAAGGTCTCTCTTACTAACAATAGCAATAGTTTAGGCTACACATTTTGTAACCAAATCTCATTAGAGTTTGTGTATTATAGTTATGGTTCTGTGTAGTATTGGTTATGATGAATCTAGGAGTCTATTCAAAGTACATGATCCTACCAACAATGCATATATGACAAACTAAGAGACACATAGAGGACCAACAAATATTGAAGTTGATAATTTATAAATTGTTAAGGTCTATTTTGTTTAGGGTCCATATTTGAATCATTATCTAAGTTTATGTATGTGTGCACACTTTATGGGTCTTGTCAACCATATTGGTTGAACTTTAAAAATGTACCATGAATTTCAACTATACTATTGGTTTCGAGCAAGTTGTAGAGCACAAGATGCTATAAGGGAATTCCTATTATGTTGTGTTGTTCTTCGAGACCTTCAGTTAAAAATTAGTTTTGTAGAATTACAGGAGTCAATGTCATGAGAGGGCACACAAGTTTACTCTTACAAATTGCTCCCACACAAGATTTATCCAAGCTAATATCTTAAGTTATTAGATCTTTTTTTACTGTCTCATTTTGTGTTTAACAACTGCCCACATTATCCAAGCTAATCCCTTGAATTAAGAACTCTATTTTTCCTATGCCTCATTTTATGTTTGATTATTTTCACATCTAACAACTACCCACAATCAATGTCAACAATTAAGTGCATTTCCAAGGAAATCTACTATTTTCTTACCCCAACAATAGAACACAAATAATCAACTAAGATGAATTTCAAATGAAATAACATCATGTTAAGTGGGGTAATGTAATTAGTTTGGTGATGTATGACTCAATAATTAGTGCATAAGCAAAAGGTGAATTGATTCCTTTGTAGCCAAAAAAATCCATTACAAAATTATATAAAGAAATGAGAAACGTGATCAATGAAGAAGTGTTTTTAAAGGCAATAAGCAATATTCATTAAGTTGGAAGGTGTAATTCATTTTTCAATCCATAAGGAAGCTTAATCAATTGGAAAATATGAAGTCTCTTATGAAAAAGCTAGGAGTTCACAATACAAGGCTCCTAATGTTAATAGTTAGAAAATAATAGCACTATATCAATATTGTATAGATAATTTAGCATTTTTTCGAAGAAGACAAAATTCAACACAGAGAATATAAAGGTGATGTAAATGATGAAAGACTTGACCATTAGTTGGTTGAGTTTTAAGTATATTTCAATCTACTCAATATTTGTAAAGAACTAATTTCCTCTCAAGTCTTCAATTGGAGTCATTTACTCACTTGATTTGAGATTTATTTATGTCATTAGCTTTAAGAAAATACAATACCAATTGAATGAATCTAAAATACTTGTTAAGAAATCATTCTAATGCATTTTTATGAGGAAAAAATCTATTAATTAGCAACAATTTAAACAAAGACAAGATTTATGAACATATAAAAAATATTGTCCAAATGAAGAAAAAATGTCCAAAGTTGATGAAGTATACTAGAGGCCTTCATAGTCATTTAAAAACTGTGTTGTTGGGCAAGCCCAATGCCATGGATGAGATTTGCTCCTTATCCAATTACCTTCAAATGAACCAAATGGGGCACTTTTTAAGTGTTACTAAAGTGTCGGTGTGGTTCTAATTCAAGAAAGAATCTAAGAAACACTATGAACGTTGTGATATTGATGGTCAAACAAATAAGACTTGTTGGAAATTGCATCCATACATGAACAAAAAGAACAAGCCTAGAGTTGTAAAAAAAAGTTTTTATGAAGAAATTGAAACAACTGTTGTCAAACTATAGGTGGAGTGAATATCGTCTAACGTTTGACTTTGTTGCGTCTCGGGATGGCTCTCTTCCTAGTCTCATTTGCACTATCTTCCTCCAAATTGGTAAATAGTAACCCACCTTACACTGCCATTGTCATGGAGGGGATCACACTCTCCAAGTCCCATCTTTTTCTGAGCTTCCTAACTTCTTGTGTAATCAACTCAAAATTTTAAGAGTTCAAAATTGGCGATTTAACTATAGTCAAATTTGTTTATTCATCAGATATGCATGGCCATTTTGTGTTAGCATATTTAGGTGTTACATCACTAGCAAGGCTGGGCGGTTAAATGACACCTTCATGATTCCTATTTTAGTGGTGATGTCGACAGCTCAAATTTACAGAGTTAAAATTGCCTTCTTCTAACCCATCCCATGTACTCATGCAGTTATTTAAGTGCATTCTCTGGTTAAATTTAAGCAGCTGGTATGCTTAAATGCAAATTTGTATTTAAGAAAAATGGATAAATTGAAATCTTTTACTATTTTAGTAGAGTAGCTATTACTGACTGAAAATAAGCAGCAACTGCTTATTTAAAAAAATGATATGTAATTGGCTCTTTGTGCTCTCTATTTGTGAGTTTGAAGCAGTCTTTATTATTTTATTTGTTCATATATTAAGAGGGGAAGCTAATCCCACACCATACTAATTTTTTAAAAAAGATATGTGGCTCCACAAATTTCTTTCCGTTCTTTTTATTTGTCTCTAATCTTTTCTCCAAAATTTGCTACAAAAATTATTATTAATGATTACATTTAAAAATAAAAAACTAAGATAACTGCTTAAAACATAAGTAGCAAAATTAAATATATATAGGACCACCAACTACAAAAATTGCTACTTAAAATATTGAGCATTCATTGCTAGCTAAAATAAGCTAAGTGGCTTCATAAGGACGTACTCAAAACCCTCTAAATTGAGTTGTGTAGCCCTTGTTATTCTCGTTATGTTAATTGTATAAATTTGGATTAATGTCCTTGTACCTAAGCTATTGGCTGTTATTCACCCCATACACTACTTGAACAACTGTATAAATAAGGATTTTTGTTCCATCTCCTGTATGCGTACTACGACATCTCATATCATTTATTCTATTTCTAGATTGAAATATTGCATTTTGGATGCCGAGGGCACCCACTATATCTTTTATTTTCTGTACTGAGCTACTGATGGGTGTGATTTTTTCCAGTCCTTCATTAAATCATGCACTTATTTACCACATTAATAAAGAAAAACTAATCTAAATAAATTAGAGGAATGTCAAAAATTGTAGAGATAGAACACACAAATGTGGTATTATCTCAAGGTTTCTCCACACCTTAGGATCAACGAATCTCTAGAACCATTTCTGTTGTTCGTGTATACTATTGATATTAAAAACAGCAAAACAAGGGTGTTGTCCCTATAAACAAGAGGCCAATAGGCAACAAAACAAGTCAACAGACCAACAATGCATTAACAGCACAAAAGAGTCATAATAACAATATTATAGTAAAGATAAAAGCATAACAAAAGAACACCCTAGGCAAGCAAAACAATTAGTTGACCAAAAAGCTAGCCCTTGTCTTGAGTCAGGAACTTGTAGAGTTCCTTGTGGTACCCTGTATCTTTGCCATGTTACCCCAGTTCCTTATCCTGCAGCAGGCATAGAGTGGAAGTCGATTTGTGCATGCCCTTCAAACTGAACTTGGATAGGCTAATCACCACCTTCACCAATTCATGGACTTTACATTGAGAACAGAAAGCTCCCCTGCCATTATATCACATTTAGCATAGCTGGGAATAGTGTGAGCAATTTGGTCAATAGTCGTGTTAATATTGATAGAAGCCTGGGTGTGTTTCTCTTGGGAAGGATTATTAACTTTATTTTTTGGTAACTCAAGAGGTATCCCACCCATGCTCTCGTATCAAGTGTAGGGTTTATGCCACTCCACCCAGCGCCCAAACCAGTCCTTACCTTGGTCTTACAAACTGCCAAGCTGGGGAGCGGAATGAAGCGAGCAGAGGCGGACTAATCCTCCTGGTGGTGTACGCAATCACTTGCAAACCACGTACACCAGTTAAGTCCGGGCCTTGGAATCGAGCCTGGAACCTATGGGGAGCAAACCCACATTCCAAGCCAACTCTGCTACATGTGCGGGCTAGGAAGGGTTATTAACTTATTATAACCGTTATCAAAGTCATCCACCGCATCATTTGTTTCATCATGCTCATCCTAGTTCGCCAAGTTGTCCTCGGTATCAAAATCGCCAATCTTCTCCAAATTTTTAGTACTAGTGTTAGGGCATCCAGCAAGCTTGTTGGACCTTCTCAACTGAGCATCACCCACTTCCACAACCTCTTCCTCCTCCTACACCAATTGATCACCATCCACATCCACAGTAACCCCCACCTTGTACATTGGGAGTTTATCCCGGCCCCTCCTGTCCTCTCAAGTGATTTCCTCCACATAACACTGAGGCATGGAGGTTGGGGGGGTTTTAGTTTTAGGGGATTTCGTCTTCCCCGAGTGGCCTCTTTTGCCTGGATCCAGAGAATGAGGGCTGTTCTTAAGGTTACAAAGACTTTGGTAAACTGGGCGAAGGGCAATGTGGGAAGTTTTCTTCTTTTTTCTGGTGGCAAGAGTTCTCATGTTTGTGTATGTTAACTTGGAAATTGACACTCAAAATAATAGTCGACAATCTATTAATAAGTTTGTCGATACAGTTAAAAATACCACAAGGGCCCTCACATACATGCCTAGCCAATCAGGTAGCTAATCTTATGGCTATCAGAGGAAAAAAATGTTGACGGAAGTTTACAATTGAGTTGTCAAAGTCTTCCTTCAACAAATATTGACAAGCATCCAATCACATATGAAGTAGTACCATGACAGGTATGTGAACTTTATTGTTCCTCAATAAGTTTGGTAGTTTACAGTCATTTTTAACAAATCCTCTTCCAAAGTAGAATGGGTGCATACACGAGAGAAACACTGTTTTGAAGGAAAGTTCCTTGGGTTAAGAAGCTATATACGATTTCTGTAACTAAACTACAAATGGTTAGGGTCATTAACAATTTATCCCAGATAGTGAAATCTATATTTATTTGTGAAACTGGATGGTAAGTTGTATTCACTAACACACTTGCATGTTACAACTTGCCCCATATAATTAAGAATTCAAAAATAAAACACATAAAACATTACAAATGGAAAATTAAAGCTTTATAATAGGATGTGAGCAGGCTTGAATGCAATCTTTTATAATGATCAATATATTTGATTAGATAAACCAATGCCACTATTCCACTTTAATAAAATTAATTGAAAGCTACTCTTCAATCAACCATACATGTCATCACAAAAATCTTAAAAATGTTTCTGCACAATGCTCTTCATCTATAACAGGGAAAGAAACTGTATCTTCCAATTTCTTCAGTGAAATATTGTAGTACTTGTACACTCAAAGTTTCAAGCTTTGATGCGAACAATAAAGGAACCTGCATGTGAAAGTACAAATAATATAAAAACCCAGTTATCACAATAAAGCTTTACTTTTCAAAACATTTGCCTTCAACTAAACACAACTTACATGCAGGAAGACTTGCCACCTCTGCAGAAACTGCACAAGGAACTCCTAAATTTGTTAATGCTCCACGTATTATTCCACAAGGAAAATAGAGGTACATGCCCGCAGCTTGTGCAGCTCTTGCATCATTTGATGTTGCAGATGTGTCTGTTTGGGAACCATCTGTAATTGGTGATGGAGTATCAAGAGATATATGTGTGAGCCATCGAAAACGGCTATCTTGCAATACAAATGTACCCTGCATATGAAAAAGCATATCCATATCAAAACTGTAGGTTGATATAAAACTCTATCATGCAATGAGCTCAATAGTAGTCATTGTTTTTGGATGAACAAATTTAAAGATAAAATACAAACTCACTCGATGGTTTGTCTTCAAGTTGTCAATTTGTTTTTTGAATAGCTCTGACCAAAAATCCTTGCAAATAAACTTGATTGCCTCCAGATGATCTGCAAATCTAGGCCGTTCCTTTGTATATCTGAGTCAAAACAAATTAAATATTGTCACTATATTTTGAACATGAACGCAATAGTAATAGTCTAATAGATATAAATCAGATACGTGGAATCAAAGTATTGCAACTCTGGTGCTCATCATATGATTTTTGTAAATAGTGGGACTTGAGTTTGTACAACTTTCAAGGCGTACTGACCCTTCTTCCCCAGGTTGGAAGAGGATTCTAATATGGTCATTAAGGGGTAAAGGTATTCTATTGTTTTATAACTAATTAAATTATGCATGTGTTTCAACTAAAAACTTTCAAGAGCGTGTTTCCTCCTCAACCAAACAGATTTTGCTTGTTGGATAACTGGCAGGTAGAACATGAGCTAGGTTGGCTACAGGGAAGACCTTGGCTACAAGGATTTCAAATGCAGCGCTTTACCTTATGTGGACCTACACTCCTAAGAGCATTGAAAACATCATGAAAAGTGAAGGTGGGTGGCTTCTTCCAAGAACAACCAGACCAGCCCATGTGTTGTACTTGTGACTGTTGCTTCCCCCAATGTTCAAGCTGCCCCCACCAACCTCTTGCTTGCTTGTTTGCAATCAGCTCCCCCTGCTATCTAAGCTTCTCCCCCACATGCATCACTACCTCACTCATGGTCCTCCCTGACCAGATTACACCTCCACATCCTCAAGCCAACTTTCAGTAAATAACAGTTTGTGAGAATCTTTTTTGACTCACCCAACCCAGACACAGAAACATTGAAGGAATTGTTCACCAAATGCACTTAGTATTGGCCACAGGCAGCTTGCCACAATCAAACCCACCCAAGGCTTGCTTTCTTGGATCACTGACCCCACCAGAATATTGCTGAATTCTAGCTTAGTCCAACAATTGTTACAACACTTTCATTTTGGAATATCACAGGAAAAACACAGAAAAATTTCAGCCATGTTACCTTCAACGGCTGCAAATGTTCTTAAAACCCTTTTTTGAGAGGGCTACTATTAGTGCTTGTCAGGTAAATTTCTTTGAAATTAAAATTGTCCATAACAAATTGAGCAACATGTTTGGATTCTCAAAAAATGCACTCATAGAACATAAAAATTTAAAAATCATACAATAAATCATGATGTACGTGTTCTATGTCTGAGTGATTGATGCATATCTTAGATGAAAATAAAATCTATTTTATTAGAGTTAGAGGCGTTGTTATCTAGTCTGGGAACTGAACACTGGGATGTTAAATCATGAAGACAAATTACAATAGTCAATGCTACACATTGCAAAATTGCATTGCAACAATGCTTAAATTTTTATCATGACTACAGTGGAAAAGAACTTATAGATTAGCGCAGGGTATGAAAATTAAACAATTTAAAGGTGGTTTCCATTAGCCTGTGTTTTTCGGATCTTATTTTTTAATAACTTCTGAATTGTTATTTAAAACTCCAGGAAATATATAACGACATCCTGCATCTATATTCCAAAACAATGAAGAATATGTTAAAAAAGTCAGCTTTAACAATGTGGAATGACCTCTGGTTAATCTATTTATAGCAGTGGTATAAATTTAACAGAATTGCAAAACACATTAATTTTGCTTTATGAAATCAAATACAAGCATAAGATTTATTTCATGATTTTGGGGCCAACAGGATGAAGTTTTTCCTGTGCTGTGAAAACTCCTTTGGAAAAGAAGCTACATTAATATCCATGAATGAACAAACTAAGCTAATGAGATTCCCAAATAGAACAAAAGTGCTTTAAACAACCAAAAATATAATATTGCTCAAGTTATCCTATAAGGGAACATGGAGCGTGATCTGAAAATTTTGTTAAAGATTACCACAGTTCTCTCCAAAGATTTTTATAAACAATACTCTGGAGGTGAAACCCAAATGCTCCTAACCAAAATATAATATAACTAATTCTAAAATAGAGATGAACCTACACAAAAAAGAACCAACCAAGACAGCAGTAGAGTTACAAAGCTATACTAGAGGAAATCAGATTGTTAAAAGAAAATTGCATCTAGAGAAGAGAGCTGTAAATAGAATCAGGGAAAGAAAGTTTAAGGAGAAAGGCTCTAGTATGCATCAGAATCAGTTGCAGAATAGTGACTATCATCTTCAGCAATTGCCCCGACGGGGCCAATACATAATATGCCAATGTCCTTAGGAAAATGACTTGTGCCAAATCAAGCCCCAATCTATCCTAGGAGGAAACAAGGGAAAGAGAGTTAAAATAGAAAGGTTCTAGTCTACATCAAAGTCAATAGCAGAAGAGGAAAGGGGTCAGCATATTATCTGTCAATGTCCTCAGGAGAATGACAAGTACTGAGAGGGCCACAATCTATCCTGGGAGAAAACAAAGTACTACTCAGAGTAACTATCTAGCATAGACAGTCAACAATCCTCCAGACGGGAAAATTTGGCAAAGTGTTTTCCCTAGTCTATAAAGAAAGCTGTAGAGTACCTGACCTCTACAGCAGGAGCGAGAATATTAGGTCTAAGGCGCCTTGGCGGATGGTTACAAAAAAAGACCCTATATTACCAACTGACGACAATTCTTCCAAACCATATCAAAGAGACATTAGAAGCTTATCATATGACTGACAGATGAGCTCAAACCCATTTAAGGTAAGGCTGGGTAGCATGGGACATTGCCTAAAACAAAAACCAAGCATGTGAAGTTTTCAAGTAACCCTAGGTGAAAAGACAGCTGGATTACAAACTTGGCAAAAAATATCTGAGCAACAAAAGGTGGAAAAGGCAAGGGAATTGTTAACAAAAGATATATTGGTGAAAATGATTGACAGCCACTTCTCCAATCCCAAAAACAATTGTTCTCTAATGGAATATAGGGTTATTGATCATAGATTACATCAAATGCCACCTAGAGACTCACTATGAAATGCTAAATATGGTTTTCTTGCAACAAACTAAACTGAATCTGAAGACAGTCCTTACCAATGACGTTATGGGGGGACATTGACTGCATTTTTATGGTTTCCCAAAGGCCCATCAGGTGTGTGATGCATATTTGATGGGAGAGATTGAACACTAGATGCTTTAAAACTTGGGTTCAAACACTAGAATCTAGATGCTTTAACATTTGGGTTCAAACACTAGATGCTTTAAAATAGCTTATTAGAGATTTATTGGGCTTTCAAATCAGTTACCATGTAATGGCCCCGTTAATTAACACATTGGGTTTTGGGTAAAACCATGTGTGGTCTTTGCGTGGAAATCTTTTGAGAAACGTAGTCTTCTTGGTTGTAGGTAGAAGAGTGCATTAATGAAGTTTGCCATACATCCAAGATTGTAAAACCTTCTCCTTTTATTATTTTGAGATGAACCATGGGTTGTGTTGTTTTTCAGTAATCTTTGTGAACTCTAGTGTGTTTTCCCAAGCCTTGTATGCAACATTTGTATGTTCTTAAGAATAGCCTTGTCAGTGGTGTATCCATGATCTTCTTTCTTCAAAACTTGGGAGAAGCCTATAGCAACATAGACATCTATTGCATTTAATGAGAGTACTATGGCAAGTTGACAAGTACTTCCTTTCTATGTCCTGCTCGTAATGTTGTTGTCTCTTGCAGATCTCTCAAAGGTTGAAGATTTTTCGCTTGATACTTCAAATTGTTGCAATTTTGTCTTTTGAACAACCATGTAGATTAACAGCAGTTATCTTGTTTGACCTTGTAGATGATATTGAACTATATCTATCCAATGATCCATGCATTCTATACATGAGGATCTTAATTTGTAATATAATTCACATCGAGAATTTTGATCAAAGACAACCTGGGAGACAGGAATCTTCATAATGGTGAAAAAATGTGAATTTTCTTATAAAATGAAATGTGTTGCTTTTGAAATTTTTTGTCTTCAATGTGTAATTGGGGACATTTGTAATCAATGGCATAATTCATTAAATTCCAGTTTTAGATCATTAAAAGTTCTAAGAGAAATTACATCATCGAAGCATCTTGCCTTCTCATGTTGAAATGCTTGTAATACAAATGCAATTGACTTTTCAAAATGTTTTTCTTGCATGAAGCTTATTGTTTTGGTGTTGCAAATACAGGCATCCCAAAGGTCATCATCTCCCCTTCTTGTGTGGGAAAAAATGAGAAAGTTGCAAATTGCTAACTTTCTGCCCCCCAACAATCACATTCACTTGTTTTACCAGTTAGGGTTCACCAGGGCAATTGCAAGTTCACCAGGGTGAGTAGAACTGTTAAAAGGGGCAAACCTATGTAGGAGAAAGTAAATTTACCTGATCCTTTTCCATTTCTTCTCTCTAATGAATTTTGCAAAACCCTCTTTAAGGTTTTTGTAGATTTTTCCTTCCTCTTTCTATGGCCTTTTGTAAGACAAAAAAATGTTACAATTTCAGGGAGTTGTCGCCATTTTATCCCAACTGAAAATGTGCAATAAAATTGAAAAATTCCTTTAAATTTCTGGAAAGGTCTTCTAATGCTATATCATGAAATAGAACCTCATAATGATTGGATGTGTTCAATGGTTTTAAATAATTTGTGAGATTAGTCACTCCTACCCTAGACATAGTAATTAGTGAGCACCAATGTTTTCCTTTCGTTAATTAATGAATGAAAGATGATTTTTACTGCCAAATATGAGGTTGGGACATAAGATAAACAATTCATAACCCTCTCCATGTAATAACCCTTTTAAAGAAATTTGTCCGTCAACTTGAAATTTTGTTGTTTCTAACTTGCAGGCATTTCATCAAACACTTTGTTTCCTCCTTATTGGGAAAGCTGTGTTGATAGCAATCACTTGAAATGATTGTAACTAAACTTTTGAACATTTATTCACCATAAATTCATGCCAGTAATTCATATATTTGATAAAGGAAATTTGTCAAACAGTTGACATACATTCCATACAACTGAAAATGATTGAATATAAATATTACAGCTTGCTGTTCAGATAACAGAGTATTCAAAAAATGACAATGACAATTTAATTCTGCCCTTTATACCACTGATGGTGCTGTTATTATTTGCTAAACTCAATTGCCTTAAACTCTGCTGGAAGTGTTCATTAATACTGCTGCAATGGTGATGGACTCTATACTTACTCTTCCAGACTGATGTGTCCTCTTGAATATTGTTGTTTCCTGACAAATATGCACGCTGCACCCAATAAGAATATCACCCCAAGCTTTAATCACCTTATTTACCTCCACGCCTCTCCTTATATCCTCCAAATCTGGCACAACCCCTTAAATATCACTGCAGAGAATGGTGTTGAATTTTGTTAATGTTAAGGGTTCGTGCAAGCAAATCGACCTCCTAAAGTTGGGTGTCCTTATTTAACATCTGATACCAAGTCTCCTTAAGGCATTAGAAATATGTGCTTGTCTTTATTCACACAACTCCCCTAAATGATAGTCCAGGACCCAGGTCACTCTCCTTGGCTCATGCTCCTCACAAGGTTGCACTAAATCTTTGTTTCCATGCAATAACGATTAACATAAAATAGCTGTTGTAGATTTAAATATGAAACATTTCCCTTATTTTTATTCTAATCGACTTCCTTTGGAGGCAGCTAGAAAGAATCCAGAAACATCTAATCACAAGAAATCTCTAAGTCAAAACCACAGTCCCATATGAAATTCTTTTGGCTGAAGCTAGAACTCTTCCATTAGAGGCATCGACAATAACCCCCTTGGTAAGCTATTTTAAAAAGGTTGAAAACATGGGTAATCATCTTTGGCCCAAAATGGTTGTGAAGGAGGTTCTTAAATGTAGGAAGAAAACTTGTATGAAGCAAAATAACACATGGATGAACAAGTGGGACATCAACTTGCAGGAAAGAATGTTCTAACACCAATGAAGAAATAAAAACCTATGGGACTGAAAAATCTAGACCTGCCAAGTGGACAGTCCCATATGAAATTCTTTTGGCTGAAGCTGGAACTCTTCCATTGGAGACATCGGTGATAACCCTCTTGGTAAGCTATTTTAAAAAGGTTGAAAACATGGATAATCATCTTTGGCCAAAAATGGTTGTGAAGGAGGTTCTAGAATGTAGGAAGAAAACTTGGATGAAGCAAAATAACAAATGGATGAACAAGTGGGACATCAACTTGCAAAAAAGAATGTTCTAACACCAATGAAGAAATAAAAACCTATGGGACTGAAAAATCTAGACCTGCCAAGTGGGCAAAGCAGATTGGGCGGAAAAAAACATACCATCAAAGAGTTTAACCCAGCTAAGCACCATGGTGAAAAAACATATTTAAGGGCTGCTATTAAAGGAAAAGCGAGACTGATTGTTGCACAATCGAGGACCGGATTGCATCAACTTAGTTGTGACACCGACAGGTGGAAGATACCGAAGGAAACTTTGGAAGAAAGAATATGCATATTCTGCAACAAGGGAGCAGTAGAAACTTAATGGCACTTCATCATGGAATGCACATCTTATGAAGATGTCCATACTAAGTACGAATGGCTACTCTCTTGCACCCTGATGATGGATCACGGAGTGTGATCTGAAACGTCGATGTTAAAAACTCTTACACAATCAAATCCAGAAACTACAGCAGCAGTAGTATGGATTGTGGAAATCTAATAGCGTTAACATGCATGTTGTGACATTTTCACAGATCACCTCATTGCAAATAGCGACCCCCTACATTTTTTGCTCACTTGGTCATTTTCTTTTGTGTCCTTGGTAGTTTTGGCTAAGTTCTCCAAAATTCCTTGTGTTGTGAACGAGCATTGAGCGGTTTATGCTAAATTTGGAATGGAATATCACATGCCTTAGGTTTTGAAAAGGGATATTTTGTGAAAAACAGGAAATTTGGTCAAGCATGAAAAGAGAATTGATCTTTCGAAGAGAATGCCAGTGAAATTTTGAGCATTTTGATGAACTCACTATTTTTGGAAATTTCTATTTTAAGTCTATTTTTAGTAAGTTTCACTGTGTCCCGAATTGGTCTAATTTTGCGTTTAAACATACTATCTATTTTTAGTATGTCCATTTTTGGCATGTTTATTTCTGGCAACTAATGAGCGCTGACAAAGGAATAAGCAAAGAGTACCCATTCCAAATCTGGAAAATGAACAAATGAGGCAGATGATTCAAATTTTACTAAGTCTAAGAACATCCTTGAAAACATCCAAAAGAGGAAAGGGCGTGGAAAACATTGAAATTTCACTATGGGGAAAATCCTTGATCCCATCCCAACGAATGCCCAAAGTGGAAAGGCATGAAAAGTACGAGAAATTGGCTAAGTATTGGAAACTTCCACCTAAAAGCCTAATTAGCACCCAAGAGGGGGGATTCCAAGGTGCCAAGGAATTTGTTCAAACTTCAAAAATCCTTCCCCGAGGCTAATGTGCACTCAAAGGCGTGCATTCTCCATGTCCAAGGAATTTCTCATCACAAGGAAAATCCTTCACCTTGTCTAATATGCACCCACCCAAGTTGGAGAAAGCAAGGAACAATCAAAATGGCTAAGTGTCGATCAAAAGAACATGGAGATGTTAGAAAACATTTAAGTGTTAAAAAAATCCATGGCACCCTCTAGTTTACGCCCAAGTTGGAGAGAACACAAAAAGATGCAAAAATGACTAAGTATATGAAAATTCCTTGACCAACCTCCAAGAGCGTCCATGAGCGCTAATTCTCTAATGTCGAGGAATGTGTTCCAATGACAAGAATCCCTCTCCATGTCTAAAACGCGCTTAAGGGCGCTAATTCACATATGCCATGGATTTTCCTCAACATCAAAAATTCCCCCACCTTGTCTAATTGACGCCCAAGGGAGTGGATTCTCTAAGTGGAAGGAATCTCTCAAGACTTCAAAAATCCACCTCCCTATCTCATATGTACTCAAGGGTGCTAATCCACACTATCCACAAATTTTTCAAAAACTCTTAAATTCCTTCCTCATAGTTCAAGTGCGCCCAAGAGCGCTAATCCTACATGGGCAAGGAATTTGTTTCAAATTTAAAATCCTCCTATCTATCTCATTTGTGCCCAAGGAAAGAGTTGAAAGGGGTGGTTATAATTTGGGTAAGTGTTATGAAAGTCCACACCCCTATCTATTATATGCTCAAGGTCAAGATCAAACAAAACATTGGAAATATTGGAAATTTGATTAAGTGTGGAATCCTCTAATGTGTCTAATTGGCGCCCAAGGTTGATACTGCAAAACATTGGAAATATTAAAATTCGCCTAAAATCCACTTTTCTATCTAATGAGTGCCCATGAAGTGGTGCGATGGTGAAGTTAAAACACCAAAATAAAAATTTTCCAAAAGCAATTAAAATGACATGACACATGGCATTAAATGTAAGAGATTTTTTGGCAACTTGTAAGATGAAAAAAGAGAATCTGTCCCAGAATAGAACATTTGAAAGGTTTTTTGGATAGTATTAATGCAATTGCTAAAATTAACCCATCACCAACTTAGCAAGCTAGTGGGTGAATTTTCTATATAAGAGAGGTATTTCATTTTCACACATCAAGTTGAAGAATTAGAGACAAAGGGCGTGAGTTTTGAGAAGAAGCAAGTTTGTAGTGATTTTTTTAAATCAGGAGGTTTTCTTCTTCAAAGTTTAATATTATTCAAAGTCTAGAATGAGATGTAGAAATGGTTTTTATTTATTTTAATGCCTAGATGCCATACGTATGTTATTTATTCCTGTCTTGTAGGAGAAAGATGGCGGAATCCAAAGGATCAGGCTTATCCAGGCAGACTTTGATCAAGAACAAGCTGAAGGGATTTCTTCTGGAGTCAGAGTTTGTGTTTAAATGGAAAGAGGTTTGCGATACAAACCTAGGAAGCCTCAATATGGACGAATTCAACAGAAGGATGTTCGGCCACAAGGAATATTCCCCATTGTTCCTAGCCAAGAAAATAGTCAAAGTGGAATCGTGGTGGCAGCTGGCTTCCATCCTTCCATCTAGTGTCCAAACCTGATTGTAGAATGTACAAAGCATTACAATTCAGAGTAAAGGGTGATTCGGGCTCCAGATGGCAAGTTGTTCGTAAATTTCACTCCATCGGCAATTGCTGAGGCTTTTGGAATTCCAACATATCGGTCAATGGTGTACAAAACAAAAGAGAGGGTACTGAAGGTTTATAATGTTGGAGCTAACAGTTGTGATGAAGTTATCAACCGTAAGTGGCTGCAAAAGCCCAAGGCTCATCACTCCAAATTGCCCAAGCAGATTGTCTAGTTGGATCGCAACCGAGAGCATAGCAACTCGGTGATGTTATTGAGCAGAATAATGGGATGCCCACAGTCTTGCATTTTTGAGCCATGGACGTGGTATTTTATTGAAGTGATAGATGGAGTCAAGGCTATGGACTGGTTGAGGATGATCAGTGACAACCTAGATGAGCAATTCAGGAATTTGGAGCAATCCAAGACTTTTTATATGAGCTCCTATATTATATACATGTTGGCAAGGATAATTAAATATGAAGGACTGAGATGGAAAGGACCCATAGGATGTGGTCAAAACCAGTTAAAAGTGCATGAATGTTATCCTTAAATGCACTTGTATAATGTATCTAAATACCTAAGAGCCAATGACGCCTTCGCCATGCATATTGTCGGATCTCTTCAGGGAGGCTTTCACACAAGGTTGTCATGAGAAGCAATGAAGTTGGTGAAAAAGTACGGCTCTTGGTTCATCCAGTTCCCAACATTCTCATATATCCAAATTCAAGGATTCTCTTCTCATCCTTACAAACTTCCACGATATCCAACGGACAAAACGGTTTTGTTGGAAATCACAAGACAATTGACAGCATATGACAAAATCCAAAAGAAGAGGAAAGGTGGAATTGAATTCCCAATCGTCATGGAAACTTCGAATGAAGTATGTCCATGGCTGCCAGCAGCTGAAAAGTCAGCAGAGCAAATTCAATTCTATCATCTATCAATTCATACAGCAAGGACGGCTTTTGATCCTTATAATAAAATAAGAGTGGTGAGCAATACGAAATACAAGCATAAGATGCATCTAGAAGACAATAGGGCCAATGCCAAAGATGAATATGAAGTTAGGAAAAGAATGTATTCCATTACCACTCTAAATTATCAAAACATGTAGGATTCATCCAACACCAGATCAGGTGGAGGATGATTCGAATGTGATTCAACCTGAGTTTGAGAAAGAAAGAAACAAGACAATCCAACCACCTAATTGGATTGGGTTTGAAGAAATAGATCTTGATATGTTATCCAGGCCAGTCACGAAATTCACAAGGTGGTGGATAGAACGACAAGTCAACAAATTGAAGACTAAGGAGGAGGAGGAGATCCACCAGAAAAGGAAAAACATGGGAAAGGGAAAAGCATCATCCAGGAGAAGCGGCCAAAGAAAAGGTCAAATGAGCCAAGTGAAAGGCCTCCACGGAAAAGGCAAAGGCCAGAGATAGAGCCATCATCACCCACCAATTCTTCAAGTGTACAAGAATTTGATATTTTCACTGAGAAAGGATTGGAACCAACAAAAGAAGATGGTCGCAAGACCAAATAACTCTAACAGTGCATGATAGGCAAAGTATCAATGTTTTCTAGGAAGTTAGCTAGTGGAGGAATGAGAAGCAAGGACCTCCTACAAAAACAAGTCTCTAGAGACAATGTTAGCTAAAGAAGTAGTAGAGCCAAAGATTCCCATCCTAGAGGAGTGTCATGTAGAGACAATGCTAAAGCAGGAGCAAAAACAAACATTTGATCAGCATTCATCTGCTCCAGAATGGTTGAAGGAAAGGATGCAAAAGTATCCTAAGGAAGAGATCGATCATGCACTTGAATTACAAGAATTTCTAAGCCAAATTAACAAACCAGCAAAGAAAGGCAAGGCAAAGAAATTTTCCAAGGTCATTAGGGATGAGTTAGGATCCAAAACACTACATGTGGCAGTGTCAAAGGTTGACAAGGCCAAAGATAAGATTACCCCAGAAAAGTATGATGCGACAACAATTGACTTAGGGCATGCCACAAAGGCACACGTGATGGAGGAATTTGAAGACTCCACTCAAGCACTGAAAGAACGGATGAAGATGGAGGAGAAATGCAAGAAATTGAAAAGTAAGAACAAGGCTCTGTGTGGATATATGCAGCATCTAACAAATCCTATTAGACAAGAAGATCAGATGTTTGTTCTCCCAGCAACTCTTCCAAAGGAATCGGTGGATGGCATTGAAGAAATACGGAAGATCGCCCAAGGCACAAAAGGATGGGTGAAGAACGTTCGTGATGTTGCATACAATTTTGTTAAGGATTTGACTCAGATGTATGGGAGAACCCTAGCTATCCTTGGTAGGATACAGTGCGTGGATCAAGCATGGGAAGACACACATCTACCAGAATGAGAATATTGCACACTTGGAGGCTTTGATGGAGATTCTCATGCAGGCACTAATGGATGGTGGAGTAATAAGAGAGAATGAGGGGTACGATTTCTCTCAATGGTATGGCACAGTGGTCACAGGGAAGGAATTGTGTGAGAAATCAAATGGGCAGCTAGCTTGACTAAGAAAGATGATCAGGAACATCTAGGAAGGGATCCTCAATGCAATTCAAGCATTGTTCGCAAAAAGGTTGACTGATGAAGAAATGACAGCCGATGGCTTGAAGAACTGATTGGAAGAATTCTTTGGCATGATTTCCTTCTCTGAAGAGGACTTGGAGAATATTTTTGTATTCTCAAATATTATGTGCAGGATTCAGTAGTTAGCACCCAAATGGGAGAACTTCGACAGGTGTGAAAAGGATATAGCTATTATGGGGTTCAAGCACGAAACTGTGCAAAGTGCATGCTTGGATAATCTGGAAATAGTCATGTCCAAATTCTCCGCATTTAAAGAAAGTAATCAAGCATAATCTATTTTGGGTGAAAGAGCATTAATGGCTTAGTGGGAATCTTGCCTCGTTATGGGTTGATTTGACCCACTCTCCTAGTAGTGGGCGACCCATCTTCCCATTAGTCCATGTGGACCCACCAATTTATGATAGAGAAACTCTCCTTGGTCAAACCTTGATAAGGGCTGAGGTGGCAAAATTTGGGCCCTTGATTCTATTTTGATCTAGACCATTCATTGTAATTTGAAACCTATAAAAAGGGTCCGCGCTTCATTTGTAACAGAGTGAACTTCGGAGATTGTTGCTATAAGCTACCAAAATAAAAGAGAAACTCAATGAAGTTTGGTGATTACTTGTATTGTTTAGGGCGATTGCATGGTTTCTTGTTTCTCAATAGATTAGATTTTCTTTCAAGTTGTTAGATGAATGAGATTGATAATAATATTATGGTGAAATTGTTTGCTCGTACCTTTTGCAATTAGATGATTTCTATGTGCAATGTAAGGTTGGCCTGATCCTTTTATGTGGATGCTTAACTTCGATCATTGAATGTGTATTGTTCTTATGATGATGTTCATTTGTGGTGTGAAAATTCTTGGCACAACCTTTGAAGATTGCACCTCCTTTGTGTAGTTGATTTGCCAAAGCAAAGTGTGGTAGATCTCACCTAAGCAATCGTTATCTTTCAAGTTGTTAGGATTAGAGTAGGATCCTTCAACTTTATCTCATTTACTTTCAGCATATTTAATGGAAATATTTTGAAATACTCTTCATTGCCAAATCATTCGAATGACTCCTAAAGCCAAAAATATCAAAGTCGTCTTGAAAGAAATTATGTAAGTCCCCTTGAATTACAAGCATACATCAAGCCTTGAGAGCTCATATCCATCACAAAGTCGCATGTTCGTAGTAGGAACCTTGGAGTCAACTCTATGATCTTCACAATCTTAGCATACAAGGGCTCTTTGCTCAAGAGAGGATAGATTGTTCTTTGGCAATTTATTCTGTGTTGGTGTGTTCATAAAACACCCATCAACAATGTACCAATTATTTGAGGAAGAAAATATCAATCAAACAGCAAGTTTCTTTATCAAAATTAATAGTAGAAGGTCTGATATGGAAAAGAGCATAAAGATAAAATTTATATTAAGGATGCTTCTATTGGTCCCATGGGTTGTTTAGTCACGTGGATGTCATTAAAATCTTTCATTTTGTTTCACTGGAAGGGAGGCAATGGATGATGAAAACGGCCCCCATGAATTTCCTTGTCAGTTATGGCTAGTTAAAAGTGCTCAAGTTCCATATGTTGGCAACTCAAAGTCAATCATTTTCGATTTTTGTGATAGATAGATTTTCCAACCATTTTTTTGCCTAAAAATTCTTATTAAAATAACTCCACTTAAAAAAATTAAATTTGCCTACAAACTACTATAAATTTGTTCTTGCAAATCCTCTATATTTGAAAAGAAATATATTGCTTCAATCTTAACCTCAAACATTCAGCACAAAGGCAACTTCTATTGGAGTTGATGAGTAAAACAACCCACAGCTCCCAAGAACACCTGCACACAAACACCTGTCACAGAAAGAGAGAGAAGCAAGAAGCTAGAGAGGCCTGAACACATGGATCCATGAAAGAGGAGACATTCTTGATGTGCAAAAACAAAAGTTGCAATTCAATAAAATGAATGTTTCTCAATAAGATTACAAGAGAGATCAATCCTTATAAAAGGAGATCAAAACCCTAAAACGGTGAACAAACCTAGGTTGCATGATAATAATTAATAAAGCAATTAATTATTATATGCCTAAAGTTTAGCTTAAGTAGAAAGAGGTAATAAGTGACTTAGTAATTAAATCAAACATGATTTAATTAATCAGTACAAGTTGCAATTCAATAGAATGAATGTTTCTCAAAAAGATTACAAGAGAGATCAATCCTTATAAAAGGAGATCAAAACTCTAAAAGGGTGAACAAACCTAGGTTGCATGATAATAATTAATAAAGCAATTAATTATTATATGCCTAAAGTTTAGCTTAAGTAGAAAGAGGTAATAAGTGACTTAGTAATTAAATCAAACATGATTTAATTAATCATTAAACACTTTATTACTCTAACAACTTCTGTATGAAATTGCTCCAACAAAATCTGAGGGTTTCGTCTCCAAATTCAAAATATTTAGCTCATTAGTGATCCCTAGATGGAGCCGCTATGTTGAAGGTAGAGGGTTTTCATCCTCAACTTCAGCCTTTTGGATCTTCATCCATTAGGAAACCATTGGGGTTTTCATCCCATCATAAGAGTTTGGCCAAAGGCACAAATCTTCAAAAGAGAAATTATCAATCTTCAAAATGAATCCCATTAGTCTCCTCAACCTCCTTTTAGAAACCCTTATGGAACTTTTGGGAGTTTATATTATATAAATCACTTTTTGAATAATAATCCTTTAACTCCTTATACATGACTTTATAATATTTACTTTTTTGGCCCAAGGTAAAGTCACTTTATAAAAATAAAATATTCAACTTAAAAACATCAATTGCAACTATGAGGAGACACCTGAAGAATAGTGTAGAAGGTCGTTTCAATGTGAGAATGAAGAAGTCAGGCAGGCTATCTTCCTGGTGTTGAAGAGATGTTTTGGTGGGTGCTTACACATTCATGATGGGATGATTTACAGATTTTTCTTCACCCCTCATACAGACGATTGGATCCAAAGATTGAGTCTGTTAAGTTGGAAGTTGGCTAGTTGTTAATTACAATTGGCCAACTATCTCCCGAGCATTGGAGAAAATTGATATTGCCCTTATTTTTGGCTTTTTGGGTGCAATTTTTTATATGGATAAGAAGGATTAAAAAAGGGAAATGAATAATGCATGGGCAACATTCCAATTGTGTGTAAAGAACGACGACTTTGCTCCCACAAATCTGATCTTTCCTACAAATGAGGATTTGTTCTCTAAGGCTGAGAAGTTGAGGATTTATGACTATGGTGCAAGAATCTAATTTTTTCCTGCACAAGTACACCTAATGTAGCTATTTTTGCTATTATCCAATATAAGGGAGCTACCCTCATAATGATAGTACTTATCTTTTAAAAAAACATTAATTTAGACAACTTAATTTAATTAATTAAAATATTTCTATGAACCCCTAGGTTGAAATGGGGACATTGTATCCATTTATTGCAAAACAAAATGTGTGGCATGATTTGATAGATTGATGGTGAAAAGAACAAAAGAACAAATGATTCCTCTAGTGAATATGTGTATTATGTAAACCTTATACTCTCTTATATCTTGTTGTGTCATGAAACATTATAGTAGTGATTTATTAGTCATGTGGCATGCTCTCTCTCTCTCTTTCTCTCTCTCCCTATATATATATATATATATATATATATATATATAGCATATGTGTAGTAATTAAATGAATCATGTCTTATAGTTTATTGCTAGTTATGGCATAGTAGTTATTAGTCCAATGACCATGTTAGAACGGTGTTGAGAAATGATATCCTTCCCTTGAGTATAGTTAAGACAATATCTTCTCTCTCTCTCTAGTTCTCATAGCGAAAATGAAATAAATGGTGAAACTAATAAGGATGATTTATGATTGTTATTTTTCCTCTTTATGTTGGGAAAAGAAATGTGTGTGTGCAGTATTAGAATTTTTTAGAAACAACAAATCTACCCAAGACGGAAGGGCAATGAGATGATAACAAATCTAGTAAAGATTTTCAATATTCAATAAATGGAGCAAATTACAAATCTATACACCTCTTGGATTCATGAATCAAGGAGATGACATGGCCAAGAGGTAAGTGTTCAAACTCCTAACCACTCCCAATCAAGAGGTGGGTTAACTTTTTCTAACCAAAAGAAAGGAGAACTTAACTAAACAAAAGTAGCCCCTGACTACCATTAAATAACGATTGATAAGGTAGTGGTGACATTTGTATACCTCAAGTCAAGATGTACACAAGTCATTGTTAGTTTACTTAGATGAGAAAAATTAATTATTCCTAATATCATAAGTAAATTAATAGGTGCAACATCACACTCAAGATACAAACATATCCAAAATTAAGTAGATATTACACCAATACCTCTCACCAACTACAACTTAGTTGGAAATGAATATAAAAAGAGACAAATGGGTCTTAGCAAAACAAGCTATATGAGGTAAAGATTTACAATGATAGACCTGTTGTGAGGTTTTCACACCATCGCCCCATTGCAAATGGGGACTCCCTCTTTTTTCTTTAGCAGTAGTAGAGGGCTTAGGTTGTCTTAGTTGGCAGCAATTTTCAAGTCTCCAAGTCGAAGATGTGAGTTTGAGCAACTTTGACCTGCTAGGTAGTCAAATCTGACAAGGGTGTGAGCGAGAGTTGGGCTAAGCTAGCCAAGGATATGGAGTTGAAACCAAGGGATTTGTGATAAAATGAGTTAGAACCTTTTGAAGATCCTTGTTCCAACTTCAACTTGATCTAGAAAGTCAGGAAAAGTTATGGGAGGTCACACTACTAAAGGCATGTTGAATCCTGAGAATTGAAGTCTGGAATTTTTTGGAAACTCCCAAAATCTAGAATCTTTATTTTAACTCCTATGAAGCTAAAACGTATCTCAAACATCCTGACAGTATTTATATAAAATATAACTTAAAGCATAAGAAAGGATACTTAAATGTTATATAAAATATAACTTACAGTATAAGAAAAGATACTTAAATGTTATATTTTATATAAATTCACTCACCCTCTGAGCTGAAGAAATTGACTTGAAGAATTGGGGAGTTAACTTGCAAATAGAAAATCCTAGAGGGATGGTGGAATCCGCCACCCTCTTAGGATTCCCAATCCTAGGAGACCTAAGATTTCCACCCCTCAAACAAGATTAATTCAAAGCATAATTTGATGAGGAAAGGCATGATCCGATCAACAAAGATGAAATCATAAGTTTGAAACCAAACAAGAAAAGGTGAAGTGTTAAGTAAGAATCCTCAAGAGGGAGCGGAATCCACTGCCCTCTTAGGATTCCAAATCCTACGAAAGGTGGAAATTCCGCCTCCCAAATCAGATCACCAAGAAGTTGAAGAACTTAAAACGTAGTTGAAAGCAAGACCCAAGATAACAATCATGACAATGGCAATCAAATCCTTGAGGGTGAAGTAGTGGAATTTTGAAAAGATTGGGGCAATGATAAACAAGTAAGAAATAATCCTAGGGAAGGAATGAAATCCGTTGCCTTCCTAGGAGTCATAATTCTAAGACCCCTACGATTTCGGCCTAGTTTTGATGGGAAAGACATGAAGATATAGAGGAGTGCAATTCAAAGACATTAAAAGTGGAATGAAGGAAGAATGATTAAGTCGAAAGATTTTAGAGGTGAATGATTCTAAGCCTAAGATAGACAAAATCAAATGATGAGAGTGAGAATCAGTCCTAAGGAGAGGGCGGATTAGGGCGGATTCCGCCCTCTCCTTAGGATTCTCAATCCTAGTAAGGGTGGGAATTCTGCCTCTAGCAAAACAATGAATTAGCCTCACTCAAAATCAAGACCAAACAAGAACCTAGGAGGAACGATGAGATGTTTGATAGAATGGACATTATGAAAAGATGAAGGTGTGAAGCAAAAATCCTGAGGCGGAATCCGCCCACCTCCTAGGATTTCAAATCTCTTGAAACACCTAAATTCTGCCCAGCTACAAGAATAAAATCCCAGGATATGGGGGATTTCTGCCTTGCATTATGGTGATTGAAACACACACTAAGCCTTCAATTTGCACATTGAAGAAAGAAGATGAAGGATGAGAAACATGAGTAATGATATGTTGACAAAAGAAATGAAAATTAGATCCATTTGGCCTTGAAGTATCCCAAAATTGGTTGATTTAGCCCTCAAACTTAGACCAAAATCAAATAAGGAATGAGGATGTGCATAGAGAAGAGTAAAGAGAAAATCCTAAGGAGGCAGGATCCATCTACCTCCTAGGATTCCAAATCCTAGCTGTTGAAGTTTGATAGTTGCAAGAGCTATCTTTCATACCTGCGATGGTTACATCTACATACAGATGGTGATCTTTTCTATGTTATCTATGTAAATGCAATGCCTACTCTCTGCTGCTGTCAACGTTAATTCCTTCCTTGTGGTTGGATGTCTTAAGGCTGCGAAGAGTTTTCTGACTTGATCAATTCATCTATTTGTAGAGTTGTGCCTCTTTGATAACGAACGGTAAAGACTATGAAGAGTCTTCAACAGATGGAAGGTCACAGCAGAGCAGATGGAGAGTTGGATGTTAGTCTTCTTGATCATGTTTAGAAGCGGAAGTGTTGCCACTTCTTGTAACGTCTGTATCCCACTTGTCTCTCAAGCAAAAACGGCATCGCTAGTCTTTCATTTTTCGTGTTGTAAGCATTCTATGTTATGGGGTGACTAGGTCTGATGTGAAAAGGGAAAAATATTGTATTGGTTCTCAAAATCTGCGTCTTCAGAAAGAGTTTTGTTAGTGTCTATCGTGTATAGTGCAGAGTATATTGTGAATTTTCTGTAGGTGTTCGTTGGTGCAGTGTATCATGATTATTCTGTCTTAGTTTATTGTCATCATTCTATGTATTCAGTCTTGAGTGAATAAATTCATTCTTCTGGGTGTGTTAGGGAAATCTGAGACAATATTATTGTAAGGAGAAAATAGTATGATGTTCTTTTATGGTGTGCAATTAAGGTTCGAGCTTTGTATCTGGGCTATTATTATTATTCAATAAAAGGATTTTTCTTGGTCTGGCTGGGCTTTTCACCCTCAAGTGGAGGGTTTTCCCAAGATAAATTTTTGTGTTTACCTATTCTTGCTTTATATTAGATATCTATTATCTGTTTCTATTATTCTGGTTCAAAATTTAACATGGTACCAAAGCAGGTTTAAGGAAAGATCCAGAACCAGATTTATTCAAGCATCAAAGTATTCTTCTCTTCTCTTCTAGTTTGATTCTTTCAGGTTTCAAAAATGGTGAATGGACTCAACGTTGAAAATAGACTGGATGGTGCATCAAATTTCACATCATGGAAATTCAGAGTTCTAATTGCACTAGAAGAAAATGATCTTCTAAACTATGTGAAGGAGGATGTGCCTGAGCCAACCAATAATGCTGAGAAAGCTCAATGGAGGAAGAATAATATTATGCCAAGGAAGATATTGATTGAGTTTGTTAAGGATCATCTTGTGCCTATTATATCCAAGTTGAATTCAGCTAAAAATATGTTTGAAAGTCTTCAAAGCTTGTATGAATTCAACAATACCAGCAGAGCTTTGGCCCTGAGACGTCATCTTTGTTGGCTAACAGATTGGCTTCTTGAAATAAAACTGACTCAAGCCCTAGAAACCATTTTGTTCCACAACTGTTGAACAAACTATCATGTAGTTTGATCTCTGAATTAAAAGGTACAGCTCCCTTATATAGATGTGCAATGAATATGTCTTTACTTTCAAACAAAATTAAATGGGGTTTTCTTTTAACCAGAAAGCACAGAAAGGCCTTAATGAATATTCATCACCACGAAGTATTCACAGCAATACTAAAACAATCCTTTTATTTTCAGATATATGAAAGACACCACAGACACCTATTTTCACTCAAAGATGAAAATCGAATACTGACTCCAAATCATAGAAATAAGATCTATTAACAGATTGAAGTAAACAGAAACAGAATAAACGATGTCTCAAAGCACACTTTCTAATCACAGATTTCAAAACACAATTGAACATCCACAATCCAATCTATTCATTACATTCTTCTTCTTTCATCCATTAACAGAGAAAACTAAAACTAAATGAACAATAGCATTAATTCTAAATCTGAGTCACACTCAACTATCAAAGTAGCAGGGGAGATTTTAGAATTCAAACTGTCAATCCTTCCTCGAAATTTTTTGCAATAAATAACCCTCCCGCGACCTTTCTGTTCCAGTAACCGATTCCTTTTTGACTCCTTCGGTCTTTTTGGTGACTATTCAGTTTTCAATAACCGATTCTTTAAGATTAATTCAGCTCTTTTCACTTTCACTAACATAATGATTTATTAGAACAAACTAAAACATTGTGCGAGAGTTTCATAATAAGACAATTCACCTCTTGAATGAACTCAAAATGTAATCGATTACCACCATAATTTGTCTCTAACAATTAATTCAACTCTTTCATCAACTGTCAGATTTTCCTTGGTTGCAACAGCTAAGATCATTTGTAATGACGACATTTGTTTTTACTACATTCCTTTCCTGAATAACATCTTAGCTTCATATTCCAACCATTGAGCTTCATATTGTCGTAATCTCTGGCATAGCACAACATTTTCATCTTCTTCATCTATGCATTGCACCTTACAGATATCAAGAGATGCTTCACTTCACCTTTCATGTATTGGACCTATGATTACAGAATCGCTTATGTTGCAACTTTTTGAAGCCGGCAACCCATGACCTTCAAAATCAAGAAAAGATCTGTGATATTGTGTTTTGCAGGCACTTTTATTGTTCATGAAAGTTGGACAATCCATTCGTACTTTTGGTAAATGTTGATGTCCATCAAGGAGCCTCTGTTTGCGGTTAACATTGAAGGAAACCATGAAGTAGCGAAAGATTCATGTTTGATTTTCAGGACTTTGAGATGATCAATATTCTATTCACAAGGATCATTGAGATTTGTTTACAACTGGTCGCCCTCTGTTCTCGGTTTCTCCACTTACCTTTTGAAACACTCTGACTTTAAACACTTTTCAACAATATCTACATTTTGCAATGGCTCCTTTCACCAGCAATCTCGATGCATCCAGGTATAATGTCGGATGTCATATCTTTGTTCCTAATATCAAGAGGCGGCCATTCTGTTCTGTCATAGACATCTGGATTCTAGTTACTAAGCTCAAACTTAAATAGGGGCGCCGCATTATATTCCCAATTGGAGCATTCTATCAAACAATTTATATAATTTTAATCTGCCATCTTTGTTGATTGGAGATTTGAAGCAAACCTTGAGCAGATTGTTCGAACATTGTGAAGGATCAAATAATTAACATCTTTGATGCTATGGGATTTTAGACTTTCAAATCCTTGACTTGGTCACCAACTAAAGTGCATATGTGGAAAGAAGAAATGTTTGTTGTCCAATGATATTCCCTGCAAGCACTAATGACGGAATAATCCATTGTTTGTATCAGGCTGCTCGTTTCTTTCAAGTGTTCATACATGGTTTGAAGACTTCATATCTGCTCATACTTTTGGAAGCCTTTCATTGAAATACATTTGCATATCGCATGTGGAAGATCACTGGAGGATGTCGGGTTTTTGGTGGAATATGGAACTTTATTGGAGATTTTGACAGTTCTGGCAGCTACATCAGGTTCCGAATGAAGTTCCAAAACTAGAACATAACACCGATTACATTACATTAAGTTTCTCTTTGCTTATCGGGCCCCGATGGATACTTTGGAACAAGTCTTCAAGCACCTTTCAATGGATGTGTTTTTGTATGTCCAAATGTCAGAAAAGGAACTTTATTTCCACGGTTCCATATGTTGTGTCGAACTCTGAGAGTGGCTTTGGAACATATGTAGTTCCATATGTCGCATCAGGCCTTTAGCTTGATTCATGAGCTGGTATGGGGTGCCAAAGCTCATGCTAGAACCAATAGATTATATGTTGCAATCCTATCTGATGTGTCGGGTTAAAAAAGAAGTTTTGGAACCCATTTTGAGTTTCAATGCTCAATTGGGAACCCATGGAATGCCCCAATGTTGTTTGATGGGTCAAGCTCCATGTAAGACCGAGCACGGAAAGTGATCCAATGAGCATTTTGTTCACATTGCAAAGCTCATGATAATATATTGGTCCACTGGTCCCTAAATACCAACTTGATTGCTCAACCATAGTGCCTGGGAAAATGTTTCCGCTTCAATCTTATAAAATCCCTATCTCTGCGAACACCATTTAATTCATAAAGTAAAACTTAGAGAAGTCGTCTTTCGCTTGTGCCATCTCTGTAAAATATAATCCACAGAAAATTTTCCCCCGTCATTCCACGAGAGAGATCAGTAGCTCCTTTATTATTCCTTCAACCACAGTGCCTCATATAGGATTTTTACTAGACTTTTACGCAAGTCTTGAGTGAGCTCTTACCGATGCACCTGAGCACAAATCACTCCTGCATACTTTATGATTTCAGGTCAGTTTTGGTATGCAGCCACTGCTATTATTGATGGACTGGAGTCTTCTCCAAAGTGTAGATGAGTAACATCTGCCCCAAAGATGATAGTGGGTATATCACTGCCCAGAAGAATCCTTCTAGAAATTGTGTTAACAAGGACTGTGTTTCTCCCACTAATCCCTACATTTGCTAATAATTGCCTGCTCAAAAATATGATTTCTGATAGGACATGATTAGACTCGGGTGCTGTGATAAAGTTCAGGTAGAATCAAATTATAACATTTATTTTACCGAGATTAATTGGATAGTGGGATTAATGAAGAAAGTTTAAAATTGGGTGTGCTGGAAGGAGGCCAACAACTGGCTCTGATTGGGGACTGATTTCTCTTGCAGAAAACAGAGAACTCCAGGATCTTTGGCTAAGACCAGTGTTTAAGTTCCATTGGGCAGCAGAGTCAAAAGGTGTGAATACAGGAAGCTGCTTGCAGAGGAGAGGAGGGGAACAAGGCATAACAAAAATGGACAAACCAAAACCTCCTACAGCCTACAACACACCAAAAATCTTTTTACAATTTGAGACCAAGAATTTTTAAATTTCCTCCTCCCCAGTTATTTTATGGTTCACTAAATTTTAGCTTCATGATCCCACACAAGCATGGAGATATCAATCAAGATGGCTTGCAAAATTTTCAAAACAGTAACTCCAAAAGTCTTCTCAGCATTAAAATTCTGTTTTACACAAAATTGGATGTGCTTTAAAGGAGATGCCTCCAATGCACGCATTAGTCCTAAGTTTCTTGGCGTCCGAAGTAGTTCTGAGAACCACACAAAATCTGATTCCTCCAGTTCTAACATGATGTGCTCGAAAGAATACCTCAAATATTGGTGCTAAAGGTTTTAGAGACCCTCACACAATATTATTGACAAGTGAAATAAGTTGTTAAGAGATGTCATAAAAGACCATCATCTCATCAAGACATCAACATTTATCATTAACTGGCATCCAAGTTTTGTGGAGTTCCGAATATCTTATTAGGGTTCGATAGATTAGTTGGAACAATTCAAAGAAACAATATAATGAACAAAGGGAGAATTTGAGTAATGTTGGCATCTTTCAAAAAGTGTTCTTTTAGTGTGGGCGAAGCTCGACACGTGCTTTGGAACGACGTATTGGTGTTTCATATAAGTCTTTGTAATCAGTGACACTTTTTCCAAATGCTTGGTTCAAAAAACCTCTTCGGAGTCTGATTCATCAACGGGAACTATTATCAGCATCCGCCAAACAGAGGGGAGTTTCTGTCCAAACATCGAAATCCCTATTAAGTATTTGAACATATGTTTTAAAAGGAAAAGTGGCATTTTAAATGCTCGTTATCTATGTGAGAAATTGTAACGCCATTCGATGTCAGTTCCACCTCATGCATCGGAACCCAACATGGTTCCAGGAACATTTCCCAAACCTGACAAAGCACAAGGAAAAGGGTGGTGGCTATCCTTCCGAAGGAATGCACCATTATTCAGAATTTTTTTTTCCCAAATTCGCAAATATGCTGTGTTTTTTTTCGAAATTTTCTGGTTGTTTTCGATCCAGAATGAGCAGATTAACAAGAACGGATCCTGAAATTTTTTTAAAATTTCACTGTGTTTTCGATTTTTAAAAAACAGTACGGCGGTGCAATCCTTCGGGAGGATAGCCGCGTCCAAGGAAAAGTGTTGAGTTGATTTTGAAAACCGCACACATAATCAGGTGGTCGGAGCTTATCGGGAACTCCCAAGCTAAATGAAAAAGTACTTATGTGGTTCTCTTTCGTTCCAACTTCCCGACGAGTCCAGAAGCAAATGTCAACACCCAACATACTCACTCACCCGATCACACGACAATGGAAAGTAATCCATAGCTAGCTCTTGTTCATGGGGACAACTTTGTCGACATTGCATGTCGATCTGATCAAGGACCCAACGATGTAAAAATCTTTAATAGTGCTAGAAACATGACAAAGACCGAAGCAATTCTAGAAACCCATCTAAATTGTCGATAAAGTTCTGAAAATCCATTTGGAATCCGTCAGTCTATATTGAACAAGAAGGCGTCAGTATATTTCTCATCGGTTCCAAGTAAGTTTCAGATCCCGATAAACATCGATTACCATTGAAGAAGATGAAGGGCTTTCGATTTGTTTATAAGTTCCAAGAATCGTCGAAAAGTCCAGCGTGGCCCATGAACTACTATGATTGCCATATTTCCTAAATGCCTTTCGAGAATCAAAAGGGATGCCAGAATTCATTCTTCGAACGGATATATATATGTTCTCCAAAAGAATGCACCCTAAGTGATATTGATTTCCATTAGCGGCACTCACCAAGAATCGAAGCTTGCAGCATAAGCTTCTATTAACAATCATTTAGGATATCTTTGTTTTCTTGTTATTCTTGATGATTCTACACAGTAGAACGCAATTAGACGGAGAATGGTCTCGAAAAAGAAGAAAATATTGTACATGATTGACTCTGCCAAAATAGTCCTTGCAATTGGTACCCGGATCTAAGCATCTCTGCTATGATAGAAATGGAGCACACTTTCGAAAGCCAAGTTTTGCAAATGAAATGGAAATCGAACCAGATGAAGTTCGATGTTGAGTCATAATGGTTCAAGTATGGTGGAAAAGGTTTCTATTAACCAAAGGGCATACTAATTGCTAACTTTGGAAGATAAAAGATAAATGCGTGGGGATGTTTCCAGAGTTTATTTTAATAAGACTCTCAACTATAAAGAAGCGGTTACCAAAACAAAAAACTGAAGAGAAGGCTTCATGACACCTGTGCACGGGAGTTATTTTTAGCTGGCATTTCATGATGATTTGTTGTTTTCTAAAAAGACTTTATCTCATTTATTTTCATAATTTTATGGTGGACATATGAACAGTTTCTTGTAACGGTCTCTGGGAGATCAATAGACTATATAATCTAATTTGAAACTCTAAGGAGGGATCGACAGTTTGACTTCAAATTTCCCCTGTTACTTTGATAACTGAGCGTGACTCAAATTTGAGAGTAATTGTTGTTCATTTGAAATCTCTTTTTCTTTAGATTAATGGTGAATGAATAAATAGATGGTGTAGGTGGATGAATCACGGATATTGAACTTTGTTTCTTTATTGTTGATTAGGATACTCTTTGCAATATTATCTGCTTATAGTTTGTTCAGTTATTTGCCATTGGTGAAATAAGTGTTTTAAAATTTGGTTTCGTCTGTATATTTCCATCTTTGTGTGGAGATTAAATCAGTAGATTGCAGTTCAGTACATTTTAAAGCAGTTCATCTTAAGTATATTATTCGTGGATAATTCAAGGTGATGATTATTCATTAGAGCCTTTTCTGCTTTCTGGTTAAAAGCACACCCCAAAAAACACATATTTTATCCAACGAAGGGAGTTGTACCTTCATATCAAAATTCAGAGAGGAACTGTCATGGTTCGCTCAACTGTTGGTTGCAATTGGTCTTATTTTTGGGCTGAAGTGAGTCATTTGATTATAGTTTTAAAAGGCCAATCTGTTAACTAACAAGCTTCTCCATATAAAAATGACTAGAGGAGAATCAGTTATCTCTTTCTTCATGAAGATTACAGAATTGAAAAATCAGCTTACTGCCATTGGAGATTCAAGTGATGATAAAGACTTAGTTATGTTGGCCATGAATGGTCTCCCTCATTCTTGGGAGTCTTTTATTCAAGGCACTAGTGGAAGAGATGAATTACCCAAGTTTGGTCGTCTGAGAGCTGATTGCATTCAAGAGGAATGCAGATTAGAAGCAAGAGGAAATGGACGAAAATCTCATCGTGAAGAAGATCAAACTATGTGGTAATACATTAAAGATGATTTTTATCAATTATATTTAGAGGCTTTGGAGCTAGGCTAATTAGGACCTAATATTAATAGGGGCCTTACCAACTCATTCCAAAAGGGAAAAATGAAGACACTGTCTTGGGTTAGCATCCTATTACAGTGCTCAATACCTCCAACAAAATTATTGCTAAAGCAATGCTGCAAGGATTAAACTTATGGAGAAAGGCATTGTCAAACCAGACCAAACAAGGTTTCTTAGCAAGAGATTTATTCAAGATGATATTATCCTAGCATGTGAAACTATAGAATGGGTTCAACGATCGGGTCAAAATGCTCTCCTTGTTAAGTTGGATTTTGATAAAGCTTATATTTGAATGCGTTAGAGATTTATTCTCAAGATGCTGCAATGGTTGGGGTTTAACCCCAAGTTATGTAAGCATGTTGAATGTTGTTTAAACTTTAAAGATGCCAATCCTTAGCTGATAATGAACAAAGATATGTCAGACAATTTTCCCTTAGAACGCTCAATCAGGAAAGGTTGTCCTTTGTCTCATTTTCTTTATGTTCTTGCTTCTAATGCTCTTAGTTATTTGCTGCAAAAGTACAATCAAGTGAATAAGATCGCAATTATCTACATCCCCAATAATGTGGTTGTTATTAATTCTCATTTTGCTAATGATAGCATGATTTTTCTTCAAAATATTAAAGAGATCATTAATGCTACGGATGCCCTTAACCTTTAGTGTTTTGTTTCTAATTCTAAGTTAGCCCATCATAAAAATGAATTTCTCATGATACAAACGGATCCTATTCCTCCTTAGATTCCTAAGGAATGGAAATTGGAAACAAATCAAACATGGGCAGATTTATTGTTATCTGGACATCCCCTTTGGGTTGGGTGTTTCTCTTTCTAATTTGTGGAAGTGGTTTCTTAAGAAAGTGGAAATTAAATTATGCACTTGGGAAAAAAAAAATTTAGTTGGCAAGATTAAAATTGTGTATTGCATATTTTTTGCTTCACGTGCATATTAGTCCTCTTGCAAGATGCCTTCTTAAAAAGGTTATGATGACCTTATTAAAATTGTTTGCCAAAGGTGGGTTAGGCCTGTTGAATCCCAAAACTTAGGGGGGCTGTTTCGCAAAAAAATGGACAATTAGAGCTGCTAATGGAGAAGAACCTTTGAAAAACCTGGTTCGTTATCATATTATCCAAGCCTCAGTCAAAAGAAAATGGCAAACTGTCATGTGGGTAGATAAAATTTTGATGGCTCCTTTTCCATTAAACTCCATTTCCCTTACAGTCTATTTGGAGGGCGTGGCAGCAAATGTGCAAATACTTGAACTACAAAAATTACTCATTACAACATGGGTTCAGTTTTGGTTCTGCATCTATTGGGTGGAACAAATTGATTTGATATCAACATCAACCTCATGCTATTTTCTTTCAAAGATATGGTTACTATTTATTCAAGAAATGAGTCTATCAGTTCAAAGACCTGTGGGATTATAATTCTCTAGAGTGGGGTACCTGGCAAAACATTAAGAACAACTTTGATTTAAACAAAAGGTTTAAAGGGTTTGTCATTTTTGTGAAATCTTTGGTTCCTCTAGACCTTGTTATGAAGCTTTGCACTCCACTGACATATAATTTCTCTAAGGATTGGTGGCAATTTTCTAATCATCAATATGGCTACTTTCTTTGCAAAAAATTCTATTTAAGTCTCTTCCCTGCTTTGACTTTAATCATAGATTGAATAAAAAGTGAAAATATAGATTCCAAGAAAAGACCTAGAAAAAGTTGAGTGCTCAAATTTGGCAGTCTAAGGCTGAGGCTAATGTTCAGATTCTGGCTTGGAAGACTTTACATTTCAAGCTGCACGTTGGTGACAGGTTGAGATGCATCATGGTTCAGCCAAATAAATATCCATTTTGCCATCAAAATGAAAGGCTGAAACATATTTTCTGGGACTATGCATGTACAAAAAAAATGGAAAGCTATTTTTAATTATATCCCTACCATTTTTTATCATGTTTTCAGTTGGAAAGAAGCGATTTTGGACTTAAGCCTTCAGAGAAATATTATGGTTAGTTCTAGAAGCAGAGTATTTTACTTAACATATGGATAAGTAGATGCATGGCTGTTTTTTCGAACCATGATGTTCATCAAGAAGGTCAAATGCTAAGGTTTTACTCTAATATCATTTTTCAGAATATTTTTTGTGCTCTCAGCTGAAAGAGGATCCCAAAGAACAAGTGAAGATCAGCAATCATCTGAACAGGATCAAGTTTCAATTGTTACAGCTCCATAGACATGATACTCCATGTTCAAAACAGCTACACAAATGTTGAGATTCAAAATTTGAGGGTGATCCTCTTTTGCAATGGTGTTATGCTCCCCTGGAGCTGTTCTTGTTTCAGTCTTTTTCATGGATATTATGGACTGCTGTATTGTAATGGTCATATGCTCCTCTCGAACTGTTCTTGTTTCAGTTCTCTTCCTGGATGTTAAGGACTGTTGTATTGTTATTTCTGCTGGTTCTTATTGGCAATTGTCTGGATGCCATCTATAATGTATTTATATTGCTTGATTCAATTAAAAAAAAGCCCTTTTATATGCGGTGCATGGATAGACATTCATTTCCTACTAATGCACTTTTTATATGCGATGCATGGATGGGCATGCTCTTATGGCCTCACTAAAGACAATTTATTTATTATTAACCAGTGATCTCAAATGCTAGCCAGAGCTCAATAAGAAATCGAAGACCAAAGCATTCTGTAGCGAAATCTCCAACCAAGGAAAAGATAATACTAATGACAAGAGGATTACATCTAATCACCGACCAGGATGAATCAAACCAACCTAGCTAAGCTGCAGCGCTCCAATAATCTAACCCTTGTATTCCCAGCATAAGAGTTAACCACCTAATTAGGCATAGGCTTCAGAAAGAACGCTAAGAATCATCAGATTTATTTTCAGTTGGCTGTGCGAAATTCTTCCAATTTCACATGGAATAGCTTCAATTATTGTTTTTCTAGAACATCATTAAATTCCTAAGTAAGAAAGAAGTGCATTTCAATGGCCCATCATAATCTAATATCTAGATTTTCCTTTTTAGATTTCAATTCAATTAAAAAACAAAAAATCCGAAAAGAAATAGAAATGGGTGCAAATATGAAATGAAAACAAAAATAGAAAGGGGACCTCTCAGCGAGCTGGAGGCCAACTTGAAAGCCAATGGCTTCGATCCGCCTGGCGGCAAGTTCCTGCTTATTGCCATAGAACCTCTCACAGTATGCAGACACCATCTCCATCGTGACACTCTCCAAACAGCTCTCCGACACTTCCCTCACCATTTTCCCTCTTTTATTTAAAGATTAGTCTTCTACCTGATTTGTAAGCCTGTTTGATGTAAGATCTTCACGTCCTTGCCTTCATCTCTGTTTTTCAGCCCTACCTGTAATTTCCAATTTTGGAGGAGGATCCAAACTCAACGCTATGCTTCTGTAACTTGAAATTACTCGGTCCATTTACATGCCCAAATCTTCTGTACTAATATAATCAGAAATAAATTGCTTTACTCTTCGCATAACTTTTTTTCCTCTCGACAAAATATGAGAAAAATGATGTCAATCTTTTTATTAAATAGGCTTTAATTTGTTTCTCTATGTGGTTGAGATTTCAAGAATTATTATTACAAAGATTTAATAATATTTAATTTATTATAAATAATTAATAAATAAATAAAATTATGATGTTTTTATTATATTTTTTAAAAAAAATTTAAAATGTCTAAAAAAGAAGAGCAAATATGCAAGTAAAAAGTATTCATAGATAAAAATAATCTGGAAAATATATTGTCAACCTCCCTTAAAGTGTGGTTGTTTATTTCATTGGGAGTATTAGGGTATTCAAACAATCAATTAATCAGAAGAAGTGGCTCTAGATTTGGAATTGCTAAAAGATATAGCAGCGATATGCTATTTTAACGGTCCTAAAACCAATTGCTCTAAAATTAGGGCATGGATTGTAGATTCATGGCACATCTAGTATAGTCAAATCTCTAGCAAAAGGATTTTTCATTATTAGTTTTGTAGCTGCTAAGGAAAAAGAAAGAATAATGAAGACAGATTGTGATCTATGGGAGATTCCCCTGTTTATATGTGAAAGTGGCATTCAAAATTTAACCCTAATATTATGGCACTATATGATCACCCAATTTGGATTAGACTATATAGTCTTTCTATTGAATATTGGTCAGAAGAATGTGTGGAAAAAATAGGAAGATTATTAGGTACTTTGATTGATGAAGTTGACATAATGAATAGTGATTCATATTTTGAATGTGGGAATCAAAATTGCTATAAGTAAAGAAGTACCAAGCAAAATATAATTGTTTGTTGATGGAGTTCACCCAATATAGAACATTGAGATAGAAGATGGGGAAAAAACCGCCTATGATGCAGGAGCCAGACACATTTGGAAAAGAATTGCAAGATCAAACCTAAAATGATGAATAAATAGTGTTTGAAATTTTAGACTATCTAATTAGACGATATGGATAAGAAAGTGGGGGGCACGACAATTCCATCTTCTAAAATAATGCTAGGTAAGGAGAAAAATTAAGAAACTAAAATGTCATAGGTTAATGAAATTACATCAATTGAAGCCAACCTTGAAAACCTAGTTTTGGTCCCAATATCAAAGTCAAAAAAAATTCAAATCCATCATGTTTTAATATCCCCAAGAAAGATACAAACAAACTAAATGAATGAATAAATATCAAAAGAGCAGTGGTGACAAAGAAATATCTAAGGATATTTGTCTAGAAGAATAGTAATCTGATGGTGAGGCTTTAAGAAATGAATTGGGTATCCTTGATACAAGGTGTATTAGTTAATCTATTATAAGGATTATGGGGAAAGCAAGGAAGAGCAATGGCAAGAAATTGAATAAACAAAAGAGAGAGGAAGAAGCCTTAGAGAAAGGTCTATAGAGTATCAACCATTTTCTTAACAAATCCAAGAGAGCAAAGACCTCCCTTAGAGGGAAATGAAGATAGTAACTTGGAATGTCAGGGGACTTTTGACCATTGACAAGAGGTGCTTGGCCAAGCATCACTTAGATTGACTATTGGTTGATATAGTTATTCTTCAGAAGACAAATAATAGTGAAAAAGAAGGCAATAAATTTTTCAAATATTGTAAGAAGTGGTTCGATGCTTTTCAAAATAAGCACGAAAGTATTAGAGGACTGAGTATTCTTTGGATGGTAGATATGGATGTCAAGATGATACAATCAAACAACAACTAGATACTTTGTTACACAATATGTGATTCAGTAAATTTTGATTTCTCGTCAGTTAATATTTACGGTCCTATAAAGACAAGAGATAAGTTGAAGGTTTGGAGTGAAGTGGAAGGTAAAATTAGAAATATAAAAAGTAAATAGATTATTATAGGAGGAGATTTCAATGCAATATTAGATACTAACAAGAAAAGTGGTGGACTATCTTAAGTTAATAAAATAATTTTTGAATTTAGAAAATTCATAGAGGAGATAAAGGTAATTGATTGCATTCCCAAAAATGAAAAATACACATGGAAAAATAGAAGATTAGGGTTACCAATACCTCAAAAAGGTTAGATAGATTTTTTGTACAAGTTTGAATGGATCAGAGATTCATTCAAATATGACTCAAGCATTCTTCATATTTCAATTTTAGATCAATCTCATGTGTTATTGAATTTAAACATGAGTGAAAAACCAACAAGTAGATATTTCAAAATTGAGAATATGTGGTGGAGGGATCACTCCCTTTCTGAAAAAATAGAAATGTGTTGGAAGGAAACTGACACATTTATGGATATGGTCAGTTTTTGTTTATGAAAATATTAAATTTTATTAAAAATAAAGTTAAGACTTGGAACAAAGAATGTTTTAAAAACATTTTCATAGAGAAGGAAGTAGTGGATAATGAATTGTTTATGCTTGATGAAAGAGTTATTCAGCATGGTATGTATCCAACAAATTTTTTAAAGGAAAAGGAATTAAAAGAAAAACACCACAAACTTTTGGCCAAAGAAGAAATTTTTTTGAGGGAAAAATATCATGAAAATTGGCTTACGGTGGGTGACTCAAATAAAAAGTGTATTTATGCATCTACAAAAACCCACAAAGAACAAAATCAAATTTGATGAAATCCAATTAGATGATGGATCTATCTCTCAAGATAATAAGATTATAAAAAATGAAGTCATTAGGTACTTTAATTTAATTCTTTGAACAATCTTGGTAACATCTATGATTAGATTGATTCCCTTTTATCTACTATACTTGCATGTGTGGAAGAAATATATGACAAGATGCTTACAAGGCTTTTTTAATTGGAAGAAACTTGATCTACAGTCTTTGATAAACACCTAGAGAAAATACCAAGTCCAAACGGTTCTCCGGTGAAATTTTATCATTATGTAATATGATATACAAAATCATCTCCAAAGCCCTCACCAATAGAGTAGCAAAGTTCTGAATATTATTATTATAGAGAAGAGTAGTTTTACACTAAGTAGGGAGATAATTGTTACTTTGGAAACTATCCACTCCATGGCTTTCGAAAAAAATTAGGCATATGGTATTAAAATTGGATGTTAGTATAAGGTTATGGTTTTCCTTTTATTGCGCACAAGGTACTCATTATAAGTATAACCCCGAAGCCAAGTAGTATTCTTTTACAACGGTTCTTTAGACTAATCCCTTACTGATGATGACTATTATTAGATTGTATTGATATTTATCCTCCCTAATAATATTAATACAGTATCCTCTTTGTATGTTTGGTAGGCTAAAACAATAATAAAGAATTTAACTTTAGCTAATTTCTACCTATTAGGGACTAAAGAAAACCAACTTTATTGATTAATTTGCTTGAGGAGTCTGGATAATCACAAGAGTAATTTATGTTGAACTAAAATTAAGAGGCTTACAAGGAACCTCTGCATAACTCCTCATTATGATAGACAGCCAGGCTATACATGGAATTAGTCAGATCATAAGTATAGCATAAAGGAGACTGCTCAATTCTATTACAAATATTCCTAAAATGTTCAGATTAAAGATTGCTAACTTGTGGAAGGAAACAACAATCTTAATCGGTAAGGATTATTAACCACACAGATATATTTTGTCTCTACTATTATTGTAATACCCCAAAAATGGGCTATAAGTTCATTAACCTCCTACATCTACAAATCGAATGAAATCAACATCGAAGTCCTAATCTAAGGCACATCTAAACATCATCGAATCATAATTGATTATCTTAAATTCTGCATCAGGGAATATTCCTAGCAATATTCCTAATTATCTTAATTATCTTTAATTTAATGATTATTTGGCGATAAATCACATTTATCCTAAGTTTGATTAAATAATTGATTAACCCATAAATCAATTATTTATTTTCAAAAATCAGTTAAGTTGAGCATAAATCACTTTATTTATTTAATTAATTCATAATTATTATGCACATTCAAAAGAAACAGTTAAACTCCAAATTAGAAAATCAATGCAAAGTGTTGACTTTTTAGAAATCAACATCCTTTTGGAGTTCAAAAAGCCGATCTAAACTCTATTTTGAGTTAAAACTTAGTTTTTGCATGTTTTTGTGAATTAAATTATCTTTATTATCAAATAACTCAAAAATCAAGTTGAGTTAATCTGAGTGATTTATGGCTTTTTTCCATGCACCTCCAAAGCCCTGGATTTCTATAAAAACAAGGCTCGACTCTTCATAATTCATCTCTCAATCATCTCTCAAATTTGCATCCACAGAATCTCATATTTTTGCACAATCACGTTGGAGAATTGGAATTGGGAGGATCAAAGCTTATTGTGAATCAACATTGTTGTGAGATCACTTTTGTTTTCATATTATTGTTAGATCAATTCATAGCATATCAGTTTTTACATATCATAGATTTCATATCATTTTTCATATTATTGCATAGAAAATCCAAAAAAATAGCTTAATTGCATTCAATTCATATCTAGATCAATTGCATTCAAATCTTTCATTTAGGTGTCGTCTAGGTCACTGATCTCGATAACAATCTGAGAACATCAACCTCGCACCTACTAGAAGGCAGTAAATCGCTTGGTTAAATTAGATTTCAATTTTGCACGATTTTGATTTTTGCTAACCTCTAATGTTTTACTGAAGTGTTGTGTCTACAGATCAGGTATAATTTTCACACACACAATTATCATGACAGAAAAGAATGTGTTCAAGTAAAGGTAAGTAGATGTTAGTAGCACTTAAGGAGCAGTGGCTTAGAAATGGTAAAAATTAAGCTTATGTTTTTTCTTTAATATAACTCTTAGTATGTCTATTTTCCTAATATTTCATATAATCTATAGAGTGGTTTTTAAGTCAATATTCACAATATTCATAGATAGGTGATGGAGCTAAGATGTAGGACCTTCTAATCTTGATGTCGATTAACCTTGGTTTTTGGAGGATTTTTGTCTTGTTTGTTCAGGCAGGATTATCATTCGGATAATCAATACTTATTCTTGACAAAGTAAGAGGATCAGATATTGTATATAATTGTTTAAATGACTTAACCCTTGAGTAATCACCAGTCAATGTATATCAATTAGATCATGATTTTAAAAAAGAAAAAAAAAATTGAGTTTTTTCGGGACATAGGTATGGCCACGAAAATATGTACAAATCTCAATAGGTATCGAGCTATGGGTATGCCTACGGAAATATTTATTTTTACAAATCTTGACAATTGTTGAGTCGTGGGTATGCCCACGTTAATTTTGTATAAGGACAGGACCTATGGTCCCGGGCAAGGCTGGAGGTTTTCTCAACCCCGCTCTTTCCTACCAGCGCCTGCAGTGAGCGGGGTCACATTGTAAATTAATTATTTATATTAATAAAAAAACTTTCTAGGGCTACGGCCTTTTACCGATCAAAAAAAATAAAAAATTAGATGTTAGTAATGCTTGCAATAGAGTGAATTGACAGTTTTTTGTTGGAAGTTGTGAGGAAATTTGGGTTTTAATATGAGTGGGTAGAAATGATTGAAGTGTGTATCTCTACTCCTTATTAGTTCATGCCATAGGCAGGAATACTTATGCATTCATGCAATTTTTTTATACTATTAGTTGCACCAATCAACACAATGAATTTAATATTTTGCACAAAAGTCCAGTCTTTATTTATTTCTTATTTTAAATAACTATGCAAAAATTATTTTTTTAAAATCTTATTGGTCTATAGAGCAAATAGTCACTAATGAAAATACTTTTTTTTTCAAATGCCTCTTTTAAATTTGCCCACATCATTGTATCACATCAATTGTCAAATATTATTAATTTCTTCAATTAAATATATACTATTCTATGTGTCATGATTTTTTACTTTCTTGTAGAGTTTGTGACAAAAATCTAATTTGAAATCTCAAATCTCTAAAATATTAATTATTTTGCTTTCAAACATTTAATTAATAGTAGACAAGCTTTTTCCACATTATTAGTGCACTAGTAGTGTTAGATGATTTTATGAGATTTTTTCCTTCCCACCTATTATTTACTCTGCACATTTAATGTTTTGTTACCAAAAAATCTCAGTTCAATGTATGGAGATAAAGAATTTTATTTTTTTTATTGAATGAAAGTAAGAAATTATATTTTAAAATTTAATGACAACCTATGCAATCTAGAAAATTCATCACTTCTATATAGGATTTTGTCTTCCTTTCAATAAGGCATATCTTTTATTCCAATCTTCTAGAGAACATTTGTGTAACATGGTATTATTCTTCATTCTTCTCCTAATTTAAATATGAATAAATATTTTACTCTCAAAACTTTGTTATTGAAAATTGTTTTTGCTTTTGTATTTGCAGATTTTTTTTTGAAGATATTTGGAGCTTTTGAGCGTTGCTATTAGTATGACATCTCTGTTGTTTTAAATAGGAACAAGTATTTTTCATCTTTAACTGCATACTTTTACATGCTATTATTGGGCTTGTACTCGTATCCTCATTGTGGCAATACATTGGATACATTTTGCCACTTAGAGGTTTGATTCTCACTTCATCTTTTAGTCTATGGTGTTGTCTTTGAATTCTTTGGCCTTTTAGCATTCTTAACATCCTCAGCAACCTATTCTCAACATTGTGATCTCCCTTTCTCATATATTATTGATCTACAACTGAAATTTTTTAGTTTTTACAGTGAATAAAAAGCCCCATATAGTCGCAGTGTCATTCTAAGCCCAACCACTATTTGTCTTCTCTGATTGTTTCTCAAATTTTAGTTGTTTTTATTTTCTAACTTTATATTTGATACTAGATTATTGTTTTCATGTTTCCATTATAATATGAAATTAAATAAAGTACTCATCATGCTAAAAGTGAAGTTAACACTAATTTCACCTTATTTTGTCCTAATATATGGCTAATTATAATCTTAATTCATTCTTAATTGATTGATCATACTTAATTTTAAATTATCTTGGGTTTAAATTAAACTTATCCTTATTACCATCATGCATGTACGAGAGAAGTTAAAATTTCACATATCTATATTAGAAAGAAACTTAGACATATAATTAACCTATGTACAACAACATAATTGTTTTCTTCTAATTTACAAATTTGTGTATGCTTACCTTGAATTTTACCATTTTTACTAATTAGCTTTCAACAGATTACATTTAACTTAGGCAGGAACTTTGACGCTTTGTGTCCTTGTTTAATATTGGTGAATGGAAATATGTGTGGATTTTTTTAAGCTTCCAATGGGTTGAGACTAAGGGACCCCATTTTCCCTTTCTTATTTGTCATTAAGGACGAGCCGATAGGAAGATTCTTCAAGATATTAAGGAATTCAAAGATCTTAAAAGGTATTTGTATTGTTATTGATCTAGACCCAATTACCTATATTCAATTTGATGATGATACAATCTTGTTTGGAGAATCCATCATTAGAGAAGCATAAGTAATTAAAGATGCTTTGGGAAAATATTCTTTCATCTTGAGGTAAATATTAAACAAAGAGAAATGTGTTATCTTTTTTTATTAATACCAAGAAAGTGATATAGAAAAAGATAGTTAAAATGCTTGGTTTTATCAACTCACATTTATCATCTAAGTATTTGGGGGAGGCCTTTATTTACACGTGTGTGCAAATATATTCACTAGGAAGATATAATAAATAATTGTCAGAATAAGGTTGCTACTTGGAAAATAAATGGTTATCTTTGGCTATAAGAATTTAATGCTCAAATTGGTCCTCTCTAGGGTCCCTATATATGTAATGTCATGCATCAAAATCAATAGTAATACACTTTCCAATATTAAGGTTATGTTCAAAAAATTATGCCTTTGTCTCCTCCTTCTCCTCCTCCTCCTCCTCCTGCTTCTGCTTCTGCTTCTCCTTCTCTTTAATTATTGATTTGTTTTTTATTATTACTATGGTTCACATTCTTTATTATCATGATACTTTTAGGAAATCTATACGAAACCAATAGTTTACTACTTTCTATGTCTATCTTTAATTTTATTATGAAAAATTAATAGTGGGTCATGCCTCTAGCGTTATTAACTTATTAAGAAATAAAAACTATGCAATATTTTTTTGGAACCATGTCTACATCTTGATCAACATGATTATATTCACTAGATATGTATTTATTATGTTGAATTATTATGTGACTTATCATTCATTTATAAGAAAGATGCAATTTTCAATTTGTATTATATTGAATTTTGTTAGTAATGTGTCTATTTTTTAGCCCACTTTATCATGTTCAATCAACTTATATTTAATATGTACTCGGTTATTATTATGTTGGTCTTGATAGTTCTTTCATTGGAGTTTATTCAAGGCTCTTTGAAGACTGTCTATAATATTGAAAGTTGGGTAAACACATTTTTTCAGTTTATCTAGATATTATTTAAATATTGATCTTTCATTTAGTAAAAGAAAAAAGCTTTCTTTGATGAGAATAATTTTAACTTGAAGCAATTTGTTTAAATCATTTACTTGAGGTAAATTTTTGTTTTAAATCATTTTGGTAATAAATGACCATTTTGTTTAACTTTGTATTGCAATGTCCTAAATTTTCTCCTCATATAATTTCACACTCATTTGGAGTCCACTTTGGTGGTTTTCCCTCATACCCTTCATACATGACTAATTGTGCTTACTTTATGGCCAAATATAAAAGCCTAGCATAATCCTAAGCTCATTGACAAAGTTTCAACCCAAAATGCAAGGATTACCTTCTAGATTGTGGCTCTAGGCACCATACTGCAACCATTTTGGGCCCAAATTTGAACCACTAATGGCCATTGAGTTTTTGAGAAGGAAAGTGCTCCTGATGTCGACCTTCTTCAAAATTATGAATACATTTTGTGGAATTGTGTGTAAATACAACTCTCACCCCCCATTTGGACATCTCTAGACAAGAATTCAACTCTAATTCACACTCCATATGAGAAAAATAATCAAGCCTCTTCAAGGTAGTGAAGGAGAGATTTGAAGTCAAGCATTTGAGCTAGCATCCATGATTAAGTTTATGTGTTTCATCCATGAGTGAAGACATGCATGAACTCCTATAAAGAAACATCAAGATTTCATGATGCTTCAAGGAAATAAGATCATAAAAAAAGGTATTATATGTCAATTTTCCATTTCCTTAAGGTTTTCAGCCTCTACCCTATCAAGAGAACACTTTCTTTTCTAATTGCCATTGTTGTGGTGGAGCTTAATTCCTACTATGGGTTCCACTTAGGAAAAACCATATAGAACCCAACACAAGAAATGATGCATCAGTTCTTGTCTTCATCATATCCAATCACATCAATAATCAAAATAGAATCAATCAAACTATGTAGTGCCCAACTCTCCTAAGGGACTGATGATGGGCCTAATTGATTGGTTCTTCAATGAAATTGAGAGGGATTGGAAATAATTCCTAGTTTGCATGTTTAGACTAGTGAACACTCTAACCCCCAAACCATTTCATTTTGATGAACTCGACATAGCTTACATAATTTCTTATTTGGATGCCTAAAACTAAGTTTAATTGCATATAATTTTCAAATTTAGAGACATTAATTGTTGAAACCCGTTATTTATTTAGCTCATATTACTTAATTAAGTGGTTAACTGATCATTTTATTTTTATTTTTCTATCCCTAATCACTTAATTCATTGCTATAATTGCATAACATTTGTCAGTTTCTTGCATTTTCATTCACAATTATATAAAACACATTGAGAGCATGTACTGATTCCTTTACCTTTGCCTCTAACCTTCCTTCTTTATTTACTTGGAGCAATTGTATGTTGTTGATGTTGGACCCTCAAATTTTGGCAAAATTAGGAATCATGGAACAACATTAAGCACCCTTGAATAGCCTTATATCATGCTTCTTTTTAGTCATCACCAAACTTTTAATGAAACTACTGAAATTTTCTTACAAAATTTCAACACACATGACAAGAATGGTCTAACCTAAAAATAGAGATGCCATCCATAACCCATTAACCATCCTTAAATAATCCACATACTAAGTAAATTTCATTACATATGTGCATAGTAATACCGGGAGAGCAATATATACCAAGAGTGGTCTAACCTCAAAATAGAGATGCCAGCCATAACACATTGACCATCCTTAAATAATCCACATATTGAGTAAGTTTCGTTACATATGTGCATAGTAATATCGGGAGAGCAATATATACCATTCCCCAATCCCATTATACTTTCAGGTGATGCACATTGCTATATCGGTGGAGGTGAAAGAGGCTATACCAATTGGAAAATAAAAAAATAAGAAAATAATTACATAAAGAGTCGTCAGTAAAACGCAGAACATGTTACCGCAAAAGAAGAAACAAAAGGATCATCAGAGGAGCAAGGAGTGTCAAAGGAAGAATTTTTGGATGATATCGATGAAGGAAGTTACACTGATGATATTATTTTGAAGGTAAAAGATCTTGCTTGTTCCGCCGATAAAGAAACTGAATGAAGGTGGTGATGTTGCCAAAGGAATGTGAGTCATTGGTTAAAACCCTAGAAGATTACTTTGATGGCAGAAAGAGGTTCCCATTGGCATAAGACGAAAAAGAAACTGAATGAAGGTGGTGATGTCACCAAAGGAATGTGAGTCATTGGTTAAAACCCTAGAAGATTACTTTGATGACAGAAAGAGGTTCCCATTGGCATAAGACTTACTGATCAACATATTCACTAAGTGTATCAAGGCAACACCTTGTGTGATATACCAATGAACATTTCATCGGAGAAGCAAAGACTATCAGAGTAAAGAGAAATGGGTGCTCTGATATCATATGTTACACCGATAACACTCCTTTGAATAAAATCACCATGAGCTACACTGATGATAAATATAAGTGAACTAAGGATACTTGAGCATAAGAAATTGGTAATAGGTACAATGGTGATGTAGCAGAAGAAAATAAATAACCATTGGCAAGTGTCTCGTTGATGGTTCCCATCGGTGAAATTAATATTATCGAAGGAGAATGTGTCTAATGGTGAAAGTTACTCTGAATATGGGAGACATCGAGGGAACATTTCAATAAGCTACACCGACGAAGAAATAAAAAAATGAGTAATGCATCATAGGAGAGAGTCTTTCAAAAAAGTCTGCTGGTGAAGGTATAACTATCGTAATCGAAAGCAAAATGTCTCAACAAGGGCCTAAGTTACCCTGATGACATTTTCATTAGAATAATATGTTTCATGCTTCTCTGATGATAGAATTGTGAAAAGGCTAAATGCATCGGAGAAGCTGATACTATCGAAGTAAGTTTTTGAGAGCTTTTCGATGGAGTAGGTTGTGTCGATGGAAGTTGTATCGACAAGAGTTGCCCCGATATGATCCAAATGAAAGAAGTGAAGTTTTCTATTGAGGCATTGATCGAGAAAACGTTACCCCAATGAAGTACATGAAATACAGTATTGCATGATAAGAGGAAGCAATTGCATGGAGCTATGTCGATAAAACAAAATGAACTCAAATGACACAAATCACATCAAAGAGACATCCTGAAGGGTTCGCCAATCAAGCGGGGAGACTTAGAAATGGTACAAGCTCAAAAAATACATCGGTCTATCACTCGATAAGTTCCAGCTGTAAAATGACTTTCACTTCAGCATTTCAAATTTCAAAACATAGCATTGAATGTCCAATTGCCTTAACAATAAATGATTCACATGAACAATTGCCTTAGATTTTTCAATCGGATTGAGAATTCATATAGAAGAATTGCAGAAGGAAGATCTTGTGAAGAAAAGAAACCATAAAAGTTTGTGAAAGAAGGGGTAACAACACAATGCAATCAATTTCAAGTAGGTTTTTTCATGGTTTTCTTTAAACCATTCTTCTATTAATCTTTGAAATTGCATCAGTGGAAAACCCTAGTAGTTCAGGGAAAAAACGTCAAACTAAAAATGAGGATAAGGAAAAAAATAGAAAACTAAAACAAAAATAAAAACAACTAGAAAGCTTCATCAAGACATGGTAGATCAAATGGAGGGCTTTGGGCCAAAACCTAGAAATTCAAAACAATACATCCATGAGGTAAAAAAAAATGAGGACAAATACAAAGATGTAGGGGACGTTTGGACTAGTGTAAGAGGTTATAAATTGTTTATCTTTCACTTTGGAAGGAGAAATCACTATTAACCAATTTGTAACCGGTGGAGAAAAAATATCAGAAGACTTGTAGTTCCAAATGTATTTGTAATTATTGACCTTCTCAAGTTGCTTGCACAACATTATGACCCTGAGAAGAGGGCTATTTGTAATTTACAAGAAGAACCTTTCATTTTTCTTTCTAAGAATGCAGTAAACAAGGTGTTTGATTTAGGTGATTTTCCTGATTGCCACATAAAATTCAAAGGCTTAGAAAGTGAATATGCCAAATTGGATACCACATATAAAGAATGGAGACTCCCTTTGCATAGGCTTAAGGCAGAAGGAAAATCAGTTCCCCTTATTGATGATGATGGTCCTCCATTCAATATTGATTTGTTTAAGCCATATATGAAATATACATATTAGTCAGTGGGGCAGGTAACAGGGGAAGAGGTTCTAGACTTTATGTCCATAGCTTGTATGATAATTGTTACAAATGTTCAGTATCACAGCCCAAGAGCTTTTGATTGTGCAGATTATGTCTCAAGGATGATAGATATTGGGCTAAAGAATATCAAGGAAAATCCTGAACATTTTTACTTCAAGAATTGCTCAGTGCTTATGCATATGATCCTTTAGTATGGCCAGGAGATTGAGATGTGACCTAAAGAGTTGAGAATAAGACAAAGTGGTAAAGAAGGGGAAAAGTTGCATGTTCAACTATAGACTTTCATTTGGGATTCAAGGTACGTTGATTCCCACTATGTTCACTTTGAGGAGTTTTTTGTGAAAACACTTTATAGAATGTACAACCATCCCTATGATTACTCAATTTTAGATACAATCAAGAGATTCTTGAGACCCAAGGAGTTTGATGGAAGGGAAACAGTAGATCATAACTAGGGTAACTAGTTTGTACATAAGGATTTCACCATTTTTAGAGTCTTTCGATTTGAAGGAGCACCTTTTAAACTCCCAAAGACAATACCAGATAGAATTTCATACTTGGAGATTATCAGCCAATTAGAGAGCTCCAGTTTCTTTAATCTTGGTGTATTCAAGAAGAAGTCCTTCATGCCAAGGACATTAAATTTTGGTGGATATACACATATTCCTTTCCCTACTTAAAATATTATTTTAAAAACATAGAAGTTCAGGAAGTTGAGGAGGCAGCTAAAAAGTATGATCAAGAGCAAGAACAAAGAGAAAGAGAAATGCAACAAATATAATCATTTGGTGAAGAGTTTGGTGAGGAGGGCAAGGAGCCACCTCAATTGCATCAATTATAAAGAATGATTATTAATGATTATTTGTACATTCCTAATAGAGAAACAAAAGTAGCTACGGAGATGAAAGTAGATGAGGGTGTCAGGATTTCTACTTATGAATCATTTGTCTTTGATGAACATTTTGTAGTCAAATGAATTCAAAATATTTCCTTATAATTTCATAGCAAAGAAACTAAAAGAGTCAATTCCCATTATCACCCCTAACAATGAACAACAAATTTTAAACAAATTGAAAATGGATATCAATCAGGAGATTAATGTAATTACACCAAACATAGGGAGACAACTCTTACAGGAAGCTAGGGTCATTGTGTTTCCCAGATGGGATTTGAGTATAGCCTTGGTGTTTGACAGTTTTTTGCACAATGATGACAAAGAGTACAAGTTGATTGTGGAAGGAGTGCAAGAAATATACATTAGATCTAGATTTGACCCTAGAGAGGAATCCATGATAATTTGGGCTCTATATCCTCCAAATAAGAGGCCAAAAATAATAGATATTGATAAAGTATTTGGTCACATGATGACCTTGAAGGTGGGAGAAGTGGATCCAATAATGACTACAAATATTGGAATAAATATAGAAGAATTAAATAAGGCCTAGATGAAACAATTGATAAAAGAAAAGAATACTTTCCAAATGAAGTATGAGAAATAACTAGTAGAGATTGTCTTTATGAAAGACACAAATATGATGTTTACTATTGGTGAAGATGCAAAAATAAAGAATAAATATGAAGAATTACAAGAGGAACACCAAAAATTATTAACAAAGATGAAAGATATCGAATTTGACATAGTATCCATAATGCTCCACAAAAGATTTACAAACTTGAAAATGTGTTTAGACAATTTTTGGGTCATACACCAAAAAAAATTGTAGCCATACTAGAACACCGAAGAGTAAAGAATAGATTGGATCTTAAGCTACATAAAATGTGCCTTCGAGGATCAGACACTAGCTCAATTGCCCTTGCTAACAGATTGATACCTAAACATGATGAATACATAGAGGAATTAGAGTTAGAATATAAGGGGTTTGAAGAAAAAATCAAGATGGGATTGCCTCGACTATGTGCTAAAGATGGATCTCTGAAAGAATGGGGCAGTTGGTTGGATGCATGCAATAAGATACTACAAGATGTACTAGATGCAATCAAGGCTAAAGGACTATCACTTGAGGAAGCTTGCCAACATATGGAGAGAATTATCCAACTGGAGTATGAAGTCAGAAACATGGTGCACAATTCAAACATTTATGCATCAAAAAAATATAAGGATCATCTTTCAACAATGACTTCATGGCTAGATGAGGATTAGTTTACCTCTTGTTTAATTTTCCAGTTATGTTAATAGTTTGTTATATTGAAAAGACTTTGTAAAAAGACACTACTCTTGGGTCTTTTTCATATATATTAAGGACTTCAAAATATAATAGGAAGCATCAAAAAGATGGTTTTAATATTCTTGACAAGTTTGATACTTTTCAACAATATAAATCAATACTTTTATTCTAGTTTTAAGTTGTGTGGGAAATATTTATCTTGATCAGTTATATGTTATCATCATTTACATTAAATGATTACTATCTTAAATATGCATGTGAAAATTTATATGTTTTGATTACAAGTTTGAAGAAAAAAGATACATCTAAGATGAAATTTGGCTAGTTGTGTCTTGTTTTGATTGGCCTTTCATAGGAAGGTTAAATTCAATCAGACTAGTTGTAGTTGAAGACATATAACTATAACATCATGGGTTAGATAGTTGACAAAATCATTTAAGGGAGGGTTTAAAAAATTTCTCTCAGAGTTATATGTGGGGTCAAGAGGAAGGTGACTCTTTAGCCCAAATGGAGAAAAAGGCATTGGTCCATTTTTATACAAAATACATTCTGAACTATCCAAAACACAATCAGATCATAGTAAGAGAAGTAGAAGATAAATAAAAGAAAAGTTAATTCAGATAGCAAGTTAATTATAGAAGGTGATTAGAGAAGTAGCATTAGGAGGAAGGTAGAAGTAAAAAATAATAAGAAATAAGAAATAGAAGTAAAATAATCAACAAAGTTACAAGAAATCAAGTGATTAGTAATTGATCAATCTATTTTAAATATATTCCACTTTGAAGTAGAAACTAGAAGCATAATCTATATAAGATACAATTTGCTATAAAAAAATATTGTTTGGACCTATAACAGTTGGTCAGAAGGTTAACCCACCTACGTCCTGTAGAGCCTGGAGTGCAGGGGAGTTTAACGACAATCAGGTTAATCTCATTCATTGGCCAATTCAAGTGGAAAATTTTAGAATAGAGATAGGCATACTCTTAGAATTTTCCAATCTGTTGATTTGGGAACCAACAGTTGGAGCTTGTGCTTGAGTATGAGTTTCATAACCTACATTTTTAATCCACTAACCTTGTGAGAAGAAGTTATAGACTCATTTATTCTCATGGTTTAAACACTAAAGGTGTTAAGTCTAAGTTGATTGTTGACTTATTCGGGCACCAAAGATCATGGGTGAATCCTCTTCCCTTAATCCAATACCTACAATAGGTCTAATATTATTGATAATAATTTCCTTCATGCTTCTCAAGATGAGGATGACTCTTCAACACAAGTTTATAGTGAATGATTGGGGAAGATTGACAAGAAAGTAGAAGACCTTTAATAATTTATGAGTTGAGAGCATTTTTTTGGAGAGTTGATCCCCTCAATTGAAGCTTCAAGGAAGATGATTTATAATGATGAATATGGTGTGGATTTTCTATGTGGTATAGATCACATAGTGGATGAAAATGCTACAAAGTTGGCTAGTTGCACAAAAGTTCTTGGACATTCCAATACTCTAACAAAATTTAATATATTTGTGCCTATGCCTATATTTAAAGATAATGTGCCTACATGCACATCTTCCATCATGGTTACTGGTACATAAAACGGTAATACTATCCATATTAATATTGGGGGGTTCCTAATAATCAATATCCTTATGTTATACCTTCAACCAAACTCTCTTTTCTTTCTCTTGACCATCTCCTCCACCCACCTAACAAAATGTTCCACCTACTTACCATGGTACACCTTCAAATCCTCCATCACAATCAAAATTTTCCCTACCTAATTCATCCAGTGAAGCTACCATAAACCAATTGTGGTAGAATGTATAATCCTTGTAACAACAATTGGCCAAATTAATCCAATCTAGATTTTCTATCCCTATATTTCTACAAGTAGCCTAATTTCCATTGATATCCTTTACACCCCACTCCCACAGCAAATTGAGTTTGTTTGGAGAAATATAATGGACAAGGTGACCCCCACACTCATGTGAAAATATTTTGGACCACTTTATGCAATAATTTCTACTCTAACCTTTTTAAACCTTCTTAAAAAATGTTTTCCTTATTGTTCAAAGATAAAGATTTGTCCAATGGTTTTATTCCTTGCCTAGTTATTCAATTGTCACTTTTCAATAATTAGAAAATGCAATCACTCAACATTTTTAAAATAATATTAGGCCAAAAGTTACTTTAACTGATAAAGTGCATCACAAACAAGGTGTTAAGGAAAATTGGTTATTTATTGATGCAGTCATGATAGGAGTTTCCCCAAAGGAGATGGTCCAAACCATGTAACCTAAGTCATAAAGCATAAAAAATCAACACCAGACACGAGAATAGATAATCAAAATGGTAAAAAAGATCTTCACGGGTGACCCCACAATAGTGGGTTACACTTTTTTAGACATGCTGATTTTTGCTGAAATTACTAATTTTTAATAAAATATGATGATTTAAGCCTTGAGAGGTCCCATTTGAAGGAACTAATTACAAATGGTTATCTCAAAGCCTCTTAGATAAGAAAAACATTGATATAACATCTATACTCATCATTCATACCTACACTGGAGTCTCCTTCGCACCTATTAAAATGCTGATAAAAAATCACTTCAAATTTATCTTTTGGTAGATCAAATGAATCTATTTGAGAAACCTATCTATTTAGTAAGGTACTACTAAGAAAAATATTTCCAATGATTATAATGTTAATATATATTTAGTTTATTATGACTTTGTATTTTTAGTTTTACTAAACATAGATATTTCACTGTATGTCTACCTCTATGTTTGATGCTTATGGAAAAATAGTAAACAAGAGAAAAAAAATTCTAAAAAATATCTATGCCCTAGGTATTGAAGTTCTCTTTCTATAAAAAAAAATAAAAATTAAATTGGACAAATACACGACAAGTTATAAGCGATGTAGTCAAGGTATGTCAAAATTATAGTTTAGTCAACTTAGGATGTTAATAAAATATGAAATAATATTGATAAATTCATCAAACAAATTTCATGGCCTCCGTATGGATTTTACAAAACTAAATTCGAAAGAATCACATTGATACCTATTTTAGAAAAAAAGTTATGCTCTATGAAACCCAACTAACTCTTTGAAAATGACATTTTTTGCAACATACTAGTTTTCATGGGAGAAAGAAAAAATCATTCAAATCAATTAAAAAATAAAAATAAAAAATATATTTAGAATGTAGACAGAAAATTCTAAAAGACTCTAATTTACTTCATCTTTTGATTTTAAACGGATTAACGACAATATGCATCTGAATCTAAAAGTTTTTTTTCAAAATGTAGAGTTCAGTGTCCGTTCGGGCAAAAAAGTGTAACCCACTATTGTGGGTTCACCCTCTGAACATTATCTCAAAATCAAAGATTTACATTGAATTGGCCTACAACATGCATTTTTACAAACTCTCAGCATACATACCTGATTATAACAAAAATCAATATCTAAACCCTAGAATTAACCTTCCAAAGTTTATATTCATATCAACTAGTCTTTCCCTAAACAAAGATCAAATGCCTCAATACATAAAGCCTCTGCAACCAATATGTCGGCTCAGATCTATCACATTTTTCAAGACTAAGAAAATGTAATGTGTAGAAATATAGGTTAGGACCCAAATTATAAGTATCTTAATGCCAAGATGTAAAAATTACATACGGTCCAAGAGAGACATCAGCCAAAGATCAAAGAACATCGTGATGTGAGTCACAAAGCTTTGTCGATAGACAAATTGTTTCACAAGATTAAAAAATCCAACTGACCATTAGAACATGAAGAACACTTAAGACCAAACTTAAATCCAACATAACTCCATTATGAAGTATCATATTGAGGTCTAAATCTAGACATAAGTCAAACATGGTGTCTAGAACATACCTTGAGGTTTGCAACAACAAATGATCCAAACCAAAGAAATACAACAAAAAAAATATAGAAACTAGCTAACTGGAACAACTTGTAAACAAACTAAAAGGAAATATTTTTGGGTGATGCAAGAATGCCAACAACTCAAGGATGCTCTTACATCAATTATATTGGTAGATATAAATAGTTGTATGCATAAATTTCTTATCTTATTCTTAATGTTTATGTTTTTCAAAGGATTTGCATTGGCTATTTGCAAAAAAGACATTAAAGAAAAGATTTTGTTTTGTGAATTCACATCTTTCACACAATTATGCATGACACTTCAAAATTTTCAACTTCAATTTAGTCGATGTGAATCTTTTTCATCTTTGATTCTAATTGATAGGAATAAAGATGATCATAAAAAAATCTAAAATTTTAGAAAACTAAACAAAAGCTTCATTAAGAATGATAGAAAAAATTCTTCCAAGTTCCATATTAATAACAAGTTGCAACTACAAAAACCCCTTTTGTAGCTCACTTTTCTTCTAAATTCAAGCATCACAATTTCATACCCCTTTCCAAATCATTGCATAACTTCATGCTTCAATTGATCTACAATAACGTGATGAAACTTCCTCGTATATGTCATATAGATACTTCCAAACCTTTTTCCACCTTTTTTGACTCAAAATCCTTCAGTCAATACCATTATCAACCAAGAGAAGCCTAAGCATGAGCATGAACCTAGCATTACCTTTACCTCAAGTGGTATCATAAAAGCACCAGTTGGTCCACTTTACATCACAATGAAAATCAATGATAAACTCTTCCAAGGAGTTCTTATTGATCCAGTATGTATGGTGCATGTTATTGCCTATGAACATCTTTACACACAACAATTACATAAAGACACATAAGATAAATCATACATCTTAATTAATTTGTGTGGTGGTTTTACTTGTCATGTCATAGGTTCCATAATACTTCCCACAAAAGTTGGCTTTAAATGCTTAGATGTTATATTTTTCATTATTCCTAACTCAAACTAATTTTATGTGAAGTTAGGTCATCCTTGGATCACATCCATGAATGCAATTACTTCTACCATCTATTGGTATTTTAATTTTCCTTACAACTTACCTAACCATGGAAACTTCACCCATCATTACTTTTGGCCTCAAAAACCTTGACCCCTTAAACCTCATGAAGATATCATATTCCTTTCCTCTCAAAAATTTAAAGCCAATAGAATCTCTAATTTTTCCTTAGGTAATCCTTTGGGATCCACTTTTACTACACTCCCAAAGGACCTTTATTTTCTATGAATGTGGAAGTAACTCTTCATTCTCCACATTGTAGACTGGGATTCCATACTTCAAACATTCCTCCTATAAATGTTGTATTGCCACCTCCTAAATCCTATAAAGGACAAAAAGAAAAATATTTGGCATCTTCTTTATCTCAACCTTTAGTTGCCTCTTCCATTCCTCCTATCATTCTTATAGAAAATAAAGAAATTGAATCCATGTTGAGTGATCCCCAATATTCTTATACAAAAGCTTCTAGTCACTGTACACACAAAAGTAGTGCACTTCTATGAATCCTTACAATCAAGAACACTCAAGAATGAGGTCTCAAAAATCGATCCATAGCTCTCTATGTATGGAGTTGCAAGATTGTAAAATTGCTCTCAGCTAGAGCTAATAAACTTGTGACCTTGCTAGTCAACCACACAATGAGAGATTCCAAAATTGAAGACAAGGGCAAGAGTGCCAATATCTCCAAAGAATCAAATGAAAATGCAATGCAAGTAAACTAAGAATGAAGATGCAAGCTAAGCTAAATGATAACAATGCAATGCTTGAAAGGAAAGTGCAAACTAGACTATGAAAGGAAAGTACAAGTCTTACAATCCCTCCTAATTAAGCTATGTGAGATTAATCTATTGCATAAAAGAAGTCTATACTAAGAATGCCATGATTATGCAAGTATGAAAGCAAACTAAATGAAATGCAACAACAATTTCTTTGAAGCTTGGATGCAAGGATGTCTTCAAAGAGCTCCAAATAACCTAGAAAACCTACAACATAATATTAGCATAAAAATGAATGGATCTCTACAAATGAAGAAGAGAGCTCTTCTTTTATAGGAAATAAAAAGGAATGGACCATGGAGATTAAGAGGCAAAAGACTTAATCAACGGTGGAGCATCAAAGAGGAGCAATCCATGTGCACAAATATCCTCCAATAGGAAAATAAGAGTTGACTTTTGTGTCCATATAAGACAAAAAGTGTTTTTTCCTTTTTTATAAAATAAGAATAATGCCTTATTTGTGCAACTTAGGATAAGAGGAAAAGTGGGGGCTTTTTATTTATTAAAAGGGGAGGAAATATTCCTTTTAAATAAATAAAAACTTAGGATAAAATGGTTAGTCCAAGGCAAATAATTGAAAATGACAAAATAGGACTTGATCAAGGAAATTGATATATTTGAAAAATGCTGATTTTTGAAAAATCTTGATTCAGGGATTTGATAAATTGCTAAATGGGGGCCCAAAGTCTACGTGACCATTTTAGGGTGCATACATTTTTCCCTCTTTGACTAATGTGTGATCATTTCGGGAACACATGCGGTCAAAGAAGAATTGAAATGTGAGATTGATTTGGGATCACAAAACAACTCAGACGTGTGTTCATTTTGGGAACACGCCAAGACAAAGATAAGAAAAAAGCTAAAAGACAAGACCAACACCATCACTGTTAGGTGCAAATCAAGCCTTAGACAAAACTATCACCGTCGCTGCTAGGAAATAATCAAGTCTGAAAAATAGGAGATAAAAATTGAAAGACAAAATCACCACCATCGCTACTAGGTGATAATCAAGTCTCCAAATAAGAATCTCAAGCTGAGCTGAATGATAAAGCTAAATCAAATATTAAAGCTGATAGGTACTGCCCCCTCGAAATCAAAATCGAAATCAGGTAGAGGAGAATAACAGATTGATAAAAGATGATCAAATCATAATAAAATCATAATCGAAGATAAAGGATAAAAGGATAACCATTAGGCAATGAAAACATGCCCCAGTGATGAATGAGAAGAAAAGAAATGGGGTGAATGGAAGACTAGAAGTGTGAAAGACATGAAAAGGAAGAAATTCCATCAAAAATTGAAGAATCAGGCCTCAAAAGGTCAGCCAACTGCGCAGAAGAGGGTGAAATTTTTGAAACATGATTTTGACTATCAAGATGACCTCGAATTTTAATTTTGAGTCTGAAAATGGATCCAGGACGTCAAAATTAGCTAGGGGTGCAATTTTCACGCAATTCTGAGGTGTTGGGAAAATTGGTCAAAAAAAAGGTCAAAATGCTATAAAAGATGATAAGATGTGGAAATATAAGGAGCGAAAGACATGATTGAGAAAAGGAAAGGTGAGCACAGTTGACCAACAGATCATTGAAATATAAAAAGGAGAGCCCTCTCCCTATGCAAGATGCAAAACTTAATCTAACATGAACCTAGAAAAAATGCAAGCTACTATGAAAAGTGGTTGACTTGCAAGGTCACAACGCTTATAGACATCTAATTATCATCATCGAGCATTATTGGTAGCATCGTAAGATCATACAATACACACTAGTATGACTATGGGTATATGAATATGATCTATATCAAATAGAATGTGGAAATCCCACCTAGGCACCAAAGACATGTAGGTCAAGATGACTAGTGCAGTGAGATTACCTAAGTTTTCTATAGCGAGATTAAAGTCAGGGTAGCTATAAGCATGAACTCGCAAACAATCAAGGATAATACTTGTAGATCCTAGGTGTCAAGTGGATCAAGCATAAATGATAATGACAATTAGGACCAACAAAATATACCCACAAACAGAAAAAGCAATAAAACATGTCCTCATACCTTCAGTCTTCTAGCTATGCATCATCAAAGACGTCTCAGGGAGAGACCACTCATCAAATAAATCCTCATAGACAGCACACAAAGAAAAATAAAGTCAACATATCTCAATTGAGTTGATTGTTTAAGTGCGTGCGTGTTTGTCATAGAGTCAAACTTTGAGCATCAAATTTGCTAATGGGTGTGTGTGTGAAAATTGTACCTGATCTGTAGACACAACACTTCAGTAAAACATTAGAGGTTAGCTATAATCAAAATCATGCAAAATTGAAATCTACTCTAACCAAGCGATTTACTACCTTCTAGTAGGTGCAAGATTAATGTTCTCAAATTGTTATCGAGATCAGTGACCTAGACGACACCTAAATGAAGGATTTGAATGCAATTGATCTAGATATGAATTGAATGCAATTAATCTATTTTTTTTTTGGTATTTTCTATGCAATAATATGATGAAAACTGATATGAATCTATGCTAATATGAAAAACTGATCTATGATATGCTAATCTAGAAACAATATGATATGAGAATGAAAATTCTAACAATAATATGAAAGCTATGAATTTGAAATTGATCTCACAAAGCTTCGAATCCTCAAATTTATCTTTCAAGCTCCAATTGTGCAAATTCTCCAAATCTGATATGCTATGATTCTTGTAGAGTAAGTTTGCAATTTGTAAGATGAATTATGAAGAGCTGAGCCTTGGTTTTATAGAAATCCAGGGCTGCGGAGGTGCATGGAAGAAAGCCATAAATCACTCAAATAACTCAAGTTGATTTTTGAGTTATTTTTAAATAAAGATAATTTAATTCACAAAAACATGCAAAAGCACAGTTCAACTCGAATTAGAAGTTTAGATCAACTTTAAAACTCAAAAAGATGTTGAGTTTCAAAAAGCTAACAACTTGCATTGATTTTCCAATTCGAGTTTAACTGGTCCTTGAATATGCACATGGATAATTATGATTTAATAAATAAATAAAGTGATTTATTCTCAACTTAACTGATTTTTGAAATAAAATAATTAATTTATGGGTTAATTAACTATTTTATCAAACTTTTATTAAAAACTATATTATTAAATAATGACAACTTGCTTTAATTAATTAAATAAAAATTTAATCAATTATTCATAGGATATTGGATTTATTGTCAAAATTAAATAATATAATTAATAATAGATAGAATTAAATTTAATTACACAATTAAGTGGCAAGATATTAAATCTAATTAATTAAATATGAAAATATTCAATTAATCAAACTTTAGGATAAATGTGATTTATCGCCAAATAATCATTGAATTAAAGATAATTAAGATAATTAGGAATATTGCTAGGAATATTCCCCGATGCAGAATTTAAGATAATCAATTATGATTCGATGATGTTTAGATGTGCCTTAGATTAGGACTTCGATGTTGATTTCATTCGATATGTCGATATAGAAGATTAATGAACTTATAGCCCATTTTTGGGGTATTACAATGGGTGATATCGCATCATACTTAGACTAGTGGGTAAGACATCTGATAAGTGTTGAGAAACACTCGACACTAGGGTAGTGTTGAAAAACACTGTTTGGGGTGGTGTTGAAAAGCACCTGTTTGTGAAATGTCCCAAGAGACAAACACACCTAAAGGACCTAAGCTAACAGGTATGCCCCCTAGACAAAAATAAAGACCAATTCCAAACCAAGGCAACAAGGTCAACGCATGATGGAGAATGGCTAAGTGTCGAGGACGCATGCTAAAAGACAAGGGTGCAAAGGCCTCAAGTAGCGCCTGTTTCCAGGTTTTCACCACTTCCAAGAATTTTTTTATTTTTTTATTTTTTTTTGTATTTTTGCTACCAAGGCACCTATTTCCAAGTTTTCACCAAGGCACTTTTTCTTTTTCTTTTGAATTTTTTGCATTTTTAATTTTTTTTGTATTTTTTCAAGATTTTATATGCTTTTTAAGATTTTTTCAGCATCATATATGAATTTTTTTGGTATTTTTTCAGGATCAATAAATATGTACAAAGGATGCCCCCAAGCAGAATAGGCATCATGGATAGAACTTCTTGAGGTGCAAAACATTAATAGGATCAGGGAGTTGTTCCCCCTATTCATCAGATAGCAAGTAAGCACTGTCCCAAAAGTAGCAGTAATAATGTATGGTCCAAGACAATTAGGTTCAAATTTTCCCTTTTGTTCACGATGTTGTTGGTTCTTAGGATTCTCACGCAGAACAAGATCTCCTATTTGAAATTCTCTAGGGTGAACCTTTTTGTTGAATGTTTTGGACATACACTTTTGGTAGACTCTCATGTGATCAAAAGATGCTCTTCATTTCTCATCAAGAAGTTCCAATTCTTGTAATCTCATGGCATGATAATCTTCATGTGTAATCAAACCTTTGAGAGAGACTCGAAGTGAGGGAATCTCAACTACTAAAGATAATACTGCTTCAGCGCCATAAGTGAGGGAAAAAGGAGTAGCCCCTGTGGGAGTACAAATACTCATTTTGTAAGCCCATAAGGCTAGATTGATCTGTAAGTGTCAGTCTCTACCATTTTTGTGAACTGTTCTATGGAGAATCTTAAGAATGGTTTTATTAGAGGCCTCTGCTTGTCCATTTCCTTGTGGGAAGTAAATGGAGGACCAATGTTGTTTTATCTTGAATTTCTTGCAGAGGTGTGTAAGGTCCTTGTTTTTGAACTGACCTCCATTGTCAGTGATTATCTCAGAAGGAATCCCAAACTGACAAATGATGTGATTCAATATGAACAAAGAAATTGTCTTTCCTGAAGCAACAGAGAGTGGAACGGCTTCTACCCATTTGGTAAAGTAGTCAGTAGCAGTAATTATGAATTTATGTCCACCTGATGAGTTGGGATGAATTTGCCCAACAAGGTCAAAGGCCCAACGCTGAAATGGCCAATGAGAAATAGAAGGAATAAGCTCCCTACCTAGAGCATGAATTAGGTTTCCATGTTTTTGACACTTTTCACAAGACTTGGCAAAAGCTATAACCTCCATCTGCATTGTGGGCCAATAGTACCCTGTCCTAAGCAACCGTCGGGCCATGGCAAGACCATTGGAATGTCCTCCACAAATGCCCTCATGGATGTCAACTAACGCTCGATCGAACTCATCCTTTTCCAAGCACCTAAGAAGTGTCCCATCTAAACCCCTCCTATACAGATCACTAGAGATAAGGGTATGGCAAGAGGCATTACGAACAAGGTTTCTTCATTCAGATCAGTTAAATGATTCAGGAATGATGCCATCACGAAGGTATGAATAGATAGCACCATAACGGGAAGACTCATGAGTGACCAAGGTGCAAATGACATGGCTTTCAGAGGAGTCAAAGGGATGATGTAGCTCTTCCACCAAGAATTCAAATCTTGATTCGTGTTGTTCCAACTGAAGGAGTGAAGCTAATGTAGCCATAGCATCTGCAACCTTGTTTTTTGCTCTAGGGATCTATTGAAATGTCACAAATGTGAAATAGCGTCGCAATGAATCAACCATCTTTTTGTAAGGGATCAGCTTATCATCCTTAGTTTGGTATTCTTCATTTACTTGGTTGATTATCATTTGTGAATCCCCAAAGACATGCAGCTTTGTAATTCCCCATTCTATGGCCATTTTCAATCCATTGGTTAAGGCCTCATATTCAGCAATGTTGTTCATGTAGGGAAATAATAACTTATAGGACTTAGGACTAGTACACCCATGAGGGGAAACAAACAATACTCCAGCTCCTGATCCATTTTGCATATTTGAACCGTCAAAGAACATCTTCCATGTTCTTGTAGTCATGTACATTACATGCTCATCTGGAAACTCAACTTTCATTGGTGCTTTGTCTCAAAGTGGAAAATCAGCCAATTGGTCTACAATGGCTTGTCCTTTTATAGCCTTACGCTCAACATACTCTATGTCAAATTCTGAAAGAATCATCATCCATTTAGCAAGTCTACCCATGAGGCGACATTACCAAGAAAGTATTTTAGAGGATCAATTTTGGCTATGAGGTGTATTGTATGTGCAAGCATGTAGTGATGCAACTTTTGGGAAGCAAACACCACCGCAAGGCAAGACTTCTCAATACTAGTATAATTGACCTCATACGAAACAAGCATTTGGCTGATGTAGTAGATGGCTCTTTCCTTCCCCGTATCATAAAGTTGAGCCAACAATGCCCCCAAGGAAGATTTTGTTGCTGAGATGTACAAAATCAATGGTTTTCCTGGGATAGGAGGCATCAAAATTGGAGGATTAGCCAAGTATTGTTTTATTTGATCTAGGCTCTTTTGGCAATCCTCGTTCCAAGCGCATGTGGCTCCCTTATGCAGTGTCTTGTTGAATGGTTGTGCTCTATCTACAAGCTGTGAAATAAACCTTTGTATGGATTGGAGTCATCCTTGAAGACTTCTCATTTGACTAATATTCTTAGGAGGTGGCATATCTAATATGGCTTGAACCTTTTCGGGATCCACCTCTATTCCTTTGGCTAAAATTATGAATCCTAGAAGTTTACTTGAGGTAACTCCAAAGGCACACTTTTTCGGATTCAACCTTAACTAAAACTGCTCCATTCGATCTAGAATTACTTCCAAATCTTGTAGGTGTGTACCCCTTTGCTTAGACTTGGCCAAGGTGTCATCCACATAATCCTCCATGTTTTTGTGCATCATATCATGAAATATTGTGGTTACAGCTCTTTGGTATGTGGCTCCTGCATTTTTTAATCCAAATGGCATGACGTTCCAACAATAGGTTCCCCATGCACATGTGAATGATGTCTTTTCTTGATCCTCAGGAGCTATTTTTATTTGGTTATAACAGGAAAAACCATCCATTAAAGAGTATATCTCATAGCCCGCAGTCATATCCACTATCATGTCTATGTTAGGGAGTGGAAAGTCATCCTTTGGGCAAGCTTTATTAAGATCTCTGAAGTCTGTGCATACATGAATGGACCCATCATGCTTTGAAACTGGAACAATATTTGAGATCCACTCGGCATAGTCGATAGCTCTAATCAATCCTGCTCCTAAGAGATTTTCTAATTCAGCCTTAACAAGGAGAGCTATGTGAGGATGCATTTTTCTCAACTTCTATTTTACTGGTTTAATTCCTGGAGCTATGGATAAGTGATGCATAATAAGATTAGTGTCAAGCCCTGGCATGTCCGAATATGTCCAAGCAAAATTGATTTTCTTCTTTTGTAAGAACTTTGTGTATGCCTCCTTTTCTTGCACTGACAGAGACTAAGCTAGATGAATCACCTGTGGAGCCTCTTCTGTATTCAAATTTACTGGTTGTGTAGGCTCAATAAGAACTGATGACCTATCTTGGAAATAACTCGGTAGGTTATTAAGTACCCCATCCTTAGGTGCCTCAAAGAGGTTTTCACCTTCAGATACATCCTTTCTTTTTACTTTTTTGGGTTTTGACACCGCCACAATGTGGTTTTCGCCATCAGAACCATTTCTCTATTTTTTCTTTTCTTTTATTTTGCGACTAAGGTACTTAATATCCAGCTTCGTCATACTTGTTGTAGGTTCACTGGTGGAAGAGACTATAGGTTCAAGAGCATTCAAGTAGCAGGCTATCTCGTAGTCATTGTGAAAAGTGAGGAGCTGAGGCTCTTGACAAAGTTGTGACCAATCAATCAAATGATGGTTTACAAGGGGTAGGTCAATGACTAGTTCAACATTGTTGATATGAAAGGCATTATCTCCGGTGATCGCATAGTTAGGATCTGTCAAGTTTCCCTCTAAGATATCCGAATTAGGACTCATCCTACCAAATGAAGCATTGTCCACTAAGGCAGTTCGAGGAGTCCAATCCTCTAGTCCTACACTAGGTTCGTTGGTCACATTGGGTTGAGTACTATAGGTATGAACAACATTCATGTCTAAATCAATTGTTCCATCTGAAAGAGAGTCCCACTCGAACTCATGCGAATCTATTTCTGAATCTCTGCTGGGATGTTTTTACCAAGAAGGCTTGGGATGCCTTGATGTAGAAGCTTTGAGATTGTGAAGGGTATCACCTTCTCTGGCATTTGTGTTTGTGTTTACAGTTGTTAAGTCATCTGAATCCCCCCAAAGGAGATTTGTAGAAGGCACCCAATCATCAGTCATGTCTTGTTGGTTTTGGAGATTAGGTGTATAATCTAAGTCACTATCACTATCCATCACAGCTAGGATGGGAACACTTTTGTTCTTTCCATTATCAAACCCCAGGCCAACTGTTGACTTAGTCCTACGACCAAAAAGAGCATGGTTGAGTGGTTTGGCCTTGGCATCTAACCTGTGACTGAGAGGGCCATGACTTGGGTAGCCCATGTTGGTGACCAACGCGTATCCTCTCCCATAAGTCTTAGGAGATGGAGAAAAAATTTCGTTACGTAGGTACTTTTCTTCTCTGTATATCCAATCTCTGATAGCCACCTCTTCTTTCTCACCCTGAATAGGTACTGAAGATTCTAAAAAAGTATCGAACAGAGTCATGGCTGAAGATGAGGGACGCATCTCTTGTGACGGTTTACCATAGGACCTAGGTGAAATTGGCAATTTTGTAATGGAGTCAATTTGATATCCTCCCATACCAAGGTCTATGGACTTGAATTTATCCTTACATTGCTCAAGAGCTGTCCCAAAATTGTCTGCTTCTCTATTTAAGGGAACATGGGCCCCTACTGAAATGGCATTAACAGATAAGGTACTATCACCTGGTATGTAGACTTCTACGCCATTGTATGGAAACATGACACATTGGTGATAGGTAGACGGTACTACTTGCATGTCATAAATCCATGGTCTACCTAGTAGGATGTTGTATGCTAGAGGACTAGCATCAATGATTTGAAACAAAATGTCCTTTTCAATAGGACCAATTCTGATTGGAGAACAACTAACCCCTTAGAACTTCTCTCAGCCTCATCATAGGCCTTGATAGTAATTTTCTTCCTGGTATCAATGGCATGCTCTGAGTAACCCAAGTTTTTCAAAAGACTTAGAGAATAAATATTGAGCCCAACACCCCCATCTATCAACACATGCCTAACACGGGTTTTATGGATCATGACCTCAATGTGAAGGGCAAGATTGTGCGGATGGCTCAAGGCTTTCTCATCTTCTTCGAAAAATGCAAGGTAATGTGGGCTGGCAAGGTGGTTGACCATGTTCTGGAATTGGTCGACATCTATATTATTAGGGACATTTGTTGCATGCAAAGCATCCTCAAGGACACGCTTATGTCTAGGAGACAATTCTAAGAGCTCAAAAATAGAAATCTGTGCTAGTGTTCACTGTAACTGATCAACAAGGTTGTAACTTATATCAAGACCAACTGCAGACTTGGGAGGAACACTTTTGGACATTGGTTGCTTGGATTTTCTAGAGTTAGGACCTCTAATGATAATAGGACCTTCGGACTGACCCCTAGTAACAACATTGAGAGGTTGAGATGACCTTCGAGATTGAGGACCTTTAAGCACAACAATGGGTCCTTCATCAAATATTGGAGGTGAGCTTACATCATAGTCATAGGGATCATTCCCTCTCATCATGTTGACATCATTGTTCACAACCTCAAGCATATTAATGACATTTTCCACAGCTGTATAGGTATAATTGATTACGGCCTTGCCATTCTTGTTTTGAGAGGTCTCCCCCTTCTCATACTTAGGCAAGGGCTCCTTAAAAGCTTTGTGGTCTATGTTTGTGGTCAATCCATCAACTTGTAATTTCCCATTCTCAATAAGGTCTTGAACAAGATGTTTGAGTTTAAAACAACCTTCAATGTCATGTCCAATCCCATTGTGGTATACACAGTAAGCCTTCTCATTCCACCAATAAGGTTTAGGATCTGGTATGCGAAACTTTGAAGGATCATGAGGTTGTACCAAATTATGAGCAATCAAGGTCTTAAAAATATCTGCATAAGAGTCCCCAAGTTTAGTGAATTGCCTCTTTGCTGACTTAGATTTATCTTGATACTTGGGCTTGTGCTCTTGTTGATCTAAGGATGTCTGCAGCTTCATAGCTTGAACTGCGTTAGATAAATTAAGAACTCCTTGTTCCTTAGGTTGTGGAGAGTCAACAACTTCGTCATTGACTACATGCTTACTTTTGTTCCAATATGAGTTCTTTTTATCCTTATTGTTGTTGTTATTGTTTTGGCCATTGTTGTTGTTACTTTTTTTGGCCAAAATACCTTGTTCTTTTAAAACATCCTCGATGTGACATGCAGTTTCTACCATAGTGTCAAAAGAATTAAAGACCATTTTTCTAACTTTGTATCTTAATTCTGGCACTAGATTGCTCACAATTATATCAATCCTTTCTTCCTTAGGGATGGTCCTAGAATACTTGGAGCATAAGCGTCTCCACCTTTGTAAAAATGTCACAAAGGGTTCCCCTTGATTCTATTTTAATTTACACAAATCAAGCATGGTGACTGACCTTGATAAATTATATGCAAAATGCTGCACAAACCTTTGGACAAGTTCTTTGAATGTTTTAACAGGAGGGGTAATGTTAGTAAACCACTCCATAGCTTGCCCTTTAAGGCTCCTTGGGAATAATCTCATAAGGTAGGAGTCCTCATGATGAAATTCAAAGCTCATGATATAGAACTATCGTACATGGTCATGGGGGTCACCACTACCATCATATTTGTCATATGTGGGGATTTCAACCTTTCTAGGAAAATCTACCATAACCACACTTTTGTCAATGGGATTAGGACATATAGAATCCAAATTGAAGGTATTCTTAGGAGCCATCATTTTTTCCATAGTCTTTTGCATCTGCTTAATCATCTCATCAGTTGAAGGGTTTTGCTTCTTAATCTTTTGGTCCACATCAAAGTTGTATGGGACTTTTGCACCCTTATTGATTAGGCTTTCTAAGAACTGATCCTTATTTTGCTCCACATACTTATCCACATATTGTTGTAAGGATGGTTCTTGTTGCATTGTCATGAAATCAATAGTATCAGAGTTGGCATTACTTCCTCCATGTTGAGAGCCATGATGAGCTCATTGGGAGGGTTGCCTTGAATGTCTAGGAGGTGATTGTCTCCTACGATGGTTATACCGAGAAGTCCTTCTTCCTCTAGGACTAGGTGATCTTGATGGGGTCCTTGACCTTCTTCTCAGACTTGGTGAGGGAGTAGATGGTGGAGAATTGGTTCCACTGTTGGTACCCCTATTGTTGAATTGATTATGGAGTTGTTGCGCTAGGAGTCTATCTTGTTCTTCTTGTGTGGCTCTTCTCCTTATGTCTCGCAAAGCTCATTCCACATCCTCCAATTGTTTGAACCTTTCTTCCTTAGTAGCTTGTTCATCCAAGAAGGTTTGTTTCTCCCTCTCAATGCACCTCAACCTGTCACTTGTGTATCGTGAGGTGTCTCTAAGTGGAGAAGGTTGTCTTGAATCTCTGGATACATTAGTTGCATTAATATGAGCATCACCAGACTCATTGTTTTGGTCTTCATGTTGTGACCATGCATCTGAGTGAGCTTGCCTATGATGTCTTTCAGCTCGTTGATGAGCAACTAGATACCTTGCATTGATAGGAGGTGATCTAGGTGGACTATCAAAAGAAGACCCAACAAACATCATGTCACCCCTATGTCGTTGGAACATGTCATTAAGAGTTTGATTCATTCCTTCTCTTTGTTGTCTAGTGAAGGTGTAACTCATATCCATATTTGAGGAACTAGGTGCTAAAGAGGTACTCAATCCGTTAGGATTACGCTTTGGGTCAAAACAAACCTCAAACTCACTCTTAAGGGATTGATAAAAAATTGGCTCTTTTCCCTTTCGCTGTTGATGAGTCTTGACTAAGGGTAATTGATTAAAGACAACCAGGGGTCATTTTCCTTGATTCACTTGGTACCTTGTTGTAACTAACATGAAAGAAAAGGATTCTTGAAGATAAGACAATCTCTCAAAGTGTCAATCACCAAACTAGGATAATTAAAGTTCTCTAATGTCCCAAAAGAGATGGAAAGATAGAAATTGCAAATGGCATTACCAACATTGTCAAAGAGGTGCTAAAATCAAAGGATCAATATCCTTGCACTTTTGAACCAGGAGGATGGACTTAGCCAAATAATTGAATTTGAATGGAAATGATTTGGACAAAAAGAGTACTAGAATTCTCTAAGAATGTTACTAACAACTCTAGAGATATACTTTCTCAAGAGGAATAATCTCCTAACTTGACAATTCTTCCCAAAGTGACTTTGTAAATCGAATGACACTACCCCTAGAGGGCTAAAATAGAAATTTAGAGTAAAGACAGGCTTCCAACAGCAAGATAAATTGCTCACTTAAAAATCTAGCCAACTAAAAGCAACTGCGAAATGACTGAAACTAGGTATACAACAGAAAATTCTCAGGTGACACTTTCCAAGCTAACTAGGTGACACTTTAATACCAGGTGACAATTTGTGTAATATAGGGCAACACTTTCTAGGCTAACAGTGTGCCACTTTCCAGGCAAGCGAGGTGACAGTTGTGTAGGGACGAACTGTTGCACGACAATTCTTAGAACAGGGTGCGACAGCATTTTAGTGTCATATGACTCTTTGACCAGTGAATGTCAAAATCTCAGTTTTAAGGCCTATTTATTCAATATTTTTAGTTTGATGGTTGATTTTTTCAATTCCAATCATAATGACAGTAGTAAATTGACAGGTTTGCAAATAGTATGGGATCAAACATGTGTTCAAGCACTTGAAACAAGGGAAAAAGCAACCTTGCCAAGACAAACACTTGTGATATCAGAATAGAAAAACACCCTATGAATACTACCGATTGTTCGAATGTTCAAGAAAGTTATCACTGGTATTACACAATTGAAGACACTTCAAGCAATTTCTATCCTAGAAAGTCAAGGCTCAATACTTAACAACTTGGCCCACACTTGATTCTCCCTTGCCTCACACAAAGTGGTTGCCCACAATAGATATTGACTTTGTCATGGAAGTGTCAAAGACACAACCAAAGGAACACATATGGTGAGTAATCTTGGGGTGATCCGAGTTATTCCACTTGGATCAATCCTTGCACCAAGAAGCTAAGCGGAAAAATAAGGTAGCCTCTAACTATGGTTCTTAATAAGGGCTTCTGTTCGTAGTACCCCTCTTGCTCCTCATAAAGGACTAGGACCTCGCGGCTTCAAGAGTACCTTAAGCATTCTTGCTCAACATTTTCCTCATGGTCACAATCCCACAAGTACTCACATCAAGTGAAGACAAGCACTACGTCTACAAAGGTTTTGTGTCCTTGATAGCCTTGAGTTTATAGTGGGTCGGAATAGCCAGCAATAAGCTTGTCCCCACTTGGGTCATTCCTCTTGATTGCTCAAGAGCAGGCCCGCTAAAAGATTTTAGAGATCTAAACAAAAAGTGGATCAACTTATGAGATTCAAGGATTTTGTCTCACCACAAGGGTGAAGAGCATACTCCCCTTATCTCAAAGCTTTTTCCCAAACACACCAAGCAAAGGTTCAATTACCCTCTTGCTTTCAAAATCCAAAGATGGGTCAAGATTTTCTGGTTCACCACAAGGGTGAAGAGCATACTTCTCCTACCACCCAAGAATTCCTACAACAAGATATTAAGTGCCTATGAAATGAAACAACTAGTATATGCCGCACTCAATACAGAAAGCAATTAAACAAGCACTTGATTGGGTTTTTATGCTTTGGGTAGCCCTGCAAAAACCATTAGTAGCCCTTGTGCATTTGAGGCTTTGACATGCGTTCTTTTGGCAAAATATTTCAAGCAATGAGAGCACCTACAAGCACAACTTGTTAGCCCAACAAGGTTAGAACAATCCAAAATCTAATTAGCTCTAAGCAATCCACTATCAAAAGTATTTAAAGCACTAAAGGTGGAACACTTAACTCACCAAGTAAATGTGAAGTGAGTCCAAAAAGTGGAACATTTAACTCTTCACACAAACTCAAAGCAAGTCAACACCTTGGAAAACTAATAAGATCAAGAAAGCATAAAAGGGAGAAACTTTGTGGAACACTTAACACTCTTTTCAAGTAGACCCCTCTCTTATGTATGAATGCTGACCTTGCATCCAAAGGGAAAAAATGAGGGGCGATTAGAAATAATTAAGTCCAACACCCAATGTAGCCAACAAGATCAATCAAAAGTACTCCTCAAGTGAGTGTGAAGTGAGTCCAAAAAAGTGGAACATTTAACTCCTCACACAAACTCAAGGTGAGTCCACACCTTAGAAAACTAATGAGATCAAGAAAGCATAAAAAGGGGGAAAATTTGTGGAACACTTAACACTCTTTTCAAGTAGACCCCTCCCCTATGTATGAATGTTGACCTTGCATCCAAAGGGCGGAAATGAGGGGCGATTAGAAATAAGCGAGTCCAACAACCCAATTTAGCTAACAAGATCAATCAAAAGTACTCTAAAGTTGCTTATCAATACTACTCACAGATGAAAAAGGGTTGAATCAATGGAATATTTAACTTTCCAAGCAAACATAGAGTGAGTCCACAAAGTGGTGCATTTAACTCCCTATGTAAACAAGGAATGAATCCATGCCCCCAATCACTCAATGAGATATTTGATATTGGAAACCAAGAAGCATTCACTTACACAAACTTGTAAAAACAAATCTATGTTCTTTCATTCACCATTTAAGAGCATAAAAGAGATGTGCCTATGAAAGCAAGTAAACATTCAAGCCAAACACATGAGAGGTTCTTTTTAGCTCCAAAATCCAAATGAAATCTATCTAACTACAGTAAATCAAACTAGTAAACGAATTAATCTAAACTCAGCCAAAAAGGTCTAAAAAAACTCACTGTCAGGTACAGGTGACAGTACAATCACCAAAAATGTCGCACGAAACTTCTCTACATAGGGGGGTGACAGTTTGTCTTGGGGCGACAGTTCTCCTTACCTATAGGCAACAGAATGCATAAAACAAAGCGACACTTTCTGTCAAACAGGGTGACACTTTTAACTGGTAAAGTGTCGCATTGCTATATAGAAAATTGTCACATGACACTGGTGAAAAATGTGGCACGACACTCTGAGATAGAAAACTACAGACCGAAAATAAAGCCAAAAATTGATGAAAAATTTGACGAAAATGCAAAAAATAAAGGACAAAACGCTAATGTTCTGCCCCACGGTGGGCGCCAGAAATGTACACACAAAAGTAGTGCACTTCTATGAATTCTTACAATCAAGAACACTCAAAAATGAGGTCTCAAAAATCGATCCATAGCTCTCTATGTATGGAGTTGCAAGATTGTAAAATTGCTCTCAGCTAGAGCTAATAAACTTGTGACCTTGCTAGTCAACCACACAATGAGAGATTCCAAAATTGAAGACAAGGGGAAGAGTGTCAATATCTCCAAAGAATCAAATGAAAATGCAATGCAAGTAAACTAAGAATGAAGATGCAAGCTAAGCTAAATGATAACAATGCAATGCTTGAAAGGAAATCTAATCTATGAAAGGAAAGTGCAAACTAGACTATGAAAGGAAAGTACAAGTCTTGCAATCCCTCCTAATTAAGCTATGTGAGATTAATCTATTGCATAAAAGAAGTCTATACTAAGAATGCCATGATTATGCAACTATGAAAGAAAACTAAATGAAATGCAACAACAATGTCTTCAAAGCTTGGATGCAAGGATGTCTTCAAAGAGCTCCAAATAACCTAGAAAACTTGCAGCATAATATTAGCATAAAAATGAATGGATCTCTACAAATGAGGAAGAGAGCTCTCCTTTTATAGGAAATAAAAAGGAATGGACCATGGAGATTAAGAGGCAAAAGACTTAATCAACGGTGGAGCATCAAAGAGGAGCAATCCATGTGCACAAATATCCTCCAATAGGAAAATAAGAGTTGACTTTTGTGTCCATATAAGACAAAAAGTATTTTTTTCCCTTTTTATAAAATAAGAATAATGTCTTATTTGTGCAACTTAGGATAAGAGGAAAAGTGGGGGCTTTTTATTTATTAAAAGGGGAGGAAATATTCCTTTTAAATAAATAAAAATTTAGGATAAAATGGTTAGCCCAAGGCAAATAATCGAAAATGACAAAATAGGACTTGATCAAGGAAATTGATATTTTTGAAAAATGCTGATTTTTGAAAAATCTTGATTCGGGGATTTGATAAATTGCTAAATGGGGGCCAAAGTCTAGGCGACCATTTTAGGGTGCATACAGTCACAACCAACAAAATTGTAATAAAGGATACTATTTAAATATCCATTGTACCAAGGATTGTGAGATTGCTTCTAAAAATGATTCTTCTCCTAAATAGTCAAATGTTGATTTTATCCCATTTTCTCAGCCTTCACCCAATCCTGGAGAGGATCTTTTCCTTGACCAACCTCATATAAAATTTTAAGTTGTTACCTAAGGATTCTTCTTCTTCTCCTCATATTATATATCCTATTATGATTAATTTGGATGATGATTTACATGATAATGATGGAATTTTTGAAGATACCAACAATGATTTATCTTTAATCTCTTTTGAAGCTTTAACTCTAGCTCCTAGTAATACAAAAAATGGTCCATAATTAAAGCATGATCATTGTTTGGTACTAGAGATATATCCATCTAATATACTACTTGTAATTCCTTTGGCATGTTTTATACTATAGCTAAATGATATTGTGCAAGATTGGGGGGAAAATTATTTTCTAGACAAGCTCATCCATGTCATATATTCTTTTGTGTATTTGTTGGAATCTAATGTGATCCTTGCAATATGATGCATATTGTGTCTTTGTGTTTTTTAAGCTCTCCTTGGATAACCCTTATTTCTCAATTGGAACAATACAAAAAAGGAACCGACCTTTTTGTAACTATGACTGTTCTATACATCCCTCATGATAAAAATGATAGATAACTCTACCTAGTGATATAATTAGAACCAAACTCTCTTTCATTAGAAGTCAGAATACAAAATATAAAGGGATGTTATCCTTGACTAAATATTACTCAAAAATATTCAATCAATCCTTGGCTTTGTTCCTTTATTTCATGAAATATTTGATTGATTTATATTTGAGTTACTTAAGTCCTAAAGCATGCATAAATGAACACATAGACTTTTTGGCAAGTAATTCTTTAGAGTAGTATGAAGCACTTGAGGTTGTAATTTATGGCAACACATCTGATATGGTGATCACATTAAGTTAAGTTTAGTTTTGGAAATGTAGTCCTCAAAATGACTAAGTATGGAGACAGATTTACAGAGAACAATAGTACTGTTTTGGGACATCAAAGATAGTATATGATAGATGATGGCTTAAAAGCTTAGAAGAAGACATTTTGGGATGTGTATGACCTCCAGTGAATTTCTCTTGTGTTTTGGTGTTGTTATCATCAAGTTATAGTGATTTGGAGACATGCGAAGACAGAGGAACAATGAAACATGGCATATGAACAGTCGCGATGATTAAGGGAATATAAGATGGAATGGTAATGTCCTAAGTTAGATAAAGATTATTGATTGCCAACACTTTGGTAATACAAGATCACTGACTTAGTATTTGTTCCTTGCATTATTAATTATTCTATTGTGTATTGTATTTGGGAGCTGACTGAATGATAGAATACATATTTATATGAAGAGCTTTTTGTAAAGCGAAGATCGATGAAGATGTGAGACAGTAATAGCAAGATGGATTGATGGCAGATGCGAGATCAAAGGTTGATAGATGGTATTGAGAAATACAAATGGAACTATCAAAGCATAGCAGATGCTTTTTCTGTTCATTCTTATGAATACTTTGTAACTGAAGTATTGATTGTAAGAGTTGTGAGCTCAGTATACCTTTAACAAGGTTTTTGTATACCTTTAACAGGGTTGATATTCCTCTAACAAGGAAATGTACTATGTAATACTCAGCTCCTAATAGGGCTAGATCTCCTAACAGGGATATTATATTTTAGTGCATATTTGTGGGTACCATCCCCACCAGGCTTTTCCTTGGCCAAGGTTTCCTCAAAAATAAATAATGGTGTTATGAGTTGTGTGTTATTTTTATTTATGCAATCATAAGGTTTATTTGGAATTGGTTTAAGTTTAGAGTAAAGTGTTGTAATACTAATTCACCGCCCCCCCCCCCCCCCCCCCCCCCCTCCCAGTATTACTCAATCCTAACAATTGCTATCAGAGCATTTGGCCCTTGGAGAGAAAGCCTAACAGCTTAAGGGAGATCAGAATGGATTCAGAAAGTTTGCAAGAGAACTTTGAAGAAACACTTGATGACCTGGACAAAGAAAAGGCTGAGAATGGAAAATTCAAATTCAAATTAAGAAAAACAGAAGGTTTTATCAAGAAACTAAAGGAACAACTTGAACTTTCAAGAAATCAAAGACAAGACATTATGGAAAAGATCAAGGAGGATTCAAACAATGACACATCAGACCAGTTAAAGAAGCTTGAGCAAGAAAAAGAACAAATTAATCTTTTGATGATTAAAGAGATCCAACATAAACAGGATGCAAGATACAAAGTTGAAGAGACTCTAAAAGGAGTGAACATGCAGATAGGACAAATGCATATTGAATTTGATCACTACAAAGATAAATGTCTGGAATTAGAGAAATAAAATAAAATCATTAAAGGTGAACTCACTCAAGCCAAGTTACACATTGAGAAATTACATATGAGTAGTGATAAGATTGATGAACAAAGAGAGAGACATAAACCTAAAAGAGATATGACTGGAATTGGATACAATGAAGGATAATGTTCTAAATCTCATGAAGAATCACATGAAGTGAAGATTGAAGAAAATCCTACTTTTGAAGAACCTAGAGATTAGATCAGACCTTTCAGAGGTAGATGTTATGGATGTAACAAAATCAGACACATGAAAAGAGATTATAGAGGTAAAGGCCCTTTCAAACCCTTTACTGGTTATTGTTACAACTATTATGTATATGGACACAAGAAAGTAGAATGTAGGAAACCTGATCAGTCAAGAAAAAAAACAAGATTACATCAGAGAAGAATCAACAACCAAGATCACATGCTACAAATGTAATAACCTTGGGCATATTGTAAGGTTTTACAAACTACATATTAATCAAGACAAAAGACTGCCTACATGTTACAAATGCAACAACTTAGGACATATAGCAAAGTTTTGCAGGTATAATGGAATGGACAAAAGAAGAGGACCACCTCCTATGGTTATAAAGAAGAATATTGGTGACAATGGTAAAAGTCTTGGTGAGTACATGGATGAATTCAAGAATCATTTCAACAAATGAAGATGATGGTAAGATATGGAAGATCAAATAATTCAATAAGGAATTGGTTCAGGGAGAGATAGTAGATGTGATTGTACCTTATCTTGATGTTAACATTGCTACATTGACCTAGAAGGATGAGCATGGCCTTAAGGGGAGCATTGGATGAAGAAAAAATATTATATCCAACAGATGAAGATGATGGTAAGATATGGAAGATCAAAGACTTCAATAAGGAATTGGTTCAGGGAGAGATAGTAGATGTGATTGTGCCTTATCCTAATGTTAACATTGCTACATCGACCTAGAAGGCCGAGCATGGCCTTAGGGGGAGCATTGGATGAAGAAAAAAGATTATATCCAACCCCTAATTTTGAGGAGTGAGCTCATGTGAGCTTAATTATGGTGTATATAGACACTATGTAGTATATATCTGTGATCGCAGTGTTTGAAGATTCATATCCTATAAGCGCAAGATTTGTGATCAACTGGACAGTATGTGAAGTTGAGCTAATTGAGTTAAGTGCATTTACTCACTAGGCGATGAATAAAAGACCTCAAAGAAACTTACTTCTTCACCATTTGATGAGAAGCAACCAAGGAGAGCAGAGTTAAGAAGCATATTAAACCACCAAGAAACTACATTGCGTGATTGATCAAAGCAAAATTTCTAAATTCAGCGTGTTAAATGTATTTATATCATTTACTCAAATAGAAATATATGGATGCACCTATGATTTATGATATTGTGGATAGACCTAGATATAAGTTCAAGAAATGCCCCTTTAAGTCTTGTGAGGATAACCCTGAAGGAGGTTTTTTGCAAACACCATACGATGTCCTGCACATAGAAGATAATAGGACATACATTTATTGCAAGTATTAGACAATAGGTGATGCAAAGATATTCATAGAAATTTATGAGATGATCAAATCAGATGGTTAAATGAAGGATGAGTTCAAACACCTAGATGACCTAACCATCATGAAGTTAACCCACATGAATGAATTCAGCGAAACAAAATGGTTTAAGATAATACTTAGCAAAGTTCATGACCAGTTCATCTAGATAGGAGAGCAACCTATAAAGATCTGCAGTCAGTTGATTCATGACATTACTGGGCTAGATAACACTAGAGTTATTCTTGTAGTAGAAAAGAACATCAAGAAGCAAGTTGAAACCCTAACACATTCAAAATGGGACAAGCAAGCCATGACAATGAATGACATATTTCAACAAGATGTAAGACTAGTTGCCATGTTACTTGGATACAAACTCTATTACAATAGTAGACCTAATTCAGTCTCAACATGAGTCATAATGATGGTCTATAGGATGGTGAAAGAAAACACCAATTACAACCTATGCGAGATTCTGGCACAATAGTTTTTGGATAATGTGAAGATAATAAAAAAGGATAAATCTAAGACTTTTAGATTTGGCTTACTTCTGGTTCACATGTATATACATATTGAGCACAAGTTTCTTAGAATGCACCCTAGAGAATGGAATGATAGCATACCCACTGGTATTCTGATATCAGAGAGCTACCAAAGACAAAATAGTACATGGGTAGATGGTGAACAATTTTCCATGATCAAAATTCTACAAAGACAAATGATAGGAAGATATAGAATCCCTGAAGAGTTGGTTGATAAATACAAGGATACAATCTATTTCATGGTTGAAACTGATTGTGTATGTTTTGAAGCAGTTGAACCTAGAAAGAAATGGTGCTACCCCATGGGCTATGAAGTCAATTCTAAAGTTCTTGTGATGCAAATAGAACATGTCTTAGCATCTGAAGTTGACACATCTGAGGAAAGATGGGGCACACATGAGGAGAAATCAACAAAATTTAGAGAAGAGCATGATAGAGGCATAAGGAAAAGAAAGATAGAGAAAATGGTTCGTGATATGGGAGCGAAGGCTGGAATGACAGAGGAAGAACTAAAAGAAGTAAGGACTAAGATGACTAAAGGAACCTCTGGGTCATCAAGCATGAGAATTGAAGCCCCTCCATCTTCTAAAGAAGATAACATAACAAGTCCTACTACCACTATAATTGATTTATTCATCACTCCAAAAAAGGCAGCACAAGAAGATACACTAGAACAACCAAACCTAATAGCCCTAAGAAACAAAAGGTTGAAATTGAAACCAAGAAGAAAGATGATAAGGAACATGAGAAGAAATAAGATAAGGAAGCTAAGAAGAAATAAGAGAAAGTAGAACAAAAGAAAGCAGAGAACCTCTGGAAACTAGACATAAAAATATTGCACAAAAGGATAATAAGAGATGGTAACCTAAAGACATTAAACAAATATTATGAGAGGTGTGACTCTGACAATCAATCAGTAATAGAAGATATAGTGATTGAACATTTACTTGTTTACAAAAAGAATCTATTGGAGATTGAGGGAAGTATACCCAAAGACTTGTATGGAAAATTAGACATCAGAAAATAGCTTGCACAAATAAAAGATGAATCAATAAGGAATAAAGCTATTGAGGACATGTTTCCTGTAGTTTCTATATAGGAGAGAGAAAAGATAATTAAGGAACTTAAACCCTTATTGAGAAAAAAAGCTAGACTTGTGAAGACAATGGCTAGAAAATATGATGAAGTTATTGAGGATACTCAGAAAGCATTAGATCAGATACTAATGAGCGGAATTCCTAAGAAAGTTTCACCTCCTAAAGCTACCAAGCCTACACCTATAGGAATTGGAGAAAGCTCGAAGTCAGCTGAGGGTAATATGGAAAGAAGTGAAGTAAATGTTGACAAGCAACCAAATTTCTTTATTGCTTGTGTGCCTATAACCCTTGACACTACACTTGATGAGAGTGATCCATTTCAAGGAAACATGGATAGTGTAGTGATAGAAGAAGAAGAAAAACATAAAGAGGAAGAACAAAAAGAAGAAACCGAACAAAGAGAAAATATAGGTAGAGGTAAAGGAGAAGAGATAAGATTTGAAGTCAAGCAAGAACCTGATACTTCCACCACTTTATTGTTGGAAAGTATGGATAAGCCTATGAGCACAGATGTAGGGAACATGGATGGGGATGAATTGATGAGATTATCCTTCATGGAATTCGCTAAGGCAAAAGAAAGATCATAACAAAAAGGAGACAAAAAGGTTAAGGTAATTGCTAGGGCAGTTGATACAGTAAATAAAATACACCCTATACCTATTATTTTTCAAGGAAAAGATGATGCAGAGAACCTAAATTTGGCACTAGATAGCTTTGATAGTCACTATGAGTCCCTAGTGAAAATCGTAGAAGAGAAGACATAGAAAAGATATTTAGAGAAAAAGTTGAAGGAAGTATGTCAGTCTATCTCATGGGACTTGGGCATTCTGAGATCAACTACATCTAAGGCCAAAAGTTGTGTCACACATGGAAGGAAGCTATATAGCTATTGCATTAACCCTATCAAACACATTCAGAACATTGAAGATACAATAGCTAAGGACATGGCTACTTTGGATAGCATGATGGACAGTTGTGAGACCTCCTCACAAACTGTATCAAAGATGGACAAGCTGGCATCAAAGATTTTTGACAAGATGAATGTACTGGATATACAGAAAGGGAGAGTAATGACAAGATTTGGTTTTCTGAAGAATCTAATCACTCCTAAGCTATGAATTCTTGAAGCACATCTTACTGAAATGGAGAAGATTGGGGAATCAATGACCAACTCTAAACCCAAAGAATTTAAAGTAGCATAAACTTCATCTTATGCGTTGACTGGCCTAATACATGTTAGTGAATTGTTGATCAAATCATGGAATGATGAAGTGAAGACCTTGGAAGATTCCTTCTAAGATATTCTAAAATTGGTGAGCAAGCACTAAGTTCTACACCTTTCTTGTAAATTTTGAGATTTTGGGTACACCTTTGTCATTGATGTCAAAGGGAGAGAAGAAAAGAAGAAAAATGAAAAATATATATATATGTATAAGAGAAGAAGAAAAATACAAAAAAAATATAATATATAAAAGAAAATGAAAAAGATATTAGGAGAGAAGAGAAGAAAGAGAAAAGAAGAAGAGTTAAGTGTTTTATTGGGACACTTAGTCATTTTTCACTAAGTGTTGCCATCAATGCCAAAAGGAGAGATTTTTGGAAAGTAATGCTTTAGAGTAGTATGAAGCACTTGAGGGTTGTCATTTATGGCAACACATCTGATATGGTTATTGCATTAAGTTAAGTTTAGTTTTGGAAATGCAGTCCTCAAAATGACTAAGTATGGAGACAAATTTACAGAGAACAATTGTATTGTTTTGGGACATCGAAGACAATATATGATAGATGATGGCTTGAGAGATTAGAAGAAGACATTTTGGGGTGTTTATGACCTTCAGTTAAGGTTGCTTGTGTTTTGGTGTTGTTATCAACAAGTTACAGTTATTTGGAGACATGTGAAGACAAAGGAACAATGAAATAGGGCATATGAACAGTCGCGGTGATTAAGGGAATATAAGATGGAATGGTAATGTGCTAAGTTAGATAAAGATTATGGATTTTTGACACTTTGGTAATACAAGATCGCTAACTTAGTATTTATTCCTTGCATTATTAATTATTCTATTTTGTATTGTATTTGGGAGCTGACTAAATGATAGAATACATATTTATATGAAGAGATTTTTGTAAAGAAAAGACAGATGAAGATGTGAGATGGTAAAAAAAAGATAGATTGATGGAAGATGCAAGATCAGAGATTGACATATGGTATCAAGAACTACAACTAGAACTATCAAAGCATAGCAGATGCTTGTTCTGTTCATTCTTAAGAACACTTTGTAACTGTAGTATTGATTGTAAGAGATGTGAGCTTAGTATACCTTTAACAAGGTTTTTGTATACCTTTAATAGGGCTGATATTCTTCTAACAAGGAAATGTACTATGTAATACTCAGCTCCTAACAGGGCTAGATCTCCTACTTTAGTGCATATTTGTGGGTACCATCCCCACCAAGGTTTTCCCTTGGCCAGGGTTTCCTCAAAAACAAATAATGGTGTTATGAGTTGTGTGTTATTTTCATTTCTACAATCATAAGGTTTATTTGGAATTGGTTCAAGTTTAGAGTAAAGTGTTGTAATAATGATTCACCCCCCCTCTCAGTATTACTCAATCCTAACAAAACTAATAAAACTAACAAATAAATAAATAAAAAACTACATGCATGTACATAAAAAGAGGAATGATACAGAAATTCACTCGTGACAAGAAGCATACCTCAAAATGGTTAGTTGCTAGAGCTCTAAGGTGTCATAGTTATAACAAGTGTCCAGGTAAAAATTAATGTCATTTATCTAGTCTCAGAAGCCATTAAACTAAATTTACAAAACCTTAAGGTCAAGTAGGTAGGTATACACGCTAGGTGCCCTAAACCAATCATTTTTTGGTTAACTTTTTATGTGAAGCTCTATCTATGCATACTTAGTACTCATGTACCATCAGATTTTATTTGAAACCTATATTTGAACTTGAAAATACACAAAATAGGAGAAAATGTTTTTGTGGCTATATAGTGGATTATCTTGATCATGCCCCCATTTTGGTGATTTCAACCTCTACGCATAACCAAGTTGGATTTGAGACAACAATGTGATATTTAAATAGACATAAATAAGAGCCCTATTCAAATGTACCAAAGTGAGACAATCAAAGGTGATACATATATTAACTCAAGAATAACTGAATCACATAAATGAAGATAGATAAATGATATAACTTAGATCTAAAGATAAAACATGTAGAAATGTAACAATGGCATAAATCATACCAAATCCCAAAGGAAAGGTACAATCTAATCACTTTTGATTTCCTATCATCTTTCATCATTCCTTAAAGTTTCCATCATGATGAGTAATAATTGATGAATAATTGGTCATGTTGATTATTACTCAAAATTGAAAACCTACAGAATCACTTTTTACATAGCTCTTTGTATCGTCCTAAATTATAAGACCTATAATTAGATGCTCAATTAGGATCCATTTTGGAATTCTTGAGATTTCATGTTTGTTATGCTTGATCCAATCCCATACCACCTACATTTTTGGTTTACTTTCCATCTTCTCAACTCCCAATTTCCATTTTAGGCATTTTTTGTGGCAATACACCTTGGGCATCCTCTTCCCTGGTTTTTTTTTGGAATTTGGATTGGGGGCCTATTTCAGTGATTTATCTAAATTTCTAAATTATTGTCAATTGGCTTCAATTTTTGAGCTCTAAAATATTGTGAGATGTAAGAAAGAAACCTATTTCTCCTCATTTTGGTAACTACAATCAAGATTTTCAAGTTCTCTCCTACAATTTTGTATCCAAACATTTAAGATCAAGATCTTAATCACTTTCAAGCATCCAATGCATATTTGAGGGAAATCTTATCCATTGCAACAAAATTCTCTCCCATGATCACCAAGTAGAGGAAGCCTTAATAAAGCAAGAAGATCCTTTGTCCATCTACATTCATTCATGTATCCATTCTTCAAGGAAAGAGTCAATCAAGCATAACAACATTGAAGATCTTTGAGGATTATTCATGGATCTATGCTTTTGTTAAAGGTATCCTTGATTCTTCTTTACATTCTAAGATTCAAATTCAACATACAACTACATTCAAGCAACATACAAGCATCTTCATAGTCATCTCAATCTCAATATCAATTTATGGAGGTATATTCATTTACAAAGTAGATCTAAAATTTACTTTACATAAATACATACTTTCATTTTTAGCAATTTCATTTCTATTTGAAGGTTGATTCCTAAACCAATGTTTGACCAAGGCAAATCCCTTTCTACAAATTATTTTTCCATTTTTCTATGTTACATTCAAATCATTTCAGATCTAAAAAGTATAGAGCCTGATGGACAATCTACAATTTGAATCAGTCAAAAGTATTCAAAATAGGACACCCCAACCACACTCTTCCTAAGAATAGGATTTCTTGGGTGCCCTCTTCCCTGCAAAACAACCTCAAATTGAGAACATGGGTTAGTGGTATTCTCTATTTTTCATTTCTGATACCCATATGGAGCTGTTTGTTTTCTGTCAATCTGTATATTCTTTAACTTTTTATCTTTTTTCCCATTTTGTCTTATATCTTGCATTAGCAAATATTTTTTCCCAATCAATTTGTACAATAGGAAAAGGGATACAAGGTATGTGAAAGGGATTTGTCCACCTTTTCTTAATGCACAATCAAAAGGAAGATGACCCAATAAGCTCAAGTAGAACTTAAGCGCTAAGTAAGTGCAATGATCCTTCACATTTATGTTTAAGAATAAAAAAAGATTTAGGAAATTAATCTAATGATGCAAGAATAAGCTAAATTAAGCAGTTTCAAGAAAATACAAATTGACAAAAATAGACAGGAATCTATAGTGACATGAAATGAAAAGATGAAAAATATACTAACTTCTAAACCAAATCTAAAGGTGAATTATCAGGGAAAAAATGCCTTGCCATTTTGTTCTTGGGAGTAAGAAGTTTGGGGCATGTTTTTATTAGGGTTTTCACCAAATTTAAGTTGCAAACCTCCTAGAAGAACCTGTATTTGTCAAATCAAGTTTTGATAGCCATGCTACCTGTACCTACATAAAAAAAATAAGGAAGATGGTTGGATAGAGGGGTTTGCCTCAATTAAAACCCTACATAGAATTAACCTTGAAATGAAATGAAAGAAATGAACTCGTGTTGTCATATAGAAAAGGATAGATCTAAAAAATAGAATGTATCATACCCTCATGATGAAAATTCTTCTTTGAATGTACTCAAATATGTAAATAGATTTTGACTTAACACAAAAAATCAAAAGGAATCATGAAAGACAAAACCTTACGTGATGGATGTTGTATTTTTCCATAATGATTGATTGAGAAGAAGAAAGAAGACATGGATGAGGGTGTATCTCCTTCATTGATAAATAACTCCTTTACTTAGCCTTAAATGAAGGAAAGAATCTTGATCCTTGGAGAAGAACACCTTGAATGCTTGAGATGAAGTCTAAATATTGAATACTTGAATGCTCACCTTGATTGCTTGATAATAGATGCTAAATCTTGATCATTGTTACAAAAATAAGGAGAGATAGGGTACTTATATGCCTCTTGTAACATCTCAGAAGTTAAAATACAAGAAGATCGATTGTAGATTCAAAAATCCCACTAAACCACCAAGATGAAACCTCAGATCCAATTTGGGCCTGATCCTTGAAGAAAAAAAATACCAAAGTTGTTATATTCCCATAAAAAAAATGACCTAATCATTATGTTCCAACCAATAAAATCTCAGATTAGGACCAAAGGTCGTAGACAATCATGGGATGCTAGATTATAGAGTATAGCCGGGTATGATATTGACATAGAACATGAGGCCAAAAATGGTAATATAGGGCCTAAGTGATGAAATGAATTATGTGATTGGAGAAGAGAGAGAGGAGAACACTTATAAATAAGGGACTACCTCAATTTTGAAAAAGACTGAAATGATAGAGGACCCATATTTGAATTTAGATGTCCATTAAGTGCCATGTGAAGTACTACTATGAAAACACACTAAGGTGGGTGGTAAATAAATTCATAAATTATACACTAATTGAGTGCTTAGAATTTAGGATGGTACTCTTATCCCCCACTTTAGCGGGAGTATGAGATCATGAACTCATGCTCATGGTAAAGGAAAAGAGAAGAAGAGAGAAAGCAGTGATCATAAGAAACTTACAAAGATAGAGAGAGAGAGAGAGAGAGAGAGAGAGAGAGAGAGAGAGAGATGATCATGGGAAAATTACAAAGAGATGAGATATCACTAAGTTTTGGATGAAATCCACCAAAAAAAGGATCTCAACTTAGAAAACCATGCACAAGGGCACAAAAACCAAAAATAAAAAACACAATACAAAAAAAGACAAAAGACACAAACCAAAGGGGTTGGTACTAAAAACTAAAACTCCAAGTCAACTAGTCAAAGAGACCTGGATTGGAAATGTCTCATCCACTAGCATCATGTTTGGAAAGCTATTACAAGAGAAAAAGTTATCACATGGAAAGGGAAAGAGAATGCACCAAGAATGAACAACACTCCATAATCTAACCCACTAGCAAAATTTCTGAGAGCATGGAAAAAAGAGAGAGAAGCCATGAATCCAATAGTCTAGCAAGTTGTGCTATGTTAGGTGATCCATGGGAGAGAAGATGAGGAAAGAGTATAAAGGATATAAATTTGTGTTATGTTAGTTCCAATCATTCCAAAAAGAGGTAAAAAGGAGAATTGGTGGTCTAGCAATCCATGAGATGCTATTCAATCCTACCTTGAAAATTTTGCACACATGGAGGCTTTGAAATTTTGTGGACACTTTGTGTATGGGCCAACTTACAAAAACATTACACATGGGGCGACTTATGAGATCATTCTTACAAAAACATAGTCTCCGTATAGATCTATGAAAAAGAAATTAGTCAAAGGACCAATAAAAAGTTGTATAATATACAAAGTTAGGCCGTATGTATGCACCCTCTTTATGATGGAAACATAGGAATATGGTGTCATCATAAGGAAAAGAGAACAAGGACACCTAATTCAAGTAACAGAGAGATATCCTTAAAATTTACAAGCGAAGGAATAGATGATTGTGAAAGGATATCTACTAGTGGTAAGAGAACCTTGAAAGGAAGAGACCTTGGTTATAAGAAATCTACATTTAAGAGGATTTCTTGAACATAGATAACATCTTCAAGACAAAGAGGGAAGGAGAAAAAGAATGTACTATGTTTAAATCCCCTATCACAAGGCAAAAAAAGGATTCTTGATGAAGGATAACACACTTTAAGCCCCCAAGATAGGGTATCTACTTAGGATGAACATAAGTTTACAAATAAAGAAAAGGTTATAATTAAGGATACACACCTCTTGCATAAGAGAGAACCCCAAATCAAATTAAAAGATTCCTTATAAGAAAATAATGTCACATGATAAAAAAAAATGTGACTATAGCAAGGAAAGTGGATCCTTAGAATGGGAAAGAAGAAAATAAGATGTTTCCCCCCAAGGGTTTTAGAGATGTTCGACATTGATTATTTGTAGTGCATATGATTTCATATTATAATATATTTATGAGGATATTTTGAGATAATTTATTAGGCTTGTTTACTTCATTGGGAATGGTTATTATGAGTTTGATCTTCTTGGTTATGAGAGGCTTACATTCTTGTTAACATTACATGATATATGTTCTTATTTGGTCCAAAATGTTGGATGTATTTGGGTATTATTATGGCATTTCATTTGGGGTATTTGGAGGAGATAATAATTGACACACTATTAATTCTTTAAGGTGTTGATATAAGCACATGTTATGGTTTAAAATTTACCTCTCTTCATTCTATGGGTTATTCAATGTGGTTCAAGTTTATATCATTTGGGAGGATGGTGACATAATGTGGGAGAGTATTCAACATTTGTTTGTATGTGTAGATCATTGTGATTTTTTTGGGTACTAAATATTTTTATTTACTTATCACAAGTTGATATGAGCATTTATTGGTAGATCTTGATATACTTTAGGCTTCATTTTCATATTTGGTATTACCCATGTAGTGAGAGTTCTTGTGTATGTGCTTCATGATAGGTTTTGATACAGGGAGTTTGATTGTGATTTATGGTTTGATATGTGATTGACACAAGTTTATTTACGTTCTTTATACCTACATGATGTATGAAAAGGGGATCACCTAAAAGCCTATTTTTCCCCAATTCATGGCTCACATTAGAGCACGAAACCACCTTAAGACCAATTAAATCGGCACCACCTAGAGGCATGAATGCTAATAAAAGATTCTTACTTGAGGGGTTTTTGTTCCTTTATTGCTTAAGATTGAAAAAGGATGAATGAGACTAGTATGAAAATTGAATAAATGAAATAGTAAATGATCTAATCAGATTGGAAAAATGAGATTAGGATATATTCAAATGCACTTGGAATCAAAATAGGAAAAATGGAGATTCATATTTGAATTCTCAACTGTTGAAATCTTGAAATTGGTTATAACCATTTTTCTAAGATCTTGCAACCTGTATTTGATTGCCTACCAAATTTGAGCCTATTTCTGAGCATATAGGTTGTTTAGAATGATCTATACCTAGGTATAGGTCATTTGGAACAACCTTTACCCTGTGTTTTCTACTGAAGCAAGTTGCAAATTGACTGTCATAGTGTTGGGATACCATGACAAAAGTTTTGATATCTTTTTATAAGGTCGTCTATATCTACAAATGTAGAAAATGTGTGTGTGGGTAGCTATTTAGGGCTTTTCCTTGGTCAACCCCCCTTTTTCATAATTTCCACCTCCACAGATAGACAATATGATAGAGATAAATGTGTGTAGTGCTTGTGATTTTAGAGTATGTCTAAATTGCTATGAGCTAAAAATGAGTAAATGTAATATAAAGATCTACCCTAATGTGATAGAGAAAACCCTATATGAAAATACAATAAATGTGTGATTGAAAGAATGTAAAAAGCATAGAACTAAAGAAAAAATATGTAGATTTGAAAATAATAAGAAACCATACCCAAATCCAAATAGGAAGGATACAAGCCAATCAATAGTCACTAATCTCCTAGTCATCATCATAATACTTTTTTAGCTCCATGATGTTAAAAAATAGTTTGAATGCTTGGGTGCTCGATAAAAAATTGATGTATCCTTGATTTGCAAGTCCTCACTCACAGGATATCTTCAAATTGGGGTTCCAACCTTCTAATTTCTTTCATATTACCAAAATGAAGTGTGAGACATGCTTTTTTATAGAAAATCAAGAGATAGAATCGAAAGGGCTGATTGTAGATCTCAATCCCTTATTAATTCATCGAGACGGGAGCCCAATTCAAATTTAGGCCCAAAATGAAGGGTATAGGTTGACTGAGATTACCTATACCACCTATTTTAGGCCCAAACTAAAATTGTGTGTCCTAGATAGTCAGTGGGTGTGGGAAAAGATCCAACAGTCAGTTCGAAGGTCAGGATAGAACACCAAGGTTGCAAATGGTGACATAGGGCCTAAGAGATGAAGTGAATTATTTGATTAGAGGAAAAATAGAGGAGCACACTTAAAAATAAGATCTTTCCTTGATTTTAAACAAGTTTGAAGGGATAGAGGATCCATATTCAAATTTAGGTATTCATTAGGTGCAATTATGAAGTCCTATCATGCAATCTATAATGAGAACACACTAACGTAGGTGCTAAATAATCATGAAATTTTACACCACTTAGGTGCTTATAATTTACAACGGTATAATACCTAGGAGGTACATATGGTTAGATGTATTGACATGTGTTTTGGATGTCATTTTCTATCATGGGATTTTTCCTTATGACATAAACTTGAAGCCTTTATTATTAGATTGGATTTGATGCTTGTGTTCATGGATTGGTGCATCTTCACCTTGGCTTGTTCCTTTTCTCCCATAGGTGGCATGTTGGAGCATGAGAGGAGTTCTTGCTTGAGATGATGGTCATTCAATTTTATTGCAAGTATCTTGATGGAGCACACGAGCATGTTGGAGATTCATGTGCTTACATGTATGGTGATGACGATGTTTTCATTGATTGACCTTTATGCAATATAAATAACAAGTGGGAGAATACTAGGAAAATATTTTGTACATTTTTCATAGTATTTGTAATCTTATATTTTATTATTATGTGTGTTGCACCTGGATGGGCATGCAATATGTAGATATTCCTTTGGAATTCTTGGGGCCATTCGATGTTGTATTGTAATATAAGGAAATTATTTTTAATGTAGGTGTTGTATTGGAAAACAATATTGTGTTTTATTTAATATTAGGGAAAAATATTTCATAATGTATAGACTTACTACCAAATATTAAACAAGGGAGTCAATGGTATTTTATACACATGTTTTTGTGGCATGTGATTTTACTTTACCACTATATTTGTATTTTGTATGAGTTCATGCTATAAAATAAAATATATGTTAGTGGTTTGGGTTGGTAGGTTGATTGGGCTATCAATATTGAGTCTTTTGGGAGGTTGCATTTTTCAACCATGGCATGGGATGTGTGGAAACATGCTTGGACACATGGTACTAAATTAGAGGGCTTGATATTTCAAGAGTATTCATTGTAAATGTGTAAGGGATTTGTATTGTTTTATGTCTAAATAATATAATGGAGTATTGATGCTTTTGGAGGTTGGGTTTTCCCTCGTGAAGGTTTTCCTCAGGTATATCTTGTGTTACATGTGGCTTGTATATTTAATCTTTGCATAGTGGCAATTTTGTAAGCTTATATGTATGCTTGTCTCTCATGGTTTATGTAGGAATTAGATTAAATGTAATTGGGTATGGTCACTATTTCCTAACAATATAAACATTAAAACATGCAAAACACACAAACAAGCCTACTCAAGTGGGTTTATAAATATGTTTAGGCATAAGGCACCATACACAAATATGGACACAAATCTTCAACTAGACTTTACAAGCTCAATTAGGGGCATCCTCTCTATACTAAAAAGGCACATGAAGCCTAATCCATTGATGAAAGAGAATAATACCAAACAATTGAGAGGAAAGGGTAACCCATTCTCCACATTCACTTATGTAAGGTACACATTTCTTAAATTATTAGCATATATTGACAAGATTTAACTTTCAAGAGGCATGTCTTTTGATTCACCCCACACTTTTCACACTCCCTCAAAATACACAAGTCAAAGTTATCCCCTAGGGTGATTACTTCCTTAGGTAGACCCCCTAATAAAAAAAATTAAGATCACTTATTTGAGATCCTCAAGATCACCCTAAGACACAAGATGAGAGCATACATAAGTAAACCTTAAAGATGAAAAGACACTTGTTTATTTTACATCCAAAATCCAAATGTATATGGTTAATTTTAAGCTCTCAATTTCATAATGTGGAAAGGACACACCAAACAAGATGGCCTAAAGAAAATAATGATTTTCTAATAAAAATCAAAAGCTATGAGAACTTGAAATATATAGGGAAAGTAAGTTAGATAGAACAAATGCACTCAAATCTTATGTTTCAACTTTGAAAAACTCTTAAATATAATATGAATAGCTCCAAACTAGATTTCAATGACCTCATATGTTGAAGCATGACCTTTGCACACAAAGACTAACAAATGAGATTAGAAAAAAGATCACTTATTTTTTATTCTCAAAATTTCTTTAAGACATAAGAGAAGAGCATACATAAGTAGATCCTTGAGGTTAAACTACAATGTTTTGTTTTAGATCCTAAATCTAACTATGAAACCTGTTGATTTTGAACCTAGTTTCAATTGTGTGAAAACATGCCAAACATGATAGTCCAAAGAAAAAAAAAAAGACAACGCTAATGAAGTCCTTACGATTTAAAAAATGATAGTAACACTCTTGAAAGGATAAAAAAGTAATGCTATCGTGTATCAAAATATATGTAAATAAAATTTTATTCTCATCACATGATTGAAATTACATTTTGTTTGCTTTTGACATAGTCAAACTAGATCCCATTATTTTGCAATATTTTTTATCCCAAAAATTAAAATTTAATGAAAATATCCCTATTGAATTTCTTAAAAAATCTAAAAATTGTAATTAAAAAAATCCTTAATTTGGCCCTACAAAGAATATTTATAAAAAATATTTGTTAAAAAAGATATGGTTTTTAATTAATTATGTGACCTAACAAATACACATGTAAAATAAATGGTAGAAAATGGAGTCCTCTAGCCTAAACATGTAAAATAGAAACTATTTCCTAATATTGTTACATTAGGGGAAATTGAAAGTGCAAGAACTAGGCTAAAAGGTACAAAATTAGCAATGATAAATAGAAATAGAAAAATATAGATTTGAGAATCAACTAAGAAGTATAGAAATGGAAAATAGATGTAAAGAGAAACATGTTTTTTAAATTCGAGCTCAAAGTGGTTGCACATTGTCAATAGGCACTATAGTCCTCCAGGTGTCTCGAGTGCAAAATAAGGGCCGAATTAGTTCCAGAGCATCCACATTGTCTCATGGTCAACTTTGAGGTCAAACCACTTAGGCTATGGTGCTAAGAACCCTAGTCCCCGTAATTTCTACTAAAGTTTGCATAGTTGTCTCTAATTTTATATGCACTATGCTCTTGTGCCTTTGAATTCGATTTGGAACATATTTCTGGACCTGTAACTACACACAAGGAGAGAAAAATGGTGTTGGGTTGTATAAAGGCTTTCTTAAGTCAAGTCTTATGTTGGGAATAAATCCTATGACAATAATGATGAAAAAGAGAGCTCACCCTTAATAGGGCAGAGGGTAAATCTAAATGAAATGCTTGAATTCTTAAATAAAATAATTATACCTTTATTTATCGATGCAATTCTCTTAGGATAAGTCATCCAAGTGTTGATAAAATAACATGAAATCATCACAAAATCCACCATGAAAACATACTTGAAGATGTCTTGTTATAGTTTGATGCTCCTTGAACTCAAGTCTTCTCTTGGGAAGAATATTTTCTATTGAATTGGAGTGATGAAAATGAGATATATGATGGAATGAGCTAAGAGTGATGCCTTATATAAGGTTCTCAAGGTATTTTCCCATTTTGGAAAACATACAATAATCATATCCCAATTTTGATATTGGATCTAGATATGTCAAGGATGACACTTAAACTCACAAAAATTTAGCCAAAATGGATTGACTATGTCAAATTATTGACATAGTCTATAGTTACTGACACAGTCTTGACAAAATTGCCTCAAATTTAAAGGGAAGTGAGATATTAGGACCTTGATATCAAATTTGTAATTAATATTAGGATTGATGATATTTGTGTGGGGAATGGGGTGCATTGAAATTAAAAATAGGATAAAACCCCTATAAGTTGGGGATGATATAACATAAAGGGTATGCTAAAATAAGGCCCCAAAGAGGAGTGCGTTGAGATTTAAAGTAGAATAGGACTCATATTCTCGAGTTAAATATCAATTTCAATCTAGAAATGGTCCAAAAAGTGCTTGAATGAGTGGAAAGCTAAAATAAGTGTTAGAAGAGTGTGAAATTGGACTCATTAATTAAAAGAGTACAATTTACATCACTAGAGTAAAGAATATACCCATTTTATAATTTTGAGAGTTTTCAAAAATACATTTTTAAAAATCATTGAGCTATGACCAAAAAAGGTTTATGAAAAAAACATAAAATCATCACGACTTACTTAATTTTGATGATCTAAACAATTTTCTTTTACTTTAGGATTTTGTGATGATCCCTAACCTTCACTAAAAAAATTGCATTTGCTTGACATGCATGATAAAATCTTTTAAAAACATAGGGTTTTGTCTACACAAGATTAGATTAAATGGGATGTGGGTCCCACCAAGAGACCAAAATGTGAAGGATGTGTATTAGTTGAAAATAGAGTCTTTAACCTATAAGTGCAAACTAGGAACCATTTCCCATTATCATATCCTTTCATTAAAGGAACAATCAGTTAAGCTCAACTTTAATCCTAAAGGAGAGTTGAGCATTGTTGATTAATTATTCCCCTTTGATTCATTTGATATGATATGATATAAAGATGTAATAACTAGGCAAAATTATGTAAAGTTAATAAGATTCAACATAAATAAACAATTACAAAACAAACAATCTAATATACAAATACAAATCTAGAAATGAGACGTAGAGAAGAACTTGTAATTGAAATCTAAAGCTAAGAGTGCCAGTCAAGTATTATAGGCACCTTAGACCTAGTGGTACTTCTACTAGATAAAAATTCAGATTTTAGATCAAGATGCTCTATAGATCATTCCTTCCAAAATTTAACCAAAAAGTGTCAATCAAGTGTGCATAGAACTAAGTTTTTTTCTTGTTCAAAGCCTAGAACTATATATCGTAGTCTTCTTTGCACAATCATGCAACTTTCAGTTATTAGATTTGTAACATACACACAAAAAAAGAGTGAAAAATATTGTGTCATATACCTGGGCTTATGTAAGTGAAACCCCATGTTGGTGTTTAAACATCCACTACAACAATCTTGGATGAAAGAGAGTTTATCCCTAGTAGGGTAGAGGTTTAAAATCATATAGGAAATGCTTGAATTGATAAATGGTACCTTGATATGAAGCTCCTTGCGTTGAAACCTCACACAGAGCTTGACATTGCTTGATAGGTGATAATGCATGCCTTCATCATGGAGTAACACATAACTTGATTATGATTACTAAAATTGAATGATTGACTTTAGATTTCTCCTTAATTACTTTGAATTTGCTTGATTGAATGCTCAATTGGAAATGATAGGAGATTGATTTCTTAGAGATAGATGTTCAATGAGTGAGGGAGATATATTTATATGAAACTTGCACCTTTTTGGGTTTAAATCTTGAAGAAGGCTGGCATTGGGGAGCACTTTCTTGGTTCTTAAAATCTCGACCATTATGATTTCAAATTTGAGGCCAAAAGGTTTGAATGAGGTTGACACCAAATCCTAGGAGGTTTATAGCACTAGGCACCATAGTAAAAGAGGTCTTTAGTATTAAGCACCGTATTCTTGAAATTTTAGGTTGAAATAAGTGTCAATGAGTAGAGAACTATGTCAATCTTTTGGAATGAACTTGGACTGAGCACAATTAAGCATGAACTGTGAGTATGAGGTACAAATGCCAAACTAAGCCCAAAATGAGTGTGAAATTGTAGAGGGATACAATTTACAACAACACAAAATGAAATGTGAATAAAAATAACATAAAACCATACAATGCAAGATCCAAATTGATACTCACACTCACACTTACTCTAAAACCTAGTATCTATGTATACAATTAAACGATAAACAATAATACCATAACAATTATTTGAATGCTTCATATGTGGGTTGCTCCTCAAAGTTGTTGTAAAACAAGGTGAAGAAAGCTTACAATATGAAATTTAAATTGAATATTATTAGAAATATACAACTAAAGATTAACCATCTAATAATGTGATTGAAGAATAAAAATAAGAACAATAAAACCATTGCACATAAAATACTAGATTTTTGTGGAAAAGCCCTTTTTGCAATAAAACTCTACCATGTATAAAGAGAGACAAGTATATTATTAATCTAATGAAGGATACAATAACAATACACTTCTTTGTATATGTCTGTAAAATTTGACAACACTTTGTTAGCTTAGAAATTGAACAAGATTGAATGAATGACTCCATCTTAAGGCACCAATTTATAGGAGTTTGTGTGGATGAATACCACTGTGATATCACCAAATAATAAGATACAAATCCACTTAGAAAAAATTACACCTACCTACTTGGAATTAGTTAAATCCACCTCAAATAATAACTCACAAATGCTCTTGCAATTGGCATAATACATCTCTAATGCATGTCCATCTATGGAAGGATTCTATCATAAACCGTCATAGGTATTGTCATAGAATCTTATGAAATCTATCATAACCATCATAGATGCTCTTACAACCCCTTAAAAGTATCTAAAAATCTCAAAATAAAAGATTTCAAGAGGGGACACCTAGCTATTTTGTCCTTTTCCTAGAGGACAAATGGTAAAATTAAGTTTGTTGTTACGTGGACTCTTTTACTACCATTGGTTAAATGGTTTAACCTCTTATGGGTAAATTACAAAAGACATTAGAAAAATAATAAATTAAAGGATTATAAGATTGATGGCACCTAAATCCTAACAAAAGTAGCATAGCAATGATATTGCAATGAAATAGCATGATACTTATATTTGATGTTTTGTAAATGATGGAATGCTTGATATAATGTATACTCTTGGTAAAAATTGCACTCTTTTGATAATTATGTGTTATAGGGGAAAATGAATGTGTAAATAGTTTTATTTATATATTTCATGTAATATTTAGTCAACGATGGAAATTTATTAGAAAAATCAATGCATGAAAAAAATTAAGATAGGGTAGAATCTAAAATTAGGACATGGATTGATGGGGTGGAAGAATATGCTATGGTTGAAGAAATAAATAAGATACTAATTTCATTTATTTTGAGAGTTGTGTAGATCATTTCTTGTTATTGTGATCTGTTATCTGGGTCATACACCTTGTTAATAATTTAAAAGAGGAGTTGTTGACAATGGAGATGCCAATGATACTTTGCTAGCACACACTGCAATACATAGGTTTGAGCAGTGGTAAATTTTGAGAATGCTCAATAAAGGAGTCATCAATGTTATCAAAAGGTTATAGAAGTTAATTTTTTCTAAGTTTCATAATGATAGGTCAAGTCATTATTAGTTAGTATCTTTTTAGTATCTCCAAGTATTATTGCATCATTTTAGAATAGGGTTTATTGTCAAGAACTTTGTTAATTTTCATGTAATTAGAAGTGTTTATATCAAAATGTAAAGAAGTGTTATTACTTTAATTATAATTGGATACATTCTCACTTGTACACTTGAGATCCATTTTAAGGGAAAGCTAGATGTTAATCATAAGGAGACATTTTATTATAGTTGTGTTAGTTTTGAATAGAGTCATAGTATTTCTTTAAATGGAGAAAAATAGTGTATTGATAGAAAAAATTGAGGGTTCAGAATTTAACACATGGAAAATCAAACAAAAATTGATCCTCATTAAAAAGGATTTGTGAGATATAATAGGTCTAGCAACATCAAGGACAACTAATGTCGATGAAAGCACAAAGTGGACTGTGAAGGATCACAAAGAAATAATATAAATTGGTCTTTATCTTTCAAATATATACCTCCACCATATCAACTTAACTAAGACCTCAAAGGAAGTGTGGGATGGCTTGAATGCTAATTTGTTTGGATCACAAGCAACAAGTGCAAAGATGAGTTCAAAAAAGAAATTTTTTGTGCTAAAAATGATGGAAAGTGATAACATTGTTCAACATATCAGTAAGTTTTGGTCCTTATTGAATTAACTAGCTAGGATAAATACTAAAGTAGACAATGACGCCTCAAAAGATATTTTGTTAAATAACATGCCTCCTAGGTATGGAAACATTTTTTTCACATCAAAAAAAGTACATGCTACCTTAGAGAAAATAATATCTACTTTGATTGATGAAGGAACCAAGAAAACTAACTTAGTTATTGAGGAAACTAAATTGTATGGTAAAAATGAGCCTAACCATTCCTCCAAATTTAGTTCTTCTACATCAAAGAGAAATCATTTTTTCAATAATAGAATTTTGTGCTACTATTGCAAGAAGAATGGACACATTATTGTGAATTACACTTAGCGTGCCAAGGATCTTCTTAATGCCAAGCTAAAAATAGATAAGACATTGACTGCATATGATGATGAAGAATGTCTTCATGAGATGGCTATTGAAGACTCTTCACATGAAGATAGTGAGGAGGAATCTGTTTTCTAATTAAATAAAAAATTGTATTAGTGATTGGACGTGTTTGTCCCTAATCACTATTGTTGGTTGTTTGTGAATCTAATGTCCCTAAATTTTGATAAAATAAATAAATAAAATTAATTATTTAAAGTTGTCCAAATAAATTAAAATTTGAAAGAATAGCTTTATTTTAATTAATTCAATTAAAAAGTGACTAAAATAAAGTTATATTATAAAGTCACTTTATTCTCCAACTTGTTTGAGAAGCGACTTCATGAAGAAAAATCTAGAAGCTTCTCCCAATTGTTATAAATGGAGGGGTTTGCAATGAATTCATTATGTTGGATTTGATGAATGTGTTTGGTGCATTTGCATTACCTGAATTTCTAGAGACAAAAACTTTTAAGAGTTGTTTGAAGAGTTGGATGAAAATTTGATTCTTCCTGGGAGTGAATTTACGATAGAGTTCACACTTGAACTGAGATTATAAGATCCGAAACCTGTTTCAAATTCAAAGGTATTTGGAGATTCCTCTATATTTATCTCTAACATTGAATATCGCCTAGTAATGAAAGGATAAATTTGCAGAACCGAATTTGATTAAGAGATTAAGAAATAGAGGGCTTTATCAAATGGTTATAATATTGGTATGGTCAGTTTAACATTTGAATTATAAGGTTAGGTTTTAATCTGAAGGTTGGCCGGGTAGAAACTATTATACTTGCACTTTCAAAAGTAGCGATTAATATTGTAAATTATGAGATTTAATTATTGAGACTTCAATAGAACGGTGAATAATGTTTGGTGGGCCTGTAAAAATTCTTTCCAAGTTAGTGCTAAATATGTTGAGGAAGGATTGTCATGAGAAATATTTAATATCATTACAACTATATTAAAGTATGCCATGAGAAGTATTTGGGGGAGTATGTTGCAACATATATTATTGCCGAACATTATATGAAAGTATTCATATTTGGGAGGATCAAATATTTGATTAATCAAGCCTTTTTATTGGTTCAAGATTTGCCTTGCCCATCATCATTATTTGCAGCGTTGTGTATATTATCAAAGCTATTTCCATGAATGATATTACACCCAGATCTACCAGACTGAGCGTAATTCATAGTGTGCAAGATACAAATTTAGCATCTCTGTAATTGGCATAAGATTCTCATATGATAGCTCAAAGAAAAGGTATTTAGGTTTTGGTTTGCTGTGAGTTTATGTTTGGTCTGGCAGATACAAAGCCTGAATATTGTCAACAAATTACATTCCTAAGCTTTGTCTTCCATTGTAATGACTTGGGGAAACCTTCTCATTGTGTTGGTGCTGCTTATCTTCAGAGTTATTGATTCCACATTAGCTGCAGAGGTAAGGACTAATAGATATCATTATTCTGAAACTTAGATTGTTCTCAGTGTTCAATATGGTACACATTGGTTTGTTATTTCCTTATATAATATTGTGTTGTGTTTCATGAATTCGTAATGGGAAGATTGTAATCATTTATAAAATAAAATACATAGCCTTGGAATAAATATTACATTCCCAATGGCAATGCAAATTGTTTTACAAATTGTAGAAAGGAAAATAATACAAATTTGATGGGACTTTGGGGTTTATCAAAATTCAAGTGAGAAGTTGAAAATCTGGGAAAGATTCTAGAGGGAATCTTACGAGAATGAATGTGTTTTTTTCTATTTATAAGATGGTGTAAATGATTGAAATCGTTTGTCCTTAGTCACATGAGTTGGTGATTATGATTGGATAATTTCGCCCCCAATCATAATTGTTGTGACTAGATGTGTCTGTCCTGATTCATGACCAGTGTTGAATGGATATGTTTGTCACTGTTCAAATTTAATATTAGACCTTGGATAGATGTGTTAGTATCTATCTTTAGATACATGAGTAGATGCATGTGTCCCTATCCTTGGATGAAAGTACACTAAGCGTAGTGAGGCTAATTTTACTATTGCTTGACATGAGTAGATGTGTATATCCCTACTCATACCTTATATTGTTTGGCGAGCTACTATATGTGGTCATCAAATATTGTGATGTATTTTCTCCCCGTGTTCACACTAGAGGGTGTTGGAAATTAGTGTTCACATAGGTGTTAGAAATATTGCATCATAGGATGCATAAAATAATAATTTGGTAGGTTTGTTATAGTTTATTTTATAAGTTATTGTATGAGTGATACAAATATATTGAGTTGTTAAAATAAATCAATATATTTAGGTAATTTTATTTGGGGAGTTTCTTATAAATTAAGAGATTAAACTCATACATACATACATACATATAAAAATCACATACTATTTTATTTTTTATTATTCTAACTTCTCTATCTTTGGTCGTATTTCTCACAAGATATACCTTGGGAAAACTGTGGTGAAGGAAAAACCCAATCTCCAAAAGCATCCATCATTCATGTATTATTCAACAATGAAACATTACAATACATCTATGAAAACCTTCACAACAACAATGCAATATTACAATACATCCATGAAAACCTTCGCAACCACAACCACCAACAAACACTTCATGAGAACAAGCAGGTTACCACATATTTCACATTATGCTTCCAACCTTCACAAATGCTAATTTGGCTTACCTCAACAACTATTAAGTGGTATTATATAAACCATATGCTACTTAACCACCTGACCCCACATGTAATATTGAATACTTTATTTAATTTATTTTCACTAATAATCAAATTACACTAATATAATATTATAATGTTACAAAAAAACTGTACATGTTATACATCAATCTAGCTATTCTAAAATGCAACATACATAACAATAAATACTAGTAGTTGCATGCTTTTGTGCATGCAAGAGGAGTTGATAGGAATTTTGATTTTCTAAAAAATCAAATGTTCCTTGGCAAAAGTAAAGTTGTTATTTATAATTGAATAAGAAAGAACATAACTTTTTTTTTCTCACATGATATATATGTTAAAATCTATTATATAAATAGATGACATTCTTATTATATTATTTATTTATAATTTAAAATGATTTGATGATAAAAGTCTTGAAAAATAATTATAAAATATTCATTATTTTTTATCAAGAACAAAGACAACATTGTTTAAAGATGGGGGAAAATCCAAATTTTCACAATCAAATATTATAAAAATTAAAAATATATTAATTGTATTTAAAAACTACAAAATATTTTATAAATTTTTTGCATAGTTTATTTTTTATTTTTTTATTAAAAAATATTTAGGCTTCTTTATCCATAGAAACCCTCATGAGAAAATAAAAAAGAGAAAAATAATAGTTTAAGATTTTTAACCAATTTTTTAAAATAATATATAAGAATGAAATAAATTAGAAAGTCACAAGCAAAACAATCTTATCCTCGTCTAAACAAAAGTGAATTATATTTTTTAAAATCAAAGATAGGAGTAAGAACAAAAAAACAATAAATTTTTATTCATTTATCAATAATTTCTAGAATCATTAGTGAAATATGTATAATTTCTCCTCAAAAGAGATATGCATATATGAATATTAAGTATAAGATATTTAAATGGTACTTTAAATAATGTTAGAGAGAGCTACAAAAAAATATGCATCAGTATTAAAGAATTATATCAGTATTAAATATATGTATATGAAAATTAGAACTTGCATGGTATATGGTTGAATTCTTATACTACTTTTGTGTTGGAAACTGCAATTGAAACAATTGTTGTATTGTCATTGATGTCAAACCTTAATTGGTAAGACTGTTGCTATTTAAGAAAGTACTATATCTATTTGAGTGTTGCTAAAGGGATAGGCAAGGTTGGTAACAATAGCACCTAAGGAAATGTTGAGTTATCTTGATACTATAAAGTGTACTTGACTATGTTGTATAATGATGAGACAATGTATTGTTTATCTTAGTAAGATTGAAGACTAAACTGGTAGGCTTAACCGAGCAAAAATGGAGAAATCATGTTTAAGCCAAGTAATGTTAGTGTCGACCGAGTCAGTGTATGCCGAGCAAAATTCTAGTGTCAACCGAACAACAGTTAATTACCGAGGAAGATAGTGTAAGCCGAGGAAACATTTTTAGTAATGACCGAGCTTTCTATATGAAGACCGAGTAGTTGATCACAGTATTGACCAAGCATCAACATTTTTATATTTGAAGAGAATTTAGTTTTGGAGCTGACATTGTTGAATTCTTGGATTATTTAAAACGTGTTGACTTTATTTATTGATTGTTTGAAAGCATTAAATGCACTGTAAAACATTTTATTGTAAATCTTTAAGAGATATGAGATGATTCTAGAAAAGGAGCCGAAGAACATGAAGCAGGTAGATTCAATGAATCTGACCTAACCCTTGTGTGTGTGAAAATTATACCTGATCTGTAGACACAACACTCAGTAAAACATTAGAGGTTAGCTATAATCAAAATCATGCAAAATTGAAAGCTATCTAACCAAGCGATTTACTGCCTTCTAATAGGTGCGAGATTAATGTTCTCAGATTGTAATCAAGATCAGTGACCTAGACGACACCTAAATGAAGGATTTGAATGTAAAAGATGGATATGGAATAAATGCAATTAAGCTATTTTTTGGATTTTTCTATGCAATAATAATTGTAAAAACTGATATGAAATCTATGCTAAATGAAATTGATATGCTATGAATGCTATTGAAAATTGATATGCTATGAATCTAACAATGATATGTAATATGAATGCAAAAAAAATAAGATTGATCTCACAAAGCTTTGAATTCGCAAGTTGATTCCTCAGTCTCCAATTCTCCAGCGTGATTATGCAAAATATGAGATGATTTGTGAAGAGCTAAAGCTTTAATTTATAGAAATCCAGGGCTTTGGAGGTGCATGAATAAAAGCCATAAATTACTCAAATTAACTCATCTTGATTTTTGAGTTATCTGATCATAAAAGATAGTTAATTCTCAAAATCATGCAAAAACATGCAAAAACAGCTTTTTAACTCAAATTAGAGTTTAGATCAGCTTTTTGAACTCCAAAAGGATGTTGAGTTCCAAAAAGTCAATAACTTGCATTGATTTTCTGATTTGGAGTTTAACTGTTTCTTTTGAATATGCATAATAATTAAGAATTAAATAAATAAATAAAGTGATTTATCCTCAACTCAACTGATTTTTGAAAATAAATAATTAATTTATGGGTTAATTAACTATTTATTCAAACTTTTATTAAAAATTATATTATTAAATAATGACAACATGCTTTAATTAATTAAATAAGAATTTAATCAATTAAAGATAGGAATTTTGATTTATTGTCAAAATTAAATAATACAATTAATAATAGATAGAATTAAATTTAATTACATAATTAAGTGGCAAATATTAAATCTAATTAATTAAATATGAAAATATTCAATTAATCAAATTTTAGGATAAATGTGATTTATTGCCAAATAATTATAAAATTAAAGATAATTAAGATAATTAGGAATATTACTAGGAATATTCTCCGATGCAAAATTTAAGATAATCAATTAGATTTGATGATGTTTAGATGTGCCTTAGATTAGGACTTTGATGTCGATTTCATGTGATTTGATGATATAGGAGGTTAATGAACTTATAGCCCATTTTTGGGGTATTACATTTTGCCCCTCTTTGAATTACTGTGCGAAGCGCAGTGGTTCAAAGATAGTCTGTGTTTGATAAAGATATGAAACTGATTCAAAAGATAAACCGATCTCAAGATAGAAACCGATTGAAAGATATTGAGATAGGAGTTGATTGATATTGAATTGATATGGAGATAATAGGTCTTGAATGACCAAAGATAATGTTCACTGTAGCAGCAAATGAACCTATGATTGCGAAAAAGTGTCAAAATGCCTGATTCTGAACCTTAGGATTGATAAGAAGTGAGTGACCCGTTCTAGACTCGATTGTCTTAGCAGAACTAGCAAGTATCACATCTGAATCCTTCAGTTGCTGAAGAACCAAGGAAAGAACACTATGATCCGATGGTTGCAAAAATTGATACAGTTTACAAGATTAAGAAAATATCAGATTGATATGGATCTTGATGAATCTGATATGCCCCAAGTGATGATAGATTTGCCCCGAGCGATGAGGACTTTTGATGAATCAGTGACTAGACGTGATTGTTATCTTGATCACTGATGAAAGATATTGATAGATTTGATCGATAGAATTTTGATTTACAAACTTTGAATTGATGTGCAATACCATGCCCCCTTCGGGATTAAAATTGAAATCTGACAAGAGAAGTCAGCGTTAAATGGTTTAGAAGCATGTTAATTGATTTGAGAAGTGGTTATACACGTTCAAGAACGCAGTCTGCATCGTTTGGAGGTCTTGGAGACCGAATTTGACTAGATTTGACCATGAGTTGACCATGGTTGACCAAGTTGAAATTTTGATAGTTTGATGTAAGATAATCAGTTAAGTTGAATACTAGATTTCTGTGATGATTGAAGGTCGAATATGCAAGTAGTTAATAATATGAATGATCTCAGATTTGAATTTTGATCCCGAAAAAGGATTCTACTTGCTATTTCATTGGAGGAACCTTCGTGTGAGATTCAGCTCTTGTTAGACTTGAAGATGCGATTTGAAGAATCATTTAAGCATTGAAGTTCGTTTAATCATTGTGAGATCATGCAATGAGACATGCAAAATGAAATGCAACCTAAGACCTAGGACCTAGTCACTGATTATGTGTCGATTTGTTATCATCATTGAACTTTTTAGATAACCGGATAAATCAATACAATGCCCACTAGCCATGAAACCATAGACATATGAATATCGATTTGTATGTGCAAGAATCAATACAACACCCACTGGTCAAACAACCATGGACATATGAATATTGATTTTAGTTGTTGAATGTCGGATTAGATATAAGCATCAAGGCACAAACGCCAGGATGACCTGAATATCATGTCCATTTTGATATAGCAATTTGTACAAGCATCAAAACATACACGTCGTGATGACCTGAGTACGCCTTGCGTTACAAACACATCAAACAGTCAAGAGATCATTCTAAATCCAATGTGAATTACCCGTAGTGACCCTTTATCGTTCACATCCTTAGGCAAGATTGCATTCCACAGTAGGAGAAAGAACTTACTCAAAAAGACAATAGTTAGATCAAACTTCCTTGAATTTTTCGGGTATCAATGGTCGAGGTACGCATGGCCATCCAATTCGAGATAGAGGCTCTTACAGTCGGACACCATTTCAATCCAGAATTTCCAAAGCTGTTAGATTTTCACATACAAGCAGAAGACAAAGAAAAAATTATGCCCCCAGTCATCACTCTCTAAATCCTGTAAAGGACATCATTGAAGAGCTCGAAGGGACACAATATGCAAAAATCTCAATGCGAATCAGTAAGCATACAAGGAGATAAAAGCATGAAAAGCACAGATTGTTTTCAGTTGAGTTTTGATGTTTGATTGTTGTTGATGCAAAATCCTTTCTGGAGACGAGACTGACTGACTGACTCAACTTGAAGCTTCAAAGGACTCTGAATGGATATGACACATCTAAGATACATGGGAGACCATAGGATATGACATTGATTGCCCCCAAATTTGAACATTGATAGGATACAGACACTTGAGCTGATTGGTGTACAGACCGACTTATTGAAACCAGGATATGCAGAAACAAACCGGGAGATATGTAAAAACTAAAGCAAGACTGAAAGCTGGGAAAGACCAAGATTGTGCTGATAGATGGAGCATTTTGGAACAAGTGGTGCCCGTTTGCCGAGTTTTCACCATCTTGGTAGAGATTCTATTTTTGCTACCGAGGTGCCTGTTTCCAGGTTTTCACCAAGGCACTTTTTTTTTTTTTTTCATTTTTTCAATTTTTTTGTACTTTTGATATTTTTTGATTTTTTTGTACTTTTGATATTTTTTGATTTTTTTTGTGAATCATCATGGCGCCTATTGCTAGGTTTTCACCAAGATGTTCATTTTTTCAGGACTTTTTTCGATTTTTAAAATTTTTTTCAGGACATTTACCAAGCACTGAATGCCTTAGGCGTAGAATTTCTTCAGATGGAGAACGTTGATTGGTTCTCGGAGCTGTTCTCCTTCAGTCGTTGAGAGTTGATAGGCACCAGAGCCAAAAGTAGCAGTGATTACAAAGGGACCCAGCCAGTTGGGTTCGAACTTCCCCTTGTGTTCTCGATGTGATTGATTTTTAGGATTTTCTCTCAACACTAGATCACCAACCTGAAATTCTCTATGTCTGACTTTCTTGTTGTAGCCTCTAGACATTCTTTTCTGATACACTCTGAGATGATCATACGCTGCTTGTCTGCGCTCATCTAGTAGTTCAAGTTCTTGTAACCTCGACACTCTGTAGTCTTCATCAGTGACAAGTCCATGCATTTTGATTCTGAGTGATGGGATTTCAACCTTAATAGGTAGTACTGCTTCAGACCCATAAACTAAAGCGAAAGGTGTAGCCCCTGTAGGCGTTCTGATACTTGTTTTGTAGGCCCATTCTGATACTTGTTCTGATACTGGTTTTGATACTTGTTCTGATACTAGTTCTGATACTGGTTCTGATATTTGGTATACTTGATAGCATTTTTTTTCCATTGCAAACTCCCAAGCAAGATCATATCATGTAGTCCCAATGTCTAGCAAGGTGGAGAACAAGAGGGATTGGCAAGTTAGTGGAAGAGATGGAAGACAAGAGAATGAAAGCTAATGAAGGAAAGAAATCCTCAAGGGCAAACTCCTCAAGAATACCCAAGCTAGGGAAAAATTGTCATGTAAAGCGCATTTGGACAAGCAATGAAAGGCTAGCATAGGATAAGCACAAAATCATAATGCCAGAGCAGGATAGGATGTAGTCCAAAGGAGTAGACATGTCAAGAGGCTTCATAGCACTGTGTTTTACTCTTTCTTTCTTTCTTTATTAGATCAAGACCAAAGGGGAAAAGGATAGCGATAGGCAAAAATGAATGGAGGAAGATGAATATGAAGGCTAAATAGGAAGGGATTGAAAGCAAGATCATCATCAGACAACTCACAAAATAGCCAAATGTTCATGTATAGATCAACATTGTCAAGATCAAAGAGAGAAGATGGAATGGATGAAATATGTAGAAGAACTACGCATAATGCCTGATTGCCAGGTTTTCATCATGGTACTTATCCAAGGTGCCACAAGGGAGTGGTTTTCACCATAGGATGAATTTATTTCTCTTTACTTTTGCTACCAAGGTGCCTGTTTCCAGGTTTTCACCAAGGCACATTTTCAATTTTTTTTATTTTATTTTTATTTTTATCTCTCTTTGGAAGAAGGCAAGCTTTTTAGATAATGCTCCTTGAAAGGATAAACCATGATATGCCAAGGATTCAAAATGATATACTCAAAGATGCTGATAGGGAAAGGGAGATGGAAGAGAAAAATGGAGGATAAGGTTTTATGCAAAGCAAGTGAGGTTGGAAGATAGGAGGAATAGGCAAATGAGGAAAAATGATAGAATGTAGAAGGATAATGCATGGAAGGATTGTGAAAGGGTAGATGGAAAGGAAGGCAAGTTCAACATCAACACATACCTTGAAGGGTGGTGAGAGAATGGAGGAATCGTGAATGAAGGAATACGTGAAGGAATATGGCGAATGGATAGCAGAGGTTGAGGTTTGGGCGCATGAAATGGAAGAATATTTTTGGAAGGAGATGTAGTCGAAGCCTTTGGAAGCTTGAATGTCAATTTTACTTTTTGTTCAACATGAGACTCTCTTATGAGAGACTTTGGAATCCATATAGCCTTAGGCTTTTTATTTCCCTTTGATGACTTAGAGAGAATATCTTGAATGATGGATTTTGGAACCCATACTTGTCTTGTAGTTTTTTTCTTAGATATCTCTTTTGACTTTATGCTTCCATGTCTATGAGAGGAGACATGGTGATATTCTTTTTTTGATGGATTCTTGTATTGCTTCTTTTTCTTGTATTGAACATTCAAGTTACTTCCAAAAGACTTGGGATTTGTGGAAGAGGGAGGATATGACTGGTTTAGATGGGTGGGTGGATGAAAAGGATTCAAGGGTATGCATCTATGTTGATCTTGAGGAAAGATGGGAGATGGAGGTATGTAAGGACCTAAGATGGATGGAAAATCAGGAGATTTAGGAGGGGAAAGTGAAGGGACATAAGGACCCAAGATGGAAGGAAGGCGTGAAGATCTTTGTAGTGGTGGAAGAGGTCCAAGGATGGAAGTGGAAGACGCAAAAGGATAATCAATAAGTTCATCAGCATCTATATGACAACCAAGGATATCAGCATCTTTAGAGTGAGCATTAGGATCTTCAATAGAATCATGGACATCTTGAATAAGAGCATTTTCTTTGATAGGATCATTCAAAGCTTGCGAAGACTTAGGAAGAGTAGAAAGTGGAAGTGAACATGGAGTGGTAGAACAAGAAGATGGAAGACTTTGATCTTGACAAGGATCTTTGGATAGCACAAGCACATAATTTTTCTTTTGATTTTCAATAGGCTTAACATTGGAAGTATCAACACCATTTTTAACAACCTTAATGGAAGTATCATCTTTGGAAACGGGAAGTGGGGTAAGGTTATTTTGATTTTCAATAAGCTCAATAGTGTAAGTAGTAGCTTGATCTTGCTTAGGTGAAGACTTAAGACATGGTGGAATGCATGAAAAAGGGGGTACAGGATCAAAAGAACCTTGAGGCGGATAAGAGACATCAGAAAAAAGAGTGGATGAAATGGAGGGTTCTTGATCTTGATCTTTCTTTATGTTCTTCTTTTTATCATTTTTAGAGTCCTCTTGACATGGAGCCACTTCTAAGGACAAGGAAGCATGTTGGGATTGTATGGATGACTTTGGAAGAGATGGTGGAGGACTAGCTGAAGTAGGGATTATAGCATATGAAGGCTTAGGCTCTTTAGGTTTATCATTATTGAAAGTATTTGCAGCCAAGTGAAGGTTAGCTTGAGTTTCTTTAAGAGGTAGCCTTGGAGGATAACTATAGGGAACCACATGAAAAGTATCAGGGCTTGTGTCAGATGAAGGTTCTGTGAAAGATTTGAAAGACTCGGAAGCTTTAGGAAATGTATGGGTATTGGAGGAAGTAGGGGATGGAAGGGAACCATCACTAGACAAAGGTCCAACATTAACATGATCTTGCTTGAGAGTGTAATCTTTATTTTCAGCCTGAGAGTTCTTAGAGGAGAGATCCTTATAGTATTGACGTTTCAAGCTAGCACGATGTATTTTATAGTCCTCAGCAGTAGTAGATGGATCATCATCAAGGTATTGTCCACAAAAGCCATCAAAATCTCTTTCAAAATCAGAATCATATGGATCACCATCACGATCTATCCAATGTGATGGCCCATTTGTAGTAAGTAGGAATGAACGATGAGGAAGACTCTTAGGAACAGAGGTGTCATAGGTATCATTACATTTTCTGTCATCATAGTCATCATAGTCTTCAAAGCTAGATGTGTCACTCTCCGTGGAAGAGGTATCATATTGCTCAATTTTTTTCCGGGGGCATGGTGATATGTACAAGTCTTTATCAAATGGAAAAGAGTATAGAGGTTCCTTTTTTTTCCCAAGTTTGTCAAGCTGGACTTGCATAGCATGTATCTGTTTCATTATAGTGGCGATCAGAGCTTCTTCCTCTTGTTTACTGATTCTTTGAGACATGTGTACTGATTCTCAATAGCTACTGATTTGTTCTTGACACAATGATATTTTTGACAAATTCTGGAACTAGGCTGGAAACATTGGATATCTTGCAATTTGACAATTTCTGACAACTCTCTCAAATTTTTCCAAACGACACTCTGCAGACTCATACGACACTGGGTAGTCTATGAAATGACATTTTCTAAACTCATACGACAGTTGGGTAATACTGAAATGACACTTGACAAAACTCGTACGACTTTTGACTTCCTGAAATGACTTTTGACTCCAGAAAGATTTTACGTCAATTTTTTTGCAAAATGTAAGGTCTTCAGTTTTGGATTGTTTGCAAATTGTATTGTTCAGATTTTGAAAGTTATACCAGATTTGATCATTTTTAATAGCCAAGTAGATAAATAAGCACGCAGAACAACAAGCAAGTGATTCCAAGCACGTCTGAAAACAATGAACAAGGGCAAAAGCAACCTTGCGCATGAACAATCAAGTGACCAAATTGTGCTAATCCCTGAGAGTACTAATTGTGTATGTTCTGAAAAGTTTTGCAATAACACACATATACCTGAGAATGAAAAATTGGCCTCTCTAAGGTTTTTAGTAATGGTTTGACTCTGCAACTTTTATGATTCAAAGGGGTGAACTCCAATCCCGGCGCACCAGGGTTTTGACACAGTCCGAGAACTTAATCTTCAAGAGCTGCTAGGGAGATCTGACAACCCAACAATGAACCATACCCATGGAGATTTCTTCCACAAGGACATTTATATAGCGGTTGTCACTACCATGGCGAAAATGGCTATTACCGCTTGAGGTTCCGTCAATGCAGTTTGCCCTGTGAAGGGATTGTCCGCTACGGTTAACCCTCTCTAAAGATGACTCACAATAGTATACCACAAGGGGACTTGGCTCTAGATTCAAGGTTTTGACACCTCTTCACTTTTAACCCAAACAAAGCAAGCAGATTAATCCGACACGCTAAGACAAAGTTTTGTTCCACCAAGGTCTGTGATATCAACTCCACGTGATCTATCAACCTCTCCGGGGAGAGAATGTATCAATCAATAAGAGAAGACGCACTAACCAATTTTGATTCACCAAAGCTTGTGATATCAACCCCACATGATCTATCAACCTCTCCGGAGAGAGAATGTGTCGATCAATAAGAGAAGACTCACTAACTAAGTTGAATGTGAAACGCACTAAGTATCCTCCCTACCTACAAGGATTCTATCGTCAAGAAGGATTTCGCTAGGAATCCAATCTCTCAAGAATCACAAATAGTGTTCATAGGGCCTAATTACTATGTGAGCACAGATGTATGTTCCGAAAGCAAATCTACCAAAAGCATCCAAAAAGTAGAAAGAGGAACACTTAACGTTTAAAGCGAATATGAGATGAGTCCACAAGGTGGAACACTTAACACCTCACACAAGCTAAAAATGAGTCCACAACTTAGAAAACAAGGGAGTTCCTAAAAGCACAAAAGGGTTGCCAAGTGGAACATTTAACGCTTCTGTCCTGTTGACCCCTCCCCTTTATGGCGCTGAGATTGCAACCACGGGGCAGAAATGAGGGGCCGGCGGATTAGCGAGTCCAATAACCCAAGATAGCAATCAAGATCAATCACAAGTATTCTAAGACTACTTAATGAATCCTTAAGGGTTCACAACCTAGTATCAATTATGCAAGTGTGTAGAAATAGATCAAAAGCATGAAAAGATGCACACAAGCTTGACACATAAGAGATTTATTTTAAGTCCCAAATCAAAATATTATTAGATGAAGGAGAATACCTGGGATCCTTGCAACGCGCTTAGTAGATTTTACTTGATTTTTAGCAATTTTTGTTGAGCTTTTCCATGCAAGCAAGTGACGAACTCTCCAACAAGCAAACAAGCAAACAAGATATGCAAAATATATTCAACTTATAAAAACCATAGGGTTAGCTCTAAAAATCAATTATTATCAGTAATAATAACCAGCAATCAACCCAAATGACAACTCATATCATTCATTGAACCATGTAAAAAAAATAAGTGCATACCCATCACAAAACTTTATTTTTTTTGCTGCATTTGACCTAGTCAACAAGATCTAATTTTTTTGATATGATTTTGGCCACAAAAATAGAAATTCAGAATAGAGACCCCTACTAAAAAACAGAGAGCTTTCCAAAAATGCAAAAATTTTAGAAAAACCTCTTCATTTGTGCCCTAGAGACCCATTTTATCAATACAGACTAGTTTTTGTAAATTGACTATTTGAGCTATGATATCATGTCCAAATTTAAAACACAAAGAATGGACCCCCTGTAGAATTTAAAGATCTTTCCGAAAATATAAAAATTTTCGAAAAATATGCTGATTTGCGTCAGATATTAATTTTTTCCGGAATTTCAAGAAAAAAATTATTAAAAATTTAAAACATCTCAGAAAATTCTAAATTTTTTACTGTAGCTTCCATGACCTGTCACCAACTTGCAAAAAAAATTTCAGATCAAAATTCCAAGCCGTTTGGGAGATAAAATTAAATCTTTGAAACTTTGGGGTTTTAGCTCCAAAAAAATCAAAACCAGCATGCAAAGGTGGGTTGCCCCACGGTGGGCGCCAGAAATGTGTGTGTGAAAATTATACCTGATCTGTAGACACAACACTCAGTAAAACATTAGAGGTTAGCTATAATCAAAATCATGCAAAATTGAAAGCTATCTAACCAAGCGATTTACTGCCTTCTAATAGGTGCGAGATTAATGTTCTCAGATTGTAATCAAGATCAGTGACCTAGACGACACCTAAATGAAGGATTTGAATGTAAAAGATGGATATGGAATAAATGCAATTAAGCTATTTTTTGGATTTTTCTATGCAATAATAATTGTAAAAACTGATATGAAATCTATGCTAAATGAAATTGATATGCTATGAATGCTATTGAAAATTGATATGCTATGAATCTAACAATGATATGTAATATGAATGCAAAAAAAATAAGATTGATCTCACAAAGCTTTGAATTCGCAAGTTGATTCCTCAGTCTCCAATTCTCCAGCGTGATTATGCAAAATATGAGATGATTTGTGAAGAGCTAAAGCCTTAATTTATAGAAATCCAGGGCTTTGGAGGTGCATGAATAAAAGCCATAAATTACTCAAATTAACTCATCTTGATTTTTGAGTTATCTGATCATAAAAGATAGTTAATTCTCAAAATCATGCAAAAACATGCAAAAACAGCTTTTTAACTCAAATTAGAGTTTAGATCAGCTTTTTGAACTCCAAAAGGATGTTGAGTTCCAAAAAGTCAATAACTTGCATTGATTTTCTGATTTGGAGTTTAACTGTTTCTTTTGAATATGCATAATAATTAAGAATTAAATAAATAAATAAAGTGATTTATCCTCAACTCAACTGATTTTTGAAAATAAATAATTAATTTATGGGTTAATTAACTATTTATTCAAACTTTTATTAAAAATTATATTATTAAATAATGACAACATGCTTTAATTAATTAAATAAGAATTTAATCAATTAAAGATAGGAATTTTGATTTATTGTCAAAATTAAATAATACAATTAATAATAGATAGAATTAAATTTAATTACATAATTAAGTGGCAAATATTAAATCTAATTAATTAAATATGAAAATATTCAATTAATCAAATTTTAGGATAAATGTGATTTATTGCCAAATAATTATAAAATTAAAGATAATTAAGATAATTAGGAATATTACTAGGAATATTCTCCGATGCAAAATTTAAGATAATCAATTAGATTTGATGATGTTTAGATGTGCCTTAGATTAGGACTTTGATGTCGATTTCATGTGATTTGATGATATAGGAGGTTAATGAACTTATAGCCCATTTTTGGGGTATTACAACCCTAAGATCTACGAATTAGATTGAGTGGCATAAGATGAGTTAACCTAATTGAGGAAAGTATAAAGGGAACCTGAGCATTTGGATATGCAACTACATGGCTGAAAAAGAGAATGCTGGAAGATCAAAAAAGTTTTACTGACTGTTTAAGCAGGAAAGGCTGAAGGAGAATTGTGGTGGTTACTTGAAGAAAAGTTTTGAGCAGATCAGAGATGGAGATGGCAAAGTTTCAAAATCAGTAAACCAGCATTAGTGTATGGAATCGGATCTGATATTTGCAAAGTGAGTTGTATATTTTTCAGATAAATATTGCTGCTACTTTCTAACCATTGTAACAGTCAAAATCCTTTTAACAGAGGTTGACCTAACAGTCATATGTTAAATCCTTTGAACAAGGTTGCATTCTAATGGAGTGTATGTAAGTCCTATAACAAGACTCACTTTTAACAGGGTGATTGAAATCCTTTAACCGGGTCACACCTAACAGTGTGTATTGTAACCTTTGACAGGGTTGGCTTTTAATCGAGCTCACTTCAGAAGAGTGAAAATAATAGTAGCATGTTACAAAGTGGTTTTTCCCACATTGGGTTTCCACTATAAATCTCGGTGTTAATACTTGTGTGAATGTTTTGGTTTGAACATTTCTGTGTTTTACAAGTTAAGTCACAGCTGGGTAGTGGATTGCATTGTTATATGTTTCTATTATTGAATCAGTGATGACCAAGTTTGTTTTGGTTATTGGATCTGATTTAAAGAAAAGATTGTAAGTTTTTTTTATACATCAGGACCTGAGAACAATTGATTCACCCCCCTCTCTGTTGTTCTAAATCATATTAACATTTTGTGCCTTAAATTTCTAATTTTGAACAGAGTTATTTCTTTTTGGACTTTTCTATCAATTTTATTCATTTAAGTTATAAAACAAGACTTCACCCCCTTCTTGAGGCTACACGAATAAATCGAAGGTTCTATTTGGATTATTAAAACTTTGAGTAATGGGTATATGAGGAAATGCTAAATTATTTGCCCTATGCGAATCGAAAATAAATGAAATTATTATTAAGATAAATTCAAAACAAATCATAAACCCTTTGTTTAAACAATATCAAATCTCTTATCAAGATTGCTATAAATTGTAAAAAAAATAAACTTGCCGACCCATTTCCCCCTTCCATGAAATTCCTTTCATCAAACCACAAACATTGACATCACTATCTACGAAGTCCTACCTTTAAACAAATTGCAAACACCAAGGAGTCCAAAATGAAATTAAAAAAGAAGACTTTAGATTACAATACCTCCATTACTCTATCGTTGTGCATTTGTTTTTCCATCTGGATTTCAATTTTTCTTGCTTGCTATTTTGGATTTCCAAATGGTTTGCAAGTTTAAGTGCTTCAATTTGTGTTGTATATCCCAAACGCTTCAAGTTAAAGTTGAGAATACTTAAAAAAAGGATAAGAATAGGGGGAAAACAAGGTAAGTTACTATTTCTTTACAAAAAAATTGAAGTGTTTTGCATAGTCAAAAATGAAAAATCAGTAAGAGGCTAACAACTATCTTGGAGAAAAAAATTGCGTCTGGGAGCAAAGCCCCACATAAAGCCTATCAGCTTAAAAATACTACAACTAGCAGTTGAGTGCTTTTGTATGTGCAACAATGAGCCGATAGGAGTTTTGATTTTCAAGAAAGTGATATATTTTGTACAAAGGTAAATGTACATCATTCATGATATGTAGAATGAATTCTGGAAATGATATATAACAATCCTTATGTGAGGTTTTCTTGCAAATTATATTTGTTCAAATTTGAAAGAAGAGTTAAGAAATAGTGAAAATCAAATCCTAATTATTTATTACATTGTTGCCAACACAAAATAACATTCATTCATATGATAAATTCTAATTTATCACAAAAAAATCATTTATAATGAACATTATTATTTACTAAATAAAATATGTAACTCCTATTATTTATCGCTAAAAACCCCATTTGAACCAAAATCACAATTGAACAACATACATTCAAATAAACTTGTTGACCCATTTCGCCCTTCCATGAAATTTCCTTCATCAAAACCATGAACAAGGCATCACTATGAATAGAGAAAAATTCATACATAAAATTAAGCTTCAAATAAAGATAGCTTCCTATAAAAAACAAAAAAAAATCATTGTCTAAAAATGATGTCAATTATCCATTCACCTATGATCATACTCACAACCAGATTTAGCCAAAAATTCGACTCTACCAAAAAATTGTCGAGATTTGTTGTTACAAATTAAACAACAAAATTAGGAAAAAACAAAGAAAGAATAGAAGAAAAACAAGGTAACTTGCTATTTCTAATTTCAGAATCCTTTGTTAACTTCCAACAAAAAAAAAGGGGAAAAAAACTAAACTATTTTCCATAGTTAGAAAAGAAAAACTATTCGAGAACAAGCATATCTAGAAGAAAAAGTAATTTCCAAGAGAAAAGCTCCCACACAAAGCCTACTGACTTAATTAATAATTATAAAAACTAAAAATTAAGCTCATTAAAAAACTAAAAACTAAACTAAATTAAAAAATAAACTAAAATAATTTAAAAATTAAAAACTAAATCAATTTAAAAACCAAACTAAAATTAAAAAACAAAAAAACTAAACTGATTAAATATTAATAAAGTAACATAAATCTAATTAACACTAAAGATAAATAAAAGAAATACAATTTGAGAAATCTTTTGTGGCAAATTTGATAGATAAATATTTAACTAATCAAAGAATCTATCAATTTGTTATGTTCCACTCAACGAATCTTGAATTGTTATATTCCAACACATTTCATATAAGATTTAATAATAAATAATAATAAGCTAAAGAATTTTGCTTAGAATAACTACCTTATCATAAATACCAAATTTCATAATAACTACCTTCTAATCTAATAGAATATCATTTCAAAATTTTATTTATTTCAATTCTATTCATATAAAGATTTTCTCCCTCCTTTTAATTTTGTTTAAATTTTTAATTTAATACATGAAATATAACACACTTCAAATAATTTCAATGATTAAAATAAAAGAAGATAAATCAAACAACAAGAAAATGTGAGGCACAAATGAAAAATTGAGTATGTGTTTCAAAGAAAATTATACTAATTTTAAGAAAAATTATAAAAGATTTAAGATTTGATGGAACAAGAATATATTTTTAATTTTAATTTTAAAATCGAAAGAATTTTTATTTATTTTTTCTATTTTGATATAGATTGTTAGAAAGACAAATAAATAATATTTTTATAATTATTTAAAATAGAAAATTCATCATGACCTCAAATTTTACCATAAGCTCTTATTGGACAAACCCAACTCCAAATAAATGACATTTATTATAATCATTTAAAATATAAATTTTTATTTTTATTATTAGGATTTTCATATACACCAATAAAAAGATGAATAAATGACATTTTAGCAATCATTTTTAATTATTTTTTTTGGGTAAAGGTCAAAAACTTTCGTCACTTCTTTTATGGAAAAAAAGAAAATTAAATCTAATTATAGATTTTTATTTCAAAATTTTGTAATTCAATATATAGTGTTTGATTAAATTGTTAAAAAAATTAAATTAAATAAATGAACAAATGGCCTGCCTTAACAGGCTTAGCAGTCTTAAGAAGAACTAATAAATACACATTATTCATCATATTATTCATCCAGAGGCTAACTCATAACTATTCTAATCTAACAGGAGTGAAAATAATAACACCAAAGCTCAATGTTGTCGCTTTCTCCCTGATTTGGATGATCTCCATCTGTACACTTGTTGTTGCACTCTATTTCTCTTAAATTGATGTAGTTCCTTGAAAGCACCACTAAGGTTAGGACGCTCATCACCCATAGACACTGATCATATTAAAGATGAATAACTAGTCAGAATTTTTTTTCAAAATTTCAACCAATAAAATCATTCATATTAGCAAATAAAAGCTTCTAATATTGAAGAACATAAGACTACATCCCATTTTTGTCTTGCAACATGAAGGATCTCAACAATAGAGAAAAAGTTAGTGAGATATTTAATAGTTGTTAAAGAATGCAATATCTATATACAAATGTATAGTTCGTAAATAATTTCAATACAACATCTATAAAAGAATAGAATAGCTAATTGATCATAGCTAGTGGAAATCTAGTCTCTTTAAATACATATGACTTTATCAATCTCTTTTTACTATTTACTAGAGCAGGTGAAAGTTTCAATGCAATAACAAAGAGTAGGGAGAAACAAACAAAATTATCACCCATTGTCACAACCCATTTTTTTAAAGCCATAATAGTCATATCCTACAATTTAGGGGATGCATTGGAAACAAGCAATTATTCGTTCAAAGTAGAAAAAAATTATGCCAGACAAGAACTTTTAATTGACTCTTAGTTGCCTCCTAAACTAGTGGCATGGAAGCTTGTCTTTGGAAGCAATTTGTTAACTTCCTCTTATTGTGTGCATGGTCAGGGAAGAACCGCTTGTTCACAATGTTTGGAAGGGGACCGATGGGAATGCGCATAGAACTGGGAGGAGTGGACAAAGATTCCACTTAGGATTTTAATTCCCTTATATGGCTTTATTACCACATTCTTTGGCAGGGTTAACAGATGCATAGGGTAGATAACATGAGATCCTCAGATCACGCAAGGAGTAAGGGAATGCATTTTTAGGGAGTGGAGGAGGTTAAATAGAGGAGGTGACATCAATACAAGGGATGCCAAGAAGTATTTGGGGAAAAAAGGAAAAGAAAATATAACAGTGAGTTTTAAAAATCTGAAGGTGTGTAATAGGTACAGGTATCGATACTTGGCAGGGTGGAGTAAGACACAGAACAAAAGAAGAAGCACACAAATCAGAGGGGAAAACGTGATAGTTGGTAACAAAAACAAGAAGACTTGCCCAATATTTTTCTTTGTAAATAAGTAGATTTGATATGTAGAAGAATTGTAAATTTTTTATTTGTGTTTGGACATGGAATAAGAATAGAGCGAAACTTAGATCATACTTTCTCCAAGGAATTACTAAGACATTTTTTGTTATATATACGTAATCATCCATGTATGGCTCTTTTTCTTTAATGTGCTACTTTGTATAGCTTGATGAAAAGAGGATTGATTTTACATGATTTAAATAAACTGTTCTCCTATACCAAAATTTTGTTACCAAACTATTTTAATAAATATAGAAGCTAGAAAAAATTTGGTATTAAAGACTTGTGGAGAATTAGTAATCATCTTAGAAACTGGTTAGTGATTAAATATCCATGTACAAAGAACTTTGTTTTTACAGCCATTAACATTGATTTTATAATTGAACTGTAGAGATCATTGCTTGTTGTTTTTGCTCTTTCTTTTTAAATTGTGACATGATACTCATAAATTCCTGTAGCATCAACATGATCACCTAAAGATGAAAATATAGATTTACTTTTATTACCAATTTTTTTGGAATTATTTATTTTGGGAACAAAGAATTATCATGTTGAAGGGATGAAATGAAGTGGTTTCACATTTATTAGTTTTACTTAACCATATAAACTTTCCTTGATCTATATGGATATATTGTTCATGCTATGAGAATTGTCTTCGAATCTTGTAGATTTAAATTTCTTTCTTTTCTCTTTATAAGATCTCTCCCTATAGACATGGAATTAAATTCCCTTTTTTTCTGATTAATAATGCTCTACTATTAATTGAAGTCCTAAAATTGAAACTCCTTATTAATGCAATGTGTTGATGTGTTGATCCATTTTGAAAGAAGAAATCAAAATCTTAATTATATATTAGGTGAATAATTTATTATTTAAGGGAGAATTTATTACTAAAATTAGAACTGTATTGAACTTCATACGTTCAAACTTTAAACCTAGATTTATAAGTGGGAGCTAACCACTTTGTTGAATGGAATCAGTTTAATTAAGCATATATCTTAGAAAGTCTTGTTAGGAATGGGAACACTAAGTGGGGGGGGGGGGGTGAATTAGTGTTCTATATATTAATACTTTTTCTTTACTCTTGAATCTTAACTTAGTTGCTTATGTACTAAAATGAATATCAATGCAAGTAAGATAAACAACCACAACACATAACACCAAATATGATTATGGGGAAACCCAAATAGGTAAAAACCCCTGTGGGAATTGACACCCACTAAGAACTGCACTAGTGTTTTATGATCCCTGTTAGAAGATCTTGCAACCCTATTAGGAGTTGTTATTTACAATGCTTTTAGTACAGTGACCTGGTCAAGGGTTGGACCCTGTTAGGGGGTGGGGACACATTGTCCTAGAGCTCACTGCTCAAGTGGTGAAGGCTACAACCTTTTGGATATTAGATACACACTATATTTGCAGGGTGAACTGTTGCTTTGACACTGCTTGTCTAATCAGTTCCTTTTGTGCAATGATGCTTAAGCCTCTTGTAAAGCTCTACCTCATTCTATCTTCTCTTCACATACTTATGCTCTGCTTATCTGATCTCTATATCTCATCCATGCTTAATTACAAAGGTGCATGTCTTATTTATATGCGCATACAAAACTCTTCATCAAGTCTGCCTATAACTAATTACATACAATGCTTCCAATTGAATTAGCTCAAGCATGTTTACATATAATCATATTAACATGTCTATGACCTAAATAAAATAGGTGCATAGCCTTTACAAAACAATATTACAAGCGCTAATCAAAATACAAACAGTGGGCCCTATACTCTATTTTGTTCTACCGCTCACTGTTTGTGCCACTTCATCTGACTGTAAATTCCTCATACTGACTCATATCATCATGTGCTCTTAGACTTATCATGAATACATACTTAGAAGCTTATCTTCAAGGGTGCATGTCATAAATCTGTCATACGCACATGTGTTGATGCTCTGTTCACCTAGTACTCTGCTATCTGTCCAGTCTTCCATACTTAGCCATATTTCTAATCTTCTACATTATGCATTGACTCCAAAACTTCATATGACTTTGTTTCCATAATGAAAACACTAAATATATTCATATAATTTAGTATAGTCAACTTTACAACAATCTCCCCCTTTGTCATTAATGGCAACAAAGGAATATGGCGAAGTTACTAACTGTATCCTTATACAAAATTTTCTAATACATACTCTAACTTATATCTCCCCTTTCACTATGTACTATACTTTTCTTTACATCATATACAAAGCTCCATATTATTTCTTCTACATACTATACCCCCCCTTTGACATTAATGACAAAGGTGCTCAAAAAAATGTATCTACAAGTACTCACAAAGTGAAGACATCCGAATATGCTATCTTTAGGTTATCAATCTCATTTTGCCAAAATAATTTCAATGAGTCTATTTTCTGGAGATGGGCACACAAAGCATATGTTAACTTCTCCATCTTCTCCAAATCTGTACTCGAAACTTGATCATATGTCACCATAGTGGCATCGATCTCCTTGATGTTCTGGTTCAAGACATCTAATGAGGGCACAAGAGCATTTCTTAGTTGTGTTTGCCTTGCCCTTATCTTGGATATTTCTTTCTCTACCTTCTTTATTTGGTCCACTTGACCCTGGTATACATTGTTGCACATGTTCACATCTATAGAAGGGTCTTCTACTGATTTCCTCACTTTTTCTATCATAGCTTCTGCCTCCTAAATTTTTTTATAGAGGTCTGCAGTCATCTTGTCTTGGTTCATGCAGTCTGCTATGATTTTCCTTCCTTTTGCTACAAATTCTTACAATGAAGCTTGACCAACTTTTAGAGAGTTAAGGTCAAGTGCAAAGTTTGCAGTTGATTCATTCAATCTTTTCTTAAGGTACTTCTCTTCTTCTACCTTCGCTGTTGATTCTTCTAGGCAATAAAAGTTTGCCTTGAAGCTTGTCAGGATGTTGCTGACATCCTCCATTGAGTGCACTTGTGGTACCTTCTTCTCTGCTGGTAGTAGATTGTTCAAGATGTTTACTGACTCAAAAAATAGAGAATTTCTCATCAATTGTTTCTCCTTGGCCTTCTCCATAGCAAGGAAACTGATCTTGATCAGGTCTTCTTCTCCCCAAGATTCCAAGCTCGTAGTGTCAGGAGTCAAACTTGACAACAATATTGCTGATGGCATGGGAGTGATAGGCGTACTGTCCATCACTTATGTCTTTGTCTTTGTAGGTATTTCAACAAAGATTTCATCTGTTGGTTCCTTTTCTTTCTCCTCTTCTTCTTCATTCTCCTTTCTTTTCCTTTCTCCTCTTCTTCTTCTTGTCCTGTTAAGTCCTCAATCAGCAAATCTTCTTGCTGCTTAGGTGAATTGTCACCGCATAGCGTTTCTACCTCTTGTGTACTCACAAAGGCTTCCTCAAATTTGTCTAAGTCTTTATTAGTGGCTGCCATTGATATCTCCATATTATCAATCATTATTGTGGCATCTTCTTGTGTTTCGGGCATGGGCCCAGACTTTGTTTCAACTGTAGGCACTGTCATTGTGGGAGTTGAGTCTTGTGGACCTATCATAGGTGCTTTTGTGACCTCGAATACTTTATCTTTCTCAATAGGTACTTGAGTGATGGGTGCAGATGTAGGTTGCATGCGTTGTTCAAGGAACACCTTCTCAAAGGCTTTCTCTGTCTCCTTAGCTATTAGCTCATAATCCTTGTTCATTATATGCAATGTTCTCATGTTTTTCCTTAAGTGTGGCTTCACCAAATCCATTAATAATTCTTTTTCTTCCATTGAACACACTGGCAAATTGTCATCCAATGTTTTCTCTCTTATTCTAATGTCTTCTTCAGCTGCTTGTCTTTTCAAAGTGTCTAGAATATCCAATACTTTATTTGGGATGACTATTTTTAGTTCTAAAACTATCTTCTTGAACTTGATCATATGTTTGATCAACATCTCAGTGATTTCTAACTTGTCAATTTCATGATATCTATCATAGAACTTAGATATCTGATCAAGTCTACCTTCATCAACTACTCTTAATCTCAGCACTTGTAAACTTGGTAAGAATCCTACCTCAGGAGGTGGTTACATATTTTTGCCTTTGCTTCTTGTGGCTCTAGCTGATGGATGACTTGTAACTGGTTGCTTTTTCCTCTTAGACATCTTAGGAGAAGCATCAGTGGGTGCATGATTGATATCATCTGTCTTACTCTCTTTTTCCTTTGTATAATCAATTTTCTCAATTTTTATCTTCTTCATCTTAGGATCATCTATTTTCTCTATCTTGGCTTCCACTATGGGTGCGCTCTCAATTTCCATAGCTATCTTTGCTTCTCTAGCTTTATCCAGGTTTGCTTGGGTCACACCATGGATCTTCAAAATCTCAGAGGTGATTTTGGTGGCTTTCCTCTTGGTCACTGCACTGTTTAGGACTACATCTACTTCCATGGTCTTCTCTTCATATGTTCCCCATCTAGGCTCATTAGGATCCTCGGGTGCCAACAATAAGACTTGTGCATAAGCTTCCAAAAATTTCTCCTCCACTTGATAGCCAAGTGGATGAATCCACTTAGATCTAGGCTCAACAGTCTCCATACAAGTAATGTCAGTTTCTACCATAAAATAGATACTGTCCTTGTATTTTTCAACAATGCTTTCAGGTATCCTATACCTCATCTACATCTTTATCCAGAAGGTTTTCAACTCTAACTCCATATAGTCTTTCAATGTGCTCTCAACTGATGCCTTAAGAGATATTTGAGGCATTGTAGGCAAAATTTTATCTAGGTCTAAGTTTGATACCTTCCCAACTATATGAAAGTACATGTAGATTATCAAAGACCCAAACCTAAATATTTTGGTCTTGTCATGTTTGATAGCTCTTATATTGTCCATTAATTGTGTGTGCAAGATCTCACACAAATTGAATTCTCCATTTTCTCTCACCAATCTGATGGCTACAAGAATAGTGGTTGCGGACACACTATTGACCCTATTAGCATGCTGAAATCTATAACCAAGAATCATAGACATCAATTTGATGTCCTTCTCCTCAATTGGCTCAATTGTCATCCCGCGCTTATCACTCCAAGATTTGTAGGCTTGTTCAACCAATTTTCTGACATCCTTTCCAATTGGAAGAATGGCGCTTGTCTTTGATAGACATGTCATCTCATGAATGAGATCTTCTGTGATTCTGACTGGTACTTCACCTATCCAAAATAGGTCATCATGGATCCTTCTCAACAAGATCTTAATCTAGCCGGATTCATAAAACTCATGTGCTGTAGCATACTGAATGATTGGGTGACTCTCAAGATGCGTGAAATCTTCAGTAAATGATTTGTCTGAATTCATCATGGTTTCTAAGTGGGACCTAATCCTGTCCAGACCAACCCATTCCTTCTTGCAATACACATATGCGCGTATGTCTTCTACATGCATAATGCCCATTGGGGTTCTAGAAAAGGCTCCTTCTAGGTCATCTAAGGTGGAATTGAATGGATGCTTCTTAAACACATATTTCTTTCTTTCAACAACATCAAATACAACTGGTGTAGCCATTACTTACTTGAATTATCGCTTCACAGAGGTTTCCAAGGGTTGCTGAATCATCGTGTCTGAACTAGGTCTTCCAACGATCAATTTTTCTTCTTCACTAATAAATTCAACTGCAACACTTCTTAACTCAACTGCTTGATCTTTTGTGCTCTCCAAATGCTCAACTTAGAATGCAATGTGTGAATAATGAATCTCTGATGGCTATAAAGTAACTTTTTCGCCATTAATGCTTGCCGCGTAAACACAGAATGCAACATGAAATTTCATTCTTTGTCTCTGCTATTAATCAGGCAGTGCACTCTCGCATACTACATCATATAGTCTCCAAATAGTTGTAGTCCAAGGCGCCTACTCTGAGGGTGAGTATACTAGCCGCGCAGGGGTCTAGAGCTAATCTAGCTCCCCCTATGACCATGAAGGTCATTTAACCATAAATAGGAGGTGCGTCCATTGCGGATGCATCCTCAACTATTTCATCAACATTGTCCTTCTTTTCTTCCTTCCAAATCAAGCTCGCATCTTCTGAAGCTTGCACAAATTTGACTTCTCCCGCTTCTTCCAAAATTGATCCTTCTGACTTTTTAGGGCTTTCTTGTCTTTGCACTCTTGTTCTGCAGAACTTTGAGATGTGTCCATCCTTGTTACATGAGTGACAAATGACTGGAGGCCCCATATTCCTCGACGCATTCATGTGGGTTACCATACTGCACTGTTTGGCTGTGTGACCAATATAGTTGCATATTTGACATGTGATGTTTTGAGAATTTCTTACATTTTGTTGTGGATGACTTCTCTGGTTTTTTTTATTTTGATTTGATCTACAATTTATAGCTCTATGACCACACTTATTACATGAATAACAGTAACCATTGAATGGTCTTACCTCTTTGCAATTTCTTGCTATGTGCCCATATTTGTTACAAGCATAACAAGTCTTCATCCTTGGGTGGTTCAGGTTCAGCTTCTATATGATTTCCTGTCTTCTTAGCTTCTGAAGATTCTTTTGATGCTCTCTTTCTTGCTCGCATGTCATTGATTTGATCTTGTACTTCATTGAATCCAATACCACTGGTGTCTCCTCTAACCTTCTGTGCATACAACTGTGACTCTATTAGATCCTTGCTTGTGTGCAATTTGTCAATATGATTCTTTGCTTCAGTCAATTTAGATTCCACTTACTTCTTGATGTTTTCTAATTTCAATATTTTCATATTAGCTTGCCTTAGTTCTTCATCCAACTGCTTGTTTTCTTTGATTTGTTCTTCATAGGCTTCTTGATTATTAAGTAAGTTTTCATCTAATTCTTCAATCTAATCTTTCAGAGATGTGTTTTCCTCATTTATCTTTTTAAACATTTTTCCCAAATCACTTGTGGAATAGTCTTTCAAATCTTTTCTTAGTTTTTTGATGACTGCATGAGAAACACTAACCTTTTCTTTCAGTTCTTCAATTTCTTTTTTGGATCTGTCAAGGTCTTCAAGTGCTGCTTCAAGATTCTTTTTTAGATGTTTCATTTCTCCCTTATCCATGATCTCCTCAAGTGGTTAAACTTATCTTTAGAGGACCAGAGCTCTAATACCAATTGTTAGGAATGGGAACACTGAGGAGGGGGGGGGGGGGGGGGGGGTGAATCAGTGTTCTATATATTAATACTTTTTCTTTACTCTTGAATCTTAACTTAGTTGTTTATGTACTGAAATGAATATCAATGCAGGTAAGATAAACAACCACAACACATAACACCAAATATGATTATGGGGAAACCCAAATAGGTAAAAACTCCAATGGGCATTGACACCCACTAAGAACTACACTAGTGTTTTATGATCCCTGTTAGAAGATCTTGCAACCCTATTAGGAGTTGTTCTTTATAATGCTTTTAGTACAGTGACTTGGTCAAGGGTCAGACCCTGTTAGGAGTCTTTTACAATTAACCTTGCTAGGGGTGGGGACACACTGTCCTAGAGCTCATTGCTCAAGTGGTCAAGGCTACAACCTTCTGGATATCAGATAGACACTATATCTATAGGGTGAATTATTGCTTTGACACTGCTTGTCTGTTTAGTTCCTTTTGTGCACTAATGCTTAAGCCTCTTGTAAAGCTCTACCTCATTCTATCTTCTCTTCACATACTTCTTCTCTGCTTATCCAATCTCTATATCTCATCCATGCTTAATTACAAAGGCGCATATCTTATTTATATGCGCATACAAAACTCTTTATCAAGTTGGCCTATAACTAATTACATACAATGCTTCCAATTGAATTGGCTCAAGCGTGTTTACATATAATCATATTAACATGTCTATGACCTAAATACAATAGGCACATAGCCTTTAAAAAATAATATTACAAGCGCTAATCGAAATACAAATAGTTAGCCCTGTACTCTGTTCTATTCTACCGCTCACTGTTTGTGCCACTTCATCTAATTGTAAATTCCTCATACTGACTCATATCATCATGCACTCTTAGACTCAGCATGAATACATACTTAGAAGCTTATCTTCAAGGGTGCATGTCATAACTTTGTCATACGCACGTGCGCTGATGCTCTGTTCACTTGGTGCTCTGCTATCTATCCAGTCTTCCATACTTAGCCATATTTCTGATCTTCTACATTATGCGCTGACTCCAAAACTTCATATGACTTTGTTGCCATAATGACAACACTAAATATAGTCATATACTTTAGTATAGTCAACTTGCCAACAAGTCTACCATAAAATTATATTGAAAATTAAATGTGTGTACCTGTGTACTTGTTGGTGAAACTTGATATGATTAAGGTATTGTGAAATCTTGTTGCTTCCTATGCCATTATTGAAATTTCTTTCATTTAAAATAATCCCTTGGTATATCTATGTATGTGAGTAAGAAAGAATTGAGATCTCAACATGTTGTTTAAGAAAGAGTTGATGCTTCTAATTTAATAAGTTTGACTGGTGCATTTGGTTTATCCATGTCTTGATTATAATGATTTAGAATATGGTTATTTCTTATTATACTACTACAGAAAATAAAAGAGGTGAAAGTCAAATCTTAATGAGTAGATATATGGAGGAAATCTTAGACATGTAAATTCATTTGACCTATTTGTGATGTACCTATTAATCATTATTATAGTTTATGCTTCTTGAATAAAATAAATTTGTTATATGTGTATTCTTAGGTTTTATCCATGTACTATGATGAATTCAAGTTATATTAATCATTTGAACTAAAAGAGATATTGGCAGAATTATGACCTTGGCATGTTTTGATAGTAAAGAGAATGATTTTGTTATGTTCAGGTATATGTATGTTGAATGCACCCATGAAACATGATGTACTATGCATTAAATGAGATTCTTTACACAATAATTTCCATATGGATGAAATAGAAGCAGTTTTACAAGGTATGCTTTTGGAAGTCCATGACATGTTATATTGAATGTGGATGTATCAAGTAGAACATATTCCATTACTCCTATTAGTTTTACTTGGTTAGACTACTTCAAGTTTGGTTGGGTATCTTTTGTGTCAGGAAAGATTCTGGGGAAGCGTTAATGCTTCATGGTGGGGTGGAAACACACTGCCACAATATTCTCGCCCTAGCTGACTTTTGTGAACAGGTTTCTAAAGCTTCTTATAGGAAGAACTTTCTTTTATAGCGCTACGCTTCTTTGTATTCGACATGGTGGTATTTGGTAATTTTATTGTTTACTTTGTCATTAATATGGAATTACATATTTTGATCTAGTCTTTATCTTTTACTGATTTGATTTGACAATTGGTTGAAAATCTCTTGGGTTATTATCTTGACTTGATAGTTTGTACTTGCTTGTACTTGATGTGACATCTCTTATTGTGACTCCATTACTACATTTGACAGATGGTCGACATTCTACTTACCTTTGGACATAGGTATGCTTTATCATTTTGACAATTATGGTCGTAATTATACTTCTTGTATTCCTATATTATAGGGAATGTATTGGTATCTTGTCAACTTATGCATTCGACCTTTGACTTGTTGACCGAGTCCTTAGATTATTTTATTTTTGCTTATGTGGCATTAGTGTTGGAAGTTCAGTCTTTACTCAAATTGCCTCTTCAACTACATTGATTTTGGAGAATGTGTATTGTACATATTCAAAGATATTTGAAACTTCCCTACATAATAGAAAGTTTCTTTTATTTTTCCTTTTACTAAAGATTTTTTATATTTTAGAAAATCTATGCAGAGATTGATTAAGATATTCAATTTAAAAATATCCAAGTTAAAAAAAATCTTTTATTTAAAGAAAGAAAGTTGTAATCATTAAAATCGAATCAAATCTAGTATGGAATAACTAAATATTTTAAAGAGAAGCATTTCTATTATTTAATTCTATAAAAATACATGTTTAATGTATGATATTCAATTTAAAAATATCCAAGTTACAAAAAAATCTTTTATTTAAAGAAAGAAAGTTGTAATCATTAAAATCAAATGTGTTTAATATGATATTCAATTTAGAAATATCGAAGTTACAAAAAATCTTGTATTTAAAGAAAGAAATTTGTAATCATTAAAATCAAATCAAATCTAGTATGAAATAATTAAATATTTTAAAAACTAACAGGTACAGAAAAGACAACTATCCGGACACAAAACCTATCAACTTAATTAGAAATAATAGCACTTTTTCTCCAACAATATGACCTTCATAATATTGTTACATTCTTCTTAAAACTCATCTAATAACAAATCAGATCCACACATCCCACTCCAAGCTTTTCAAGATCTCTCAACAAACACCTCAAATTTTTAGATGTGTTCACCCAGCCCCACTCATAATATCTAATTTTCTTTATTAATATACAAGATAATAACACTTCATATAATCCCATACTTATCCACTAATTAAATGTAATTTACTTATGAGCCCCTAGACCATATACTCATAAAAGAACATCACCCTCATCCTCACCTTCTGAAATTTGGGAGAGCTTTGTGGAATTTGGTGGATGGCCATGCACGCCTCGGTTACCCATATTAAATTTTTGAAGTTATGGATATTTATGAACGTTGATGGAATGAAAGAAGGAAGAAAGATTGAGATTCAATGCAAAGGGCATGGCATAAAGCAATTGAAACCTCGATTGCATGGGCGGGAATTACGAGTGGGGGCCATAAATACGAATTTGGAAACGTCCCGGACAATGAAATGGCTGACAAGCAAATTTGTGCAGCAACTCAGTTACGAAATTGACCATACTGATGATTGTTCGTCTGTGTTGAGGCCGTACCCGAGCATTCGGGAAGCATCCTATCTCTTGAGTTTCACTCAATTTCTGTTTGGCGGTTGATTTTGCAGGCTTCCAAAGAGCCAGGTGGCATTTGTTTGAAGAGAGTGGTCTATTCCGATTCCAATTCCAGAGGAGAAACCTCCTTCGGCTTTAGTAACCTCTTTACCCATTTGGTTATATACCTAATCATCACACTCTTTCTCAGTGCTCAGGCCATACCCATGAAAGGGGAAAGGGTGGAAACATGAAGGTTGGTTCCAGTCAAATTCTGTTTAGCTGTTTCCACTTTTTTCCTGCACCCATTGCAAAATTGCCAAGTGGCGCTCGCATTAATGGCCTAGCTTCTTGGTGATCCCCGGTATGGCACAGAATGCACGGTAACACTGAATCTTGACGCTTTTCCGATGGTGTTTTTTCTTTAACCAGTAACCTGTACCAATCTTCTTTCAGTGCCCAAAATCTCTTGACGCTTTTACGATGGTCCTTTTTTAACAAAATACGACTTCACATGTCATAATTTCTTTAACCGGTAACCTGTACCAATCTTCTTTCCGTGCCCAAATCCATTTCGAGGTCCCAGAAATCGTGCTTTGATCGCGTCGTATAATCTTCCCGCCGACAGTTCGCACTGACAGGAGAATTGCATGGAGACGGCCGCCAAAGACTTAATATGGAGCCCATTGAAGTTTTTCTATAAGAAAGTCGCGTGTACCTGTTGTTTTGCCAGGCCCGAGTGACTGGAGTGTGCAGTGCAGCTTCTCTGTCCGAGAGGTCTTTTCAAATGCATGCATGCACGGCATGGCAGGGAGTAGTTTGATGGCTGAAGGTAGTAAAGGCTCTTCTGATGAGGCGCTCGATGTACACAACATACCTCCGCTTTCTGTTGAATTGCCTTCGGACAACACTGTTGCAAGAATGAAAACGCTTGAATATAGAGAATACCATCGGAAGCGGTATTGTCAGTTAATGGAGCGCAGAGTCAAAAGCAATGCTAAGCCAAGGAGAGAAGATGAAGAACAGCCGGTACCTGAGATTACTAAACATGAAGTGCCGAGATACAGAGGCCCAAAACATGCAGAGAAAAGAAAAGAAAATGGAGCAGAGATGGACCGGAGAGATTTGAAATTGTCGGGTAAGTCTAAAAGGAAAATTGAAGCGCGAGAAATGTCAATTGAAGAGACAGTAAGGGATTTATTGTCCAAATATCCTGCACTACTTATACGGCTCCAACAAGAGGAGGAGGCGGAGGGTCATGTTTCTTCTGCACAGAGCAAGTTCAATCTGCATCAGAAAGCAGTGAATACTCTCAAACCACATTGGGAAAGTCTTCCAAAGAAACATTTAGGGCATATCCCGGGAATTGATGTTGGATACCAATTCCAGTCGCGATTAATGCTGAATATGACGGGCATGCACAGGCCTCTTCAGGCTGGGATTGACTATATGGGAGAAGAAGAAACAAAGCAAGGGGTTCCGCTGGTCACCAGCATTCTGTTAGCTGGCGGTTATGAAGACAATATTGATAATGGAGATGTGATTATATACAGCGGGCATGGTGGAAATGATTTTGAGAGTAGCAAGAAACAAATTAAGGATCAAGAGCTCACTAAGAGGAACGCGGCCCTGATAAATAACTACCGGTATGGGCAACCTGTGAGGGTTGTCAGAAAATGTAAGTCCAATGATAAGGGATGCCAGAGCTTTAGCTATGATGGACTGTACATGGTTAAGGGGTGGTGGAAGGATAAGGGAGTCTCAGGATTTTTGGTCTTCAAGTTCAAGCTCAAGAGAAAAGTAGGTCAACCTCCTTTACGTTCTAATATCGTCCAATTTGTCCGCATTCCACAGAGCAAAAATCCAGTACCTGTAATTAAAGAAGACATTGCAGAAGGGCAAGATAAGTTCCCCATCACTGTTGTGAATTCTGTGGATATTGTACATACTATAGGCGAGTTCAAGTATGTCCTTACTGTAAACTATCCTGATTGGTTGAGCAAGCCTGCTCTTCCAGAAGGATGCCGCTGTTTGGAAGGATGCATAGATGATAAGGAGTGTCTTTGTGCACTAAGGAATGGAGGAAAATTCCCTTACACACAGGACGGGAAACTTGTTAAAAGCCAGCCAGTGGTTTATGAATGTGGTCCTTCCTGCCGGTGCCCACCAAGCTGCCGGAATAGGGTTTCTCAACATGGATTGAAACATAAGCTCGAGGTCTTTAGAACTCGAAGAAATGGTTGGGGCGTGCGATCAGAAGACTTTATAGAGGCAGGGGAATTTATCACAGAGTACACAGGCAATCTCATTGCAGATCCCACATCGTATGCCTCCCCGAGCGAAATGATGTTTCCAATTGCATCCATATCAATGGAAGGAAATTGGGGTGACCTTAGTGGTATAGTTAAGGATGAGGATGTCACGGTCTTACCTTCACAGATTGTTGAGAATGTGGGTTTCTGTGTGGATGCATCTACTAGTGGGAACGCGAGCAGGTTTATAAGCAGAAGTTCTAGATCAAACCTTTGTGCCCAATATGTTCTGTATGATCATCATGACATTAGAATCCCCCATGTGATGTTTTTCGCTACAGAAAACATCTCACCTCAGCTTGAGTTATTGATCAATGCATCTGTACAACAGAACAAACAGTTTTATTCCAATGCAAGATACACTGGTAAAGCAAGTTTACTCAATCAACGCAGGAAGTTTTGTTGATGGCAAGAAGCACATGACATATACAAATAGGTATTTTCTTTTTCCGAAGGGGCTCCATGTGTCTTCCTTATCATTTTTCATGCATATACACATTTTTCTTCAGGTAGAACTTGTGTTTCTGTAAGTAAACTACATTTAGGAATATAATATATCAGGTAGAACTTGTGTTTCTGTAAGGAAACAATTTTCTCGACATAGAGTTTGTGAATATATTTGATATTTGGCTATAGGTTTTTCAATATATGAATTTAACTTCTAATTTCTTTTTTCTCTATTGAAGCTTTGGTTATTCGAGAAGTTGTGCAAACCTAACAAATTTGATATTATATACCCATATTCAAATTTTGTTGATGAGAGTGCTATGGTTGGTTGTTTCTTTCTTATCCAAGAACACACTTCCACAATTGCACAGTCTAGTACGCAAAAGGCAGAACAGATTTTGTCTATCCTTAATGTACAAAGCCGGTATTCTGTTCTCTGAAATGCCCTTGTATTGGCCATATGTGGTTTTCATATTTGAGTGATGTGAATTGGCGCACACTTGGGTTATAAGTATTTATGCATTCAAATACTAGCTTGCCTTTCTATGGTCTCCCCTAGCTTGCCTTGTTGTTTTTACAAGCATTTCTATGGTCCTAGCTTGCCTTGTTGTAATTTGCTTGTACAATATATTTGACTTTTGCAATTTTGTTTGCAATCATTTTATTACTAAGTTATTGGTCTTGATATTGGTTTGGGTTTGGGTTTGAGGGTTTACGTTGTTAGATGATAATGTGCTTTGTGGAATTTGGAAGTCAATACAGAAGATGAAGATAAACCTGATGTTGGTTTAGTTGTGATTTTGGCTCTATATACATATGATCTCTATTGACTGGTGAACTGAGCATAGTTCAATCTAAACTGATATAAGTAGTTTGATATTGTAATTGTGTGTTTTTGTTGTTATCCCAATGATTTATAGCTATTCTAGGGTGTTCATTTTGATTGAAATTGTAGTAGGTGGTTCGTTGACCTCATTGATTTATTTTGTTACCTTTTATTCTCTATTACACAAATATAAGAAAACAATTTAGTGGATATCAAGGAAAAACCATCTATATTATCAAAGAGGATTGAATGATTTTTGAAATATGTACCCCAATGGTATATTAGTCAGCGTGATGCATTCATTTAGACATCAATTTTCGGTGAGTGAATGGTTTGGATAAGCTAGATGGTTAATTTGTTGTGTTTGTATTATTTGTGGGAATAAGAAGAGGTTCTTGGGGGACATGTTCTTGCTTACATACTCCTTTTTTTACTTATACTTTTTTATGGTCCTGAGTTGTTTAGAAAAGCTTCTTTATTAATCAAAAGCCATGATTTTTTTTGCAGTCAACATATCATTTTAGTAATTGGCAAGTCAAAGTGATGTGGGTGATAATTGTAGAATTAATCTGAGAATGATACCAATGATTCAGTAGAGCTGAGTTTTGCTGAACATTCAAAAATCCATTTAAGTACAAAAGATCAGAAAGAAGAAAATGAAAATGTATACCTTGATATTAACATAAACTTTGGACATGAGTAGATACATAATATTATTGTTTGGTGTTGAAGTTGTAGGCATCCTTTGATGAGCATTGTGATAAATTGCAATGAAAGAAGTTTGGAGGTGCTAAGGAGTGTGTTTGTGGTCTCTTTACGTAAAGGTTGAAGAGGGGGGTGTGTGTGGACAATTGTGTTCCTCAAGGAATGTACATTGTATGTGAATACTTGTAGATGAGAGAGCATTGTAGTTGTGAAATTGTAGTGCCAAGCTATATACAACTATCTCTACCCTGTTGTTCACCTATTTGTTATGCTATGGGTGATGTATCATGTGCAATGTGTATTGATTAAAGTTATAAGATATACTGCCTTGGTCTGTGTACTATTTTACTAGTCTACTAGATATGGGTATAGGTTCAATATGATAAAGATATGGGTCAATTATTATGCCTTCTTGTACCCAAAATCGAAATTGCACTAGATACTTATGCACATGGCACTGTAGTTATATATATATATATATATAGTCATCAGACAAAACACAAGTGGTGTGAGCAAGGTGGTTGTGTGTGGTGTTGGTAAAGGGACAAGCCATCAAGCAGAGCTACCATTTAAAAAAAATGATATTATTGTTATCTCTCTTGACTGTAATGAATTGAATGATGGAAGTCACCCGAGGGCAAATACCCGACGATAATGTACTCGAGGGCAAGTACTTGACATCAATATACTTGATGGCAATGTACTCGAGGGCAATGTACTCGACGACAATGTACTTGAGGGCAAGTACCTGACGACAATGTACTTGATGATAATATATTTGACAACAATGTACTTGAGGGCAAGTACCCAGCGACAATGTATTTGACGGCAATGTACCTGACGACAATGTACCCGGCGACAATGTATTGAAATTAAGATTATCTATCTTCAGACCTTCATAATCTACGGGCAGTTCTGTTCTTCGATACAACACATGAATATTGTAGATATACAGAATGAATTCGTACATATCGTACACCAATACTGATTAATAGATAGATCTTTGATTACATAAAGTTGACAATGAAGTACAAAGTGAAATATCTAAAGCGATATCTCCAACGACAGACTAAGGCGAGGAATGACTCCAACTGAAAGTGCAAATACAGAATAAGGAGGGTCTTGCACCTTTGAAACTGCAACCAAAGACTCAATTCCAATTGGAATCACAAATTAACAAGAAATATAAACTCCACGATGATTACCCACGGTGCCAGCCAACGCCTTATAAAGACCTCCAAGAAGTTTTTGGAAAGTTACAATGGGCCAACATAACTTTATTTATTATTTTATTATTTTGGCCCCTTTTTATTTTATGACTAAATTAATTAATTAAAGAAGTCCTTTATAATATTATTTAGATTTAGGACCACCTAATTAATTGATACAATTAATTCACTCTCCATTAATTTGGGGACATTACAGTCTTCACCGCCCAAAGATTGCTTGCCCTCAAGCAATTTGTCATCAAACCGTTTGCCAACCGCAAAGCTCCAGGATCCCAAACCAAGTGCAGGTGTTGATAGCCGTATCTGCTGAAAGCTTGATGTCGCACCATGACTGCAAACACCACCTAAAAATCCCCAACAAGCTTCCACTGCTCCACTCTGGTATAAACATTGCCTTGCTCAGAGTTGAGGAACAACTCATCAAGATCCAACTTGCCACTCACAAGGAGAGATGGCAAAATCATGCACGTCTCATGCCCAATCAAAGGAAATACATCGTACTCAACCAACTGAAGAGCTTGCTCATTCAAATGGTCATTGGTACAGTCCCCATCTCCATGAAATTGATCTGCCAATGTTGGCTTCACAAACTTAGTGCAAGCATCTCTCTCACCTTTGTGTCTGTCTGGAAGATTTGGGTGATCTCCACTTGAAGGGACAATTATTGATTCTTGCTTGTCCATATCCTCCTATTGCTGAAGTGGATCTATGATCATGTCTTTATCCTCTTTAGGATTGAAGGTGTCGCGTAGCCCATTGTTAATCTCCCGCTTCAGATTATTATTGTAGAGTATATTACCCTTGGAGGATGGATACTTCGTTCGCAAGTCTATGTAGTCTCTGAGAGATATGACCATTTTCCATCCACCATCAAAGCAATCCTGCTTGAATTGCTTTAGTGAATCAACCAAAAGGTGTGTTTGCATTTCTTGTTGCTCGATCTTGGGAAGGAAGGTTGACATTGTTGACCTTGTGTTGAAGCGTTGTGAATCTCCCTTTGCCCTTGCTTCTGTCAAGTGATTGAGTGTCTCCTCTATTTGCTGGTACCCTCTTGCGAGGGTCTTATTAAGCTATTGTTGACTTCTTATCAACTCCCTCGACATGGTTGTCATGTCCAGATGTGCATTTCCCATTCCATCATTGGGTGGCATGATTCTCCCAATAGGCTGACAAGATCACCAACTTTGATGTCACTGTTATGTACCAAATGATGGAAGTCACTCGAGGGCAAATACCCGACGACAATGTACTCAAGGGCAAGTACTTGACGACAATGTACTTGACAACAATGTACCTGAGGGCAAGTACACAATGACAATGTACTCGACGACAATGTATCTGATGACAATGTACTCGACGACAAGTACTTGACGACAGTGTATTGAAATTAAGATTATCTATCTTCAGACCTTCATAATCTATGGGCAGTTATGGTCTTTGATACAACACATGAATATTGTAGATATACAAAATGAATTCATATAGATTGTACACCAATACTGATAAATAGATAGACCTTTGATTACACAAATTTGATGATGAAGTACAAATTGAAATATCTAAAGCGAAATCTTCAATGGTAGACTAGTGTGAGGATTGACTCTTATTGATACTGTGAATATAGAGTAGGGAGGGTCTTGGGGTCTTGCACCTTCGAAAATGCAAACAAAGACTCAATTCCAGCTGGAATCGCAAATAAACAAGAAATATAAACTCCACGATGATTACCTATGGTGCTAGCCAACACCTTATAAAGGCCTCCAAGAAGTTTTTGGAAAGTTACAATGGGCCCATTGCCCAAATTTTGGACCCCTGTTGAAGATTTTAAGCATTTCACTCTATGTCAGTTATTTTGAACTCTCTTGGTTATTTATGCTGGAAAAACTTGACCACGTCTTCAAGTGTTGATATTTATTCATGTAAATGAAATGCTGATGCACTTCCCTGCCAGTAAGGATGAATATTTAGAGCGAAGTGGCATACATTTTTGTTACAAGTATGTTCAGATTTTAGTTGCCTGAAAAACTTCTAGAAATATCACATTTGTATCACATGGAAATTCACCAGGTTTTGATCAACGGAGAAAGTCTTATTAGTTTATTCAACCCTATGTAGCACACTTTTTGGATAATGTAAAGGCGCGAGAACTCATAGAAATCCTAACATGTTCATAAGATTATAAGTAGACCCGACCATTTTCCAAATAACATTTAATTGTTCCAAAGTTCGATGACTCTTTCATTGGTGGGATCCACAGATGTATAAGAAAGGTTATTGGATTCGAAAATGAGACGTGCACAGTGAAAATCCCGATGGTTGGAGAAGCTTTTATGGTCTACCATCAAACGATAAAATTTGTCTTCTCATTCAAGTCAACAAAGAACAAATTGTTTTCTATCAGGAATTTTGGTGAGTGCTGGATTGTCGTTGGGTTCTAACAATGTTCTCGGAACAACATAGAATCCCGACAGCCTTTGGAAATAAGAATGAATGTGAAGTTATTATTGGAGTTCCATGCAACCACCTGCAATACTCAAGAATATTACAGCGACATCTTTCAAACCCGATAAGTGGTATCAGATTTACAAAGTGTGGTGATATCCCAAAGTGAAGAAAAGTTAAATCTAAAGCATCCTCTTGTGTTGTTCAAAGATGGACTTCAGATTTCAAAAAAGCTCCGTCAACACCCTTCCCTTCTATTAGTCACATGAAAACCCGAAGGCCATTTCAAAGCTTTGTGTTATCTTCGATAACAAGTAAAACTCATAACCCTGACAAAGAAGTGTTAGTAGCAAGAAATGGTTATGGGCAATCAAGACACCAAAGTTCCCGGAAATACAATTATACCAAAAGGTTGAAATTCATGATTTTGGAAGATTCCGTTACAATAGAAAACCAAAATGTTAGAAGGGAGGTTATTTATTGTAAAAATTTCCAAAGGGGAGGCATCAACAATCTTTGGCCCAAATTCCCCTATTGTTGTGACAACTGAGTGATACTCTAATTTTGAGTCATAGTTGCTGCTCATTAAATTTCTGTTATTATCCTTTATTGTGGAATGGGTGAATATGGGATGATTGGAATAAATTAGTCATTGATGTCAAATTGTGTTTTTGAATCTGTGATTATAAGGTGATCTGAGAGTCATTATTTATTGTTTTATTCTATTATATTCATGCTGCTCAACAGATTTATATCACTTGTGGGTATACTGCACATGTAATCTTCATGGTCGTGGAGTTGCATTTGCAAGAATAATTATGTTGATTTCACCGTGTTTTGGTTTTCATGGTCGCGAGAATTGAGGCACAGCTGTAGAAATTAGTTACATTATTTTGATTGCATATTTGTTCATGAATGTCTCATAGTGATGAACATACATTCGAAGCCTCTTCTGCTCTTTGGTTAAGAGCATACCTAATCATTTATTGAAAACAATAAAAACATATTCGTTGAAGATTTGTCACAGGGAGCTGTACCTGTAAAATTCAGAGAACAAACTGCCACCATTTGTTTCAGTTTGATCAACTGTTGTTGATAGAGAGGTCTTCTACAAGGGTTTGAGTCATATTATGAAAAGACCAATCTGTTAACTAACAAGGCTGACATAACTTTATTTATTATTTTATTATTTTGGCCCCTTGTTATTTTATAGCTAAATTAATTAAAGTTCTTTATAATATTATTTAGATTTTGGGACCACCTAATTAATTAATTAAATTAATTTTCTCTCTATTAATTTGGGGACATTACAGTTTTGGTCTTTTTTGTCAATGAATTTATGTCCTCGCCATCTTCCTCCCTGTTGTTTCCAGTTCCGCTGTTGTGCAAGTGTGACATTCCCCCCCTTTGGAAATACCGTTAAACCCATTTTTTTTCCACATAGGAATCATTCATAAGTAGTCATATTATTTGTTGTTTTAAAATCTAATTTCACCTAGTTACTATTCTTGATTATATATGTTAACCTGCTTTTTTCTATACATTTGAAAACATAACTTTGCCTTTTAAGTTTTTTTTTTTGTTTGGCAAGCGCTTTGGGATTTTTAGCTTGGTTCGAGTCTAGGAGAGATCACATAGGGTGACCTCTGCAATCAACATATTAGACTAAGAAACCTTATTCAACTTAGAACCCACTTACTCAACTCATATCAACTTAGAAGCTACAATGGAAGTCCAAGAGTCATCACTTGAAAAACCAATGATGGATGTCGCTTTGGAGATTTGAACATGGGTTAGCATCTTGAGAACCTTATGGCCTTGTCATTAGAACACAACACTATTGACAACTTTTCTTTTTGAGTTATTAACACATTTCATTTTTATTTTTCACTTAGGTTATAAGTTTCTTTGTTTCAAGCTATGCTAACCTGAGTTTCTGGGATAAGGGACTTTCTTTTTTCCTAGGACAGGGGACAGCTATATATATATGATTTTCGATTTATAAATGTTATTATGTTGCTATGATGAATGTTACAATGTTATATAATACATGAATATATATATTCATGTATTATATAACATTGTAACATTCATCATAGCAACATAATAACATTTATAAATATATTCATGTATTATATAACATTGTAACATTCATCATAGCAACATAATAACATTTATAAATCTAAAATCAATGACCGTTCATCGAATCATCATAGAAGATAGTATCAAAATTTCAAATGAATCAATTCGAATCATCATAGAATAAGAACATAGGATAGCATCAAATGAGAGTTCAAATTTCAATTTCATATATCATAGATATTATTCATTGAAACAATGAAAAGTATCATATCATGTATCAAAATGCACAAAGGCTGCAAGTTTCAACAAAATGATAAGTTGAAGACTTAAAGTATCCATATCATATATCAATATTCAATTATCATTGCATCAATGCATCATATAATGTCAGAAGACTCGAAGTCTCAAACTCCAAAGTGAAAATGAAAACAAAGATAGCATGTTGCTGCCCCTAATATTTGTTCGGAGAATACTAAATATTGCTCAGATTTACACTCAATCTGCATATTTTTGCCAAAGACCTCTAGAATTCACAGATAACTCTGTTCACATTCTAACAGCAGCAAGAGCAAATGATTAGTGAATTGGGCTTAACTCTATTCACTTGGGCCAAACTATATGCAACTTGCAAGGAATAGACGATTTGATATTTTAGATCAGATGCTTAAGATTTGATATTATTAATAACATTTATGTAGGGTTACTTTGAAGTGTGGGGCCCACGCAAGATTAAAAAAATCTGCAAATATTTTATAAAATTATCTTACTTTTTGCCTCCTGCTGCTGGAAACGGTCATCTGTCCCTGGGATGGTCAGGGGATGGCTTGGTTGTCCTCAGCTGTCCTGGGGATGGTCAAAGGTTTCCAAAACCTCCATTGACTGTCCCTGAGTTTCCGGGATGGTTTCAGAAAACTTTGCTTCATTGGGGACAGCTTGGAAATGTTTCTGGCCGTCCCCACGTCACCGAAACCGTTTCCGTTTCCGATTCCGAAATGGGTGCATTTAGGGTGGAAACACGTTTCCGGGTAACACTGGTTTTAAAATGAAACTTTTGCTTTTATATTTTTAATATGCTTTATTTTTTATTTTTTAAAGTTATGTGTCATTTCTTATAATTTAATTTATTTATCAGTTTAACAAAATTTATTAATATTCTTTGATTCAAAAGTGCGTAAAAATATATTCAGGGCCTCTCTCGCATGTCCCAACAAAATGTAATTGGAAAGAAAATGTAGAAATCAGCTTTCCAAAGAATCTAAAGAATCTTAACCAATAAAGAGCTTTAAGGACCTTTAGTTACACATTTACTGCGACCAAAGAGGCATGCAATTGTCTGCTTCAACCAAGTACCAAGAGCTATTAATAGTGTGCTGAAAACAAAGAAGAGTCTCCATAGCTCACTGAGAATGCTTCCCAACTATGTTAACAGCCTCCAATCTGCTTAAGTTTCCCTCTCTGTTTGTTGGAACTACAAGTCTTGGATTTTGTTTGTGAAATGGTGAGGATATTTGTGGAAACCAAATCATTTTCTTCTTCCTCCTGATCTTCTTCATTCTGAAATTACCAGATCCAATCAGCACTAAAGCTTCAGTCTCCACCAGGAAAACATCTTTGTTTGCGAGCTTTGGTTCCAAAAATATGAGAGACTTACCTTCATGCTGATATGAACTTCTCAAAGGAGAAATTCTTACTAGTGACCTGTTCATTTTATCTCTACCAACGTCTCCCATTCCCTTTATCTCTACCAACATCTCAGAGGGGGATATGTGCTGAAGGAGAAAATCTGATGTTTTTTCCACAAATTCAGCATTTGAGCATCCTCCTTTTGGAATCCATTTCCTTGTGTGAAAAGTGCAGGAGCCCAAGATAAGCTTTGAGGGGCACTCAACTGATTCAGATGCTATTTTGTTGTGCTGAAGACATTAAATGGAGGGCCTTTAAAGTGAATAAAATGTAATCTGGAGCCATATAAGAACAAATCTTAATGGTGTGAAAGATGGGCTTGGATAAGTCCAGCATCACTTAAAACACTCCCAAGTCCAGATACAACACAGATGCAATAGCTTAACTGATAACAAAAGGAGCTATAGCACTCAAGACTACATGACTATCCTATAAATTAGTTGGGTCTAAAACAAACTATCACAATATCAGAAAGAAAGTAGGGCAACAAGAAGGCCTTGGTTTTGAAGACACCACTGATTTCAGCTCCACTTGGATCCTGTTTCCAAAAAGGAATGAAGAGAGGCCTGAGAAACCCCTGAAAGAGAGTGAGGGCATAGCAAAGTTGATAGAGATTACCAAAGATTCATTTGGAACAATAATATGAAGATCATCATAATACAGGGGTAAATCCTGAGTGAATGTCAATGCTTGTTTTGTTGCTAATTGAGGGAGAAAACAACACATTTATAGCACAAAGGTAACAATCCAAGCTCTACTGCTCATCGCCTTCATCTTCTGAACTTCCAGCACATGGTAGCACCTTGTCTAAATTCCATTTTTTGATTCCATTATTGAACACCTTCAAGGCAAGATTATACTTGAAACTTCTTGCAATGGCTGCCATGGTATGCCTCACACCAGAACTGCAAACAACAATCTTGCCAGTAATACTCTTAATTATTGTCATTGTGCCAAAGTCAATAGATCACCAATGCAGATGGTATATTTCTCTATTCTATCAGAGTCTTCACCAAGGAGAGTCACAAATACCTTTCCCCTTAACTCTAGCCTCTGCAGACTCGCACACAGAAACTAGATAGCCACAAGGAAAAATGCAGAAGTCAATCCACCAATGCACGAAAACAATTAAGTATGAACACAAGTACTTTCAAAAACTCCGATAATGGTGATCCACCTAATCATGCCTTGACACTCTAAAATGGGCTGAACAACTTCGGCACACGGGAGCAATCTAATTCTCCAAGGGCGGTGATGTTGCTCACTCAACTCTCTTGAAAAAATAATGAGGTCTCCTCGTAAGCTTAACTGGGTGAAAGGAATTTGGGTATGAACAATTGCTGATACCCATCAGATTTAAAATTTATAATTGGGCAAGGTGTAGGAGAGTTCCCACATTTAGAGAATGAAGCATCTGATTTCAGAAGACTATCAATCTCCCACTGAAGAGGAAACAGGCTTGCTTTAGCAGGGAAAGGAAGCTAGGAAATACCTTCGTTAGCCAATCTATGTGCCAACTTGAATTGACCTCGTATTTCTGAACACTCAGCAATACTTTTGAGCCTTCAGTCCTTGAACGACCTGTAATTACAACTGTTGATAGTAATCTGAGTCACCTTCAACTTCCATGGATTCACAATTGATTGACATCACTGACTTTAAAAAGTAACATTTGATTCTTGGTTGGTCACATTTGAAAGTATCCCATTACCATTACAGTACAACCCAATGATTTTAATAAATTTAATTTTTTTATTGGTAAACTTAATAAGCTTATGTTTTGTTATAATTGTTTCACACATTTATTATTTTTCATTAAAAAATTATTTATTTATTTTGTGTGTGTATGGGGGACTTGATTTGAAAAATAACCATATTCGTATCCACTATCCAGTACTTTATCATTATCTGTATCCATGTCTATGAAACTCTGATATTGATGTTTCCTGTAGGAGAATTCTCAACTCCTCTCAACAATCTATAAAACCTCTTTCATGAAATTTTTGTCCAAAGTCAGGTATTGTTATATCTACTCTTCTGTCTGCTTGTGTATTATGATACAGTAGATCTATGCACATTATAAATGTGTAATGTCTACCGCAGTATAATGAGAGAAATATTGATCTTATCAGGAAATTGTTGTGAAGATGGAATACCAAGCTATATGAGAAATGTTTGTAGATGTGTAATGTGTAGTGAAGTTCCTAGTAGGAGAATATTAGATTCTTTTCAATAATTCGGGTAGCTATAAAGCACCCTTTTCACGAAGCTGTAGTGCCAAGCTAGGTACTGTTATCTCTTCTCTGCTATCTGCTTTTTTGTAATGCTGCAGCAATCTGAAGAGCCGTAGAACACTGCTTCATTTGAAGGTGAAAGGTATCCATAACAGCATTGTGTGCAGTGACAAAATTGTTAGTTGTATGGTCCCCACTCCCCAATGTTGATGGGTAGGCTTCAGAGCAAGTAACTGTAGGAATTCCCTGTCTACTTAGCCTTGTTCTCCACTGTTCTGTTCTGGAATAGGAGATGTGTGTTGGATAGCAGGCAAAGTTCTTTCTATAGGAGCTGTCTTTGATGTGGCAGCTGTGTGAGAGTCTCTCTAGTCTTGGTTGGTCTGTTGATCAGAAAATTATTCCAGCCTTTTGAACAAGCTTTGTATCATGCATGTGTATGTTTGTTACTGTTTTTAATAAGCAGATTCATGATATTTGAAATCCTTGACACATTTACCTTTTGTTTTTTTCTATATTTTCTGTAGTATTTTATGCAGCATTGTTTTGTGTGTTTTATTCTTATGTTATGTGTGTTTGGATTACTCTGGATTGGAGAGGTATAGTTTTTGATTAGGAGAAAAACAAGTTTTGAAGGGACCCAAAACCCTTTAACAAGCAGATTTTGAGAGGGATCTAGAACCCAACATCAACAATCAGCTGCAAAAGGTGTTACAATTAGAGCAGCAGCTAACCAACAGCACAGAAACATCAGCCTAGAAAGATAACATCAAACAAAGCACAATCTGAAAACACCTCAGGCCTAAGCCTTGCAACTTAAAAAGCAGGGTTTTCAAAGGCCCCCTTAACCTTAATAACAACAAACCAAGGATTTTACCAGACGCCCATAACCTGAAATACATGGGATTTAACCAGGCTCCCATAACCTTTACTTCCACCAACAACCAAATAATCCAATGAACACTTGCTGGAAAAATGAAAAACCAAAGCTTAAGCCATTAATAGAGGCAAGGGTTTTTACCAAGCTCCCTAAACTTGAACATTGGGAGAAAAGAGGATTTCCAAAAATAAAGTATCTAGCACCCAAAGATAACACTATGAAGCACCGTCTAGAGAATGTATGCCCTCCCAAATAAAGAAGAGAAAGAGTTTTCCAAGGTTCCCCAAACCTTTAAGATGGGTTTTGAAATGGAACCCACAACCATCCGGCAACACTAAGCAAAGACCACCCTCCAAAGAAGCAACTCCTCATCTTTAAACCTCCTCTCCACCACGATAGGAAAGGGTCTCACCTCGATAGGGATAGAAGACAAAGAAAGCCAAGATGAAGAATGTTAGTAAACAGATTTTGTCTTTATTTCTATCTTCTTTAAGATTATTACTCTATCACCCTCTTAAAGACAAACTTCTACTAACAGTTGGGTAAGTGCTGAATATGAGTCACTTCCCTCTGAATTTTAATCTAGGTACAGCTCCCTAATTAGATTTTCAATGAATTTCTCTAACTGAATTTCTCAATTTAGCTTTTAACCTGAAAGCTTAAAGGCCACTATATCGTTCTTCAGACGACTAGCACTTTTCACAACTTTTCAAAAGGAAAACCAGGCATACGAAAACAGAAAATCACAGTTTTCTACCTTCTATACCTATTTGAGATAGCATAATAATAGAATGAATCAAAGGAATATGAATTTGAATGCAATCACTGATATCCTCAAGATACTAACAAAGATCTATTGCAGAAACAAGGAATGAATAAAATATCACCACAGGACATATATTCACTCACTTCAAATTACACAGATCTGAAACAAAGTATGATTGATATATTAACTGTTCTTGCAACACAGGCAAAGAAAACATGGAAAATATATAAATAAGGTCTTTAACAACAAACTTGATATATCGGAAATGTCTTTAGACTGAAAGAAATTTTAAAAGCAAAATACCAATTTTCTTCCAAAAATTTCTAACCCTTTCTACTACGCAACTAAACTACTTATAGTTTTTGCAAAGCCGAGAGGTCTCCCAGAAAACCCGATCTCTCGGTTAGAACAGTTTACGAGTAACCAAAGTAAAAGAGGACACATGTCCCTCAGAGTTTCTAAACAGTTAAACATAACTAAATTTCCAGATCAGCCTCCTTATCGACAGCACGCAACTCATCTCCCGCAAGATTCCCTCCTTCAGCTGCGGTGGATTGAGTCGCCTCCCATTGTTTGTGTGCCTGAACCAATTCCTTCACGAGCTGCAGATGAGGAACCTTCATGTTCACTATCCTTGTCATCACCGCTTCTTTTGTCCACCTGGATTTCTTGACCTTCTCGATCGTTGAAGGGAATTGATCCACACAGAGATACAACATTGATTCAATCCTGGCCACCTATGTAAAATTTGAAGGCTTAGGATTGGCCTTTTCTTTAAGCTTTTTCAAGGTATTTTCAAACATTGCAAGAGCTATCTTTTGGTCTTGATCCCCATGATTGACTGTGTAGGTATGAGCAAAATTGATCACCTTCAGTTCAGTCATCATTGTTTTCTACAACTGCCTGATCTCATTTTCACTATCTTTATTCTCAGCGATAGTACTCCTGATGGTGCTGAGACGCCAACTTACATTCTTTCTGAGAACAAAGAAGGTAGCTTCATCATGTGACTTCACAGCCTTTTTTGTACAGAACTTTACATACCCATATTTTTCTATCTCTAGGAACTTAGACATGGCTCCAAACCATTTCTCCTCTTCTCTCTCCCACACTTGCCTCTGCGTTTGTAGTTCACCTATCAAGGCTTTTGTATCGTGTAAAACTTCTTGAGCATCCTTGAGGGACATAAGACCACTTTTGACAATTTCACTGATCCATTCATCTACAGAAGTCACCAGGGTTCGGCCTCTCTGCACTTGAATCAAGAAATTTTTACTCTCAGCAAATTTTGGATCAAAAATCTGAGGAGACTGGACTAATGGAGTGGCGTCAAAAGTGCAGAAGGTATTGATAAATTGTGACAATGTTACAATCGTCTGCTTCAATTCTTTCTTTTCCTTTCCATCCTGCCAAGACGAATTCAACATTTGTTGTGCTGTTTCTTTGAACAAATTATTCTTACTAGCGCGATCCATGATACCCAATTCTACCTTGGTGATTTCAAAGTCCTCTGCCTTAACTTCTTGTTCCCCCTCTTTAGGTCTGTAAGTCGCCACTTCAGCAGTCCATTTTCCGATCTTCACATCTGTGAACATTCGGGCTGTGCTTTTTACCTTTTTAGTTTTGGGAGTCTTCTGAACATACTTGCTCACTATATCTTTAACGGGCACAGACACAGGAACTAGATTGCATTTTTTACTCACCGTGGATATCAACCATGGGGGTGTAACTCCAGAACCAGTGGGTTGCTTAGGTGTCTTTGTTGGTGTACCAATTACCTCCAGCGTGGCATCATCTAAGTCAAAGAGATCCTTATCCACTTGTTCATTTTCAGATATGTGAAAACTCATATCTTCTATCTTGTCTTCCTCCAGATTAATCGTTAGGACGTCCTCCTGAGCGATGTTTTTCCTAGTCTTTAACCTGGTCTTGGATCTTGTAATCCTCTGTGAAGGAGCAGCTAGGTGAGATTCAGCTACATTCTTTCTCGCGTTTCTGGCTTGTGGTTTCTCAGAAGATCTTGCATTTTCAATTTGGGTAGATAAATTAGAAACAGAAACAGGGGAATGTAAAGAAGTACATGCAACTTCTTCTTTTTCTACTCTAGGTTCTTTCTGCTTCCTTCTTTGCAGCCACTCATTAGTCAATTGGATAACACATAAAGTTCTTTTTTCAATATCATCTTCTTCCTCCTTGGACCAGTCTATAACAAGATCACTTTTCTCAACTGGTTTTTTGTAGCTAAGCTCAATCAAATTAGACCCATCATCAGTTACTCCATCTACATTAATTTGCAGTCTTTGAGACACACACAACTTGTTGTGTTCTCTTTCCTCTACTTGTGTTTCATCACAACAGTCTTCCCAGAAATCTTCCAGGTGAGGTACAAGAAACATATGTGATCTAAGCCCTAGACTGACACTGGCATAGTTCTTGTTATCAAATCCCACCCTTTCAGTATAATACTTGAAGTCAAAATGGCGGATATCACTCCCAATACTGACAGTGTCAGCCACGGTTTTACATGAAAATTTACCCAGTGTTATTGGAAAAGCCTCATCCCACTCCTCTTCAGGAAGAAACCTTTTCAAAACTGTAGCAAGCTATCGGCAAATCTCAGCTAGGATAAAACAATCGAATGCATACCTAGGTAACCTTAGCGGTTGATCTTCAAAACCCCCAACCCTGATATATGTAAACCTAGGAAATTGAATATAATAGCTCCCATACTTAGTTATCAGTTCCTAGGCTTTCAAACTAATCCTTTTATCAGTGACACCAGCCAACGCAAAACACAATTTACCCATGAATGTGTCGTGCATCCTTCTGTAATTTTCAACAACCTTATCCTTCCGTAGAATTGGGTAATACTCATACACACACATATCTGCAACCCAGGGTTCGTGTGATAATCCGTGCCATTGTCTGCTATAGGCTAAACAATACATAAGATAGGAAGACATGAAGAAACCACTACCAGTCAATTTTGAGGTGTTGAGCTGTTCTCTCAGGGAACTAGCAATTAACTCAGCCCAATCTAGGAGTTGCGTTCCTTCTAGGATGATTTGAACATAGAAATACATCCAGTCAAAAAAAAGATAGGCAACTTGAGACCCTCTTACTCTATGCAGCATTACCATCAGGTCACTAATATAAGGGCGGACATGGGTTTTGTTAAATTTCTTAGGCAAACGTGAACCCCCTCTTTGCGGGTTCAGCAACTAGCTCTTCGCTATAGAGGTACGATTTGCATCCTTATTTTCATTGAATTTTACAATGGATTGCGCGGGAGAAAAATCGGAGAATGCCTTCTCTGGGATTTGCAGAGCTTGTGTCACTATTTCCCTATTAACTGGCATGAGGACGCTACCATCCCTCTTTTTTATTGACTCAGTTTGTGCATCATAACTTTGTATGCATTCAAGAATTAGCTCTGGACACACAACAACGGGAGGAAAAGTTGCTGCAGAACACAAACCACTATGTAGAATTTCCAGTGCTGGGGTACCCTCTAAAGAATTCAAAAGACGGGAAGGCATGTCTTCGATATCATAGTCTTCTAGGTTAGTGTCTGATACTATAGGACCATCACATACTAAACTCGTAGTATTCCCAAACATATGAAAAACTGACCTCATACTGCAGAAAATTAATCTTCTATTCACCTTGTAGATTACTGAATTTGTAAATATCACAGGGGGAACAGCCAAACTCACCTCTTTTCTACAGAAGATTTTGATCACAAGAGCTCCCAAATTCTACCTCCGCGCACCAGCTTCTTAAAAACACTTAGGCATTTGAAGAAAAAAAATGAAAGGATATAACTTAAATAGAATTGCGAGAGCACCTGAATTAATTGCAAATCCTTCACAATGAATGCCGTGTGGATTTGATTTGACATTTTGTACAAGCAATCCATAATTACCATTAAACAAATCCCGAGGTCATTAAAGATAATGATTATTCCGCACCTCTAGGGCGTACTTAACAAATTCTGACCATAATTAGCATTTAATGCCATTCCCTTGTGGGCCCCGCTGCTTAGCTGTCATTAGATTCTCTCTCTTTTCCTGACTTCCTCAGATTCTTCTGAACAAGAAAGAACATAGTTCATGGGAGTTTGACACCGTTCAAATCTGTTCAAGACTGTTCAACATTTACAAACTTTTGAGTTAGCTCAATTGATAATTCACATGCCTGGGAACATTCACGATCAAAGGACCATTTTGCTTCGGTCTCCTTCAGTGCCAGCAGCAAGAGTATTTCTTTCTTTATCAACCTGTCCTGTCTTCACAAAAGATGCAAAATATGTGAACATCCTTGAACGGGTATGAACACCGTTCAAGGCTGTTCAAAGGTGTTCAAGGGTGTTCAAGAAAAAGAAAGCTCGCAAAATTCCGAGAGACCAAAGACACAAACAGGAACTCAAAAATGATGAATAGATATGACGCGTATTTAGAGGAGGAAATTCTGATAAAAGACAAGGTTTTAACATGAAGCCATAATCAAAGAATAAAAGGGCCAGACTCAAACTGGGACTAAAAAAGAACCAAACAGAATTCGACCCTGCATTCAAGCAGTTACAACAGAGAGAATACCACATACTGCCACTCTCGTCCTCCAAAAAAGAGCAAATCTCCACCTCCATAGGAGATGTCAGCACCTCAATAAGGACCAAGAGAGAGGACAAGAGGAACACCATGTGCCAAAACCCCACCATAGCTGCAAAAAGACACCCCACCTCAATTGGGGCAGACTGCACCTCTATAGAAGCCTTACGAAGCCTTACAAGGAAGAAAAGTGCCAAAACAACCAAAAGCCCAAAGAGAGAAAAACAGAGAACACTGGACTTCAAATGGGGTGAACGAAACCCCAACGGAGGAACCCCCTAACCTAAAACAAACCTCAACCAAGCTGGGCCCTTGAAAACTAATAGCAACAAGGAAAGCCAGAAGAAGCCGCAACCACCAAATAGAGAGCAGAGCAGCCATGCAAAGCCAAAACCCACTGAACAAGAAAGGCCAAAAGCACAGGCCGAAAGGAGAGGCAGAAGAACCACCAGAGGCCCACACCCACACAAAGAGAAGGATAAAGCACCAGGGGCTCCCAGGGAAAGAAAGGCCAAGCACCCAACACCCACAACAAGGAGGAAAGGAAGAGGCAACAAAACCAACAAAAAGGAGCATTGCAGGCCTAGCAAAAACCAGAAGCCAAAGCCACACCAAGAGAAAAGCCTCCAACGAGGGCCCAAACCATGACCCACACCCCTAACCCAACAACCAACACTGCAGAGGCGCAATAGAGCACACACGGCGAACAGGGTAGCCGAAATAGTCACTCTCTCCAAGCACAAAAAAGAGCCAGGCCCGCTCAAAGCTGTCTGCAACAACACGGGGGAAGAAAACACCCTGAAGGTAACAAACCCCACCTCGAAAAAGGCACGGTGGAAGCTCACAGCTCGAGCAGGAAGGGCATGAGCCAAACAAACAAGAAACCCAGAGGAAATGACTCCCACTACACACCAAAAAGGCAACCAAACCAACCCAGTGACCACGAAAACAGTGATGAGGTGACCAGGCCAAAAGCTGAGCCATAGGAACCTCCGCCAAAGCCAAAAAACATCCCACAGACCCCTGCAGGAAAGGGCCACCGCAATGCAGCAAAGGGACAACATAGGGGAATCGAAGGAACACCCACCAACACAGAAGCCACCCAGAAAACCAACCCCCACTGCAAAGCCCAGGCCATCCACATCCTCATCTGAATCTTCCCTATCTCCCGCCGCCTCAGAAGCACCTCTGCCAACACGAGAAACCCTAGGTTTCAAACTCTGCTTCCTGCTCCTGTTCCCGTCCATATCTCTACTGGAGAGGTTTAGCTTTTTCTCCACTATATATAATTTTTTACCATTCTGTTGAAAATAAGAAAAACATTCAGAAGTATGCTCTATACAGGTGCCAAATGGGTATTAGATATTTTCATCCCATTCAGAACTAGTGTACTTAAGTATTATACTGTTCAGAACTTTATGAATGCGTCTCAGAGGAGACACCTCAGTACATGCAGACTGATGAAACACATCAAAGATTTTGAAGCCTTCATGAGTGGAGACATATCAGTACATTCAGATCTATTAAATACATCTAAGATTTCACATTCTAAGTATCTAATGAACCGCAATTAATGATATCTATATCCTGGATGGCATATAAATCACCATATCATGTCATAACATTCAATGGAACAAAAGTTTGTCATATGAACCTGTTTCTTCATCATTGATCCTGAGCTTACCCACAACTGGATTACCTTTAGCAATTGAAATTTAAGAAACTGCAGCATCAAAATGAACTACAAATGCATCCTAAATATCCTTAACTAACATCCAGTTGGGTCCACCCATCTCTAAAGTGATGGGCAAATCCTGTGAAATAGTGTCTTGAATCTTATATTCAGTTTTATTCATTACAGGACACCACTGATAGATATATTGTTAGGCATCCGAGAATTAGTAGATGTATGTAAACACAATTTGTTGAAGGGGCTGCAAAATGATTTCTTTGAGTAGCAAGCGAGTTAGAAGTTGAAAAGTAGGATAGATGCTTTTGGCTTAAATGGACGAAATCAAGCTACGTTTTAAATCCAAGAATATCAAATGTTCTGCAGGCTAGAACTCGAGCCGCAGCTTGCTCAAATCCTATGTAATGCTAAAATGTTGCTCAAATCACCTCAGAATTGATTTGCATTTGAGCTACTTTGGCTGCAGTCATGTAGAATGGCAATAATGTGAGATGGGTGAGAAGCAATTAATATTACTTTAATCTTGAAGTAATGCCCATTTATTTTTCCTATGCCTATTAGATTTCCTCACTCTTGTTAACATTTGCAAGAAATTGCTGAAAATAATTTTTTATTTATGTATGAATCAGAGTACTCAAATTCAGACTTGCATGTACTGGGCAAACTGATATTTGATTTAGTCTCTGCAAATATTTTTATAATATAATATAAGAATTGTTTTGAATGTGTTTTCTCAATTTTATAGTTTATTTGTTTATTTCTGATGTTGCTATTAGACTGGGGCAAGACTCTTTGTCGACTCTCAATACTAAGTTAGAGACAAGATAGTTCTATGGATCTGTACAAGACCTTTGCATACCTATAACAATTTTTCCAGAAAATGTGTCTTAAAAGGATAAGCTTATGTATTTTATACATGTAATGCCTGTATAGCACAATGTGTTTGCAAAAGTTTTTCACATTTTCTATTTTGATTTCCCAAGAAATGTGTTTTAGATGATCATAGACTTTGGTATCCAGCAATCTGTCATATGTTTGTGCTCTTAATATAAGTATGGAATATTTAGAAATGAATTAAATGATTATGCATTTGTTCTGTTCTTTATATTATTTTATATACTAATTTTCCGTGGGCTCTTTGATTGGACAGGGTGCCAACTTTTTTGGAGCAAATTGAAATAGACAACCCATCAATGGCCTTAAAATAATTTTGGATGACTTATGGAGTCAGTACAATTGAAAATGTCATATATTGAGTCAGAAATATGTATATTTGTAGATGGTTTACAGGTATAATCAAGAAAATATACCATAAAATTGCAGATAGGTACAGGTATAATCAAGAAAATTGTAAGATCAACCACCTCCAATAGCACGAAGGAAATTTGATATATATGCACTAGAATGATGGATGTGTCCTATTGCATGGCATCTTGTTGGTTTGCAAGTTTACATCTTAAGTATTCACAAATAATAGCATATAATTGTTCTGTATTTTTATAACAATAATGAAGGCAACTATGCTTCAAAGAATGGTGTATAACAGTCAATACCAATACGAGGCATTTCATTCAAAAGGCATATTGGAAGTGTAAATGGAATTTAATTATTTGAGTTTAAAACGAGGAAGATAAGGGCAAAATCTGGAAAACTTGAAGTTATAGAAAGACATAGAACATAGCAGAAGATTTTTAATGGCTAAAGATTGTCAATGAGAAACACCGTAAACTATGAGTCTTCTTGAAGATTTAGTGAGTGTTCTCCCTCCTCCTTCCCCTCCTTGAAACTTACCGTCATTTCTGTACTTCCATATAGTCCAAAGAATTTTAGTGGAAAGCAGAATACAGAATGAGTTAATTGTTTAATCTAATTTTAGGCACAAAACTACACAATCTCCCTCAAATTAATTCCACTTATATCACCCCCCAACCCTCAAGACTAGCACAAAACATATTCTAGACCTCCTTAGCAAAGAGACACTGAAAGATGTTGTGTAATAGTTTTTGGCTTTTTACAGCTATTAGATATATTTATCTAAACTAGAATTCATGCTACAAGTTAGTTTCTGCAATGCTAATAAACACCTGAAACATGCCTTCTTTGGTTCAATTCTATTAGACCACAAGGACCTCAAAAAATGACCATTGCTTTTCACATGGACCTAGGTTTCAGCTGTCATTAATATGTGTAACAATACAGTTAGTATCGAACACTCTTAGCTTTAACTTTGAGCAGGCTTGTTCCATAAGAATGTTAGTGTTATGTTCACACTTAACTGGGAAATTCATAGCAGTACATGTCATTATGAAAATTGAATAAGTCCTCTAATTTGAGGGAGGGATATCAAAGATGGTGCAAAGAGAGAGGGCCAAGACTTTAACATACCATTCTCAAAATTATCACTAAAGACTTTAATGCCATTATTGGACCACATTTTTACAGAACCACCTTGTAATCATGCAAGGGTTTTGCTATCGTGTTCTAGGTTCCACCAAATAGACCTAGACAGTTACTTTATTGTTCTCCAAAGCACCAACGCTCTAAATCTTCCTCCTGACCTGTTCCTAGGTCTTCCACAAACTCTTAAATACAGTAGAATTGGTAGGGTACACAAAAAGTATGTTAAATAAGAGGTCATAGAAGGGGAGAAGCTTCCAAGACTTAGCTTTTTTGGGGAAACTTCTTGAATATCATTCCTTACTAACACCTTCCAAGATTCATTCCCATTCAAATCTACGAGGATCCACTTAGCAGAGAGCTTCCAAGACTTAGCTTTTTGGGGGAAACTTCTTGAATATCATTCCTTACTAACACCTTCCAAGGTTCATTCCCATTCAAATCCCTGAGGATCCACTTAGCAGCCAAGGCCATTCCATGCATTTTTGTTTCTTTCAATCCTAGATCCACTCCATTTTTCTCTACACATCACAAATCCCATTTGACTAAATGTCTCTTCCTTTTACCTTTCCCATTTGACCAAAATAACTTACTAATTCTTTTATGGATTTCAGTTACTTGATAACTGCTAAAAAGATAAATTGAGGAATAATAAAGGCTATAAAGGGAGAATTTGTTGGCATATTTGTACTCTCCCTGCCAAGGACAGATACTGTTTGTTCCATCTCTCTATCTTTTACTTGATATTCTCCTTTATCCATTACCCACATATTATTGAGGCATGGGTTAACAACAAATGGAATCCTCAAATATCTAATCTGTAGGTCAGGCCCAATGTATTGGAACTCATATTTGGTAAACCAATCAAGGGAGGAGCTATTCCAACTAAGTATAATTGATTTTGCTGTAGATAACTTGGCTCCATAGGCTTTACAAATTAGAACTAATCTTTGCATTGGGTTGTAGAAGTCATCCCCTTCAATATTGCCTCAAGCCTTATATGAAAGGTAGTGACCCTTTCACCAATGAAGTATAAAAGAGATCATTCCAATCATTCAAGGGTCACTTATGAATCCTCATTTATGAATCCATCAAAACAAATCTCCATTCATCCATCAATCATTAATCCCTCAAGAAATCAAGCAAACAACCAATCAACAAGATCAAACAAACAATCATCAAATCCCCATCAATCATCACTTCTTGGGATCAAGAAACCAAACAATTCAGCATCATTCAATTCATCACTCATCAATAATCAAATCAACAAGCATTCAATCATCACTCATCACTCATCTATCATCAAATCAACAAGCATTCAATCATCATTCACTAATATATCAAAAGATCAGTCAAGGATAAATCTGATACAAGGGAATCAGATTTAGATACACAACAACGTATGACATAAATTTTGATTTAAGACTGGTATGCATGAAAGGGTTATGCTTGATGTATGCGATAGTATGCAATTTGGGTGATATGGTTATGCATTTATTATGCTTGGTGTATATGACAATTTGGATGCTATGAGTATTCATCTATCATGCTTATATATACAATAGTATGCAATTTGGATGATATTGGTTATGCATATATTATACTTGATGTTTATGATAGTATGCGATATGGATAATTTTGTATGCATCTATGATCTTAATGATATCTTTACCAAGTAAATTTTGTAAATCTAGTGTATTTCTTATTAATAAAAAATCATTATGTGAGTGGGAAATAAGTTAAGGAGATGTGGTATATTGGCTCCCTCTAAGTATGTACGCCACCCCAAGAGATGGAATTGGTCATAGTTGGATATTCTTGCCTCTTGTGGGTCGAGAGGCTAATTGATTACTTCAAGGGGCAAAATTGGTCATAGATGGACATTCCTATCGCTTATGGGATAACCCAAGGGATGGAATTGGTCATAGTTGGACATTCCTGTCACTTGTGGGATAAAGGGCAAGTTGCCATGATGCGAATGTTGTGTGCTCTTGGGCTTAGTTGGGCTGGGTGGTTTACTGACACCCTTTCAAATTTCCCACCAAGACTACTTTATGATTGGTTATGAGATGGTTAGCTAGACATAATGCCTGTTTTAATCTCCATACTAACTAACTGATGTATTTGTTCATTATATCTCAAAATTCTTAAAGGCTAACAAAGTTCACTTTAGTGTGTTATTGTTGGATTTGTTTAAGTGTAAAAACAAGTAAACTCCAATCTGGGGACATTACATGACCATTCAACTCTATTATATGCTTTTTCAAAATCAAGAAGAAAAATAGTAAATACCAATATTTTTCTTAGATGTTCTTTCCCATTCCATTGCCTCCCAATTACTTAGGAGGTTTTTCAAGATATATCTTTCTTTTATGAAGCTAGTTTGAGTAGAGGTTACAAAAGAAGGGAGTATATACACTAATCTCAAAGTTAGTGCCTTATGAAGAATCTTGTAAGAAACATTAAGCGGTGTAATGATTCTAGTTTTTAATAAGAGTTTTATCAATCTCCTTAGGAGTTCCCCTTTTCCCTTTGTTGATGTTACTACCTAATGAGCCTCTACTGTTAGCTTCTATATATACGTGAAGAAGATCCTCACCCATTAAATGTTCTTTTTGTAAATCTCAATAGGAAAGCCATCCTTTCCAAGAGATTCATCATTTTTTACACCTTGATGACATTTATAATATCTTGGACATCTCTCCTTGGAGAAACATGATGCAAGGTATGCAGAAAATACTCTCCGCTCTGTGAATCGGCGCCTAGGGTTTCATATGGTGGATTCAATCAAAATTAAGGTGAACACGTTACTGGATCTTCTCGAATTCCCAAACTTTCCACCATCTCGGGCAGAAAAACTATTCCATTCATGCCCTGTTCTTTGTGGGCCATCGTCAAGGATGATGGAAGTGATGTCGGACCTCAATGTTCATCCTTCGGGCACGGGGACTAATTCTTTGATGGGTGATCAACTTACACATGCTGCTGAACATGACGCACCTTGTCCTCAAGCTCCGGATTGCGCCCCTGGATGGCTTCCTGACTTAGCACTTGAGGGAGAATCTTCGCATCCGGCTACATTAGAATTTGTGGTGGTTGCTGCTACTAAACCTCCGAGTTGGTCCCCGCATGTTACAGAGTCTCCGAATGTGGGTTGGGGTTCAGAGGACATGATTGAATAAATGGTCCAGTGTTGATCATTTTTAAAATTTTGATGGTTTTTTGTTAAGTTAGTGACTAATTTCGTGATGTAAGTTTTTTGGAACATTGGTTCATTAGTGGGTTTTGAGATGCGTGGTCAATTTGTGCATAGCATGTAACTGGAACTCCCTGGTATATGGGCTAATTTTGTAAAATGACTAAGTGCTTATTGGGTATCTTATGTAATTGCATATGTAATTGAATATTATTGAATATATACTTGTATATAACAATGATCCCGGGGTTTCTTACTGGTTCTTCCACGGGGGAGTTATTGAATCAGATTATTAATAAAATATGGTGGATATCCCACTTTTGCCTAAAAAAAATAAAAATATCTTGGACATCTCTTTACCTATTACTTTTGCATGTTCTTTGGAGATTCTTTTTGGAATAAGGGCTCGACGAAATTCCTAGCTTTATGCCTTTCTACCATGTTCCCATGAGAAGTAAAGAGGTCTATAAAACAAGAAAAAATGTCTCATTACTTCCTTTGGGTTACTAATGCATTTATTATTATTCCATATGTCCCATATATTTTCTTAATACATTTTCTTTTGATGTATATGGAGAACAAATTTGAACCCTTATCATCATGATTTAACTAGATCATCTTTGCTTTCACTCTAAGGCTCTAAGTTTTAATAGCTTGGATTATCCTTAAAGAGCTGTTGACAAAACTTAGCTCCTCATTAACCTTCTGATTATTGGGACCATTTTGTAGTTCCTTTTCTAACTCTAAGAGTTTTTCTTTATTGTTTACCTCTCTTTCCCAATTGTCCATAACTTTTTGTTTACCAATGGTTTGGAAGATTAATTTATAGATGTTAATAGTGTAGTCCCACTTCTCAATTTCGGATTTATTCTTCAACATACATTTGTTGATATCTCTAAGAGTGAATATGACATCATAACAATCCTTATCCTTCAATAGGCTTGATTTTAAAATGAAAAATTCCTCTCTTATAAGGCCTAGGGTCCTCATTCCCCACCACGATATTAGTATTAATAGGGTGTTGACGAGATAGTAAGGAGGGATGAACTCTTACCCTATTGCCCTCAATGGTCAAATTAAAGTGTTCCCTAGTGAAATAAAACCTATCATAGATTATTTTGTTTCCTCTTTACGATGTACACCATGTGAACCGAATAAATTTGCTTAATATTAAGAGGCCAAAAGATTGAATGTGGAACAACAAACACTACCATTTGTCTTTTGATGTGCTGATATTCTAGTACATAAATAAAAAAACCTATTATTATTGTTTCTTGTTAAGTGTACCATGCAGAAAGACTTTGTTGAGAAATATTATTTTCTATTATTTTTTTTGGTTTAAGATCTATTTTCTATTTAATTAATACATTTATTAATATAAATCATGTTTTTCAATAAAAAATTATTTTATTTTATTAAATTGCACACTTCAATTTTATTTTAAGAGCTATTTTTTTCATATATAACTTTTAGTTTTACATTTGTAAAAGTTACTATTCATTTTTTTAGTAAGTCTTTTATTGTCTTATTTATTTTATATTAATTGACTCTTGTTTTGATTTGGAGTAATACCGAGATGGGTGACCTCTCAAGAAGGTCCAATACTTTACCTTTGTGAGCATCACCCAACTGCAACGAGTGCTAAGTGTTCCTTTCATTCTCATGAGAGATGAGTTCTTGTGAACCACAACTCATGAAATATGGGTCAACGAGTTTGACTCAAAATCTACACAGTTGAATCCTAATATCAATATCACAATTTGATTTGTTGTGGAAAATATCTCCTACTTATCAATTGATGAGCTTAAGGGCCTTATAATGAATGGTTCATAAGACACAATACTTGTTGAAGGTTTTGCAAATGGGGTTCCAAGCTAAGTGGGCTTAACCTAGTTTGAGACAATGCTATATATAGTTAAGCATGCTTGAGATAGAGTAGTACTGAGATGGGTGACCTCCCAGGAAGGCCCAATGCTTCACTTCTATGAGAATCACCTAGATGTAATGAGTGCTAAGTGTTCCATTCATTCTCATGAGAGATGAGTTCTTATGAACCATAACTCATGAAACATAGGTCAATGAGTTTGACTCAAAATCTACATAGTTGAATCCTAATAACAATATCACAATTTCACTTGTTGTGGAAAAGTCCTTTTTATAAATTGACGAGCTTAAGGGGCTCTATAATGAATGGTTTATAAAGCACACCACTTGTTGAAGGTTTTGCAAATGGGGTTGTGAGTTAAGTGAGCTTAACCTTGGATGAAACTCTATAGTTAAGTGCATTTGAGTTGGACTAGTATTGATGTGATTTTTATGCTACTACAACATACATAATTAGATACTTAGTATTTCAAGATGAAACACCAAATCTCGAACTCTCTTGAATAAGGATGCTCATATGCTAAACAATGTATCTGGATTGTGCGATCAAATGAGTCGACCCCAAGGTTGCTTATACTTGTGGATTTTCACTTAGTTATAATGATATGATATGTTGGGTATCACAAAGGGACTTACGTTGTTCATTCAATGGATATCTACCACTTCAACTACTTCCAACCAATCAAACTGCAAAGGGAAGGGTTTAGAAAGCTAGTCTACAACTAGAATGCAAGAGATGATGAATGCCTTTGTGAGTCTACTAGACTTAGTTTAGCCATTAACATCAACCAAGCTAGTGCGATCTCCTAAGGTAAATGTAAGATGTTAAAACTATAACCATTCCATTAACATAATCTATCGATGCATACCAATGAACAAGCAATAATTGAAGTAAAGCTCATAAGTATGTCATTCGACCACACAAGACAAACTTACAATTAACAAGTAGTTAGTGGTTTGGTCTAAGCGAGTTCAACAAAGATGCATCAACAATATCTTCCATTCAACTAAACACTACATTTAATTAACATGAAATAAAATTATAATCTAAGTGATGAAATGTAGGAACCATGCATTACTCCAAAGCAACATAAGTAATCGACTATGAAGACCAACAATGAATTAGCAATTACTTTTATAGCATCATGACAAAAATTTCAATAAGTTTCTCCTTTAAAAATGAGAGGAGTGGGGTTTATATAGGAGCCCCAAATACAATGAATGAACATGATCGATTTGAAACATGACCCAGATTAACTCACAAAAATCCCTAATTAGGTTTGTTACAAACATTAAATGCTCATCCAATGAAAATGAGGAACTACTATGTGGGCCAATGAGAAAATTCAATGACATGAGAAGCAATGAGAAAATTGCATTGTGGGAATGCATTAAATGCGTTCTTAATGTCAACTTGAAATGTCAATTCCAATCCTTAGGAAATCTTTATTGTTCTTGCAATTCTTTCTCTTGGTGTCTTGACTTTGTAGAAATCGAATCCTTTTTTATTTTCACCTTCTTTGTTTGGTATTCCTTCTCATCTTTATCTCCATGACAATCCTCTTGATTTGTGGAATGTATTCATTTTCTTTTCTTTTGAATCTTGTCCTCGATCCTCTTGGAGTGGTTAAACCTCCTTTGAACTTGATCTCTTTGAGCCAGTTCCCCCTGATTGCTTAGGATTCCTGGTCATCTTCATCCTCATGGGGATCATTCCCATTAAACTCCTCCTTGAACTTGGTCCCGATATCTTGACTTCCTTGGAGCGATTGCTTTCTCCATGTTGATCATAGACTTGTAAATTTTTACGTCCTTAGATGTTTGATAATGCCAATCTCTCAATTTGTAAACATTTCCTCCTTGCATAATTTGATCATCCTCGAGTGGTGAAATCTTCCTCTCCCATTATTTAGGACATGCTTGATTCCTTTATCTATTACCTCCTTGGATTGGAACCCTTTAGACTTGATCCCTCATAGAGATAAATTGGATTCCCTAACAACTTTTCCTTGAATTGAATCCCATTTTATCCTAATGGAAAATTAATGTGTATAGGGACAAGTTGATTTTCGTATAAGATAGTCCTTATCCTTTAAGCATTTAATTAAGTGGAAAGTTTCCCTGTATAGGGACACATGAATGTCCTTGTAGTCTAGTCCCTATTGTGTACACCTTAGTCTATGAGTGGAAGATCAACTCGTATAGGGACTTTGTGATTTACTCAAGGTTCCCTTGATTTTTCCATCCCTGTCCTCCTTGCTCATCAGTGTCTCATGCAATCACTCCTACAAAAGTAAAGAAGGCATGGATTTAATGATCTTTTAAGGAAATTTGGTTGAGAAATTAACTTTAGACCCTTAATCCCTTGGTTTTATTTAATTTAGAGCCCATGACCTTGAAAAAATCACCTAGAAGGTTGCAAATGAAACTTAGAACCAAATATGAGAGATTTGAAGTCTAAGGACAAGTCTAAAAAATTAGGCCTGAGAACTTGTCTAAAGACAAGCCAATTTAAGAGCACAAAATAATCCATCAGTTGCTACAAACTTTTAAAAAAATAAAATTTTTGAAGTCAAAGTTTGAGAATTTTTTTGAGGACACATGTTTGAAGACATTGTCTGCAAACAGGGTGCAATCAGACTGGTAAGGTACTAAAATCATGGCTTAAGTGACTTGTTTAGACTTCAAAGTGCAACCATCAAATATTACCATTAACCATCAAATTCTAATTTCTAAGGACAACCCTGCAACAAGTTTAGAAAGCTATTGAAATCAATCCAATTCCCATGCCAAATATGATTACATAATTAACCATGTGAATTGACAAGAGTGTGGAGGCATTCAAGGACTCAAATGTGAAAAGAAACCCTTTGTCATGAGCCACAAATCTAATTTTCTGAGGACATGGTCAATTGTAGACCTAAGTGTGAAATTTCACAAGGAAAAGGCCAAGTGGAGATTTTTCACTCTCAAGGACTTTCCTAATTTCAAACCCAAAAATATTCTAAGTACCGTCCTTACAAGGACAAAGGGAAAATCCTTTTCCACAAAGACTTTCTATGTAATGCCCCACCAGGGTGTATGCACCCTAAAATGGTCGCCTAGACTTTGGGCCCCATTTATTTGATTTATCAATCCTGAATCATTTTTATCAATAATCAATATTTTTCAACATTATCAATTTCTTGATCAAATCTTAATTTCGATCATATATTGGATTTTTATCCTTGGGCTAACCATTTATCCTAAGTCTTTATTTAATTAAAAGGAATATTTCCTCCCCTTTTAATTAAATAAAAAAGCCCACCCTTTCCCTCTTATCCTAAGTTGCACAAATAAGACATTATTCCTATTTTATAAAAAAGGGAAAAAGCACTTTTTGTCTCACATGAGGCTCAAAAGTCAACACTTCACTCTCATTGGAGAATACTTGTGCACATGGATTGCTCCTCTTTCAACCTCCACCGCTGATTAAGACTTTTTGCCTCTTAATCCCCATGGTCCATTTCTCCTCATTTCTTATAAAAGGAGAGCTCTCTCCTTCATTTGCATATCCTTGTTTTATGCTATTGTTATGCTGCAGGTTTTGGAGCTCTCTTTGAAGACACTCAAGCTTTGAAGCCTTGACATTCTTAGTTGCATTTCATAATAGTTTTTCTTTCATAGTTGCATTCATGGCATTCTTAGTGTAGATTTCCTTTTATGCAATCTCACATAGTCTAAATAGGAGGCATTGTAATCCATTGCTATTTCCTTTCATAGATTAGTTGCATTGTACTTTCCTTTCATAGCTTAGATTTGCATTCTCATATAGTTTGCATTGCATTTCATATTGGATTCTTGGAGATATTGGCATTGTTGCCCTTGTCTTCATTGTGAATCTCTCATTGTGTGGTTGACTAGCAAGGTCACTTTCTTGTAGCTCTAGCTGAGAGCAAAACTCATAGTCCCTTGCAACTCCATGCATAGAGAGCTATGAGCCGCTTTGTGAGGCCTCATCCTTGAGCAACCTTGCATGTAATGGTTCATATAAGTGCATATTTTAGTGTGTACATTTCTGGCGCCCACCGTGGGGCAGAGTAGATAGCTTTGTCCTTTTTATTTGATGCATTTTTGGTCATTTTCGGATTAATCTTCGAAAAAATCTGCGTCTCTGGTTTTCTGTCTCAGATTATCGCGCGACACTTCTCAGAAATATCGCGCGATATACTTCCTGTCTTGGCGCGATAGTTCGCGCGGAAAAAAGTATCGCACTCATATAGTGAGGTATATCGCCTGGCATCGGGCGAAGTATCGCCTGGCATCGTGCGAAGTATCGCCCGACTGGGGAAGTATCGCCCGACTATAGGGAACTGTATCGCGCGATACTGTTGGAGACTGAGAAACATCGCCTGGTCTGGCAGAGACTTGCACTTTCAGTTTTTTTTTGTCCGAATTCGACTATTTTAGCTTGCTGTTCTGTTTTACTTGGTTTAAATAGGTCTAACCTGCATTTTTTAGCTTGAATCCATTAGATTATTGTACATTTACATTTGGATTTGGATTTTGCTAACATTGTGGGCCTAACAAGTTGTGTTTGTAGGTGCTCTCCTTTGCTTAAAAAATTGCTAAAAACGCATGTCAAAGAGGGCTACTAACAGTTTTTGCAGGGCTGCCCAAGCATAAAAACAAAAAAAAAAAATTTCCATTTCTTGCTTATTGTTATTTTCCTTTCATTTGTGGCATTCACTAATTGTATTAGGAATCTTAATACCTTGTGAAAGGGATCTTGAGGTGGTAGGAGAAGTATGCTCTTCACCTTTAGGTGAATCAGAAAATCTTGACCCATCTTAAGGTTTTGGAAGCAAGGGGGTAATTGATTTCTTTGCTTAGTGTGTTTGGGAGAGATTCTTGAGATAGGGGAGTATGCTCTTCACCCTTGTGGTGAATCAAAAACCTTGAACCTCAAGATTTGATCCATTTTTGTTTAGTTTAGGAATCCTTTAGCGGGCCTACTCTTGAGCAATCAAGAGGAACGACTCAAGTGGGGACAACCTTGTCATCATTTTCCTTGGTGGCAAGTGATTCCAACTCACTATAATCTCAAGGCTATCAAGGACACCAAAAACCTTGGTAGACATAACACTTGTCTTCGTTTGATGTGAGTAGCTCATGGGATTGCGACCATGAGGAAAACATTGAACAAGAATGCTTAAGGTACTCTTGAGGCCGCGAGGTCCTAGTCCTTTATGAGGAGCAAGAGGGGTGTTGTGAACGGAAATCCTTATTAAGAACCATTAGATAGAAGCCACCCTCTTTTAGCCGCTTATCTTCTTAGTGCAAGGATTGATCCAAGTGGTTTACCCGGATCACCTTAAGATACTCACCATATGTGTCCCTTTGGTTGTGTCATTTTGACATTTCCATGACAAAGCCAATATCTCTTGTGGGCAACCACTTGGTGTGAGGCAAGGGGGCATCAAGTTGTGGGCTAAGTTGGTAAGTATTGAGCCTTGTCTTGTAGGTAGTAATTGCTTGAATTGTCTTCGATTGTGTGATACCAGTGTAAACGTTCTCAACATACAAACAATCGGTAGCATTCATAGGGTGCTTTTTCAATTTTGATATCACAAGTGTTTGTCTTGGCAAGGTTGCTTTTGCCCTTGTTTCAAGTGCTTGAAGACATGTTTGATCCTTTACTGTTTGCAAACCTGTCCAAATGCTGTTGAATTTGTGACTGAAACCAAGAACATCAACCCTCAGACTGAAAATTTTGACCAAACAGACCCAAAAATGCAAATTTCACACAATTCTGGTCAAGAGTTGAATAATTCTGTAACAGTATCGCACCCTGTAAGGTGAAGTATCGTGCGATACTTCGCACATGCTAGAAATATCGCCCCCTTTGAAGAGAAATATCGCGCGATAGTTCGCCCCTGACGGACTATCGCCCTGCCTGCCTGGGGTATATCGCCCTATAGTATTAAGAAGTATCGCCTGTCTTAGGGCGAAGTATCGCACGGGTAGAGGTTTATCGCCCCAGTAGCCTGGAGTATATCGCCTGGTTCATTTTTGTCGTGCTTAAATTTTGGTCAGTCTCAGTTGCTGTCAATTAGGCCAGGTCTTAGAACAGGCTTCTCACCCTAACGTTTGAGATCTGTCTTGACTCCAAATCTCTGGTTCTTAGTTTTCCGGGATAGCATCATTTGATTTGCAAAATCACTTTGGAATAATTGTCAAGTTAGAAAGCCATTCTTGGTGCCAAGGTTCATCTTTAAAATTGTTAGCTATATTTTGGGAAAATTTCAGTTCTTTTATTGTCCAAATCGCTTTCATTTTCAATTATCTTTTGGCCTAGTCCAACCTCCTGATTCAAAAGTGCAAGGGTAGTCACCCTTTGATTTGAAGCACCTCTTTGACAGTGTTGGTAAAGCCCCCTTTCTTTTCTTTTTTTCATCTTTCTTTGGACAATAGAGGATTTCGATTATCCTAGTTTGGTGTTGACACTTTGAAAGGTCACCTTATCATTGAGAATATCTCTCTTTCATGTCAGTTACGACAAGGTACCAAGTTAATCAAGGGAAGCGACCCCCTGTTGCCTTTAGCCAGTTACCACCTATCAAGACCCGTCGACAACCTAAGGGAAAAGGACCCCTTTTTGACCAATCTCCTAAGAGTGAATCTGAGGTTTGTTTTAATTCGGGAGCTAACCCTAGTGAAGTGAGCACCTCTTTCATACCACTTTCATCAAGTATGGACATGAGTTACACTTTCACCCGACAACAAAGAGAAGCCATGAATCAAACTCTCGAGGATATCTTTCAACGACACAGAGGAGAGTATGGTGGTTCTTCTCATGCCAGTCCACCCGGGTCACCTCCTAACAACGCGAGGTATTTTGATGCTCATCAACGAGCTGAAAGGCAGCATAAGTCAGCCCACTCAGATTCAGGGTCACAACACGAAGACCAGAACAACGAATCTAGTGATCACCATATCAACGCAGCTAATGCAATAAGGCATTCAAGACAAACCTCCCCACTTAAGGACACTTCTCGATATGCAAATACAAGATTAAGAAGCATTGAGAGAGAGAAGCAAGCCTACTTAGATGAACAGGCTGCAAAAAAGGAAAAATTCTGACAACTAGAGGAAGAGGAACGTGCATTGTTGGATATACAGAAAAGAGTCGCCCAAAAAGAAGAAGATAGACTCTATGCACAACAACTCCAAAATCGATCTAACAGGAGGGGAGCCAATAGTGGGACCAACTCGCCCCCATCTACCCCTTCCCCTAGCCCTCGAAGAAGATCAAAGACACCCTCACGATCCCCAAGTCCTAGAGGAAGAAGGACTTCAAGATATGACCATCATAGGAGACAATCGTCTCATAGACATTCAAAGCAACCCTCCCAACGAGCACATCATGGCTCACAACATGGAGGCAGTTATGCTAAATCTGATCATATGGACTTCATGACTATGCAACAAGAACCATCCTTTCAAGCCTATGTGGAGCAATACGTGGAACAAAACAAAGACCAATTTTTGGAAAGTCTTATCAACAAAGGCGCTAAAGTTCCATATAACTTTGATGTTCACCAAAAAATCAAGAAACAGGATCCTTCAACTGATGAGTTAATCTTACAAATGCAAAAGGATATAGACAGAATGAAGGCTCCCAAGAGTACATTTCATTTGGACTCCATATGTCCTAATCCCATTGACAAAAGTGTGATGATGGTAGAATTTCCTAAGAAAGTTGAATTTTCAACATACGACAAATATGATGGCACGGGTGACCCTCATGACCATGTTCGACAATTCTACATAATGAGCTTTTCCTTTCACCACGAAGACTCCTACTTGCTGAGATTATTCCCAAGGAGTTTAAAAGGTCAAGCCATGGAGTGGTTCACCAACCTTTCCCCTCCAGTAAGGACATTTAGAGAACTTGTCCAAAGATTTGTGCAACATTTTGCTTACAATTTATCTAGGTCGGTCACCATGCTTGATTTGTGTAAACTTAAGCAAAATCAAGGGGAATCTTTTGTCACCTTTTTGCAACGATGGAGGCGATTGTGTTCGAAATACCCAAGGACAATCCCTGAAGAAGAGAGAATTGATATCATTGTGAACAATCTAATACCAGAACTCAAATATGAAGTCAAGAAAATCCCATTTAATTCCTTTGATACTATGATAGAGGTGGCATGTCGCATTGAGGATGTCCTAAAAGAACAAGGAATTTTGGCTAAACCAACAAATAACAACAATAGCCAAAATAACAATACTAATGGTAACAAGGACAAAAAGAACTCTTATTGGAACAAAAATAAGCAAGTCGTCAACGACGGAGTTGTTGATTCATCTCAAGTCAAAAATGAAGGAGTTCTTAATCTCTCTCATGCAGTTCAAGCTATGAAGTTGCAAACATCGTCAACGCCACAAGACAAACCTCAGTATCAAAAGAGATCTAAAACGGAGAAAAGACAATTCACTAAATTGGGAGAATCCTATGCAGATGTTTTTAAGACACTAGTCGCTCATAATCTGGCGCACCCACAGGATCCTACAAAACATCGAATACCAGATCCTTTACCTCATTGGTGGGATGCTAAGGCTTTTTGCGTTTTCCATAATGGGATTGGACACGACATAGAAAATTGTTTTAAACTCAAACATCTTGTCCAAGACCTTATTGAGAAAGGACAATTACAAGTGGATGGGTTAACTACTAATGCAGACCATAAAGCCTTTAAAGAGCCCTTGCCTAAATATGAAAAAGGAGAGAATTCTAGCAATAAGAATGGCAAGGCGGCTATTAACTATACATACACACATGCTGATAATGTGATTAACATGCTTGAAGTGGCTGACGATAATATCAACATGGTGAGAAAGAAAGATCCTTACGGACATAATGTGGACTCAATTCCTATGACTAATGAAAGACCCGCTGTGGTGATAAGAGGTCCTCACACACAAGGAATGCCCCGATCCCTCAATGTTGTCACTAGGGGTCAGGCTCAAGCACCCATTATCATCAAAGGTCCTAGCACTAGCAAGTCTAAACAGTCCGTGTCCAAAGGTGCTCCTCCAAAATCTGTCGTTGGTCCTGATTCCAATTATAACCTTATTGACCAACTACAACGTACACCCGCTCAGATATCTATTTTTGAGCTTTTAGAATTGTCTCCTAAGCACAAGCGCGTCCTCGAGGACGCTTTGCGAGCAGCCAATGTCCCTAATAACTTAGATATCGACCAATTCCAAAACATGGTCAACCATTTGGCTAGCCCTCATTTCCTCACCTTCTCAGAAGAAGATGACAAATCCATTAGTCACCCACATAATTTGGCCTTACACATCGAGGTCATGATTCATAAAACCCGTGTTAGGCGTGTACTGATAGATGGGGGTGCGGGGCTCAATATTTGTACTTTGAGTTTGCTGCTAGCTCTAGGGTATTCCGAGAACGTCATTGACACAAAGAAAAGAATCACAATCAAAGCATATGACGAAGCAGAAAGAAGTTCTAAGGGATTGGCTGTTTTGCCTATTCGTATTGGTCCTGTAGAAAGAGACATATTATTCCAAATCGTTGATGTTGGACCTCTCGCCTACAACATTTTGCTAGGTAGGCCATGGATTCATGAAATGCAGGCAGTCCCATCGACATATCACCAGTGTGTTAAGTTCCCCCATAATGGTGTAGAAATTTGCATCCCGGGAGACAGTGCTCTATCAGTTAATAACATTTCCGCGGGATCACATGTACCTTTGAATAGAGAAGCTGACAATCCTAGTAGTTCACTTGAACAATGCAAGCAGAAATTCAAGACCATGGACCTTGGGATGGGAGATTATAAGATTGATTCTTTTACAAAAATGCCAATCTCTCCTAGGTCTTATGGGAGACCCTCCCCAAATGTGAAGCCTTCGTCATCAGCAATGACGTTATTTGGGAAATTTATTGAGTCTTCGGTCCCCATTCAAGAAGAGAAAGAGGAAGTTGCTGTAAGGAACTGGATATATCACGAGGAGAAATACAAACATAATGAGAATTTTGCTCCTTCACCTGAAACTTATGGGAAAGGATATACACTGGTTAAAAATATGGGATATCCGGGATTTGGTCCCCTTAGTCATAGGCTGGACGCTAAAGCTGAGCCTCTTGATCATGCTCTTTTTGGACGCAAAAATAAGTCCACGATTGGCTTAGGTTTTGACAATAAGAAGCAGAAAGGTACCCCTGTCCCAGCTGCAACGGACAGTGATAGTGATGCAGATTATACACCCGATCTCTCCAACCAACAAGATGTGTCTGATGATTGGGTGCCCTCCACGAATCTCCTTTGGGGAGATTCCACAGATTTGATGCTTAATAATCCTACTATCCCAGCTGCGACGGATAGTGATTGTGTGACTTCTAGATCGACAAAGGAAAGTGTTACTGTCCTAGCTGCGACGGATAGTACCAATACTAACACTAGAGAGGGGGAAACCCTTCCTAACCTTGAGGCTTCTACATCACGAGGCCTAAATGATGACTCAGAGACAGACTCCCATGAATATGAATGGGATTCGCTTTCAGATGCAACAATTGATCTAGATGTGGATATTATCCATGCCTATAGTACCCAACCCGATGCAACTAACGATCCTAGTGTCAGACTAGAGGACTGCCCTCCTCAAATCGCCTTAGTAGACGACGCTTCGTTTGATAGGATGAGCCCCAATTCAGGTATCTTAAGAGAAGACTTGATGAGCTCCGATTATATGGTCACCAGAGATGACACCTTTCACATTCACAACATCGAACCTACCATTGACTTGCCCCTTGTTCACTTTAACCTGATTGACTGGCCCCAGCGCCACCACGAGCCCACATTCCTCACATTTCGCAATGATTATGAAATTGCTTGCTATCTGAATGCTCTCGAACCTGTGGCTTCTTCCACCAGTGAACCAACAACCAGCATGACGGAGCCTGATATTAAGTACCTCAGTCTCAAAACAAAAGAGAAAAAGAAAAATAGGTCTGATGGCGAAAACCACTTCGTGGCGGTGTCAGAACCAAAAATAGTAAAAAGAAATGACGCATCCAAAGGTGAAAACCTCTTTGAGGCACCTAAGGATGGGGTACTTAATAACTTGCCGAGTTATTTCCAGGATAGATCATCAATATTGATTGAACCAACAAAGCCGGTCAATCTAAACACAGAAGAAAATCCTCAGATAGTCCATCTTGCTCAGTCTTTATCAGAGGAAGAGACCAAGGCATATGTACAATTTTTACAGAAAAAGAAAATTAATTTTGCATGGACCTACTCAGACATGCCAGGGCTTGACACAAATCTCATAATGCATCACTTATCTATAGCTCCAGGAGTCAAGCCAGTCAAACAGAGACTAAGAAAAATGCATCCACATATAGCTCTACTTGTCAAAGGAGAATTAGAAAAGCTTTTGAAAGCTGGATTTATTAGAGCCATCGATTACGCAGAATGGATCTCAAACATAGTACCGGTCTCCAAACATGATGGGTCCATTCGTGTCTGCACAGATTTTAGAGATCTAAACAAAGCCTGCCCAAAGGATGACTTTCCACTTCCAAACATTGACATGATAGTGGACATGACAGCGGGCTATGACATATATTCCCTAATGGATGGTTTCTCGGGGTATAATCAAATCAAAATAGCTCCTGAAGACCAAGAGAAAATAACATTCACATGTGCATGGGGAACCTACTGTTGGAACGTCATGCCATTCGGGTTAAAGAATGCAGGAGCAACCTACCAAAGAGCTATGACAACTATCTTTCATGATATGATGCACAAAAATATGGAAGATTATGTGGATGATACCCTGGCAAAATCAAGAAAAAGGGACACACACCTCAATGATCTAGAAGTAATTCTAGATCGTATGGAACAATTTCAACTCAGATTGAATCCAAAGAAGTGCGCATTTGGCGTCACCTCAGGCAAACTTTTAGGATTCATAATATCAGCAAAAGGTATCGAGGTTGATCCCGAAAAGGTCCAAGCAATCCTAGATATGCCACCTCCTCGAAATATCAGCCAAATGAGAAGTCTTCAAGGACGTCTTCAATCAATTAGGAGGTTCATTTCTCAGCTTGCAGATAGAGCGCAACCCTTCAACAAGACATTGCATAAGGGTGCTTCTTGTGTTTGGAACGAAGATTGTCAAAAGAGCCTAGATCAGATCAAACAATACTTGGCTAATCCTCCGATCTTAATGCCTCCTATTCCAGGGAAACCATTGCTTCTATATATCTCAGCTACAGACACTTCCCTAGGGGCATTATTGGCTCAAACAGATGATACTGGGAAAGAACGGGCCATCTACTATATCAGCCGTACTCTAGTCTCTTATGAGATCAATTACAATAATATTGAGAAGTCTTGTCTCGCGGTGGTGTTTGCTTCTCAAAAGTTGCGCCACTACATGCTTGCTCATACCATACACTTGATTGCCAAAATTGATCCCCTTAAATACTTGCTTGGTAAGGCTGCCCTGACGGGTAGACTTGCTAAATGGATGATGGTCCTCACTGAATTTGACATAGAGTATGTTGAAAGGAAGGCAATCAAAGGACAAGCTATTGCTGACCAATTAGTTGATTTTCCAATCCAGGATAGTATGCCAGTCCAAGTGGAATTCCCAGATGAACACATCTTATATACCACTACTCGCACTTGGACAATGTTCTTTGATGGCTCCCGCATGCAAAATGGATCAGGTGCTGGAGTGTTATTTGTTTCTCCACATGGGTACAGTATTCCAAAGTCTTATAAACTATTATTCCCATGTACCAATAATATTGCAGAATATGAAGCTTTAACTAATGGCTTGAAAATGGCTATAGAATGGAATGTCACAGAATTACATGTCTTTGGGGATTCTCAGCTAATCATCAACCAAGTCAATGAAGAGTATCAAACCAAGGATGACAAATTGATACCCTATAAAAAGATGGTTGATTCTTTGAAACGCTATTTCACCTTTGTGACGTTTCAACAAATCCCTAGGATAGAGAACAAAGCTGCAGACGCCATGGCCACATTAGCTTCACTTCTTCAGTTGGAGACACATGAATCCAGATTTGAATTCCTGGTGGAAGAGCTACACCATCCCATCTTTGACTCATCTGAAAGCCGTGTCATTTGTGCCATTATCACACACGAGTCTTCCCGATATGGTGCTATCTATTCATATCTTCGTGATGGCATCATCCCTGACACATTCACCCGCTCCGAACGCCGAAACCTCATCCGTAACGCCTCTCGCCACACCCTCATCTCTGGTGACTTATATAGAAGGGGTTTAGATGGGACACTCCTTAGGTGCTTGGAAAAGGAGGAATCCAACCAAGCGTTAGCTGACATCCACGAGGGCATTTGTGGTGGGCATTCTAATGGTCTATCCATGGCCCGAAGGTTGCTTAGGGCGGGATATTATTGGCCCACAATGCAGATAGACGCAGTCACCTTTGCTAAGTCATGTGAAAAATGTCAGAAACACGGCAACCTGATTCATGCTCCGGGTAGGGAGCTGATTCCTTCTATTTCTCATTGGCCATTTCAGCGCTGGGCCTTCGATCTGGTTGGGCAAATTCACCCCAACTCATCAGGTGGACACAAGTTCATTATTACTGCCACTGACTACTTCACAAAATGGGTGGAGGCCGTACCACTTTCTGTTGCTTCAGGAAGGACCATTTCTTTGTTCATCTTGAACCATATCATTTGCCGATTTGGAGTGCCTTCTGAGATCATTACTGACAATGGAGGCCAATTTAAGAATAAAGACCTAAAGCACCTATGCAAAAAGTTTAAAATCAAGCAACATTGGTCCTCCATATATTTCCCACAAGGAAACGGACAGGCAGAAGCTTCTAACAAAACCATTCTTAAGATTCTTCATAGAACAGTACACAAGAATGGTAGGGATTGGCACTTACAAATCAATCCAGCACTATGGGCTTACCGAACAAGTATTCGCACACCTACAGGAGCCACTCCTTTCTCTCTCACCTATGGCGCTGAAGCAATATTACCTTTAGAAGTCGAAATACCATCCCTCAGAGTCTCACTCAAAGGCTTGATTACAGATGAGGATTACCGCGCCATGAGGTTGTAGGAACTAGAACTTCTAGATGAGAAGCGTAAGGCTTCCTTTGATCATATGAGAGTGTATCAGAAGCGTATGTCCAAGGCATTCAACAAGAAGGTTCGCCCTAGACAATTTCAAATAGGTGATCTTGTTTTACGAGAAAACCCTAAAAACCAACAAAACAGAGAGCAAAAGGGCAAGTTTGAACCTAACTGGCTTGGACCATATGTCATCACAGCTGCTTTTGGTACTGGTGCGTATTTACTGTCAGATCCTGATGGAGAACAGCTCCCTGATCCTATCAACATTGTGCACCTTAAGAAGTTCTATCCTTGATGCCCGTTCTGTCTGGGGGCATCTTTTGTATATATTTTATTGATCCTGAAAAAATTCCAAAAAAATTCATATATGATGCTGAAAAAATCCTACAAAGCATAAAAAGTCCTGAAAAAATACAAAAAAATCAAAATATTCAAAAAAATAAAAAAAAATAGAAAAAGTGCCTTGGTGAAAACCTAGCAATAGGCGCCTTGGTAGCAAAAAAAAAAACAAAAAAATGAAAAAATGAAAAAAGAATCCAAGTGGTGAAAACCTGGAAACAGGCGCTACTTGAGGCCTTTGTACCCCTATTTGTTAGCATGCGTCCTCGACACTTAACCACTTCCCATCATGCCTTGACCTTATTTGGCCTAGTCTGGAATTGGTCTTTGTCTTTGTCTAGGGGGCATAACTGTTAGTATTGGTCCTTTAGGTGCGTTTGTCTCTTGGGGCATTTCACAACAGGTGTTTTTCAATACCACCCCAAACAGTGTTTTTCAACACTACCCTTGCGTCAAGTGTTTCTTAACACTTATCAGATGTCTTACCCAACAGTCTCGCATGATGCGATATTTCCCATTTGCAGATAAGATACTCAGAATTTGACTCTATGACCAACACACACGCACTTAAACAATCAACTCGCTGGCGATATGATGACTTTATTTTTTTCTTTGTGTGCTGTCTATGAGGATTTCTTTGATGAGTGATCTCTCCCTGAGAAGTTTTCGATGATGCATAGCTAGAAGACTGAGGGAATGAGAACATGTTTTCTTTCTTTATCTGCTTGTGGGTATATTTTGTTGGTCCTAATTGTCATGAGCATTTATGCTGGTCTTACTTGACACTATGGATTAACAAGGTATTATCTTTGACTATTTTGCGAGTGCATGCTTTTAGCTATCCTGACTTTCATGTGTCTTGATACAAGCATAATCTTGCCATATCAAACTTAGGTAATCTTACTGCATTAGTCATCTTGACCTATATGTCTTTGATGCCTAGGTAAGATTTTCACATTTCTATCTGATAAAGATCATATTCATATCCACATAGTAATGCTAGTGTGCATTATATGATCTTACGACGCTACCAATAACGCTCGATGATGATAATTAGATGTCTATAAGTGTTGTGACCTTGCAAGTCAACCACTTTCATAGTAGCTTGCATTTTTAGGTTCATGTTAGTCTAGTCTTGCATCTTGCACATGGAGAGAGCTCTCCTTTTCATCCTACATGGACCTGTTAGTCAACTGCGCTCACTTTCTCTCCTTCTTGATCATGTCTTTCGCTCCTTGTCTTTTTCATCTCGAACCTGTTCCTGTTCATCACAAGGGGTTAATCACATCATCATATCTATATTACAAACCGTCATTTTCAAAAAAATATATAAGTCCACATCATACATATGAGAATTAAACATACAACTATGAGAGAGAACATACATAAGCACATACATAAGCATTTTGAGCAAAATGACAAGACAATATACATAAACTGATACATCCATCACAAGTGAGACAAATACACATGATACATCGAACATCCAGTAATCTCATAAATCAATAAATGTCGTGATATACAATATGAGATCTCAAAATCTGGATCAAAAGTCTCAAAACATGTCCAAAACATCTAAACCTAAAACCTAACCCTAAGACTCGCTACCACCCTCGTGAGGAGCTCGTGGTGGTGGAGGAGGCATAGCTCTCCTATCAAATGCCACGTCTGATACCCTTGCCCGCTGAGAGTATGATGGTGCTCTCTCACCCTCTGGGACGGCCTGCAGATATAACCCGTGATAGTAAGCAGCTCTCGCTGACTCCCGTCGGAGCTCCAATGCCTCGGCCTGTGCCATCGCCTCACGGCGTGCTATCTCTGCTCTGAGATCAGCTATCTGCTGATCTCGCTCTGCCCTCAGATCCAGGAGCTGCTGATCTCTCACCGCTATAGTGGTCCGCAGCTGCTGTATCTCTGTCTCCTGAGCCTGTATCTGGGCTCTCAGGTCCTCTCCCCCCGCAGGCTGCTCCTACTGTACCTCTGCCTGCCAGCGAGCTGGTCTCGCCTCCTCCTCAGGAGTGGCTGATCTCTGTCCCCGTGGCCGTTTCCAGCCACCTGATCCCGACCCCTCCCCTCTCTCCATCCTCCTCCCTCTCCCCCTCCCGCCATCTCCTCCATCTCCTCCCTCCTCTCCTCCGTCCCCTCCATCCCCTCCGTCCCCTCCGTCTCCTCCCTCCCCTCCCGGCGCTGGCACCTGAGCATCTGGTACTGTAAATCGAGGGAATGGTACCCTCCGCCGCTCTGCTCTGTAGGCTCCATCAGCCCCTGCGTCTGCCACATCTGGGAAATAATCCCAAAGCTCGCTCCTGATAGCTGCTGTCTCTGTGACAGCCTGCTGATAATCCAGCATGGGTAGCCACCCATGCCCCTCCTCATCTCTGGCCCTGGCATATGTGGTAGTCTCTGTCAAGACTCGCTGCTGCCTCCCGAACTGCCGCCACACCCGACTGATGCAAAACCTCTCTATGATATCCGCATATCGACCTACCAGTGGTCGACTGCACAGCATATAACTCAGCTCCTCTGCAGCATCCCCCCAAACCTCCACCTCCCTGTACGGCCTCCATGTGAATGAGGCTATCTCATCCAGAATCCGTCTGTAATAGGTCACATCCCTTGAATGGGCATGTGATATGAACCCGATGTACCTATAAATGAAGGGGTACCTCCTCTCCCTCGGCTGAACCCTGGGGCGCATCACAGCAATGTGCTCCCATGCCCATACCTGTGCCAGGATGGCACCACACGCCCATGTTCGACCGTCCCTGTAGACGATCTCGTGCAGCTCATGATACATCTCTGCCAAGATCGCAGGCCCCCATGCCATCCGTCGAGGCCTGCCTACCAAGTCTACCAGTAGTCTGCCCCATCCGAGCGGGAATCCCTTCTGACTGTGATCAGTCATCAGGATCTGTGAAATGATCGATGCCACAATACATGGCACCGGATAATCTCGGCCAAAGTCATCAAGCAGTCGCTCCCAGCTGACATGCCTGTCTAGGATGGTCACATCCTGAAACATCTCCTGAATCAACCGACGCCCCTCAGTGACGTCCTGATCATAGTATACCTGTGACAACACATAAATCATGTTAGTTTTCATCCTCTGGAAACATTACATTTTACATGACTATCTTAAAAATATGATTATACTTACAGGCTCTCCGTGGCATGGAACTCGGAGGATCCTATAGACATCCTCCAGTGTGATGGATGCCTCGCCTGTAGGAAGGTGGAAGGTGTTGTGCTCGCTGTGCCATCTCTCGGCCAGCGCAGTCAACAACCCATGGTCTGCTCAGATATAGGGGTACCTCAACAGATACCGGAATCCCATAGCCCTGATATCGGCATTGCCCGGATCATCTAGATCTCGGACACACCGCAACCCAGTCACCTTCGGCGCTCTGATAATGAGCGCCGAAAAAACCTCCTGCAAGCCAAAACCAAACCCGTTGTTAGTACATATCATGATGGATGTCCAAAAAACTCAGTATAAAACATCTTAAAAACGTAACATTGTCTAGACCCATGTCATTTTTTGCTCAAAAATGCATTAAATATCAAAATTCTCAACTGGACGATATTCTTTTTTAGAGAAGTATCGTGCGATACTTCTCCCTATAGTGGGGCGATAAACATTGAGTCGAGCGATACTTCGTCCAGTATCGCGTGATCTTTCGCCCAGTATCGTGCGATACTGGTGTCTAAAGCGTGCGATACTTTTGGGGCACGCGAAGTATCGCGCGATACTTCTCCCCAAAGCGCGCGATACTTCTAAAGTATCGCGCGATATTTCGCACAACCGAAAATTTTGAAATTTAAAATTTGATAAAAACGTGCTAAAAAAGCTATTAAATGCTAGAAATGACCAAAAAGCTCGAGTTTTTTGAAAACATACCGGGGCAGGATAGTGTGGTGGCCGGTTGTGCAACCGGGCGCGCTCGAATCGATGCCTGTGGACGGGAACTCCTGCTTGCTGAGCCATTTTCTCTCTCTAAATCTCTGAAATTCTCAAAACACTAAAAGACAAATGATTTTTGAAAATGACATTTTGACCCCTTTTATAGCATTTTGACTTTTTGACCTAATTTTCAAAACACCTCGGAATTGCGCGAAAATTGCACCCCTAGCTAATTTCGACGTCCTGGATCCATTTTCGGACTCAAAATCGAAATCCGAGATCATCTTCATAGTCAAAATCGCGTTTCAAAATCTTCCCCCCTTCTACGCAGTTGATGACTTTTTGACGCATAATTTAATTTTCGGTGGAATTTCTTCCTTTTCATGTCTCTCAATTTTCTAGTCTTTCATTCACCCTATCTCTTTTCTTCTAGCTCATCGCTGGGGCATGTTTCATTGCCTAATGGTTATCCTGTTATCATTTACATTCGATTATGATTTCATTATGATTTGGTCAAATCTTTATCGATTTGCTGTCTCTCCTCTACCTGATTTCGATTTCGATTCCGAGGGGGCAGTATTTGTGGGATTCTCATCCCTGATTTCCTTGATTCTCTTGATTCAGACATCTTTTGTGAGCTTTTGCTCAAAATTTGAGATTCTTATCTCCCATTTTTAGACTTGATTATTGCCTAGCAGCGACGGTGATAGTTTTGTCTAAAGCTTGATCTGCACCTAGCAGCGACGGTGTTGGTCTAAGCTTTTGTTTATGTTTGTCCGGATGTGATCCCGAATCGACCTCATATCTGAGTTGTCTTGTGATCCCAGATCGATCTCACATTTCAACTTCATTCTTTGACTGCATGTGTTCCCAGATCGATCACACATTAGTCAAAGAGGGGCAAATGTATGCACCCTAAAATGGTCGCCTAGACTTTGGGCCCCATTTATTTGATTTATCAATCCTGAATCATTTTTATCAATAATCAATATTTTTCAACATTATCAATTTCTTGATCAAATCTTAATTTCGATCATATATTGGATTTTTATCCTTGGGCTAACCATTTATCCTAAGTCTTTATTTAATTAAAAGGAATATTTCCTCCCCTTTTAATTAAATAAAAAAGCCCACCCTTTCCCTCTTATCCTAAGTTGCACAAATAAGACATTATTTCTATTTTATAAAAAAAGGAAAAAACACTTTTTGTCTCACATGAGGCTCAAAAGTCAACACTTCACTCTCATTGGAGGATACTTGTGCACATGGATTGCTCCTCTTTCAACCTCCACCGCTGATTAAGACTTTTTGCCTCTTAATCCCCATGGTCCATTTCTCCTCATTTCTTATAAAAGGAGAGCTCTCTCCTTCATTTGCATATCCTTGTTTTATGCTATTGTTATGCTGCAGGTTTTGGAGCTCTCTTTGAAGACACTCAAGCTTTGAAGCCTTGACATTCTTAGTTGCATTTCATAATAGTTTTGCTTTCATAGTTGCATTCATGGCATTCTTAGTGTAGATTTCCTTTTATGCAATCTCACATAGTCTAAATAGGAGGCATTGTAATCCATTGCTATTTCCTTTCATAGATTAGTTGCATTGTACTTTCCTTTCATAGCTTAGATTTGCATTCTCATATAGTTTGCATTGCATTTCATATTGGATTCTTGGAGATATTGGCATTGTTGCCCTTGTCTTCATTGTGAATCTCTCATTGTGTGGTTGACTAGCAAGGTCACTTTCTTGTAGCTCTAGCTGAGAGCAAAACTCATAGTCCCTTGCAACTCCATGCATAGAGAGCTATGAGCCGCTTTGTGAGGCCTCATCCTTGAGCAACCTTGCATGTAATGGTTCATAGAAGTGCATATTTTAGTGTGTACACAGGGAACCTAAGAGAAACTAACCTAAAACATGTTACTAAGTTTACAGAATAATTTTTTTCTTAAGAGTTTACAAACAATAATGAATAACAAGGCATAAGCAATAACGTAAAGTCAACACATACTCATATACACAATATCATTTAAAGATTACAAATCTCAAGGGTTCCTTGATGTAGAAACACGTAAATATAATTTAATCTATAAAGTACAATAACCATATAAATCTTCCACATAATGAAACTAAAGTACACCATCTCATAAATAATAAATAAATATATTTGAACGATAAGGTATACATGATAACCCACATCCACTACACAAGTCACATGGTATGTAAATACAATCTATGTACAAAGTAAAAATACAATAAAAAGGAAGAATATAAACAAATCTCCAAGGATAAAATAATAAGAAGCAACCGCAACAAGGATAATCCAACAATAGTACAAGAACATTGGAGTCTCAAATTGTAAGAGAACCACTACCTCCCGACCTTATGGAAACCTGTGGTTCCACTCCCACTATGCTGAGGAGATAACATCAGCCACCACTCAAATAACAATATCAAAACCAATCACTAGGTACTTGTAATACCCCAAAATTGGCACCTACCAATTTAAATCAATTTTGGTGCATTTTCTTCAATTTCACATCTTCAAAGTCCTATTTTACTAGGCAATTTTCTCTCTCCTACCTGACTTTACTTTGACTTGATGTCAATTGCAAAAAACCCTAATTTGCATTAATCACACAACATAATTAATTCTTAAAGTCGTAGACTTTATTAGCTAAATAATCCCCATGATAAATTAGTTTAATTCTAAAATCCTAAGTGCTTTAAATTAAATTAAAACTCACCCCCTTTAGCTAATACACATAAAAAAAAGGAATTAATCTTATTTAGTTATTTGAATGGACACCTCTTTATTTGAATTTAATAATTCAAATTACTCGGACGGTCACCCATATGTGGCAATATTTCATTCTCTTAATTAAATAAATATTTGAATATGTGTCTCAATTGGGAATGAAGGGTCAACCGTTTCAAATCAAGAAACTCTTCATTCCTCTTCTAGGTTTGTCTATTTATTGAACCTTCTTCTTCATTCAAAAAGAGAGCACTTTGAAAGCACATAGACTATAGTGAAATTCTGTCTCAACTATTTACACATTTTCAAAGCTTATTGCATTAATTAGTTTGCTCTCATTTAGTGTTAGTTGAATCTTTAGATTAATTTGCTTACTTGCTATTAGTTAATTATCATCTTTCTTTCAAGCTTTCTTAGACTAGAATCTGCATTTCATATTTACTTTCAAGTTATTAGATTAAAATCTGCATTTCATATTTACTTTCAAGTTATTAGATTAAAATCTGCATTTCATTCTAGATTACAAACTACATTTTTATCTTAGATTAATTGTACTTTTCTTATCATTCTAGTTTTCAAATTCTCCATATTAACTCAGTCTTATGGTTGTTGGCTCTCCAATCTGAGAGTAATTAAACACCCCGATTATTTAGGAGGCAACAGGTCGCTTCACCATGAATTTCAAATTGAGTAATCCATACTCATTCTTGTAATTCGATTGTGTGAGTAATGACTATGTTGTGTGTGTAGTTGGATTAGAGGTCCACGTTCAACCACATACATTTTGGCACCCACCGTGGGGCAGAAAAGATCAATTTATGGCCTCATTCTTGATTTTTCTGACAGAAAATTTGAGCTCTGTCGTGTGTCTGTACTTTCATGTGTACGAATTCTTGTGCGAGAATCCAGAGCATACCATGCGAAGTTTCATTCTCAGTAGCACTCTCTCGCAGGAACTTTCGCATCCTCGCACAACATCCTGTGCTCTCTTGCGCGCTGTGGAGTACTTCCTCGCATGAGATTTGGTTCCAGTTTTAAAAAAAATTTCTAGTCTCTGTGTTTTTTGTTCCAAATTTCTAACAAGATTCTGTTTGCCGTTAATTTCCATTTCTCTGTTCTTTCCATAGCATAACAGTTTTCTGCAGGACATTTGACGAAGAACATAAAACACACTAATGGTTTGATTGAAGGACGATAGTCGAAGATCTCATAAAAACATTGTGTTTGTTTTCTTGCTTTCATTCACATAGTCTAATTAGGACCTCATTAAAATTTCTTGAGAATTTTGATAGTGGGCTAGGGAATTTGGCTCTTCATTACATGGAGGTGATGACCATGAATGAATTTGAAAACCTAATGATCCTACTAATATGACAGATTCTTGGGGAAGCGGGGAAAGGTAGTGAATCTTTAACACTTCTACTTGCCAGGGGATCATGCTCTTCTCTCTTTGAGAGAACCAGAAACCCAAAAGCTTGTGGATTTGGTGAAGTGAAGCTAAGTCGGTGATGAATTTGCTTGATGTGTTTGGGTGAAGTGATGAGGTAGAGAAGTATGCTCTTCTCTTTTTGAGAGAAACAAAAAATCAAACCCTCGGATCTAAGCCAAGTTGTGTCACCTTTAGAGGGTCTGCCAGAAGTTGAACCTCTAGGAACGACCCAAGTGAGTACGCACCTTTCACCGGTGATTCCACCTCACTTTAATAAAGAACGCTTTGTTGAGTCTAAAGACTCCAAAGCCATATTAGCTTCCTTCTCATGATTTCGACTATCATCTTGAGAAGGCCTTGTTTGTTGTACTGAGCGGCGCCGCTCCTAGCCCTGCTTGTGGGGGTGTACGACTTTCAAGTGTTGGTGTGGCTAAGAGGCCCTAGCCTTGTATCAGGGGTACCGAAGGTTAGTATGAACGAAAGCCTATTACAAACTTTCCTTAGCTAGTGGCCTACCCGGTTCACCTCTGAAAGGAGGCATAATCTTTGCACAGGGAGGGGGAAGAATCTCTCCCGTAGATTCCCACCATAGACATACACCTGGATGCTTGAAGGTGGTATACAACACTAGCCCCTGCCACAAGGGTAACCTTTGAACGTATACTATTGAGTCCTTGGAAACACCAAAAACATGAGTGCCCTCTAGGGGGTGACACGGCTGTGTGAGGTGCACGTATGCGCATAAGCAGTGGGGCAAAGGTTTTGTCTTCTCACCATATTTTTAGTAGGGATAGCTATGTGTTTGTTATCGAGTCTTAAACATTGTCCAATCATGATCAAATAAAGACTCCCCTGATACTATCAAGTTGCTTTGTCCTTGATAGGTCTGTTAACGACTACTTGCATCACAACTGCTTGATCTAAACCTTTGCATCTTTAAATGAATGCTTGAAACCTCAAAATGAGATTGTTGACTAAACTGTTCTTCAAACCTGTCAGGAAACTAGATTTTCTGTCAGACATCAATTCAGGCTGTATCTCAGAATTCAACTTTTACCTTGAAAACTATGTCGAATTGTCATACTTTGGATCTTTCCCGCCCGAAGTTTCACTTTTCAGAGCACTTTCTTGTGCAAGACTTTGTTCTTTCGTGCGAAGTTTGGTGTTTTCTCGCGTGACCTGGTACTTTTTCGCGTGAACCTGTATCTAGATTTCAAAAATAGAGACTAAATTCTCGTTGACTGGTCAAAATTTTTCCTGATCTGCTTTTTGTCTGAGGTCTATTTTTCTATTTTCCTATCGTTCACTGTCATAAAATGGTTGTCTCGAGTTGGGAATCGATCGATCTTTGCTTTGACTCGTGTTTTCTCTCATTGGTTTACCTTATCTCTTTATGCCTTTTGTATCTCATGTTGTGATAGTCTTATCTCAGCTGTTCTAGCCACCTCTTTTGATGATTCATACCAGGTCCATCTCGCATCTTGGCTATTCTAGCCATTTATCTCCTTTCCGTTATCTTAGAGACAGAGTCTAGCATTATCCCAAGTCTTCTCTCTTCACATCTTTGTCTATGATTGTCACGACTAGAAGTGGAAAAACTTATCCCATTCAGAATACTGGTCAAGCTAGAAGTGAACCTCCTAATCAAGAAATAGATCATCTTGAATCTGTCATGAAATCTGAACTTTGTGAGAGATCCTCGAGTTCCTCATTGAGTACTTTGAAAGATAGTCCATCTCAACCATCACCTCCAGTGTTCCAAGAGTGTTTTAATCCATTGTTTGAAGTGCAACTTGGTTTCTCATTCCAAGGTCAAGACAACTCATTCTTCCAAAACAATTCATTGTTTCATAACTTTGAAAGGCCTTTTCCTCGGACTAATCCTATTATCGTACTTGTTGATCCTGCTGAAAATAGTGACTCATTTGAACCTAGTGATACTTTTGATGATATCTTCTCATCTAAATTTATTAAATCTTTTGATCCTATTCATTCACCAAAGGTTACCTTAGCTGCACCTTTTCGACATCGTTCACATCACTTTACTGAGGCTTCAATTGTTGCACAGTCCTTCGTTGATAAGATGAGAGATCCATTCGACTTCCAACTAGGCAAATATAGCCAAACTTTTGATCAATCTCAAAACAAACAACATTTTGGTCAATCTTCCAATGACCAACATCATGCCCAACCTCAAAATGAGCAACGCCATGATCAAACCCAAAATGATCAACAACAAGCTCAAAACAAAGCTCAAGGAGGTCAACCAATGTATCTTTATCATCCTGCTCCTTATGATTAGACTCAAGATCAAGTCCCAAGTATTTATGAGATCCTTGGCAATGATGGTGATGACACCATAACTCAAAATGACATAGACGCTGCGAAAGCAAAGAAGGGTCTCATTAAGATGATGGAGATCCTCCTTCTAGAGGAGAAGGAAAAATACTTCCTTGAGTTAGCTAAACAAGGGGCCAAGTTACCCCCAGATTATCAAGTTGAAACACTCGTGGCCAAGGAAGAAGAAAATGAGACCGCAAAGTTGCAAAAAATGGTCTGAGACATGCAAGATTGGATTAGTCAACTTGCGAAGAATAAGGACAAACCCGCTCAACAATTCACAATGGAAAGCATTTGTCCTTTCCCCTTTGATAGAAGTCTACATATGCCACCTTTTCCCAGAGGTGTAGAGCTCCCTAAATATGACAAATACTTGGATGCAACCAATCCCCAACATCACTTGAGGGAGTTTGGCACATTATCTATGGAATTCATGCACGATCAAACCTATCTTATGCACTTATTTCCTCGTAGTTTGGGTGGACCAGCTATGGAATGGTTTTCTAGATTGCTCACTGGCATTAAGACTTTTGACAAAATGGCTAATCTATTTCTCTAACATTACTCGCATAATATTCAGCATCCGATCAACATCTGGGATCTTTGCAATTTAAAACAGTGACAAGGAGAATCTTTCCTAACATTCCTCTAAAGGTGGAGACAATTATGTACAAGGTGTCCTCACAAGCTACCAAAGTCCGAGAGACTTGACATTTTCTTGGACAATCTTGTCCCAGACTTCGGATACCAAGTGCAATTACAAGGTCCTCTAACTTTTGAGAGCATGATTAAACAAGCAGTGCCAATAGAGGCCTTTATGATCAAGAAAGGTGAATTGACTTTGAGTAAAGACAACAAGCAGGGATATTCAAACTCAAATAAGGATAAAGGGAAGTTTGTTAACAAGAATAGAGACATTGTGAATGATGGAGTGATTGACAATGTGACCCTGAAACCTACTAAGTTTTTAATCTCTCTTCCACCATACAAGCAGTTAAAGTGACTGAAAATCCCGTGGTGGAAAATCTGCAACCTTTGAGGTTTTCCAGAAACAAACCTTGGGCATCTTGACCCAAGAGAGAATTTACTTCCTTGGGAGAACCACTTGATGTGGTCTATAAAACTCTTGTGTAGAATCAAATTCTTACTCCTTTGGAAAAGCGTCTCTATGACCCACAACCATGACCTCATTGGTGGAATGACAACGCCTGTTGTGACTATCACCAGAATAAGGGTAATAAGACTTCTACTTGTCTTCAGCTGAAACATAAGGTCCAAGATTTGATTGATAGTGGTGACATTGTTGTGGACGGCCATAACAAGAATTCAGACCATCAAGCATTTAAGGATCCCTTCCCTCCTCATGAGAAGGGTGAGTCTTCAAATGCTAAGAACACCAATGCTAAAGTCAATTACACATACACTAATGATGAAAATGTTATTGGTTAATCGAACCTGTTGAGATAGAGTACTGCAACGTGATTACTATTAAGGGGAGCGACGATGCTCCCAAACCTAAGAGTCCTTTCATCTTGCGTAGTTCTACATCTTGTTTGTCTGAATCTAAACAACCTCAAGACTGTGCTAATGTGGTTACTCGATCACAAGGAAGAGTTGTTTTGAAAGGTCCCAATGCTTCTACATCCACTCTGAAGCAAACTGCAGATAAGAGTCTTGATACTTCTACATCTGCTCTGAAACAAACTATGGATAAGACTGTTGTTGGCCCTACCAACAAGAACATGAAACCTGTCCCTACAACTAGCTCGGCTAGTTATATCATCTTAGATCAGCTCTAGCGAACCAATGCTCAGATTACCATTTTTGAGTTGTTGAAGATCTCACTTGCTCACAGGCAGATTTTGGATAAAGCCCTTGCCGAGGTAAACGTTCCCAAGGATGTCAATCTCAACCGGTTCCAATCTATGGTGGGTCATTTGACCTCGCCTCACTATCTATCCTTCTCTGAAGAAGATGATCACTCTTTGAGTCATCCGCATAATGCTCCCTTGCATATAGAGGTCATGATAGGTCCTAAGCGCGTCCGCCGAGTGCTCATAGACAATGGTGCTAGTCTTAATATCTGTTTCGCTAAACTTCGTACTTAGCTAGGTTATGATGAGAATTGTATAGACTCTTGTAAAAATATTACCATCAAAGCTTATGATGAGGAAGAATGAAAGTCCCAAGGCTTAGTTGTGCTACCTATTCGCATAGGACCTATTGAGAGAGATGTTACTTTTCAAGTTCTTGACATTCCTCTTGTCTACAACATCTTGTTGGGTAGGCCTTGGATTCATGAGGTGCAGGCTGTTCTGTCCACGTACCAATAGTGCATTAAGTTTCCATTTCATGGGGTGGAAGTCACTGTACCTGCTAATACCAATTACTCTGCAACACTCTTGCACAATTTGTAGATAGCTTTGTTCCGGCTAATAGAGAGTCCACTAAGTTCTATGATGCCAAGCTAAAAGAGATGGAACAAACTTTGAAACTCAAGGATACAAGCATGGGAGAATACCAAATTGAACTTATGCTATCACTTTCTGCTCTACCTCTATCCCCACGCTCTTATGGGAGACCTCTTGAGAATAAAAAAACTTCTGATGATCCTCCTCAAACAATCTACAATGGCACCTTTGTACGGGCCTCTACACCTTTAGAAGATGAGGATGAAGAAAGAGCTATCAGAGCCTGGATCTATAAAGGAAAAGAGATAGTTGAAACAACTACTCCACCTCCAGATTTAGAGCAAGAGCCATACAATGAGGCCTTCAAGATCATGAAGCACTTTAGCTATAAGGGGAGTGGTCCTATAGGAAAGAATGACAATGGTCTACTAAAGCCCATTGAAGCTATAGGTCATAGCACAAAGGATACTACTAGCTTAGGTTTCAAAAAGATCCCCTTTCATTTAGGGATAAAAAAATTTGTACTAGAACCAGAGCCTGAAATTGAACCTGAGTTAGAATTTGATGATACTACTCCAAAGGTAAATCCAGAGGCCAGATCTGATGAAGACACATTTCCATATTCTATTCCTCCGAAACTTGCTACACTCTTTGCAGAACCTGATGAGCCTATCATACCTATCCATATGGTAGAGACTGATACTGATTCTGATAAAACCTCTTCAGTACATCAATTCACATATGAGCAATGGAAAGAAACACTAAATGATGATCCCAATTTTCAAGGTGAACGATATAGGCCACCACATTTTCAAAGGCATCTTGAACAAGAACAAGTTCAGCAAGTTGTTAACGCCACAAGAGATAATAATGAGTCTGATGATGTTGCGAGTATTTCCACATCAAGTACTGACTCACATGAATATGAGTTTGACTCTTTGTCTGGTGCTACTTATGATAAAGATATAGACACAGTGCATACCTATGAAAGACTTCTCAAAGTAGGTGAAGGGTCTAGCGTTAGGCCGCATGAATTAGATGCCACCGGTGTAAACATGTCCTCTACTCCCAACGTAAGGTCTCATAGGGATTTGAATACTCCTTTGGATGAAATCACATTAGCACTTTTGATGGTTATACCATGAATGTAATTGAACCAGTCACTACTTCTCTTTCACTCTGCCATCCCGATCTGATAAACTAGAACTCCCCCTCATCATCCAATGAAGTCCTAACATTCCAAAATGATTATGATCTAGCCTGTTACCTCCATGCTATTGAACCTATGATGTCCTCCACTAGCGAAAGCAGTGTCACCATGATAGAGGCGGATATCAAGTATCTTTGTCAAAAAATTAAAAGAAGAAAAAATAGATGCTCTGATGGTGAAAACCACATTGTGGCAGTATCAGAGCCAAAAATAGTAAAAATAAAAGATGTATCTGAGGGTGAAAACCTCTCTGAGGCACCTAAGGATGAGATACTTGATACGCTTCCAAGCCACTTGCAAGAGAGGTCACCAGTATTGATTGAGCTGACACAGCCAGTGAATTTGGGTACAAAGGCTGCTCCACAAATTATTCATCTAGCACAATCATTGTCTACCAAAGAAAAAGAAGAGTTCACTAGCTTCTTTCAGAGTAAGAAAATAAAATTTGCATGGACCTACTCTGACATGCCTGGATTAGACCCCAATCTAATCATGCACCATTTGTCCATTGCACCAGGTATTAAACCTATTAAACAGAAGCTGCGAAAGATGCATCCACACATAGCACTTTTGGTCAAAGTAGAGCTAGAAAAGCTTCTTAAGGCTGGTTTCATAAGAACTATTGATTATGTAGAGTGGATTTCAAATATTGTCCTAGTCACCAAACATGATAAATCCATTCATGTGTGTACTGACTTCAGAGATCTAAATAAGGCATGTCCAAAAGATGACTTCCCACTGCCTAATATTGACATGATAGTAGACATGACAACAGGTTATCAGATGTATTCCTTGATGGATGGCTTTTCTGGCTATAATCAAATAAAAATTGCGCTAGAAGATCAAGAAAAGATCGCTTTCACATGTGCCTAGGGCACCTTTTGTTGGAATGTCATGCCTTTTGGGCTTAAAAATGTTGGAGCAACATATCAGAGAGCTGTCACTACCCTTTTCCATGATATGATGCATAAAACAATGGAAGATTATGTAGATGATACTTTAGCCAAAAGCATGCAGTGAACAACTCATCTCATAGATTTGGGTCCCATACTTAATCGCATGGAACAATTTAGTCTTAGACTTAATCCAAAGAAATGTGCTTTCGGTGTCACTTCTGGGAAACTCTTGGGTTACATCATTTCAGCTAAAGGCATATAAGTGGATCCTAAAAAAGTGCAAGCTATTATGGACATGCCTCCACCCAAGAACATCAGTCAAATGAGAGGATTATAGGGAAGACTACAATCTATTTGGCATTTCATCTCACAGTTGGCCGACAAGTCACAACCGTTTACAAAAACTCTTCATAAGGGTGTGACCTATGAATGGAATTAAGAATGTGACAGGAGACTCACTCGGATTAAACAATATCTTGCTAATCCACCTATATTGATGCCTCCTATTCATGGGAAGCCACTCATACTATACATCTCTACCATGAACACATCTTTGGGTGCTCTCCTAGCTCAAGAAGATCAGAACAACAAAGAGAGAGCCATATACTATATCAACAGAACATTGGTTTCTTATGAAATGAACTATTCTATTATTGAGAAAGCTTGTCTAGCAGTAGCGTTTGCTTCTCAGAAACTGCGACATTATATGCTCACTCACACTACAAGACTCATTGCAAAAATTGATCCACTAAAGTATTTACTGAGCAAGGCTGCCCTCACGGATAGATTAGCAAAATGGGTGATGATACTTAGTGAATTTGACATTGAATATGTGGAAAGAAAAGCTATTAAGGGACAAGCAATTGCTGATCAGTTGGCGGAAGCTCCTTTGAAAGATCACCAGCCTTTGAGTATTGAATTCCTAGATGAATCCATCATGCTTCTCACACATTAGGCTTGGAGCATGTTCTTTGATGGATCATTCACTCAGCAAGGATCTGGTGCAGGCATTTTGTTTATAACACCTCAAAGATACTCATTACCAAAAGCTTACAAAATGTTGTTTCCCTACACAAACAACATTACTGAATATGAAGCTCTCATTAACGGCATGAAGATAGCCATTGAATGGCATGTGGATGAGCTCAATGTCTTTGGAGACTCTCAGTTAATCATCAACCAAGTCAATGATGTTTACCAAACAAAAGATGACAAGCTAGTACCTTACAAAAGAATGGTGGATGATCTCAAATAGTATTTTGCACACATTTCTTTCCAGCAAATTCTAAGGGCAGACAATAAAGCAGCTGATGCTATGGCCACTCTTGCTTCAATGTTACAAATGCCAGAAAATGACTTCAGACATGAATTCTTGGTGGAGGCATTACACTACCATGCCTATGATATTCCTGAATCCAGGATGATCTGTTTAGTCATTGGACATGATTCATCTCGCTACCACCATATCTATTCCTACCTTCGTGACCAAATCATTCCAGACGCCTATACCCGAAATGAAAAGCATCACCTAATTCATACTGCTTCATGGTATGTCATCATAAGAAATGACTTGTATAGACGGGGTCTAGACGGTACCCTCCTTAGGTGTCTAGAACCCGATGAGTCCAAACATGCGCTAGCTGAGGTACACCAAGGTATCTGTGGGTCTCATTCAAGTGGTTTGACATTAGCCCAGAAACTTATTAGAGCTGGTTATTACTGGCCAGATATGGAAAAAGAAGCTGTTCAATATGGCAAGACTTGCAAACAATGCCAATTTCATGGAGATCTGATTCATGCTCTTGCTAAAGAGCTTATTCCTTTCATTAGTTTTTGGCCATTTCAGTAGTGGGCCTTCGACTTGGTAGGTCAGATACATCCTTCTTCTTCAAGAGGACATAAGTTTATCATCACAGCTACTGATTATTTTACTAAGTGGGTTGAGGCAGTGCCTCTAGCTGTAGCTGATGGCAAGTTTGTGGCTATGTTTATATTGGACTATATCATTTGTAGATATGGTGTACCCTCATCCATTATCAATGACAATGGGGGACAATTAAAAAACAAGGACCTGAGAGAGTTATGCACCAAGTTCAAGATTATTCAGCAGTGGTCGTCTATCTATTATCCTCAGGGTAATGGACAAGCAGAGGCTTCTAATAAGATAATTCTCAAAATCTTGCACCAAACAGTTCATAAATCTGGTAGAGATTGGCATCTCCAGATTAATCCAGCTTTGTGGGCCTACAGAACAAGTATCTGAATGCCAACAAGGGCTACTCCCTTTGCCTTGGTTTATGGAGCAGATGTAGTATTACGTATTGTTGGCTTGCTTTCAACACCCCAAGTTTTAAACTTTAAAAAAAAAAGCCCCATGGAAATAATTCCTAAATTGTCCTGGTATCTTGTTGGTTTTTATTGCTAATGATGATTTTGTAAGAGTATAATTGTGAAGGAGCAGCATTCTAGATTGTATTGAGATTGAACTTGGAACTTCAAAGTTCAATGTTCAAGATTCAATATTCAAAAGGCAAAGTTCAAAATGTGTAGTCTATCAATTCAAAGTTCTGAATTCAGAGTTCAAATATTCGGTTTCCGATTTCAAAGGGTGAGAAGTTTGACATTTTAAGTTTGAAGTCATGCAATCTCCAAAAATATGGTATATATGGGTACACTTGTCTCATGGTAAAGAGAATCCTTTCACCATCAGACATAGTAGTGAAAACAAGTGGTTGAGCTCTCATATGTGACTGTCGAATGGAAAATAAAGTTGAAACAGATAAGAGAATTATTTAGTTCTGATTTTGGGACACTTGAATATCATGAAGGGGTCTGGTATTTACTTATTGTTTAAGAACATTTAAAATCCTTTGCAAGTCCAAGATACATTTTAACAAATTCATACAGTACAACAGATGAGGATCTTTTGACAGGATTTCTTAAACAGTCAATAATCTTGAATTTTCTGATGCCAAAAAATCAGTCTCAGTGCGGGGGGCATAACTCTCATTTACATTGTTGGATTTTGCTCAGTTTTGGATATGTTGTGCAAAGGCTAGTTGTGCAGACTTCAACCAGAGAGATTTCCAAAATTATTCCTACAACAAAAGTTTTTTTCTACAGACTGCGGGTATATAAAACTGTCATGAAAATGATAGTCATGTTTTGTGACTTTGGTTGTCTCCAGAAAAATGCCACATGTCCAAAATCAAATTATATATATCATTAAAAATATATTAAGCTATGTTATTATAAAATTTTAAATCAATAGTTTATAAAAGTATCAAATGCAAAAGGAGAAAATCATCGGGAATTGAAAGTGAAAGGAAATTCAATCTTTTTAAGAAAGGGTTACAAGAACTGAAAGGCAATTGAGAAACATTATTTATTGTAAAAATTTAGACATATGAGGGGTTCTTCTTTCTCTGAGATTCAGTCAACTACAGGGAGGAGATAAATTATTTTGATTGTTGTAATAGAGGATGAGGGAGAAATAGTATTTTATTTTGCAGGCTTGTTAAGTGTGGCCGGGATATAAATGATCTGTTGATCATTTTATCAAAAATTTTAAGAATAGAAGGAGGATATGTTTATGTAATCTGTAGGTTTTAAATGTATGTTTTCCTGATTGAAATAAATCAGTTGATGATTCCAATCATTTTTAAACTTTGTCTTGCCCGTTTTGTCAAGTTCAAGTGTAAATCATGAAGTTAGTTGGCTTTATGTTTCATATATGTAAAATAAAATGTTAAATCTTTCTTTATTTCTCTATGATGGGAATGTTGAATCGGTGATTTGTAGGCCGTTCATTGTTCATTTCTCATTCTTTAAATTGTAATCGCATTTACTTCATGTCAATAAGTAAATGTTGTTATGCCTTTGTGTCTTCCAGTTAAAGACATAACCCGCGTTTATTCATTGTAAATCTAACAAAGGAAGCTGTACCTTCACATTAAAATTTAGAGAGTGCTTGCACATTTCATTGCAAGTAGCTCAACTGTTAGTTCCAGCTTGTCTTTTGATTTTGGGCATTTTTGAGTCATTTGTGAAGGTTGTTTAAGAAGACAAATCTGTTTACTAACACCTATTGAAGTCAAGATTCCTACATTGCAAATCTCTCTGAGAGGCCTCATCACTGATGAAGAGAACAAAACATCTCAGCTTCAAGAGCTTGAGTTACTGGATGAACGTTGAAAGGTGGCATTCGATCATCTAAGAGCATACCAAAAGAGGATGTCCAAAGCCTACAATAAGAAAGTCAGACAAAGAGAATTCCAAGTGGGTGATCTCGTCCTGAGAGAGAACCCCAAGAATCAACAGTAGCGAGTCTAGAAGGGGAAATTTGAACCAAAATGGCTTGGTCCGTATGTTATTACTGCAGCATTTGGGTCAGGCGCTTACCGACTCCCCACCACTGAAGGAGAACAGCTCAAAGAGCCTATCAACACTCTTCACTTGAAGAAATTCTACAGCTGAGGCATTCTCTATGTGCTCATGTACATACTTATTGGTCCTGAAAAAATCCTAAAAATGGTATATTGGCAAAAAATCCTAAAAATTGCAAAATGTCCTTAAAAAAATGATCATCTTAGTGAAAACCTGGTAAACAGGCGCCTTGATAATAATTAAAAAAATAGAAAATTTGAAAAAATACAAAAAAAAAGTGAAAAGATAAAAAATACAAAAAAATGAGATTCAAAAATACAAAAAAATCAAAAAAGAGAAAAGTACAAAAAAAATTGAAAAAGAAGAAAAAATGTGCCATTGATGAAAACCTGGTAAACAGGCATCATGGTAGCAAAAATAGAATCTCTGCCAAGATGGTGAAAACCTGGTAAATAGGTGCCTCTTGTTTCCTGAAGCTATATCTCATCTCAGCATCGATTGGCTCTTAGTTTCCTACTTTAGTTTCCTTGCATTCCTGCTTTAGTTTGCTTTCTCGCTTTCCTGCTTTCATTTGTTTCCTACTTTAGTCTGTTTCCTGCTTTAGTTTGCTAGCTCATGCACTTGCTTTCAGTTGTCTGCAAGATTTTCCTCGACTCTTCATGGATTGGAACATCTTCCTGGTCTAGGGGGCATTGTCCTATCACTTTTGGAAGTTTTGTTCGTGCATCAGTCACCAATGATTCTCACTGCGTCTGCCTGCTGATGCCTAGCTACTTTTGGGATTTCTCTCCTTGAGGATCTCTCGTGTATCAGTCGCTAGTGGTTCCCACTGTGCTTGCCTATTGATACTTAGCTCTGGTTCGAACCCCTCTCTTTCAAGATCTCTTCCTTACATCAGTCACTAGTGGTCCTCACTGTGTTTGCCTGCTGATGTTTTGTTCGTGCTTTATTCTCTCTTTCAAGAATCTTCCTTGTATCGGTCATGAGTGGTTCTCACTGCATCCGCCTATTGATACTTGGTCCGCACTGCGATATCTTCTTGAGACTTCATCTCTTGCGATGCTCACCAGTGGTTCCCATTGCGTCTACCTACTGTCGCTATCCCGTTGAGACTTCGAACATTGTGCGCTTTCGATTCGACTTCAATCCGCTCGAACACAAACTTAAACTGAAACTAAAAATTGAATTTGTGTTCCTTTGAGGCATGCTGAGATTTTCCTTTGGGTGCTTATTTGTTTGTTTGCTTTATCATTTCCCCTCGAGTGAATCTAAGATGTCTTTCTTGATTGAGAAATGCAAAGATTGGGGGCATGATCTTTTCTTTGCTTTCTGTTTGCTGGTTTAGTTCCAATGATCCAATGAACCTACATAAGAGGGGTGTCCATCTATAAGAGCCTTCATCTCGTATTGAATGGCCATGTGTACCTCAACTCCTTTTATATGGACGCTTTGGTGAGGTTGGTTCTTCTCCTTGTCTGTTTTGAGTGACTTCTTTCTGCTACAAGTGAAATTGCAAACACTCATCCTACTAAGTGAACGTAAGGGTCACTGCGAGCAATCTTTGGCAAAGGAAGGAACTCTTGTGTGTCTGGTGTGTTTTTTTGCAAGCAACATTCAGGTCATTCTAGCAATTATGCTTTGATGCTTATGTTAACTTGCTAAATTAAAAGGAATAGGTGTTCAGGTCATTCTGGCTTCTTGTGCCTTAATGCTTACACCTTATTTCAAAAAATCTAAGACTTATGTCATATTCATATTCTCATGATTGCAATGTCAGTGAGGGTTGTATGACATCTTGCGAATGTCCCGTGCCTAAAAGAACACGATGATGATAAATACGGTGAGTCCAACAACCAAGTCCTAGGGCTTGCATTTTCATTCTAGGCTTGCATTTAGCTTAGGCTTGCATCTTTCATTCTAGGCTTGCATTTGAGATAATTTTTAGTGCTCTCTTATCCCTTCATTGAAGGTTCTCATCTTTCATCCTGGTTTCATCACGACTGCACAAGTTTTTGGGATCGAAATCGAAATATGACATCTCTAGACCCTTTGGGATCAGACGCTTGTGCAGTCAGTCTTTTGGCGTCATCTTCCTACCAAATCCTCATCTCTTCATCATTTTCTCAAGATGTTCAATGTTTTCATCAAAGTCAACTCTAGTAAAATCTGGTCAATCATGGTCAAACTTGGTCAGCAGGACCTCCCGATCACTCCAATTTGCTTCTGCAGCTTCTCGAATCTAGTCTGATTATTTCTACTCTGCAACCTCTCATTGTCAATTGTCCTTCTGATATGTCATCTTTTGATTTCACTCCAGAGGGGGCAGGATGATTGCATCATTGAATCTTGTCGAATCAATTCTTGAATCAGTCTGATCTGAATCATCAGTTCTCATTGCTAGGGGCATCTCGGTGCCTCGCATCTTGTTATCTTATCATCTATCTTTTAGGTATTTGAGCAATCTAACTCAGATCCTCAGGAATCAAGCTTCATTCTGGAGATGGTTCTCAAAATATTTTAGGTATTGGGGCAATCTAACCCTAATTCCTGGGAGTCAAGCTTCATTCTAGATATGGCTCTCGAAATCTCTCTTAGACTGTTATCTGGGCAATCTAACCCAGGTCTCGGAGGGCTAAGCTTCGTATTGGGGCAATCTAACCCTGATTCTGAGATAGTCCTAAAATCTTCATCAATTGGTATTGGGGCAATCTAACCCTAATTCCGGTTCTCTTTTGGACCGTCGTCTTTGCAATCTAACTTAGACTTCAGAGAATCATGCTTTGATTTGTTCGGTGTCTTGGCATCCTAACCTAGACTCCTGAAATCTTCACTCATTTGTCATATTAGACTATTCTTTGAATCAACACACTGTTCACACATCAATCCAAAGAGGGGAAAATGTAATACCCCAAAATTGGCACCTACCAATTTTAATCAATTTTGGTACATTTTCTTCAATTTCACATCTTCAAAGTCCTATTTTACTAGGCAATTTTCTCTCTCCTACCTGACTTTACTTTGACTTGATGTCAATTGCAAAAAACCCTAATTTGCATTAATCACACAACATAATTAATTCCTAAAGTCTTAGACTTTATTAGCTAAATAATCCCTATCATAAATTAATTTAATTCTAAAGTCCTAAGTGCTTTAAATTAAATTAAAACCCACCCCCTTTAGCTAATACACATAAAAAAGGAATTAATCTTATTTAGTTATTTGAATGGACACCTCTTTATTTGAATTTAATAATTCAAATTACTCGAACGGTCACCCATATGTGGCAATATTTCATTCTCTTAATTAAATAAATCTTTGAATATGTGTCTCAATTGGGAATGAAGGGTCAACCGTTTTGAATCAAGAAACTCTTCATTCATCTTCTGGGTTTGTCTATTTATTGACCCTTCTTCTTCATTCGAAAAGAGAGCAATTTGAAAGCACATAGACTATAGCGAAATTCTGTCTCAACTATTTACACATTTTCAAAGCTTATTGCATTAATTAGTTTGCTCTCATTTAGTGTTAGTTGCATCTTTAGATTAATTTGCTTACTTTCTATTAGTTAATTATCATCTTTATTTCAAGCTTTCTTAGAGTAGAATCTGCATTTCATATTTACTTTCAAGTTATTAGATTAAAAAGCTGCATTTCATTCTAGATTACAAACTGCATTTTCATCTTAGATTAATTGTACTTTGCTTATCATTCTAGTTTTCAAATCCTCCATATTAACTCGGTCTTATGGTTGTTGGCTCTCCAATCTGAGAGTAATTAAACACCCCGATTAATTAGGAGGCAACAGGTCGCTTCACCATGAATTTTGAATTGAGTAATCTATACTCATTCTCATAATTCGATTGTGTGAGTAATGACTATGTTGTGCTTGGGTAGTTGGATTAGAGGTCCACATTCAACCACATACAGTAGTACTTAGCAAGGGATCCTTAAATCTTCCTATGTCAAAGGTACACATACTAATCCAGAGGCAACCAACACACATAGAAAATCTAAGATGAAATCAAGGAAGTGTCATCCCATATGTCAACCCCTTGGAACAATCTCATTGGGCTCTGACTCCCAAGTGTGAACATATGCGAAATTCAAAATCCTCTCATGTAGACAAGGATAACCAATCATGCCAGAACTCATTTTCACTACTAGACCGGAAAGCATCTTCTCCCACTCCCATCCTTAGCCTATAATAGCACTCAAGGCATGGGCAAGGAACACAATATCTTATTAATTCATTTTAAAATTGCATTTAATGTATTATATTATCACTTATTAAGTAAATTACTAAGGATGCTCAGGTAGCCACCTCTGGGATTTGACGCCTCCAAAGAAAGCCACTTCCCCTCTAACACCTAGATAACCTACCCTAAGCTCATAAGTCTCAATAACATCTCATAGATCATCATAAATCATAAAAGTCAAGACCTGACTCCAAAATGTTATAGGAACAGACATAACCAGCTTCCATCACATATACATCATAACATAATCAAGAGTTCCCATAAGGTTGGGTTATAACAAAATCAAATGCCATACAAGTATGCAAGTTAAACAAATATAACACATTTTCCCTAACCCCACCTCTGGTAACAATCCTAAAAAGGATGACGTAAAAAGAAATGATTCCCTCTTAACCCACAATCACATAAGGAAAACAATCATAAGAATTTATTTATAATAAACTAATTTGTAAACACCATTACTAAAATTAATTTATTAAAATAATCACTAACACGACTATAATTATAATCCTAATTAAATTCTTCTTTATACATGAAAAATTAATTTTACAAATAATAAAATAAATTGATTTCAAATCCATAATTACTAAACTCATATAATTATTAAAATATTGATAACAAATCTTAATCAACTTACATGAAAATAAAAATTCATAATATTAATTCATAATATTAATTAATAATTATTAATATTAATATTTATTATTAATAGTTATCAATTAATTGAATGGGTACTTTGAGAAAAATAAAGTTATTGTATTGCAATAATAATAATTAATAATATTAGATGGCTCACAAGTGAAATTTTCCTCGCTGCCCTAGAAACGAAGAACAATCTCTCAACAAGCATAGGAAATTGGACAAAAACACCGATCCTTCTCACTTTTGGGGCATGAAATATGCAGTAGGGATCTCAAATCCCTTTGGGGCTCCGGGATAAATGGACTTTGAAGCTTGGAAAATAGTCATAAGAGACAGATTCAAACCCCAATCACACTCCAGTTGGATAGCTTCTGGTGATACTCGATCAATATCTAAACCCTCAACAAAGTTGGGCCAAATCACTCAATGGCGGGATGTAGGAATAACAGTTAACCCTTATAAGGCTCAAACAGGAAAGGGCATCTTCACAACAAATCTTCAAGCTAAGCATCCTCAATGAATAATTTTTTTTACGGTGAATCCAAATCATGGTAACAATCTGATAAGAAATGAAGCTAATAATTTTCCCCAACAACAGTATGGAAAAAATCACCATGAAGCACCTGATATCTGATCAATGACAGGAAAAAGAAAATGAACTTTTCAGAACGGAAATAGCATCTTGCGTCGGGACTATTTCTATCTTACAAAATAGTCTCAACACCCCATAATGAAAGACCCAAAAGAGAATGCAGAAGGAAACAAGAAACAATTACCCGTTCTTGTAGGGGGCAAGGATTGGTGGATTCACAAACCCTATCCCAAATCAAGGAGAAGTAAGATTTTGGAGGCAAAGAACAGAACATCGAGATTGGCTACAGGGGAAAATGCAATTCCAATAAGAGAAAAGCATAGTCATAGAAAGATAGATATCATAGACAAACCCTTGAGAAGCATTAAGGTATCCACCATTATCATTAGTAATGATATTTCTAACAAAATATGGGAATGATGTGAATCTCATGGCATATACGCAATTTGGGAGAGAGAGTTCATCCACATCCTTGCTCTTGCAAGGTGGTTCAGGGATGCCTTGAAATCTCAGGTAAGTATCACTATCACAAACCAAAGCACCTTATTTTTAGACTACTCATCTATAGATCTAGCCAAAGCATTTCTAGCATCGGAAAATATTTTCTTTAAAGGTTTCAATGTAAATTTTTTAAAATGGAGTCCTAATTTCAATAATAGTAAAAATATTAATTTAAACCCACTTAAATGGATTTGTCTCAAAAAAAATTGGTGGAATCAATGCATCACAGTATCTTAAGAAGGATAGGTCAACAAATTGGTACTATGATTGGCTTTGAACACAACTATATGGTAGAATCGGATGTCAAAATACTGGTGGAAAATGTCCCAAAAAATTTAAACCCAATCAAAATTATAACAAACCATAGTATATATGAATTACAACTAGAAATGTATAAAGGCACCATTGGAATTTTTGACATCTTCATTTCAAACTCTAATGATGATTTTGAGGGAATCCATCATACCTCCAACCTCTTTAGACTTTTGTAAGATTTCATAAACCCTAAAAACTCCTTGGATAACTCTGTTACACTTGTTAAACTATCTTATTTTTCCCCTCCGTCCTCAAAGATTAACCGTCCATCTACCCCTCCATCTAAGAAAAATGGCCCACCCATCTCCCCCCTTCTAACCTTCTGGAAGAAGGTGATATTCCATCACCATATCTGATTCCCCAAGTGAAGCTCCCAAATGTTGAAACTAAGCTCACCTCAAAACCTATCCCCCAAGCCATGGAGAAATGGGAACCCCTTATTGATCTCAATGCACCCATCTCACCCTTGGAGACAGTTTTCCAACCCATCCCAACATCATCCCTACCATCATCCATCAAGGACTTAATTCCTACCTATGATCCCCCCAATCACCGAGTTCATATGTTCAGATATCAAATCCTAATTTAAATGCTGACCCTCTCACTCAATCAAAGGTTAATACCACCGTTGAATAAATTCTCAACAATAACATAGATGATATTCTGCTTGACTTTATTGATATGGATGACATTAACACTGAAAGAGAAATATTAATCCAAAAGATTCAAGAATTAGTTACTGAGGAGAAAGATCAACAAACCTTAGAAAAGGAATTGGTTGAGTTGGAAGCCTTGGGAAATAATCCAGATATTGGATTAGCTATTATTGAGGATAGCTTGACTGAAATTGATTTTGCAAAATCTCCTAAAAAGAGAGGCATAAAATATCTGGCTGAACTACGAAAGAAGGATGCAAATCTGGTTAACCAAACTAAGATTCCTGATTTAATTCATGTAGGGAGGGAGAAGGTCCCTCCCGAGGACCAATGAAGATCCTTTCTTGGAACGTTAAGGGTTGCAATGCTCCTAACAATCAACATTTATTAAAATACCGCATTAATAAATATAAACCTGACTTAATGCTCATACAAGAAACTAAACTTGATAATGAAGGCTTAACCAACTTTAACAAAAAAATACGTTTTATGGAGGTCATAGGTGCTCTGATAGATGGGGCATCGGGAGGCCTAGCTATCATTTCCAACCCAAGGAAAATTATTTATACCTCGACATCCATTAATAAATATTGGATAAGTGGCAGTGTCAAAAGTTTGAAATCCAATCTGAAATATGATATTTTGAATGTTTATGGTCCAACAAATTATTTGGACAAAAGGTTAATATGGTATGAAATTAATACTTTCCTAAATTCCTACCCAGATCATACCTTCATCATTGTCAGAGACTTCAATACTATTTTGGACCCTTTTGAGAAAAAGAGAGGCAAGATTGGTAACCCTAGATTAATGGAGGACTTTGCTGAATGGGTCAGATACAACAATCTAATGGATTTGATCCCAACATACGGTATTTTTACTTGGACCAATATGAGACAAGGTAAGGAAAATATACTAGAAAAACTTGACTGTTTCTTCTTCAAAGGAAATTAGTCAAGCTTCCCATTCGCCCTAAAAACAAACATCCTTCCTTTTCTAGGCTCCGACCATTTCCCAATTGCACTTGACATCCTGGACAATGCCAAGCCCCAGGGCTCCCCCTTCAAATTTGAGAAAATGTGGTTCAAAGATGAAATACTATTACTCCTCATCCAACAATGGTGGGAAAATCTACAATTTAATGGCTCCAAGTTCTTCATTATTGCCAATAAGCTCAAAAAAATAAAGAGTAACTTAATTTCTTGGAATAAGAATTGGTTTGGCAATATGTTTGAAAATAAGGCCAAAATTGAACTTGAACTTGAGAATCTCAACAAGACAATTATAACACAAGATATGAATCAGGAATCTTATCAAAAAGAAAAACTTCTTAAAATTGAATTGGAGGATATCTTAGCTAAGGAAGAACTATTTTGAAGGCAGAAATCCAGAGAGATATGGCTTAATGTAGGTGATAAGAACACAATTTTTTTTCACAATAGCACCAACGCTAGAAGAAACATTAATAAAATAGCAAAGATCACCAAATCAGATGGCATGATAATCGAAGAACCCAAAGCCATAACCAAGGAGGCTATTAACCACTTCAACAACATCCTTAATAATAATGAATCCTCTAATCTGAATAACCAGAGTCTACTCCTTGACAACATCCCTAGTATAATCAACCAAGACATCAATAGGTCCCTAAAAGATAAATTCACCTTGGAAGAAACTGGAAATGTACTAAAACAAATGCAACCTGATAAGGCACCAAGCCCCAATAGCTTCCCAACTATGTTCTTCCAAAGGTGTTGGGAATTCGTTAGCAAGGAGGTTACAAATGCCTTAGAAGGTGTTAAGAATTTAGGTAAGATTCTCAGAGAAATAAATAATACCTTCTTAGTTCTAATCCCTAAAAAAGACAAAGTTGAAAGCTTTAATGAGTGTAGACCTATAGCCTTATATAACACAATTTAGAAGTTATTGTCCAAGACCCTAGCCAACAGGATGCAAAAAATCCTTCCTACAATTATCAGCAAAGAACAAACTAGATTTGTATAGGAACAATCCATCTACGATGGGGTTATCATAGCACATGAAGCTATCCACTCCACCCAAATGAATAAAAAACCCAACATGTTTATTAAAATTGACATCAAAAAAGCTTATGACAAAGTAGATTGGATATTTTTATGCAATATCCTAGAAAAGTTTCGTTTCAATAAGCAATGGATCAATCTCTTATTTGAATGTGTTTCCACTCCCAAATTCTTAGTCATGCTAAATGGATCCCCTGAAGGCTTCTTTGATGTTTCTAGAGGTATCACCCAATTTCCCCCTTTCTCTTCATCATTATGGCTAAAGCCTTGAGACGCTAGGATTGAAAATAAGATTTAAGGCATTAAAGTCACCTCTAATGTCAAACCCATAACACATCAACAATTTGTCGATGATACCATGTTATTTGGAAAAAATTTCATTACAAGAGGCTTATAAATTTAAGGAAATCCTCCAAGCATATGCCAAAGCTTCGGGATAGGAAATCAACCAGGAAAAATCAGAAATCTTCTTCCTCAATACTGATCCAACTCTAGAAACTGAGATCTGTAACTCCCTTAACTTCAAAAAAGGACCACTTCTATGCAAATATCTTGGCATATCCTTAGATAAAGGTACTAAAACTGGTAACTCATGGGAACCCATTATTTCAAAAATCAAGAATCAAACAACATCCTGGAAGGGTAAATGGATTTCTTTAGCAGGAAAAATGGTAATTTTTAAGTCAGTACTATCCTCTATTCCCATTTACCAGATGTCTTGCCATCACCTCCCTTCGAAAAGTAGCAAGGAAATTAATAAACACCTTAAAAACTTCTTTTGGCAAGGAACTAGTGATCAACATAAAATACCCTTGGTAGCATGGGAAACTTTATGCACACCTAAAGAATATGGAGGCTTGGGCTTCAAGAACATTAAAGAGAAAAGTAAAACCCTTAGTGCCAAACTAATCTGGAATCTCCTCAACAAACCCAATCTAAAATGGGACAAAATTATAAGATACAAATACCTTAATGACAAGGATTCCATAGGTGTCTTTAGAATCATAAACCTTTTGAATGGCTCGCAAATATGTAACTTCATGAAAGACTGCATAAATATTATAGGAAAATGTCTCTCTTGGAAAATCAACAACAGTTTAGATGCATTATTTTGGGAAGACTCGTGGGAAGGTCTTCCCACCATTTATAGCATGCACAATTGGGGTGATACCATCCAAACACTCCAACAATGTTGGGGTAAACATGTCCAAAATTACACCTTATCCATGGAAGATATGGCCCTTGATATCCCCTAATTGAAAATACTTGACACCATCAATATACTAAACCAATATAAAGTTATGCTAACCAACATCCTAGCAAATAGGAAAATAATCCTTAACAACAAAAATGATTCCCTCCTATGGATAGCCTCCAATGATGGAAGATATAACTCAAAAGATGGCTATAAACTAATTGTATCTGGGCATCAATATAATAATATAGATCTCTCCCTGCACCTATGTCTGGACAAGCAGGTCCTACCTAAAGCTGAACACTTTTCATGGTTTGCTATTCAGAATAAAATACTCACAATTGACCGTTTTACCAAAATGGGCTATGAGGGCCCCAACAGATCCTGCCTCTGTAATGCAGATTCTGAATCCACTGACCACATCCTCTTGAATTGTCCATATGCTATAAAATGTTGGGAATGGATTTGTGTTAAACTCAGGTACATATCTTCATTTCCTCACAACCTGAAAGAAATGTTCAAAATGTGACCCAACTATCACAAAAATAGTATTTATAACATCTTATGGAAGGTTTGCCCATCAATTCTAATATGAGAAATATGGAAAGAAAGAAACCGAAGACTCTTTAAAGGAAAACACATGGAAGTGGACCATATTTTAAACAAGATTAATACAATCATCATCAAAGTAATAAATAACTTTTTATTTGATCAACCACAAACAAATAAAATAATGACAACTTGGGATGGTACAATATTGGGCTGGTCTTAAGATCCCTCCCTTCTCTAACAAATCTAACTTGGATAAAGCCAAAGCTATACGAGAATGTGTATGGCATCCCCCTCCTGAAGGAAGATTTAAACTCAAATTTGATGGTGCATCTAGAGGCAACCCTGGTCCCAGTGGCATTGACTACGTGGTCCATGACTCAAAGGGCCTTGAAATAGCCTCCCTTGCCAAACTACTAGGCACCACTACTAACAATATGGAATAATTGAATGCACTTGTAGGAGGCCTCAAATTATGTTTAAAATTGGGCATTACAGACCTTGATGTGGAAGTGGACTCTGCCATCATCATTAATGCTCTTAGAACCCAGTCCATTCCCAACTGTAAACTAAGAGCAATCCTAGACCTTGCATTATCCATTCCAAGTAAATTCAGTTCTATCACCTTTAATCACATATATAGAGACTACTCTAGATTTACAACTCTGTCCTCTCTCAGCTAGTATAGCCCCATGACTCACATAGACCTACCTTGATTCCATCAACTAATAGTAAAAGGCTCCATTAAAAAAAACTAATGCATCACAACTTAGAATCTAATGCTCCAAAATATAGTTCTCCCACAACCTAACTATGGAAAATATTGAACCCCATCCTTCCCTAGCTGAGTTCATGCATTTATTTCTTACTAGAGCTAAGCTTCATAAAATTCTCAGGCACACATATCCTACCTAACAAATAACCAGTGTTATATCACTTCCCTCCCGTTTGATTTCTCCTAACCCACAAAAAACTTTTATAATTACTCCTTCACTTTCCCCCCGACCCTTAACTTTAATAAGGTCCACCTAGGCTCATGTCTATAACCATCCTATGCACCCCACTAATCCACCACCCTCCCTTGGTTTTATTAAACTTTAGAATTTCTATCTTCTCACACTTAACAAATTTCACATAGTCTAATCATTCCCCTTTAAATGATCTCCATATTTGATATCCCCATATATTAATAATCCCTATACGTTCAGTGCCTGTAAATGAGGCATACTTTCATCATTTCCCCCTCCCACATATACATTAATAGTCATAAATAAGTACATCTAGGTGGTGAATTCACTTCGATAAAGGTAACCTTTTAATTATATTTACTAAACTATCTTTTTTACCCACATTAACAACACCAGAGTTAGGGATCTGGATGCTATTCTCAAGACTCTCCCAGAAACTTCAAACGGGTTTAAATATGAGCCTTGGCTTTGTAGTAGTCTCTATGTTCGTGTCCCCCACATAAAAACTTGTATCTTGTGTGAGTAAGCTTCAATGGAGTCAAATATCCTCACTTTCCAAGTATATTTCCATAGGACTATGGCCTTTACTGGTCTTATTACCCTGGAGAGATGGAACATGATTTTGAAACCACTAGACGACATTACCAAGAGATCCCTCATCAAGTCTCTTGGTGACCATCACTTTGACTATGGATTTACCTTTCGCACCAATGAGAACTTGATTGGTAGTCTAATTGCCTACCTTTTAATGGTAGACATCCCAAAGGAGAGGGTTGTGGAGACCTGTAGGAGAATTAAATATCTCTGTCATTTAGAAAGAGACATTTTTAACATTAACGATCACCTTCTTATTCCATTACCCGAGGAATACATGAGGGCTGAATTTGGGGCACTTTTGAACCACACTAACTTCACATGGCGCCAAATCATTTTCATCAAGGACCAGGTCTTATTCAACACTCACTAACCGGAGATGAAATTAAATTTATAATTCCTAGTCAAATGGATGAATGTGGAGCCCACGGACAACAACATCTGGATTCTTCAATATTTCAGTGAGGAAGGATTCAACCTTCCAAAGTCTCTATCTTCACTTCCAAATGAGTAGTTCCACTTGGAGGTCAAATGCATTCTCGCCCATAACTGTCTATGGAAGAAATCGTCCAGACTGAACATGAAGAATGATGAAGATTTTGGCTGAGAGGAGGAAGTGGTCATTGTCTATCACATCCATGTGGGGCCTTAATGTCCATTCGTTAGTATCTTACACTATAAATAAACCTTTTTGAGAGACTGGTTTTTAGGACTCGCTGTTATATATTTAGGAAAGAACATACTCTATTTTTATAGTTCTATTTTCGTTCCTACAGAATATCTATGTCTTTATTTACTAAGATTAAGACTTTTAGACTCTTAAGATCTTTCTAATAAAAAATCTATTAGTATAAAACATTTCTTGGTAATTCCTTTTAACTATATACTCTCTTTTCTTTCATACCCTTAGTGTAATTTTTCATGTTGAAGTGTTTCTTTCTGTCTAGGTGGTTTTATTTTGGTTTTGTAGAACTTCAGCTCAATGGACATTTCCTATAAGAAATACACAAATTATTGTCATAGGAAAATGGGATTGCACTTGTCATCCGATAGCACTCCCTCTTCACTCTGTCTCTTAATGGATTTGTCATTTTAGGGAACTAGCACAATAAAGGTTTTTGTTTTTCTTTCAAATTTTAGACCAGATAAACTTCATAATTTTTAGCATTCCTAAACTCGATGGCCTTGGCATAGGCATTCTGTCTATCCTCTTTGGCTATAGCCTTAGAAGCCCTAATAGTATAATGCAATCTTTAAGGTTTCTACTTCAATAGATTGGTTGAATATTGAACCAAACAATATTAATGGGGTCTCTGACATATAAATTAAGGATTATCACTTCTCTGCTAGTCTTTGTAGATTGGAATTCTGGCCATATGGTAATATATGTATATTTACAACCCGAGACGCTAAACTACCTCATTTAAAACTATTCAAAACCAAAGTATGTCTCTCAATCAAAATTTGGGCTCATATATTGTACAAAGTCCCCATGATTAAGCTAAGACATAATTCTAATAAGATAAAACCTCCAATGCATGAAGGAAATCAATGATCAACGTTTTGACTAACCAATTTTTCTTATCTCCCAAGGCTTCTAGGCCTAGCCAACAAATCCTTGTTTGGCTCCTCAAACATCTAAGTTGAGACCGATATAAACAAAGCACTCTCTATGGATCAAAATTACTTTACATATCCATTCAATATTTAAGCTCATAATACACATTTATACAAATACTATAAGGAAACATATAATCGAAAATCATTTTAGAATAATCTTTCTAACTAAAATGTATTGTTATCCTTGTGAGCATTAATCCAGATTAAAGATATTCTTAATTTTATATAAATTAATGTTTCTGATTATTATTTACCAAGAGCAGTTGGTTTTTACCAGGGATTTAGCCCCCGACTTTTACTAATACTCACATACTTGCATGGTAATTAGCACCTTGTTATTTGTTGGCTACCTTTCTACTAACCTCTATGGACAAGCCCTATTAGTTAACATAGGATCACAAAAGGTAACCTCTCAATATTTCTATCTAATAAAATGAACACCTCTTTTATTATTTTTATTAATTATCCAAATGATACTAACAATGATCTTAGCATGACATGAGAAAAGTGTTGTTGACAAGAGCCATAGGAATGCTTCGGTCAGTAATACACAATATGATCACTCTCCCAGACAAAATAAGATGGAAAGACTACCTCCCAATGTAATGCAAAAAAGGAAAATAGTACAAAAATGATGTAATGTAAATGAGAAACTTAAATGTCTTCATTATCTTATCCTCTCAATATATCGAGGGTAAATCTTTAAATTGTTGTAAATAGGGGAACACCCCTACCCCTCATAATATGTAATCTTTTTGTAAGGGACAAAGGTCCCTGGATAGGACTGGATGTTCTCTTGACTCCATTCTTTCCTACTAGTGCTCGCATGAATGGAGCAAAATTTATGTAAATTTTTTTTCAAAATGATTAATAAAAATTTCAAGGCCAAGGCCTATTATAGAGCAAACAAATTAGTTATCAATTAATTATTGAAGTTAAACTTCTTTTTAGAAAAAAATGTAAAATAAAATTTAATTGAAAAGAAAATTTTATTTTTAATTTAATTAATATTAATATTCATTATTAATAGTCATCAATTAATTATTAAAGTTAAACTTGTTTAAAAAAATTATAAAAAAATTTAATTGAAAAGAAAATTTTATAAAATAAAATTTATATATTAAAAAAAAACATATTAAAACAACATGTGTGTGTGGGAAGGGGGGGGTGGACAGTTGGCCCCACCCCATGACTGCTATGACAACATAGGCTGTTGTGCAACTTGCTTCTTTGACAACTTATGTTGCAATCCACGACATTGATAGCTTAGGCTGCCATGCGACCTCCTTTGCCCACGGGGGAGGGTGGGAAGAAATAACCCCCGCCCCCTCCCTAAATAAATTGATTCAAATATATTTTTTATTTTTTATTTTTTTAAAAAAATTTGTTTATTTTTATTATTATTTATTTTTAATTTTATGTCACAAAAAATTCTTTGAGACATAACAATAACCTTTTTTTAAAGAAAAAATTCATATATAAATATATAATTTTATAATATGATAACATAGGGTTTAACAACTGATTTCTAATAGGAAACATATTCCTCTTAGATCTACAAAATGAATATAGTTATAACTTAATAGTCACTCTTTCCTACTTTGTGGCTATTATGAGATTTGTTTGCCATTTACCTGTAGTCCCTACAAGATACAACTAATTATTTGTACAGATGCGTGCATACAAGATACAACTAATTTGATACATACATCTTTCTAGTAAAAATCAATAAAGATCAACTTTGATGGAGGTAAAGAAATCCAAGATGAGTTGGAGGAGTACTATGAGTTTGCACTTTGCAGGGGAAATGCATTGTTAATTTACTCCAAAGTCTTCATCCACACTATAAATTTTTTGGCAGACACAAAATCCTTATACCAAGGATTCCAATTGGTGATCAAGTCATTTTCCTTCTAATTAGGGATAAGTCTAAAGAATAAACACAAAACTTGGTGAATGCTACTAGGATATCAGATATTATGGAGAGGCTTATTGGAGCAATGACAAAATAAAGTTCTAAGATAAAGGTTGGTATTTATGATTTTAAAGGTGACCTCAACTTAGATGCATTTTTAGCTTGGGTCCAAGAATTGAAGTACTTTGAGATGAAGACATAGACAAAGATGATCCAAAAAGAGTAAAGATCGTTGCTTCCAACTTGAAGTCGGATGCAACCCTATGGTGGCAAAATGTTTAGAGTTCCAGAAAAGGCAGGGAAAAGGTGAAATTCGACTTTGGGCTACAATGTTGAAATATCTGAAAGCCTTATTTTTGCCCTCAGATTACCAAAATAAATTGTTTAAAGAAATTCAAATTTTAAATTAAATGGATCAATCAGTGCAGAGTCTGCAGACTTATAGTAGACAATAAATGAGGCTTCAAGTTTGAATGGATATCCAAGAGAGTGAAGGACAAGTGTCAGATTGATATGTAAATGGACTCAAATTTCAACTTCAAGATGAACTTGCATTGGTAAAGTTGTTTGTTTAGGCTTATAAAAATATTTAAAGACATTGTCAGGCTCACAAATAGATCAAGAATGTCAAGAAAACAAGTGTGAAACAAGATACACACATTTTGAAGAGATCAAAATAAAAGAAAAATCAGAGTTCCAAATCATACACTTGAATTTGCAGTTGGAATAAACAAAAAGAAGATATATTAAAGATAAAACATAACCATAACAATATACATCCAATGAGGATGAAGCATCTATAAAGATAACCATTGCAATATACATTCAATTATCATATGAGATACAGATAAGAGGAGTAAAGAGATTGATGAATGTTAAAGAACAATAAGCATGAATGGGAAGATAGCATATAAGGAGTATCATCAGAAAAATATATGAAAATATAAATGGAACACAACAATGGTATACATCATCAAAATAGCCCTATTGCAATAGGAAATATAAATGGAATACACCAAGGAGTATCATCAGAAAAATGGAATACATGCTTCATTTCTTTCAAAGAATTTTCTATATGTGAACTATGAGAACACATGATTTGAGTATCAACATTACAATAGTATGATTGATCTTCAACATGTGGTACTCCTTGGTTTAGTCCATTTATATTTTCTATTAGAGTACATTATTAATTATATTAATTAACTTTACTCCCTTCTTAAGATGTCAACACTTTTATTTTCAGTTGTTTATATTTAAACACACATGCACTAGTTGATTTAAACTTATGCACTAGTTGTTTTAAATATAAACTTGCATGCATTAGTCTTGTAATAATTTAACTAATTATTACATGCACTTCTACTTTTTAGGTTTGCCTTTCAAGGCTTTTGATCTTCTTTATAAGGATGATCCATTGTACATTCAATTCATTTATAATTTGAGAATATTTTCTTCTTCATATTTTTGAGTCAAACCCTTGCCCTCTTCTTGTCTCTACTTCCTTGTAATAGGTTTTTGTATGCAGGTGATCTTCAGGTTTTGTGGATTTGTATTGCTGAAATCCTACATGGTATCAGAGCCTAATCTACTACAGCTTGTTCGCATTTGAAGGATTCAAATTAGGGATTTTTTGGTGGATTTGAGAGGTTTTGGTTATATTTCTCAGATCTGGTATTCTTTGTAGGATGTTATTTTTTGTCTGCAAAAAATATTTTTTTTTTGGCACTTTTTAGGGCTTTTTTGAGTTTTTTTAATTGAAATTAGGGGGTCCCTAATTTTTGGTGCACTTTGAGCTCAAAAAGACCTCATCGTTGAGCTCACAATGCCCAAAAACCCCTATTTCGATATAAAACACTTAAAATTTGGCCAACGTTGTAGAAAGAGGCAAATTTTGTTTTGCCCCAGGGCTATGCATGCTCCCCGAGGCAAGTTTTCGTACAATTTTTTGGCACAATTTTCAAAAAAAATTAAAATTTTTTTTTATTAAGGGGCGCGCTGCTCGTGCTCAGCCCGCCCGTGCTCAGCTCGCACCGCTCGGGAACCACCGCCTGCACCGCCCGCCCGGGAACCACCGCCTCTGCCGCCAGCAATTAAGTTTAAATCGGCAGCAGTTACACTCAAACCGCCAGCGCCTGCCCAAACCACCAGTGGCCAGCCCTTTAGCGCCAGCGCTTGGACCGCATGTGACCAGGGGCCAGCGGGATTTTTTTCAAACAACAAAATTTTTTTAATTTTTTTTTGTCTTTGGAGCCTCTTTCACTAAAATTGTCTTTTCGGGAGCTCCAGGCATCATTTTTTGACAAACGAGATATCAACGGAAAGCTGGTTCTGAGCCCGACGCTCTCATGGAGGTTAATCTAGTATTTTTTTCCATCTAGCTTTCTGTTTTTTCTATCAATGCCAGATTATCTTTTTTACATTCCAGGGGGCTAATTTGCTCAAATTAGCTCTGTTTTTTGATCCAAAAGAAGTGCCGAAAAGATCTTCTCAAGATCCATGTAGATTTATGTCTATTTTTATCAGAATTTTTTCAAGGTACACAAGAATCAAATTTGAATATTTTTTGCTCTTCTCTTGATAAAGCATATCATTCTAGGCTTAGGGGTTCGATATTTGGCTTGTGGGGGGGTGTTATTTTTTTGTTTCTATCAGTTAAACCAAATATTTATCAAAACAAAACCCCTTCTAAAAAATATGGCCGAGACCTCTTCTTGTCTAGAACTTCTGACTCCACATAATTATCACACATGGAAAACCCTGATGACACGACTACTCCATTCAAAAGGGCTCTGGTCTTGTCTAGATGCAGTGTAGCCAATATTATAGAGGCCCTTTGAGATCATGCAACATCGAAACAAGATAGATGAGGCTATGGGGTTGATTGCTTTATAGGTATCAGACAGCTTGCAGTTTCATCTTGATGGGTGCAATACCCCTCTAGCTATGTGGACCAAGCTTAACACTTTGTTTGGTACAGTGAATGAGTTCTGAGCACTTCAGATTGAGGCAGAGCTTACCTCTCTTGTACCTGATTCTTTTCCCTCTATTGAGGACTTTTTGATGAAGTTCAAACATCAGAGATCTTTGTTACACGGATGTGGAAAGCAAAAGACTGATAAAGAGTGCATTTATCTGATTCTATCTAACCTTAGGGGAAACTTCCAGATCTTCTCTTCTACCTTTCATTCTACCATGGACGCTTTGGGACCTACATTCACCATGCCCACTTTTGAGGTGTTCTATGATCGTTTGACTAGAGAACAAGCCAAGCTTACTCAATTGGACTCTCTAACTGGATCAAAGAACCAAGCATTGGTTGCCCAACCATCCAAAGGAAAGCAGAAGCAAAAGCAGAAGCCAAAGCAGATATCAGATTCCTCTTCTCAGCACTCTACTGGCCCACCATCTTCTTCTAAGAAGGAGAAACAGAAGACTGAGAGAACTACATGTTCCTATTGTCAGAAGGGACCTCATGATGAGTCACATTATTTTCATAAGAGATTTGATGGCTATGAGAAACAGATTGCAGATTTGCAAGCTCTTCTTCAAAAGAGCATTGTTTCCTCTCCATCCTCTTCTACCTCATAGGGGTCTGATTTTTAGTTTTCCTCCACATCTTCGACATCTGGACAAAATTTTGGATAGGGTCATGCATTACGGGCATCCATTGCATCCCCTTCACAGGTCCCTTGGATACTGGATTTAGGTGCTTCTCACCATATGGCATATTCTCAAGGGGTCTTCTCTACTATTGAGGCTTCTCCCATTCCTCATATTCTCATGGGGAATAACACTGTCCTGATAGTCTGCGGGAAAGGTTCAGTAGGCATTCAGGATGGAACATTCAATGATGTATTGTATGTTCCATCTCTGTTTGTAAACCTCCTCTCGATTTATCAGATTACACACAATGGATCAGGGAAGACAGTTGAGTTCACTGTAGATTCAATCTTCATTCGGGATAGTGTGACAGGAGACATTGTTGCTATAGGGACAGTTGATCATTCCACCCATCTCTACACCTTCTCACAGTTTGGTCCACCATCTCCATTGTCAGAGCACAACTCTCCTCTTTCGCGAGAGCCTCATGTGGTGCAGTCAGGTCGCTTGAACCTTTGTATTGTTCCTGAGATCACTGCTATGACTGCCATACCACATCTTGTTGAGGTCTTTTCTCTTCAGCAGACTTCTTCTTCAACATTGCTTGACCCTCTAGCTCCATTCATCGAGCCACCAGGTGCACTTGTTGAGGATTCTACAAAGGACGTTCATCTCCTCTTTCATGACAGTGTCAGCACACCTGTCACACCACCTACATTGAGGATTCCCTTTTAGGATCCTTGTGTTTTCTCCTTTGAGCATCAGTTAGGCCTTCCAGTTTCACCTCTCATTCAAGGATTTCCTTGTTTTGTGCCTTTGTTTTTTCCACATTGGAGTTGCATTGGTTCAATCATTTCCACAGGGGTTCCATCATTCTAGGGGGGCTTTGGTGTCTCCTCCCTCTCTCATGGGGGGGCTAGTTGTACTTATGGTTTTGAGAGAGTCTCTTGAGCCATTTCTTTTTCTGCATTTTTCTATCTCTTTTTGGAGTAGGGTTTTTTCCCACTGGGTTTTCTCTATTTCTCCATTTTACAGAGATTTGGTTGTGCTGGGTACCTCATCAGGCCATGTTGCGGAGACCCATTTTTATGCTTTTAGCACTGTAGTTTCCTTTGCTTTCTTTTTGCATTGTTTGTAGCTACATTGTTGCACATCTTAAGGGGGGTGTTAGAGTAAAGTATTAATTATATTAATTAACTTTACTCCCTTCTTAAGATGTCAACACTTTTATTTTCAGTTGTTTATATTTAAACACACATGCACTAGTTGATTTAAACTTATGCACTAGTTGTTTTAAATATAAACTTGCATGTATTAGTCTTGTAATAATTTAACTAATTATTACATGCACTTCTGATTTTTAGGTTTTCCTTTCAAGGCTTTCGATCTCCTTTATAAGGATGATCCATTGTACATTCAATTCATTCATAATTTGAGGATATTTTCTTCTTCATATTTTTGAGTCAAAAATATGAAGAAGAAAATATCCTCAAATTATGAATGAATTGAATGTACAATGGATCATCCTTATAAAGGAGATAATCAGTTTAACTATTACATGACTAAAGCATGAGTTTAGAACAACTAGTGCATGTGCTTTTAACTAAAGTAAAAGGAAGTTGACATCTTAAGAAGGGAGTAAAGATTAATTAACATAATTAATACTTTACTCTAACACCCCCCCTTAAGATGAGCAATGATGCATCTACAAATAATGTAAGAAGAAAGAAAATGGGTCCCGACAACAAAGGCCTGATCAGGTACCCAAGTACAAAAGAGAGTCTCTGAAATGCGGAGAAATAGAGAAAACCACATGGGAAAAACTCTACTCCAAAAGGAGACAAAGACTAGTCTGAAGGACTAAAGAAGCCTCCAATACTAGGATGTTCCAGAAAATAGGAACAAAGATGAACATGTACAACATCATTGAAGCATGGAACTGCAAACTCTATCAAGAAGAAACTGATGATCTGAAGATCCTCCACATAAATATGACCAGGTAGAGAAGACTATAATTTTGCATGAGTGCCCTCAAATGACACTACTCGAATCAGAAGGAAAACAAAGGCAAACAACTGAACTTGAAGATATAGATGGCATAAACACCAAAAGCCTGAAGAGCTGATCAATCAAAGCTGGAAGAGTGCATCCAAAAAATAGGAAAGAAAAGAGTGTCCATATGGTAAATGATCCATCTCATTGGAATGCATAGGTACCTAGCCACTGCAACCACCTAGTACAAAGGATCAAATAATAAATACATGGCTCACACTATCAAACCAAGGAAGTAGTAGAACCAACAATAGAAACCCCCCCATACTGCTGACAAGGGAGTAATGATAGGTACACTGAAAAGATCATCCAATATGAACTGCATGATGAAGATGAATCTGAAACATCGAATGTGTAGAGAGAGTACTAACACATATAGAGATACCTGAGGCTAATGTCATGGAAGGAACACTCACTTGACAAAGGTAGATGGAAAACATCAAAACCCCCCTGGCACTTTATAATGGAGTGCGAGCACAAATAGCACAAACATGTGCAAGATCCCATCAAAGCAATAGAATGACACTTTATCTCAGTGCGTGTGCATAAAAGAATGCTACAAAAGTGAAGTATACACTGCTCAAAGAAGATCAAAGGCTGCTAAAACAAAAGAACAGCCTAAGATGAGCCATCCCTCAAAGGGAAGAGATCCCAGGACCTGAAACAACCAAGATATCCACCAGACTGCAAAAAAGCAAAAATTTGAATAAAATGAACCTAGAGCATAATCTAGAAAAATGACTCATAGCATTGAAAATCTCACTAAACAAGCTTTCCAACGATATATCATTTTTTGAAAACGGAATCCGGATGTGCAAGATAGAGTTCCCGAAATGCAGAACTGAAGATCTATCTTTGACAAAGAAAAACACCATCATAAAAATAAAACTAGAAAATATAACTCCAAATCTAGAAAAAGCTCAGAATCAGCTTTCCAACGATATCTCATTTGCCAAAATTTGACACCGTATGCTCAAGATATGAGCAAAAAACCAACAGCTGTGCTAGAGGGCCCAAAGAAGGTGTCTGCAAGGATCTGAGGATGGGTGACGTCAAAAAAAGTACAAAAAACCACATGAAACCATTAGATCTGATAAAATCTCAAAAAGAGCTTTCGGATAATATCTCGTTTGTCAAAAATAGAGCCAGGATGCAAGAGAAATGGATCTCGGAAGGCAGGAGGTTTGAAACGCCATGATCACAGAGAACATCTAACTTTGATAGCGAAAAAGAGCATCAAAATGGCAAAATCACAAAACCATACTAGCAAATTTGGATCGGGCTCGGAACTAGCTTTTCGACGATATATCGCATGCCCAATTACGTCCGGAAGGCCCGAGATACTCAAAATCCATATAAGACTTGTCGAATTCTGACAAATTGGCTTCTGAGGCAAATTCTTTTTGCATACCAGGGTCATACAGCCCTGACATGCACTCCAAGATGAGGTACGACAATTTTTCAAAATTTTTTTTTTTTTTTTCTGGGCGCCGCCTAGTGGCCACCCGCGAGCCACCCACAAGTCGCCCAGCCTCCAATGTCAGTAGTGAGAGCTCAGCCTCCAGCCTCCACCTTCGCCAGCGCTGCTCCACCAGCTCCGCCGCCAACACCCTCGCTGCGCTCAGCTCCGCCCACTACGCCAACAGTTAGCTCCTGGCTCCCCTACTGTCAAGTGCTCGCGGTCACATGGGAGTCCAACCGCCTGGCTCCAACCCCCTTTTCTAAGCCCCTGGTCACCCATGTGACCAGGGACAACTTTTTTAGCCCCCAGGTGTTTAGAGTTGTGATGGCTATTTGGCCATCAAATTTAAGCTCACGTGGTTTTTGATGTCACCCTCTTCTTGTCTCTACTTCCTTGTAACAAGTTTTTGTATGCAGGTGATCTTCGGGTTTTGTGGATTTGTATTGCTCAAATCCTACATTTCCTAATGTAATAGGGCTTACAAATTCAAGAGGCGTAGACAATAACCAACTAGGAATGAAGAGACAAATGAAAGGTCAATGAAACCATCATGCATATCATTGTATGCGCATTAAAGAAAATTAATGAACAAAGAAAGGTCTCATAAAACTACAAGTATTGTCTATGTCTGTAGTCTTCCCACATCCTACTTGCTATATCATATCTAAACTTCCCCCAATCATCCCTATCACACTGACTCAACCCATATGTCTCAAGCATTGGTACATTTATCCCATCATGATCGTCGTCCTCTTCAATAGCCACTTCAGATGGAACACCGTCCTTTATAGTAATGAAGTTGTGTAGTATGAAGCATGCCAAAAAAATACGTGCTTATGTCATGATTGGATAAGATGTTGCATGCCTCAGGATAGGAAAACACTGCTTCAAAATGCCAAATGTACACTCTATTGCATTTCTAAGACATGAGTGTCGGTGGTTAAACAACTCTTGTGGGTTGTTTATAGGGTTTTCTCTTGAAAACTCCTTCAGGTGGTAATGTGTACACCGATAAGGAGTGAGAAATCCTAGTACATTTGGATAGCTAGCATTGACTAAATAATATTTTCCTAAAAAATAAAATATATTGTTAAACCGTGAAACATTAAATATCATGTTCTTCAATAAACATACAATGTGAAATGGCATACCAGGGGGAACTACAAGTGGATCTGCTCTAGTGAGAGCTGAAGCTAGAACACAACTATCTACAACAGACCCTTCCCAACTAGAAAGAATGTATTGAAACTTATAATCAAACAAAGAGACAACCATAATATTTTGCGACAAGTTCCCTTTTCTATCACGATATTTATCCTGTAAGTCGACATTGGCAGTGACTGGTATATGGGTTCCATCAATTTCTCCAACACAATCCTATAAAAAGAAAAACTATAGTCAAGAAACACACAATAATAAGATTAACACTCAGGCAAAGATATTTGTAGCACTAGGGAGTTTACCTTGAAGTACGGATCAAAACGGTCCTTCCCACTAATTTCAGGAGTGTTTGGACTAGGTGGTATGAAATAATCCGCATGGAGTGCTAAGATAGATGTCAAGGCCTTGTGGAAGTATCGATTTACTGTCTCTTTGGAGTGGCCAACGTTGTGGGCAATCTTATGATTCCTCAAATTGTGGCCAAGGGTGTGGATGAACATGATTAGTTGTTCTTCTAACATTATGTTTATCGTATCTGTAAGGCTTCCTTTTTTCCTTAGAAGATTGGCTAGCTAAAAGAAGGCTATTGCACTCATGCAAATTTGGTCGTGACAATGCACCTCATTCGAATAAATAATGCATTTATAAAAATCACTTCCATGACTTCTTTCCTTATGCATTTTTTGGCTACCTTCTTGTGCAAAAACTGCTTTGGCTACTCCAAGGATAACAAGAACAATTGGGAGAATACGAGAAGTTGTGGTCTTCCTACAAACGTGTCCTTGAATGTTTATATTGTTGGTAAGATCCATGAATGACCTAAAAAGTACACGACGAAGAAGGTTTGGGATACAAAATTCTCACTCATAGGCAGCAAGAGGTCAAGCCAAGAAAAAAATGCAACAACACGATTTTGATCCATGTACTATGTCTATTGCATATACTTATTGATACAATTGCTTGTATATGTATTCCTAGCTGGTTATTATCTATAGGTGTTGAATTTGTTAGCATTGTTGCATTCGGAAATGAGTGAAATTGATATTGGTCAATAGTTATTTGGGCATACTGTGTGATCATAAATGGAGAAGATGTAGTTTTTATACCATACTACTCCAGCTAGCACAATTTATGTAAATTGTTCCCAACAACTACTTGGTGCTTGGCATCATATATACATGTGTTCATGAACAAGATCATAACCCAACCATTAACAATAGATACTTATGAAGGAGATCATAACCCCACCATATATATACTCAGTAATTTTCATCTGATATGTCTTCTATGATCAAATAATCACATAAACAACAAGACTACATATCGGTGTTCATAATCATCATGATTAATAATAACTTAATTATATACATATATATGGTTCTTATATACATGCACATATACATATATATATATATATATATATATATATATATATATATCTATGTAATAAGTTCTTATTAATCATGATATGTAATAATCTTGTTGATCAACAATTCATAACATAAAACTAAACAAACCTACTTTACTAGCCAAATTAAGTCCTTTTTGGATTTACTTGTCAAGATTGGAGTTTTGATGAATACTTTTGTAAAGATGGGTTTTGATGAACAAATTGTCACAGTTAGGGGGTTTTATTGTAAATTTATTTTACCGAGTTCTCTTATAGCCATTGAGCTTTGACATCCATCCAATGTAGGTTCTATTTACCAAAGTAGTCTTGATTCTTGTCTTGTAAATTTGAATTGAATAAGTAGACTCTTGGTTTGAGGTTTGAAATCAGAAGATTGCCATACTATTTTTTGTGTCAGGTAGAGTAGAAAAATTTGAAGTTTAGGGGTTACAGGTGACTCAAATGAAAACAATTTATAATGTTTTATTATGTGTATTTCAGAATTTATTATTTTTTATATGCTTCAATTGGCTCTCAAAAGTTCAAAACAATGAAAATCTGAGACCTGTGTATTATTTTTGATTGATTTCTTTCTCTTTTAAAAGCCAAACTTTATATCGACCACACTCATTTTCTTGGCCATTCCCTTGAAACTGTGCACCTAGATCACCGATAATTTTGGCTCGAAGAACCAATCAAAAGGTGGCCTATTATTTATCATCCACCCATTTTGCTAATCTGTAATTTTAAAAGAAATCACATTATAAAAGATTCAAAGAACTGATAGTAATCATCGGTGGCAAACATGATGAGTGTCCATACAGATATCAGGACTATGGAGATGTTCATAACAACTAGAGGCATATATTGGTTACAAAAATCAACATTTTGATAAAGCAAGAGTTGGACTAAGAATCAACATTTTGGTAAAAATCTTGGCTCTAGGCTTTTGAGCAAAGTAGGAGGGTGGTCGATATAAAGTTTGGATTTTAAAAGAGAAAGAAAATAATAGGGTTTCATTCACACTATCTTATATTTTTCCTCTAAAATTTGATGTTTTAAACTTTACTTACATTGAAAATGACTTGAATGAATTTATTCCAAATCCCTTTCGTGAGAGAATGAGTTTCTTCCATGTTCTCTTTTTAAGTGTTCCTTGCAGCTTAAATTACAATTCTTCAAGTCTTAATAAAAAAGGACACAAGTAACAAAATTCCAATATCTTAACCATCTAGAAGATGGCCTTTATTTATATAATCTTTAGCATTTTCCAATCCTACTTGTTGAAATTTCAAAATCCAATCAAAACTCTACTTGAGCTTTTGTTCATCAAAACTTATCTCATCTGTGAAAAATAATGTCAAAACTGAAGATATGGTTGGATCAAATGCTTTTTTTGAATAACTCATTGATCTGAATCTTTTCTGTATTGTTGGGTACTCAGAAGAATTTATTTTTTTCTACGGCCATGAGTTGGATCTTGTACAGTGGGGTAGGAAATTTACACAACAAACAAATTGGCATTCAAAAGAAATATTTGTTGACTTCCCCCCAATAGAATGGATTTAAAGAGAAGATGATCCAGAATAAAGAATCTCAAATCACATAAACATGGACCACAGAACACAGTCAAAACCAGAAGCTCAAATCACATAAACATGGACCGTAGAACATAGTCAAAACCAAAAGCTCAAATCACACAAACATGGACTGCGAAAACCTAATATCCATAATAAAATCCCACATACCTTGCATTGATAACATAAACAAAGAGTTTGGGAGAGCCATTCACGTTCCTTCAAACACAAAAAAATAGTATCAAACACAGTATGGCCTCTGGCAGTTTAAACAACATATGCTCCGCTTTGCACAGATTGGCTTCAACCACCCGGGGAAAGTGAGAAGAATGTCCTAGCGGACCCCCCAAAAAGGTTTTGTTTGCACATGAACCCGATGGGTTTAAAAAATGGGGATTGAGAAAAGTGGAATTTGGCCCTCAAATCCCAATTCCACCTTTTCAATTGGAAGATGTAAATGCTCATTTTGGGCCAAAATGAGCATTTACATCTCCCTATTCTATTTTCATTTTGCACACCTAAACAGAGGATTCGACCAAACTGGTAGGAGCAAATGCAAATTCCAAGCTAATTCCCGCAGCCAAACAAGGCCTTAGGGTTTAATATTAGGATTAGGATAATAGTTCAGGTCTACACTATGGTAAGAGCTACATTTGGGTTTAGGGTTAGAGTTATGATCTTGTTTAGGATTAGGTTTTAATGTTTGGTTTATTTTTAGGGACTGGGTTAGGATTAAGGCTTAGGGTTTAGTATTATGATTATGTTTAGGGTAAGGGTTTACATGATGGGTAGTACTATGGTTAGTGTTAGTGTTAGGGTTAGAAGGGTTTCTACATGGAGGAGTGTTTATTTATTATAGGGGGCTCTTTATTGATTTTTTTATTTGGCCCTTGGTTTCCTTATGGTATATGCCTTTGTTCCTGGCTATAGGGTCCATGTAAAACACATGTTTCAAGCTATGTGAGCATGTCAAAACCCCTCCAAATTGAGGGAGCCTTTCAAAAACCTATGTAATATTGTGTGATTATGGCTTATTGTTGATGCAATTAGATCTTGTTCTTGTTAGTTTCTTTTAGGTTGTTGACATTTTTCTATTGGGTGATTCCTTTTTCCTTTGCAATTGTCCATTCGTGGGCTCTAGATCCCACCAAAATATATTTGTAAAAGGTTAGGATTAAGGTTTGGTATTATGATTATGTTTAGGGTAAGGGTTTACATCATGGGTATTACTATGGTTAGTGTTAGGGTTAGGGTTTAGGGTTAGAAGAGTTTCTGCATGGAGGAGTGTTTTTCTATTATAGGGGGCTCTTTATTGCTTTTGTTTATTTGGCCCTTGGTTTCCTTATGGTATATGTCTTTGTTCCTGGCTATAGGGTCCATGTAAAACACATGTTTCAAGTTATGGGAGCATGTCAAAACCCCTCCAAGATTGAGGGAGCCTTTAAAAAACCTATGTAATATTGTGGGATTTTGGCTTATTGGTGATGCAATTAGAGCTTGTTCTTATTAGTTTGTTTTACGTTGTTGACATTTTTGTATTAAGTGATTCTTTTTTCCTTTGTAATTGTCCATTTGTGGGTTCTAGATCCCGCCAAAATATATTTGTAAAAGGTTTTAGGTCCTTTTTCATATTCTTTAAAATTGAGGTCATCACACAATACAAACTTAGGATATAAGTGCAATCAAAATGATGAATGTATAAACAAAATTTATATGGAGAATATATTTTAGTTAGTGCACTTATAAATACTAACACCCCAAACTACTCAAGGACATTTCATCATGATAGAAACTCATTGATACATTTTTTAACTTTCTAAAAACTCTAACATAACATTTTTAATCGTTTCCATGTCATACTATCTCATGTATGATAAAGTTAGAGTTAGGATTATTTTTAGGGTTTAGAATTAGGATAATGGTTAGGGTAAGATTTTATATCATAGTTAGTGTAATGGTTGGGGCTAGGGTTTTGATTAATGTTTCATTTTGGGTTAGGATTAGGATTAGGATTAGGATTATGGTTAGGATAATGGTTTACATCATGGTTAGTAGTATGGTTATTAGAGTTAAGATTTAGGGTTACATTTAGGATTGGAGTTTAAGATTATATTATCGTTAGGGTTTTGATTATTGTTATGGTTTTGATTAAGGTTGGGATTATGATTATGGTTAGTGTAAGGGTTTTCATCATGGTTATTATCATGGATATTAAGGTTTTGATATAGGATTATCATTAGGAGTAGGGTTTAGAGTTTAGGATAAAATTATATAAACTTATATTATTTTTCATAATGGTACCAAGTCAACACACAGTGGAAAATGTGAATGAAATGGGTACAACTAAAAAAATAATCTAAATTAAATATTTTGAATGGGTGTGTCAACCCATAATTAAAACCAAAGCGATGAATTCCTATGTATAGAATAGGATAATGATGAAATATATGAAAAATTATACTTAGATTGAATAAGATAAAACTAAATATATAAAATAAGTCTAAATAAATTAGAATAACAAAAGAATGATCCAATTTCATATCCAATTTCATGTTTGTATTATAAATTTTTTAAAAAACAAAAGTTTCTTTCTTTATTATATTTTCTTTCTAATCTAAGCTTCTTTGTTACTGTGAAGATATATTTGTATTATAAATTCTAAAAAAATCAACTTTTGTTCTTTCTAAAAAAGGGTTAAAATATAGGCTTCTTTTTTGTTTAAATTGTGAAGGTATATTTCTACTATAAATTTTATAAAAATCAATTAAAAGTCATTTTTAATTGTGAGAAAATGTTTCTTTCATAAATTTAATATTATTTGTTGATTTATTTACTTTCTTCAAATATATATTTTTTCTTTAAAAATTTCTTCTTAAATTAGTTTCTATTTCTTTAAATATTTCTTCTTAAATTATTTTCTATTAAAAATTATTTTATTGTTTTTCTTACTAATTTTTTTTTAATATGAATATGGACTTGCATTATAAAATTGAATTTTTTTTTTGATAAACAAGAGATATTTTTCATAACAAGTCAAATTGTGATATTGCTATGATGATTCAATAGCAACATCACAAGAAAATCAACTTAAAAATTTAATACTATTTGCTAAATTATTAATATGAGATTCAAAAAGTTACCATAGACTCACTTAGTTTGGTCTAGATTTATACAGAAACTTGAAATATTTAGATTTTTATTACTCTATCTAAAAGTCAATTATTATTTATAAAGATATTTTTAGAAATAATAAATTTGTTAATTTATATCTCTAAATTCTAAATTTGAAAAACTTGTAAAGAATATAAAGAGATATTTTATCAACGTGAAATTAAGTTTAATAAAATATACTTATATATTTATTTAATTATTTTAAAATAATAAATTTAAAATAATTTTCAATTAAAATTCTTAAAATTTTAAACTAATATTATTTTAAGATTTTAGTTATAAAGGTGGAATGCTCATAATTAGAATTTTTATATAATTTTTCCAAATAATATAAATATTATTTTTTTATTTTAAAATCTTAATTAAGCATTTTAAAATAAAGTTTTTAAAATTTTTTTAAAGTAATTGCAATAGTTTTGAAGATTTTTTATTCCTATTGTTGTATTTCTTGCAAATGTATAGATTTTTTTAGGTGTTCTTCGTATTTGTTTCATCATAATTAACTTAAATATTATTATTTTAAAATAATTTTCTCGATGACAATTTTTTTAATACAAATACAAATATTATTTTTGATACTTGAAATACATATAATCTTAAGAGATAATTAATTTTTAATCCATGTAAGAATTTCCCGATCTTTTAAAATTAATGTACCATAAACGTTTTAAACAAACATACCTATTTCAAAATCAGTGATTTTAATTTTTTCTTATGTGAAAAATAATAATATGTCATTCATCAAAACATTCTCACAAAAGTTTTCAAAGCCCACAAAAGAAAAAGATGATAACTTTGCAACCATAGATAACACTAAAACTGCACTAAAATATACTATTTATTATACACATAGAAAGCCAATATGAAAAGAAGAAACCATAAAAAGACCTACTAAGAAAAAATATTTTATTTATTTATTATTAATTATTTAATTTAATCCATGTAAAATTTCTTCATCTTTTAAAATAATTGTACCATAAACTCCTTTTTTAGAAACAAACAGATCTACTTTATTATCATTTTTAAAAAAATCATATATTGAAAATATAATATATCTTACATCAAAATATAATATTCAAAGGATGCGGCTAAGTTCCAGAGAGAATGCATCATTGACTAAATTTCAAAAAACATAAAATACACCAAATTTTTGCAAAATTTTCAGCATATGTTCTTCATGATCTACACATTATGTGATCGAAAACCACAAAAATTTTGCATAAAAATTCATTGTGTTTTTGCAAATCTGAATAAATAATTTTTAAAAAAAAAAGTTTGACTTTTTTTTTTGTCTTTAGTGTATTTTGTCTAGAACTTAGAAGACACCTATTCCAAATACCTGCAAAAGAAAAAGATAACTTTGCGAGTAGGTAGCACTAAAAGAACACTAAAATACATTATTTATCTGTCTAGAACTTAAAAGACCCCTATTCCAAATGCCTACAAAAGAAAAAGATAACTTTGAGAGTAGGTAGCACTAAAAGAACACTAAAATACATTATTTATCTGTCTAGAATTTTATTATCATTTTTTTCTCTCAAAAAAATCATATTTTAAAAACATAATATATCTTATAACAAAATATAATATTTGCAAAGGATGTTGTAAGTTATGACAAAATGCATCATTGACTAAATTTCAAAAAATGGAAAACACACCAAATTTTTGTAAAATTTCTAACATTGTACATAAAATTTTTGCATAAAAATCACTTTGATTTAACAAATCTCAAAAAATAAATTAAAAACAAAAAGTTTGACTTTTTGTTGTTGTTGTCTCTAGTATATTCTGTCTAAAACTTAGAAGGCACCTATTCCAAATGCCTACAAAAGAAAAAATAACTTTGAGAGTAGGAAGCACTAAAACAACACTAAAATACATTATTTATCTTTATCTGTCTAGATGCTTAGCTGGCCCCTATTCCAACTGCCCCAAAAAGAAAAAGATAATAACTGAGATAGTGGGTAGCACTAAAATACATTATTTATGAGACATAGATAAGGCTAGACAAGAAAAAACGATAATGATAAGAAGAGACGCCATTGTTTATCAGACACGTACACAAGACCAGCAATGAAAATAGGGAGAAGGACAGACAGCAACACTAAAATATATTATTCATCCACTAACTATTGTTCATGGAAACGTGGGTCAAGGGAAACGATAGAGATGTGGAAGCAAGCGAGGCTCTGCCATGGCAACGAGAGGCTCTGCTTTGGGCGTCGAAAGGCCATAAGTCTCGGTCATATCCAACTCTTGGGGGTTCTGAATACTGGCGGGAAGGCGCCAGTGGAAGCCATGGATGAGATTAGCGAGGCCCAGCTGAACCACTTTCAGACCCAGACTGGCCCCCGGGCACATTCTTCTGCCCGACCCGAAAGGCAGCAGCTCATAATCTCTGCCCTTCACGTCCAAACTGCTGCCCTGAAACCTCTCTGGCCTGAATTCCTCTGCCTTTTCCCACAATCCCGGATCTCTCCCAATCGTCCACACATTCACAAATGCTCTCGTGTTGGCGGGGATGTCGTATCCTCCAATTTTACAGTGTTCGGTGGAAAGATGAGGAACCAGCATGGGTGCAACCGGGTGCAGCCTCATCGTTTCTTTCACTATCCCTTGCACAAATTCCATCTCTCCAATGTCTTTCTCTTCCACCCATCTTTCTTTCCCCACTACTCTGTCCATCTCTTCGTTCGCCTTTGCCAGGTTTTCAGGCTTTTTGAGCAGCTCTGCCAGCGCCCATTCCACAATCGTAGCAGAGCTCTCTGTTCCGCCGGCTATCATGTCCTGCAAGCCCAAAAGCATATATATACTTCATGCCAACAAAAGAGGAAAACAAACAGTTTGATTATGTTTTGTATCGGTTTCTAGGTTCTAGATTTGATTATGTAGAATTTTTAGTCATTATTGTTTTGGATCATACTATATGATCTATCATCAGGATGCAGAGAGCAAAAGGAACATAAAATGTATGATCCATCATCAGGATGTCAGAGAGCAAAAGGAACATAAGATGGTAGAGTTTATCATCTTATGTTCCTTTTGCTCTCTGGTATCCTGATTTCAATTGTGTAGAGTTTTTAGTCATCAATGTTTCAGATCATACTACATGATCCGTCATCAAGATGTCAGAGAGCAAAAGGAACACAAGATAGTAGAGTTTTTATTGTTTGTTAGATCTGCAATCTATCATCTTATGTTCCTTTTGCTCTCTGGCATCCTGATTTCGATTGTGTAGAGTTTTTAGTCGTCAACTTTTCAGATCATACTACATGATCCATCATCAGGATGCTAGAGAGCGAAAGGATCATAAGATGGATTGTTTGCTAGATCTGCAATCTATCATCTTATATTCCTTTTGCTCTCTGGTATCCTGATTTCAATTGTGTAGAGTTTTTAGTCATTAACATTTTGGATCATACTGCATGATCCATCATCAGGATGCCAGAGAGCAAAAGGAACATAAGATGGTAGAATTTTTATTGTTTGCTATATCTACAATCTACCATCTTATGTTTCTTTTTCTCTCTGACATCCTCATGATAGATCATGTAGTATAATCTGAAATGTTGATGACTAAAAACTCTACACAATCAAACCCAAAAACTGATACAAAACATTAGTATAGATTATACAGTTTGATTATTTACCTAAAACTGATACAACATTAGTATAGATTATACAGTTTGATTATTTACCTGAGTGAAGGCCTTGACTTTGTCTGTGGTAAGATTGTTGGCAGGATCGTCGCTCTGTTGCAGCAAGACGTCGACCATATCGGCGGGCACATAATCCGGCACGCTCTTCCGCCGCCGGTCATGCTCCTCAAGCACCTCCTCCAGAAACACATCAAATCTCCGGCTGAGCTTCTTCATCCGTCCCACGTACCCCTGCAGATCAAGGAAACTCAGGGCAGGAATGTAGTCCCCAATGTTGAAAACCCCATTGAGAACAAAAAGCTCCTCCAGCATGTCCTTAAATTCATGGGGCTTGATCTTGTTACCGCCATTCTCATCCAAGTAGCGCCGCCCCAAAACCATCCTGGAAATAATGTTGTTGCTCACGGACGAGGTCTCTTCCCGGAGCTCGACACGCTCACCGGCGGCAGAGCTTCTGAAAACAGAGGCCACCATGCGAGCCACCTCCTCAACTCGTATATACTCGTATGATTCGAGGCGCTTGGTGCTGAAGAGCTCCATGAGGCAGATCTTTCTCGCCAGCCGCCAATGTTCTCCATAAGGCGACCAAGTTATGTCAGAGTAATTGTACACAGTGTATTTCCCCGCCGCTATCCTGGGTCTCGAGGCGAAGGTGATGTCGTTGGTCTTGAGAATCTCTCGGGCCATTTCGACAGAGGATGCGAGTACACAGGAGACGGAGCCCAGCTTGAATGACATGAGCGGGCCGTGCGTCTTGGAGAGTCGATCCAGTGACCTGTGCGGGAGACTGCCCAGGAGATGGAGGTGCCCGATTACAGGCCATGCCCGAGGGCCGGGCGGTAGCTTCATTGATGATCGAAATCTCTTGTAGATCACGTAAACTGACACCATGGCCAGAGCGACGTAGCCCAGCAATTGCATGGTTATCTCCATCGCCGTCTCACAACACAAATGTTGGGTGTTGTACGATTGCAGTCCATGGGATGTTGTGGGGTATTTGTAGGCTTGATGAGAATTTTTTATTAAACTTTATTGCTGGTGTGAAGGGAGATGTGTTTTGTTGTGATGTCACGCGAGCAACGTAATTTCATAAGTGGTGGTGATGTATCGGATTAGAGTACTTAACCAGAGATCTGGTTGGAGTAGAAGGGCCTAATTTTTAGCTTCTGAAAACTTCAGTTTGACTGAGTTGAAAACAAATATAATGAAGGCCCGAAGAAGAAGACGAAGTTATCGGACCAATATGTTATTCAATTCCCTCTTATTAGTTCCTTCCTAGGGCAGGTAAATTTATGCAATCGTTCAGTTTCAATTTTTTTAGTCGATTAAGTTGACCAATCAATCAGGGTAAAGTATTAAATTCTATTGAAAAAAACTTTATAGTTGATTATTAATATTGATTTTTAATAATTAAAAAATATGATTTTTCTTATTTTTCATTGGTTAGAGAGCAATGAGAAAAATCAAAATTTTCAAAGAAAAATACAAAAATCCTAACATCAAAACAATTAAAAAATCTAAAACCTTAGTTCTTGGTACAATAAAAAAATTAAAATGTTGCTTTCGACGATTCTGAAAATTTCTTTACAACATTGCTTTCGCCCCTAGTTTCTGAAAGTTTCTTTATAAGATTACTTTTGCCAACAATTTTTGGAAGTTTCTTGCCAAAGACCGCTCATTTGATTGGGTGAATTATTTCATGCTTATCTTGTCCAGATTGCTGCAAAAAGATAGAACCCTCTTGTAATGGGCTGCTTCCAGAGGCACCAGTTCCTCTGCTGCACACAACACTGCAATGGCAAATGGCTTATAATCTGCCATATCTGCCACTTAAATACTAGCACCTTCTCCCAGTATTTGCTGAAACTCCTCAATTTTACCTTGCTTGAAATATTCTCTTGCTATTATTAGCTATAAATTAAGAGAAGCTTGCTCTGCTTTGAAGATGTCAACAATGTCGATGGTATCTCTCTAGTTCTACTTTCGCTACTTCTTCAGAATTTTGCACAGGTATGTACATACATCCCTTCCTTCCAAGTAGTTTCCTTCTCTGCCAAAAATTCTCGTAAGATGCAATTGTAGATGTGCAAATATATGACTTCACTAAGCCAACCAAAGTATCATATATTTAACATGATATAGAGGTTTTACCACAACATCCTGAAATTAAAAAAAAAAAAAAATTAAATAGAATCTGACAAACTGGAAAAGAAAATTTAACATGATATACTATCTCGGCACATTTGACAAGAATAACAACCAAAATCCACTCATTTGAGTGGCAATGCCTCTCTATGATTAACATAGGGAAAAAAGTGGTTATTAACATTTATTTCTGTCAGTCAAGATCTTACTAGACTCTTTGTGTTTTTCAAATTTTGTGGAATGCCTGCTGGGATTCAACAATAATTGTAACTACAATACCCAGTGGAATATTAATTAAACATTTTCTCCAATTTTTTTTATTTAGATAAACCCATCCTCGTTTTGAAGAACCAATGTTCATTTTGATTCTTGAAGAACCTCACTTTGTTTTGAGGAACCCGTCTCTGTTTTGAAGAGAATTAGAAATTTACTAGTTATGTTGTAGCATAAAATGTTTTTTCCTTGATAAGCCCTTCCAAATAATCCTAATAACCATGAAAGAGAACAATGGAGAAAGCTTTTATATTTTCCTGTATCCCATATCTCTACAGATAACAACATTCACAACAATAATATACATAATACCCAATAGAATATTTAATTTTAAACATTTTCCCTATAAACTTGTACCCATCTCTATTTTGAATAGCCCATATCTTTAAGACCAATCTTTGTTTTGATTACTGAAGATCCCCTCTCTGTTTTGAAGAACCCATCTTTGTTTTGAAGAGAGTTAGAAATGTAATAGTTTTGTTATAGCATAAATGATTTTTGCTGATAAGCCCTTCCAAAAAACCCCAATAACCATGAAAGAGAACAATTTTCACATCGTAGGTCCCGTTCTCCCATTTCATCAACAACATCTTGGATAATCTTAGCCACCCTAAGAAGCTCTGCATTTAAAGGAGCACCACTGCTTGTTGTCATCTCTCTTCTTTGTCCCAAACTACAACTCAGGCTTACCATTCACAAAGTTTGGACTTACAAATATAAATGACTGAATCTGGAACAAAATGGCACATTGACATGTAGACGAATGGTGGCGTCCAATACAATCCACATGGCATATTTTATATGACACACGGTCTAAGAATTCCTCTTCTTTTGGACTGTGTTATTCTAAATGGATCATACTATTCATATAAAAAGATTTGTAGGATCGATACCTTTTGTTTCAGTGTGAATAAAAAAATGGTATTAAATGCTTTCCCAGGACATCTTTGCTTTCTTAGACAAGACAAATGGAAGATGATTCATCTAATTCATGGAATGACATAATCATTTGCAGTCCTATAAAGAAGACGTGAGCGGTGATGGATTTTAAAAGCGGTCAAAATCAATATGGAAAATAGAACTTTTCATTGCTGTTAAATATTATATGTTCTATTGTTTTGGGATATATCGAATTGTATGTTATGTGAATTGAATTGTATGATGATATTTTTGTAATATTCAATTGAATGATGTTATCTTTGGTTTTATTAGTTCCTATCCATATCAGATATTATTGTATCTATTTGATGCAGAACATGTTTCCAATATCCACCCTCCTTGCATCAAAATGTGACCATTGGATGGGTTTAACGCAAGGATATGTGTATACCAGATTAAGTGGCAAGTGTCAAACATGCAGCTCTCCTTTTTCTTGTGGTAAGACAAGTAACAAAATTAACCAGTAGCACTAGTAAATATAGAGTGTTGAATGTAACAACCAGCAAATTACATTACCTGTTTTTAAAGTTAATAGTATATTATTTTTAATTATATTAAAAGGTTCAATTGATAAAATTATAGAAATTATTTTATATTAGATTTTTTCTTAAATTTCTTTTTTAAAAGTATAATTTTTAAAATAAATTTCATACATTTTTAATTAAATAAATATAAGAGATTTATAGCTTAAAATAGATGATTTCTTTAAATAAGATTTTTATTTTATAAAATCATATAAACATTTATATTTCATTTTTGTTTGACATTTTCAAAACTTATTTTTTGTTATTATGTGGTGATGAAGTCAAAATATCATAGATGCATCTTTGGCATTAAAGACAATTTAAGGAAATAAAAAAGAACTTTTAAAACTATTTCATAGATGAAAAATATTTTTTCCCCACATGTATAAATGAATCATAAAAGCTAATAAATAGAATAGTAAATTTTGTTACAACATCTACTAGAAAGTGTAAATAAATAAATAAATAAAGTTTGTGTTTTGATGTCACAATCTTTGGGAAGCTATGTTTTGCTTTCATATTATATTGTGCAGTATAATGAAAATCAAAACATTGATTTTACACTCTCTATTTGGCATAGAGGTGCTCATATGAGCAAGCAAGCATTAATCTTGCAAGTTGTACAAGTTGGATTTGATTTATTTAATTTGTATTAAATACCATTTTTAACATACAAGGATTTTTCTATTAGATCCATACTAATGGATTCATTGAATCCAATCTTTTTAATTCTTCAACCAATTATAGAAAATAATTTTATTTTATTTTTTAACAAAACATATGCCTCTACCTTATCCTATGTCAATTATGTCACTTTTTTTAATAGTTGAATTAACAATCACTTACATTAACAACAATATTTTAGTTAATAAATTTAAAATTTTTAATATCAATTTTATTTTCCAATTGATTTTACTATTGTCTAGTATATTGATTATATTTTTAATTTTTATTTAGAAATTTAAAAAAAAATAACAATTAGTTTTTAATTAATTATTTATTAATTTAATAAACTTAAATTTTTATTATTAATTTTTTTAAACTATTATTTTTATTAATATTTTAATTTTATATATTTTCACTTTACATTTACTAAACATTCTATTGCGAAATTTTAGGCACTCATTCTACCTTCATGGATATGGATTCACCAAACAATAAATTATAAACATATTACTAAACTCACAACAAACTAGCTAATTTTTTCTATCCACACTGTCTTATATGCAATCTCAATCCTCTTAATCTGCACCTACAAGCATTACACACTAGATAGGAACTTTGACACTTGCATCCCTTGTTTCACAAAGTATTCTTCTCATAGAATGAAACAATAGTTGTTGAAGCTGATATGAGTTTTTTTTTTTTTTTTTTTTTGTCTATACAAGATTATCTACTTTCTATCAAATAGTCTATTTGTCTACTCCATGCTTTGACATTTGAGCAAAAATAACTCAATTGTCCTATTTTGGTCAAGAAAATTTAATAGACATGTAAAGTAAGAGGATGAAAATGAAAATATATCTTAACTAGAGCTTCAATATAAGTTTAATTGGAAAAATCTTTAAACATGTACTCCAAAAAAAATTACATAAATGGGTGCATTGTTAAAGATAAAATTTTAACTTCTATATTAAACCTTACAAGTAGAACTTAATTTAAAAAATTAAAAATGAAATGAAACTTTATAAAAACATAAAATATTTTTTTTATTTAGATTATATAATTTATTCAAATTATAATAATTTTTTTCTATTAACAATAGAGGAATACAAAATTTACATCGAAATGTTTAAACATCGAGGCATAGCCTCACACCGCGAGTATCAAAAATATCTACATGGTAAAATAGTGTAACAACACCAGCAAAAAAAAAAAAAAATACTAAACCATCTAAAGCAGTATATCACTATAATCCTCAACCCATGTAGTCCAACCCTTGGCACCTTCCATCCAGACAATGTTTCTCTTTTCCTTCAATTTGGGCCAGCATAAGGAACTCATCATCAGAAGTATTCTTGACTCTTTTAATTTCCTAATTCAGATTTTTCAGCGTCTCATCGAACAATTGTAAATTGTCCATATTCCTTCTCCATTCGTACCCGTCCTTCATTTCAAAAAATATCCTTAGCATTTCCTGTTCAAGAAGCATGGTGACATGAACCTACGAGAAAATTTTAAAATATGTGAGTTTTTGAAAAAACTCAGTAAGAGACCTGGGAACGCTTTGATACCTTTCTTCATTTCTGCACTTCCAAATCTGCCACAAGATGTTAGAAGATAAAATACTCCAGAAAAGATTAGTATCCTTTTTGAGATTACATATATTACTAGTAATAATTTCAAAAATATTAACAAACTTAGGATAAGTTATGCCAAACATCATCCATATTTCTTTAGCAAAAGTACATTCAAATAAAATACATCTGCAAGTTTTAGGAAGTCTGCAAATGGTGAAAAGATCGGTAGAGAGAGGATCTCTCCTCACCGGAAGTCTATTAAGTAACATGAGCCACTTGAAGCATTTAATTTTGGGCTCAATAGGGCATTTCCAGAGTTTGTCAAAATACTTTTTCCAGGACCAAATATCAAGATTAGAGTACCAAAAATTATTAACATGTTGTATGATAGAACCATTATAATCAATAACTTTGTAAATGTTTTTAGACTTGATTTTGGAAATAATAGTACACCGTTAGGCCATTTGAGGTTAACAAATTTGTGGGAGTCAACATTACAAGTTGAAGGAAGATCTTTACAAGCTTTGATAATCATATTGTAGGTCTTCTTTTGTGAAGGAGGAATATTAAACTTGGACCTAAGATCCTCCCAAGTAATAATGCAATCATGCTAAAAAATGTCAATCAACTGGGAGATGCCAAGCTTGTTCCAGTATTTGGCAAAACATCCTTGAGTTAGGGCTAAAGGTTTACCAGCGTTGTATAAGTTCCACCAAATGGATCTTTCACCATAAAGTTGGGAGCGATCATGGAAACTATTATTAGAAAGAAAGAGTTTAACATGATCCCAAGCCTTCCATATAGATTTAAAAATAGCAAACCCCTAAATAGAAATACGAAAAATTTCCCCCAATGAGGTCACATAGAGGAAGATTTTTCCAAGTTTTAGCATTTTTGGGGAATCCTCTTTCAATATTGCTTCTAATAAGTATCTTCCAAGATTGGTCACCAACAGTAGAGTGGAAGATCCACTTAGCAACAAGGGCAATCCCTTGTATTTTAAGGTCCTTCAGCACTAAACCACCAAGGAGTTTATCAGCGTGACACCAACCCCAGTTAACAACATGGAGCTTTTTATTGCCTTTTCCATCAAACCATAACAAGTTTATGATGGTATTTTGGATTTCCAGAATCTGATAGTTACTAAACATCCAAGCAAAGGAATAATATATATTATAAGATGACATAATTTTTTGGCACACTTGGATTCTTCTAGCCAAAGAAAGGGCCCTATTATGCCATTTTATAAGCTTTTTTCTGATCTTATCTTTAACCCAAAACCACATGTCCTTAAGAGAGGGATCTATAGAGAAAGGGATGCCTAGATACTTGACAATTTTCTGAGGGCCACCCCACTGGAAGTCATATTTCTTAAACCAGTCATGAGGATGCTCATCCCATCCAAGACAAATAGATTTAGTCTGGGATAAGCAAGCACCAAAAATAGCACAGTAGAGATCAAGTTTATTATGAAGAGCATTAAAGTTTTATTCAGTGACTTCAAAGAAGAGAGCAATGTCATCAGCAAATTGACAATTTATTAACTCAGAGCCATTAGGCAGAGATATGCCTTTGATAGCAGGAGACAAGGTTTGGTCTCTAAGAATGTAAGAGAGAGCATCTGAGGCAATGATAAATAAGGCAGGGGCCAGAGGAAAACCTTGCCTAATAGATCTACTCAAGGGGAAAGGATTAGAAAGAGATCCATTAACATCAACCTTGACATTGACATCTTTAAGCAGAATATTGATGAACTTGCAAAACTCCTCAGGAAATCCAAAAGCCTCAAGCATCATGGTAATGAAGCCCCATTCAACTCTATCATAAGCCTTTTAAAAATACAGAAGAAGCATCACAACATTATACTAGGAATGATTGGCCCAACTCATGGCTTCCCAACTGGTAATCAAATTTTCAAGAATATACCTACGCTTAATGAATCTAGTATGGGAAAAGGAGATAAACTTGGGCAGAATATTCTCAAGTCTAAGGGAAATAATTTTGGCCGGAATTTTATAAGTAACATTAAGAAGGGTTATGGGCCTCCAGTTCTTAATAAGAGCCTTTTCCCCCTCCTTGGGAATAAGTTTGATTATGCCACTATTTATAAAATTCCCCAAGGTACCTTTCTCCATAGCTTCAGAATAAATTTCATGAAGATCTTTAGTGATCCAATCAATGTTAGCTTTATAGAATTCAATAGGAAGGCCATCGAGACTAGGGGATTTGTCATCTTTAAGGGACTCAATGGCTTTTTCAATTTCCTCGATAGAAATATTCCTCACTAAGATAGTAGCATCTTGAGTGGTGATTCTCTTAGGAATAAGAGATCTGCAAGAATTTCTGAGAGAGTTAGCCTCCTCAGTATCCTCAGAGGTAAGAAGGTTCTGATAAAAAGAAGAGAAGGCCTCTTTAATACTATTGAGATCATCAATCTCCTTGTTATCCACAATAATTCTGTCAATGGATTCCTTGGTGTGTTTTTGCTTAAGGAGGTTAAATAAAAATTTGGATCCTTTATTACCATGTTCAAGCCAATGGGCCCGAGCTCTGATTTTGGCCCCATGAATTTTTATTTTCTGTTGTTGTCTTAAGGCTTCTCTAGTGTTAGCAACAACCAACACCTGATTGCAATCAGAGGGGTTGGATTACACATTTCTCTCAGCCATCAGAAGATTAGAGGAGAGAATTTTTTCGGTAAATCTAAAGTCCTTGGCACATTTTTGCCCAATGGTTTGCAAAAGATTTTTCTAGGCATGAATGTTGTGTTCACAAACCTTAGTTTTTGATAGGGTAGCAAGGTTATTCTTATTGATAATCCTAATAAGATTTATGGCAAAAAAATTATCTTCATCCTTAAGCAAGTTAGTGTTAAGAATAAATTTCTTATTCAAAGCATTGCAAGAAATAGGGGAGATGTTAAACTTAACATTAACAAATATAGGATGGTGGTTAGAAAGAGTTGTGGGAGACACCATAATAAAATTTCCCACATTCTCAGGGATGACAAAAATAGTTTTTATTGGCATAGGAACAATCAAGTCTAGAGTAAATCCTTGAAGGCCCCTGTTGGAAGTTGCACCAAGTGAACCAAAGACTAGAACACATGCTCTTATTACTAGCCATAGGATCAAAAAGTTGTTTAGAGTGTTTTAATCTATACCACTGCATCTTTTCCAAGTCTTCCAAGAGAGAGGAAGGCCCCTATACTTATCATCCTGGGATTCAACCATGTTGAAGTCCCCCCCCAACAAGCCAGGGAATATTAGGAAGGGAGGATAACCAGGTCCATAATAGGATAACATTTTTTAAAAATAGAATTATTTAAGATTTTCTATATAAAATTTAATAAAACCAAAATAAATAAATTAATAAAAATAAACTATTAAATTAAAAACTATTAAAACAATTCAAAAAAAATTTAAAAATTCATACTCCAATTCCAATTCCAGTTTCAAAATATGGAACCAAACAGAGGAAATGCATATTCTCACTCATATTTTTACATGAGATTTTTGTTGTTTATCACTTGGACTTGTTTATCCATATTTTTAGAATCTTAACCAAGTGATAAACAACAAAAATATCATGACTTTACCAAAATATGTCCAACATGTTTACATGAGATTCTAAAAAAGTTTCAGTATCTAGAATAGCCCTTTGTTAACCACATTTATGCATATGGTCCCAAAAAAGTACTGTGATTACAACACAAAGAAGGCATCACAGAAACATTATTTTTGCTCTCGCCATTGAAGCAATGTCAGCGACACTAGCTGCCTCTCGAGCCTTGCACAAGTTGCACTCATTTCCTACATCAGGTGTAGTTGTAGATGGGGTTTCATTGACCCACTAAAAGTATTGACATCCACTATTTCCCTGCAACACTAAATCTACATTAGTTCTTCCTAAAATGATTAGTTGTTACATTATTTTTAAACATAAAATATATTTCCATTAACTACCTTTTTCATATTTGGGCAACCCCAAAATTGACATCCATGATTGCTTGTTGTGCGTGAGGTCTTCAACACGCAGTGACCAAAACCACATTGACACATTGGCACATTGAGCGAAGTTATCGACGTTATTTCAACAAATATTGCATTGTCATTCCAACATATCATTTTGTTTAGTTGATTATTTAGTTCATTTAGACTAATTATAATTGCAATAAAAAGCAACATACTAATGTAGAAAACATCTCAAATCAGATTGCAACATGAGCTGGTTCAACAAGATTGCTACTTTTATTTTCATTTTTATTATGAATGTATACTTTATTATTTAATATTTTTGTTGTGGTGGTGGAGCGGGTGTTACTTTTCTCCATCATCCTTACAATTTCTCTCATTACTAGTTCTTCTCCGCTTCAAACAATTGGGAGTTCCCGGGAAAGATGATATGGTCTAAGCCTACACCCTTTTCGAGCTAGGAAGGATAGTGGTTTTCTGATCCACGGCTTCGATTTCTCTCGAATCAAGTACTTCCTACATGGTCATCTTCAACTACTGTGCTTCTTGGTCATGACCACTTCTTGCGTAGCTAATTTCTTCTCTGCTATCTCAGTTGCCCTGCATGCTTTGTCCTTGTTATATGTTAACTGGACTTGAATTGAGGGACATCAAAGTTGTTGATCGATCACCGCTATATTTACTGGCCTGAAAAGGGCATACTATAGTAGAATCATCTTACCTGGGTACTACAAATAGTTTGAAGCGGTGAAGAAGTAATGCAAGGAATTTTAAGGATGATGGAGAATAATTCTTAAACTTAGAACTAAACTATCATAAGAACAATATTTACTCTTAAACTACAAGAGAATAAGAGATGTTACATAAATGCAAAGTTTGATAAGAGCACCAGGTTTTGAAATGATGCAATTTGGAGAGAGCCCAAAGTCTTTTTCATCATTTCTTTGTTGAAATTAACTATCCTTTTTAGATTCCCACTAAGCTCATCTTTGTTAACTATAGATTTGATCCTGCATATCCTGTCATATCAATTCTTGTATGTCATACTTTATTTAATTTTCTTGATATTAACTCAAATTGGAATTGCATCAGTTCAAGAATTTCTTAGGTTCGGCATGGTATTATGTTGATACTAAATAGATTTGTTTGGATTGGATCAAATGTTTTTTAAAACTGAAAGTTGACATTCAAAAGGCTATGCAGTCTTAAACTAAGAAGCAATTGCCAACGACTATCTTTGGTTTTAACTGGAAAGAGCTCAATAATTGTCATCTATGCAAATGAAGACGGGCCAATTGTTTGTGAGGAAATAGGGAGACAACAGCCCTGCAGTAGCTATTCTCCTTATCCTGAGCTAGTTGGAATGGACAAGACCACACTATCTTGTGCCTATTAAGCCCGACTCAGGAACTGATTTGAGGAGTTAAGGGTGATAACTATGAGATTTGACCTTGTCCTAGTTGTTACATCAAAACAAATTGATATGGAAGCTATAATACTAAGCTCCAAATTATATTTTACCCTTGTAATTTTGAGTTGATTTACCTTCAACAAGTGAGAAGAAAAATGGAGCAACAAGATCACCATACAGTTCAAATGGAAGGCTTAGCACAGCTGGAGGATGAAATAAATCACCATCTATTTGGTAGATAAGTCTACTATTTGGCTTTTCTTGGTGGTGGTGGAGTGTCACTTGGGAACATGTGGATTGGGTATTTGTGATCATGTCATATTCAAAAATGGAAAGGGATTTTTTAAATAATCAAATTATTTCCATACATCACAGTTCCAACAAAATGCTAGTAGACAATGGTTTCTTGGAATTATTAGTTCATTAGCCATAGGATCACCATTCTATTTGGCTACAAATGTTATTGCATCCAAGATTTTATTGATTTGAGCCCATGATGGTGCTCCGTGAATTAAAAAATTAACACTTTTGCATTGATCTTCTAAATTTCTAGAGCTCAGATTCTATTTCATTCAATCAAAAAGAATACACAAATGGTGTGTTCCTTCCATTTTCTAGATATAGCTTTTGGTAGATTACTAACCTTAAAATAGATAACCCAACCAGTTTTGATAGATAGGGTACTCGTAGAGTTTCCTTACCAAATCCCTCGACAGGGTATCTTGCAGTCCTAGAATTGTCTTATGATGCAATCTACAACATACAAATTCATTCAAATACACTTCATAAAATGTTATAAACTCCACATAATCAAATCTACTCTAACAATCCATGGTTGATTAAAGAGACTTTGTATGCTATACTGAAAAGATGTAATAAGACATCTATACTCCTAGATAGAAGATGGGGAAGAACAAAATCCAACAACAAAATGGTGGTGTGAAGAAACACCATTAAGTAAAAAAAAATACTAGCCAATATCCAACTGAAGCTTCCTATATCCTGGTCATAACATATCGACCAACAAAGTTCCCATAATAAATGTAATACACCAATGAGTAACATAAAAAATATGTGTCGTCATCAGAAATATGGATTGTAAGTTGAAATCATGAACAACATATGTGTACTCTCAGAACTATCCATTTTGAATTCTCAATAATTAATTAGGAAATAAGTTTATAAAAACTATATATAAATGTAAGAATTTGAGTAATTCTTTTTATAGAATATAATGAAATTATATTTTATCTTATTTGATATGAAACACTAGATTCTTTTGATTAGACAAATTGTAGCACTAAGAACATTTTACTAGGGTAACTTAATGATAACATGTATACAAAGGATTTGAAAAGAATATGTGAAACATAACTAGGCATAATATCTTAGTATTCTTTGACAAAGAATGTTTAAAAAATAAGAATTTTTTTTTAACTAATATTAATGTACAAATATAAGCTTACATTTTTTTAATGTTAATTTACATTATATGTAGTTTTGCAAACAAAATAATCAATCCTTTAACAAAATTAGGAGTAAAGTCAATATTTATTTTTTATATTAAAAATCTATTTTTTTTTAAGAATATTAAATTTTTATGTTTTAAAATAAATAAATAAATAAAAACTTAAGTTCTTTAATGATGATAAATAAACACTCTCCTGGAAAAACTCAATTTCTCCACAATAAGGTGGACAAGACACCATCAATGAATGTCACGCCACCATTTTATATAGTTGGCTCCATTTATTTCCTCACTTTTTCAAAACAAAAAATAAGGGTCCTAGAGAAAGAATATATGGGTGAACACATATTTTAATTAATGATAGAAAACTCATAAAATTATTAAACTTCACATCATTGATATGGAATCCTACGCAGCGTAATAGTTTTTCATATTATTTTATAATTGTTTAAAATGCCTCCAAATAGACGCATCTTCGTAGAGATTATTTTATGAAAATAATTGAGATTATATGTATTTTATTCTCATAGCATTTTATCTGTAAATGGTTAAAATAAAAATTATAAAGATATCTGTATCTTTGGTTTTATATTAAAAATATATTCTTGTGGAAAAATGTATATTTAAATATTTTAATTATAGAAATCAATTAGATGATATAGATTTGATTCTCCATCAAAAGCATTTTATCTTTTAAGACAAAAAAAAAGATTATATAAGTATTCTATCTTTGTTTTATATAGGAGAAGAATGTATATCTAATTATGACATTTAAATTGAAGATGTCTTTCAATAAATTATTTTTTCACTTTTAAAAAATCTAACTTCTTAAATTTCTATTACTATCTTGATAGTGGTTCTAGGAATTTGATTCAAAATATTGATTCAATAACATCACCTATTAGACATAATTTTAGTTTTGAAGTATGATATACTTGTTAGTTGAAACTAAGTATAATTTATATAAAAATAATAAATTGAGATAGTATGGATTTTTTAACTTTCAATAATTGAATTAAAGTCAAACTTTATTTCTTTAAAAAATTCAAGCATGTACAAATCAATGAAAATCTATTTGATACTAAGATTCTAAATAAACAACAAATAACCTTGTTAATAATTGTATATGCAAATCATAAGATATTTACCTCAAAATGATATGTTATATACTAATAATTAATTCAATCATAATGCAAATATCACATGTCAATTAGTAAGGCATGTAAATCATAAAATGTTTCCCTCAAAATGATATGTTTTCATGTTACGGTAACAACGGGTTTTGAAGGGCCCCTGAAACCCTTTAACATAGAAAAGCAAAGAAAAGCATTGAAGCACTGAAAGACAACAAACTGTCACAGAAGATGACAGAACCCAAAAGGGTCACAACCCAGATTTTACAATTAAGCACTAAGGCAAAAAGAGTAGAACACTAAATCAAAAAAACTACTAGTAAAACAAGAACACAAAACCTCCCAACAACAGAGTCAATTCATCATTTTGAGAAACTCTTCGGATTCCACCATCTGGTTTTGCATTTTCTAGATTGATTCCTTCAAATTGGTGATATCTTTTGCGTAGGTAGTAGTCTTCTTTCTGGTACTGGATCTGATCCTAGAGCCCAGACCTAACATCTGGTTATCTTGTTTCCCTTGTTCATCCTCATAATGATATCTTATAAACTAGTAATAAATTCAATCATGATGTAAATTTCACACGACTTAAAAGTAATTGCTTGATTATCACTTAAAAAGAAACTAAGGTCACAAAACAATGAGATGGAATTTTCCACATATATAATAGTAGTCTAACTCAAAATTATAATATATAGATGATGTCTAGATATCTTAAATCCACAATCTACTCCCTCTAATTCTATGGGTGTTAAAGTATTCAATCATCAATATATTTATATAAAGTTTGATAAAATATAATGATTATCCAAAAAAATGTTGACCGTGATCCTCCATATGAATATATTCAACACCTACAAATAGATTGAGTTAGTTATAAAATTATTTTCAAAATTAAATATTAGGAACATTGAATTTCATTTCATAATTTCCTTACCATCTCCACTTTGCATTATTACCATTTGGTTAAGATCAATAGAAAAGGGTAACATATATTCTTGATTTTTTTGTCGATCATCTAACACTGCAATAACATCCACATTTAACACATCAACTTAGATAAAATTAATTTTTATTCTAAAGACTCAAAATTGATTGATTTTTATTTTATAACTTTGTTAACATAAATGTATTTTAATTTATGATTTTACTATCGTAATTAAATTTTAATTTGTAATATTGTTACCATAATTTGCATCCATTTTTGTTGATGTATGGTTAAGATCAACACAAGAGGGTAACATATGTTGTTGTTTATCTTCTTGATCATCTACAACTACAATAAACACATGCATAGTTAACATGTATCAAAATTTAATAAATGATCAAGTGTAGAATCACACTATGTATTAATCTAAAAATACTACAATTGTTAGTTACCTAAAACAAATTGTTGAAATGTCTGAGTAGGAATAAGATTGAGCATTGATGGTTGATCTCCATAAACTACATCTTTCTTATTTGATTGAGCATAAAAAAAAAGTTAGAAATAGGAACTAACTTTTTTATAAACTTACTAAAAATAGTTAATAGTTAATAAATGACCATCTATTACTTGTGTATCATTCATTATTATTTGGTTTAAATAAATAAAGAAAGGCAATCGATGTCGTCGAGTATTTTCTTGATCAACCAAACCTACATTAGCATCTGCTCAACATATGAAACAAAAATAAGAAATATTGAGCTATTAAAATTAATAAATTCTTTTAAATAAATGTACTCACCTTGAACATGTGAGATAATATTTATTTCTTCTTGTATTGCTATGACTGAGCGATTAATGATCTTTTTTCTCTTTGGCTTTTTACATCGTATAGAGGGGAATTGACAATTTTCATGGTCCTCAACTCTTTCACTTACATTTTGAGACATAGAATTTTTTTTTAACTAATATTAATGTAAATATAAGCTTACAATTTTTTAATGTTAATGTACATTGTATGTAGTTTTGCAAACAAAATATTCAATCCTTTAACAAAGTTAGGAGTAAAGTCAATATTTATTTTATATATTAAAAATCTATTTTTTTTAAGAATATTAAATTTTTATGTTTTAAAATAAATAAATAAATAAAAACTTAAGTTCTTTAATGATGAAAAATAAAGGTGAAAGGAGGGGCATTTGAACAAATAAAGCCTCTAATATCACAAAATATATGTTTACTCGCCACAAAAGATAAGTAAATCATTAATAAAATGAAAATCTAGTGAAAAACAAATTCACCATGAAGAGTTTTAAATTAATATCGATTTACACATCTAAATGTAATTTTTTATCTTTTTTTTTCAATTTTTTTAATAGCCCGTTTCCATATTCTTTTGGATAATGTTAATTGTATGCTTTTTCATATGTGTGTTGCAGATGGGTGCAGGAAACACTGCTTTTGTATACTATGTCCGGTGAAATCCAAATAAATGTATAGTAATATAAATAGATGAGTACAATATATATGGAGTTGTAGTGGATGAATGCCTGTAATGACAAAGTCGATGAATTTGATGAGGACATATGCTTTTAGGAAATCAAGGATAAGGCACTGTATATTTAGGCCCGCATGCACACATGTCATAGTTTTCAACAGAGAGGAAATAATTGTCAATGGAGAAGAGCTTATCACAAACAAAGACATGTTCTTGATGGTGTGAAACAAAAACATTGCGAAGATGCCTAAACTGGTGAAGATGTCAAATCAGAGTTACACCTTGTCCTTTCACACAATAATAACTTTTATAGGGAAGATAAAAAAGAATAACAAAAAGCGATGGAGGTGACGACGAAAAAGAAAAAGCTCATTGGGTGATGACACTGCAATGAATGGATAGGATGCTTCCAATGGTCATCCATGGTTTTGTTTGAACTTTAAACCATTGAACTAAAAAATTATCTTGTTCTTCTCAAATAGTAAACGTCTTCAGTGTAATAAGAAGAGTTTGAAAATAAACCTATGTGTCCCCCTTGGTAAGATATGCATTTTAGTTTTTTGTTTAGACGTTGCACTTTCAAGCTATTAATGAACGTCATTAGGGGAGAGGACCCGGTAGTTGAGCACCCTAACTTTGGGCTTCTCAAAATCCTATGTGGAAATTTCAAATCACTCCCATTTTTTTATAGTAGCTTACTTGGCGAGTCTCCTACTTATAACTAAGGTTTCAGAGCCACATCATCAAATATGATGCCACTTCAGCATGCTTTTTTCCAAGGTGTCCAAAATAGCCCAAAAAAAATGTGAGACCAATCATAGTGAATTAGGGACCCCAATACTTGTGCAGCCGATGTGGCATCACACTATTGGTTTCTTTTTAGAACAAAGGGCACATTTCATTCAATTATGGGTAGTCATCATTAGTAAAAGCAACTTTAAAGTCACAACTATTGGTACAATGTTGTCAAAAATATTGGATATTAAATCAACAACTATAGGTATTAAGTTAAGAACTGCTATCACAACCATTGGAATGTGTTCAAGTATTGGGTCCTCTCCCCTACCTGTGGCATTCATGAAAAGAATGCAATAAAAACACTCTCCTAGAAAAACTCAATTTCTCCATAATAAGGTGGACAAGACACCATCAATGAATGTCACACCACCATTTTATACAGCTGGCTCCATTTATTTCCTCACTTTTTCAAAACAAAAAAACAAGGGTCCTAGAGAAAGAATATATCGGTGAACACATCTTTTAATTGATGATAGAAAACTCATAAAATTATTAAACTTCACATCATTGATATGGAATCCTATGGAGTGTAATAGTTTTTCATATTGTTTTATAATTGTTTAAAATGCCTCCAAATAGATGCATCTTAGTAGAGATTATTTTATGAAAATAATTGAGATTATATGTATTTTATTCTCATAGCATTTTATATGTAAATGGTTAAAATAAAAATTATAAAAATATTTGTATCTTTGGTTTTTATAGTGAAAATATATTCTTGTGGGAAAATGTATATTTAAATATTTTAATTTTAGAGATCAATTAGATGATATAGATTTGATTCTCCATCAAAAACATTTTATCTTTTAAGACAAAAAAAGATTATATAAGTATTCTATCTTTGTTTTATATAGGAGAAGAATGTATATCTAATTATGACATTTAAATTGAAGATGTCTTTCAATAAATTATATTTTCACTTTTAAAAAATCTAACTCCTTAATTTTCTATTACTATCTTGATAGTGGTTCTAGGAATTTGATTCAAAATATTGATTGAATAACATCATCTATTAGACATAATTTTAGTCTTGAAGTACGATATACTTGTTAGTTGAAACTAAGTATAATTTATATAAAAATAATAAATTGAGATAGTGTGGATTTTTTAACTTTCAATAATTGAATTAAAGTCAAACTTTATTTCTTTAAAAAATTCAAGCATGTACAAATCAATGAAAATTGATTTGATACTAAGATTCTAAATAAAAACAAATAACCTTGTTAATAATTGTATATGCAAATCATAAGATATTTACCTCAAAATGATATGTTATATACTAATAATTAATTCAATCATAATGCAAATATCACATGTCAATTAGTAAGGCATGTAAATCATAAAATATTTCCCTCAAAATGATATGTTTTCATATTACGATAACAACAAGTTTTGAAGGGCCCCTGAAACCCTTTAACATAGAAAAGCAAAGAACAACATTGAAGCACTGAAAGACAATAAACAATCATAGAAGATGACAGAACCCAAAAGGGTCACAACCCAGATTTTACAATTAAGCACTAAGGCAAAAAGAGTAGAACACTTAGAAATAAAAAAAATACCAGCAAAACAAGAACACAAAACCTCCCAACAATAGAGTCAATTCATCATTTTGAGAAACTCCTCGGATTCCACCATATGGTTTTGCATTTTCTGGATTGATTCCTTCATATTGGTAATATCTTTTGCATAGGTAGTAGTCTTCTTTCTGGTACTGGATATGGTCCTAGAGCCTAGGCCTTACATCTAGTTATCTTGTTTCCCTTGTTCATCCTCATAATGATATCTTATATACTAGTAATAAATTCAATCATGATGTAAATTTCAGATGACTTAAAAGTAATTGCTTGATTATCTCTTAAAAAGAAACTAAGGTCACAAAACAACGAGATGGAATTTTCCACATATATAATAGTAGTCTAACTCAAAATTACAATATATAGATGATGTCTAGATATCTTAAACCCACAATCTACTCCCTCTAATTCTATGGGTGTTAAAGTATTCAATCGTGAATATATTTATATAAAGTTTGATAAAATTGTTAGAATAACTGAGAGGGGGGTGAATCAGTTATCCACAATCCCAAAACAAAATGTATAATCCAAAAAAATTTACTTAAACTTCTGCAGCTCGGTAACATAAAATACAATATTGTCTGTGCTTTTACCGATTACTAGTCAATAACAACTAATGATTACCGATCAAATCCAACATGTAATATGTAAAATATGATAAAAAAAAATCACCACAATGAACACATAACACAAAAGATTTATCGTGGAAACCCTGTGAAGGGAAAAACCACCTGGGACTGGCAACCCAAAAATGTTCACTCTTCTAAAGTGAGGTCTGTGAAGACCCAACCCTGTTAAAGGTTACAAACACACTGTTAAGTGTGACCTTGTTAGAGGATTTTAGACCAACCGTTATCGTCCAACTAGCATTCACTATGGGGTTGACAACATAACAATGTTCATTCTATGAATGATACATAAAAGACTTTCCTAGTCCACTCTATTAAGAGACTTCTTTGTTTACAATGGTTAAAATGTAACGGTAGTTGATCTGATTACAATACAACTTCAATTGTAGATTATCAGATCTATGTTAAGCCCATTCAAAACCTCTGATCAATATATCAATTCTATATCAACAATAATCAATGATTTACTGTCACTCGATAATAGCTTTCTGACGCTCAGTATACTCTGCAGTTCGGTTCTCTTTAACCAGTTTGATCAGGCATACATGAAGCTTGTTCATGTGATAGTTCTGTAGTCTCCTTCTTCCGGCATAAGTTTCATAATGAAACCTTAGTCTCTTAAATAGACAAGTAAACCATTTTCTTCTCCTCCATAAGATTTTGCCACTTATTCTCCTTCGTCCATTTTGCCGCTTAAACCTTTCTCAGCTGATGTGTCAATAACATGTTTTGATTTCATCCTCTAGATCTTCCTTAAATTATGCTAACCATTGATCTTTATAACAAACATTATCTCCATCTCTGATTTTGATGTACTTTATAGCTCATCAATCCTTAACGGCTAAACTAATCATTTAGTTCTTTTTCTTCTGCTCGGTTAACAAAGGAATGTGTCGGTGAACACAAGCTCGGTTTATATTGTGCTTGGTATACACTACACTGCTTGGTGTATACTGTGATGCTTCATCAACCGACCACATTGCCTTGTGTCTTTTAGTTCTTTTCCTCATCATAGATGAATGAAACATAATCAAGTCAATAACATAAGGTCATAGACTCATCAGCAAGTTACACAATGTATTCCTTATCCTCATCTATCATATACATCTTCCTCATGTAGATATTTCTATTCTTCATCTCTTTTACTCATTTTCTACAGATGTTTAGGTATTGTAACTTACAAAATAAGTGTTGTCAAACTAGTTGACATCAATGACAACATATTACTGATTTAATCATATTACATATCTAATCAACAACTTGGTGATCTCTAATCACAGATCTTCAATTAGGTCCTAAATTAGTTTTAGTTCATCAATCTCTCCCTTTGGCATTGATGGCAACTCAAATAAATATGAAATATACCATACACATACCAATAATGTATTCTACAACTCTATGAAAAAATGTTGTACAAGCTCTCCATAGCTTAATATGTTTAATCACTATGTTACTCAATAGCATTACCAATGCAACTTTGACATTCTACAGATATAATCTTTTCAGCTCTTGGATTCCTTCTTCTGTTCTCAGTAACTGATCTTCAGCGCTCTCCCTTTCTTTCAGTTTGTCTCTCCCTTAGATAGATGTTTCAGTGTTCTCATCGGTGCATATTGTTTCATATTGTTTATCTCTCCCTTTGACAACAATGCCAAAGAAATAAATAAACATAAAACTTTGTAGTAGCCATGTAACTCTCTGTTGTTTGGTGCATTCTCTATATCTCTGTATACTAATATGCCAATCTATTCTAGTTATCCAAACTTTTCACAACCTTAGACATGATCCAAAGTGTGAACAATGTTGCATCAACATGAATGATCTTTTGATAATATTAGGCTGATGCAACATCTATATCACATTAGTGACTGGTAGATAGGGGACGAACCCCAAGTCTAGTTCTCAAGTACTCAAATGTATCCTTCAGTAGAGGCTTTGTAAATATGTCTGCAAGTTGTTCTTTTGATGTAACAAACTCTAGCTTAACTTGCTTCTCCTGTACTTGTTCTCTTAAGTAGTGATACTTAATAGATATGTGTTTTGTTTTAGAGTGCATAACTGGATTCTTTGAAATGTTTATTGCACTTGTGTTATCACAATATATAATCACCAGCTTAGTGATTATGTCATTCATACCTTCCAATACTTGCTTAATATATGCAATATTTGAATAGTTTGTAGTAGAAGCAACATAATCTACTTTGGCTGTAGACTGAGAAATGCAAGCCTGCTTCTTACTTGTCCATGTAACAAGTCTTTCACCAAAGAAAAATGCTCCTCCGATGGTGCTTTTTCTGTCATCCACATTTCTAGCCCAATCAGCATCGTTATAGAATCTGAGTTCAAATTTTCCTTCCTTAGGATACCATAATCCATAATCTTCTATTTTCTTTAGGTATCTTAAGATTCTCTTTGTAGAAATGATGTGTGACTCTCTAGGGTTTGCAAAAAATCTTGCAACAATTCCCACAGCATGTGCTATGTCTAGTCTACTATGCACGACATACATTAACTTACCAATCATAGATCGGTATTGTGTTTGGTTCACCTCTGTAGTTTCATCTTCCTTAGTCATTTTAAATCCATTAGCCATCGGTGTTCCCATAGGCTTAGCATCTTCCATGCCAAATGTCTTCAATACTTCCTTGATATATTTGGATTGTGTGATGAATATACCATCATTCTACTGAATCACTTGTAGTCCTAGAGAGAACTTAATCTCTCTGAACATAGACATTTCAAATTCACTTATCATTTCATCAGCAAATGACTTACAGATTTGATCTTGTCCTCCAAATATAATGTCATCTCCAAATATTTCAGCAATAAGAATCGTATCATCAGTATCTGCTTTCATATACAAATTGTTGTTCTCACTTGTTCTAACAAATCCAATATTTAACAAATAAGTATGCAGCCTCTCATACCAGGCTCTCAGTGCTTGCTTCAAACCATATAAAGCTTTATGTAATCTACATAACATATCTTCCTTTCTAGATCAACGAACCCTTTAGGTTGTTCTATGTAGACTTCTTCTTCAAGTATCCCATTCAGAAATGCTGGCTTGACATCCATTTGGTAAACTTTGAACTTTTTGTGTGCAGCATATGCAAGTAACATTCTGACTCCTTCTAATCTAGCAATAGGTGAAAATGTTTCACCATAATCTATTCCTTCCTTCTGTGCATATCCTTTACATACCAATCTAGCTTTATTCCTTGTTACCTCTCCATTTTCATTTTGCTTGTTCCTGAATATCCACTTAGTACCGATAACATTCTTATCTTTAGGTCTAGGTACTAAGGTCTAGGTTTTGTTCTTCTCTATTTTTTCTATTTCCTCTTTCATTGCATTAACCCATTCATCATTTTCTAATGCAACTTTTACATTCTTTGGTTCATAATCACAAACTAGACATGTACCTTGTCTTGCTTTACTCCTTTTTTGCATGCCAGCTTGTCTATCTCTAATGATTTGTGTCTCAGGATGGTGTCTTTTGAAAAAATTTGCCAATATTTGATTTCTTCTTTCTTGTTCATCCTGTGCAGGTTCATTTGCTTGCTCTGTAGGTCCTTCCTGCTCGTTGATTTCTCTTTCCTATTCCTCGGTATTATTTTCCCGCTGATCGGTTGTCACTATCTACAGCTTAAGTAGATACTTAGGTTGTTCAATGTAAGTGAATCTACTGTGGTCTTTTGGTTCCTTTCTTCTTTCCTCTGTATTCTTATCATCAAACTCATCAACTCGAACATTAGTACTTTTAATCATTTTATTAGTTACTTTGTTCAGAAACTTGTATGCTTTACTTTTACTGGAATATCCTAGAAATATCCCTTCATCACCTTTTGAGTCAAACTTTCCATTTCTTTCATCTTTTAGAATAAAACATTTGCTTCCAAATTTTTTGAAATAACTTGCTGTGGGTTTGTGTCCAAACCATAAATCATAGGATGTCTTATTAGTGTCCTTCTTCAGTTGCACTCAGTTTAGCACATAAACTACAGTGCTAATGACTTCTCTCCAGTATGTCTAAGCAACATTATTTTCTATCATTAATGTCCTTGTGCATTCAAAAATTGACCTATTCCTCCTTTCAACAATGCCATTCTGTTGTGGTGTCCTCGGTGCAGAGACCTGTCTTTTAATACTATGATCATTACAAAAATTAGTAAATTCATCAGAGATAAATTCACCTCCTCTATCAGATCTTAAGCATTTCAATTCTTTACCAATCTCTTTTTCTACTTTTTCTTTATACCACTTGAAAATCTTGAATGCCTCATATTTTTCTTTTAAGAACATGACAGTCATCAACCTAGTATAATCATCAACAAAAAGAATAAAATATCTATCTCCATAATAACTTTGAGTTCTCATAGGACCATATAGGTCGGTATGCACTAATTCAAGTATCTTCTTTGCCGAATAATCTTTTCTTTTGAAACTAGATTTAGTCATTTTACCTTTCTGACATTCATGACACATAACATGATCCAGCTTAGATAAGTTAGGCAGACCTTTAACTCTTTTCCTTTTATTGATCTTAATCATGTTATCAAAATTCACATGACATAGCCTTTTATGCCACAACCATGCATTGTCATCTTTCATCATTAAACAAGAAGACTGATCATTATCAAGATAAAATAGATTACCTCTAGATTGTGTACCAGTTCCAACAAGTCTTCCTCCATCATCAAATATTTTCACCTTTTTTCTCTCAAAAACAACTCGGTGGCCTGAATTGTTCAGTTGTGCCACACTTAGCAAGTTATAGTTCAATCCTTTTACATAACAAGCATTTTCACATTTTAATCTATCATTTATCATCAGGGATCCTTTACCTCTTACCATACAGGGTGCATCATTTCCCATTCTTATAGATCCTCCATTGTATTCTTCAAGATAATCAAATTTTACTTCATCACCAGTCATGTGATGTGTACAACCACTATATATAATCCATGTATCATTTTTATTAACCTTAGAGATAAGTTTTGTCTCTACATACCTTTCATCTTCTTCAGAATCATCCTTCATTGCCACAAATACAACCTCCACATCATCATCAGTGTCGGTATCGGTCATATCTTCTTCCTTAGCAATGTAGCATACCTTCTTACCTTTGTCATTATTGTCTCAGTTGTCTCCATTATAGTGTTGGTAGCCTCTATTGCATCTTCTCCCATAGCTTCCTTCAGATCGGTCTTTGGTTCTATCATCATCTGTCTTGTTTGGACATCTAGCAGCAATGTGGCCAACTTCTTTACAATTAAAGCATGCTAAAGGTAACTTACCTCTATACCTTCCTTTACCTTTAGGTAACCTTCTGGCCATAAGAGCTTCAAGTTCATCAAGCTCATCATCAGTATTGCTATCACTATCATCATTCTTATTTCTAGACTTACCAATCTTTAGAGAAGACATAAAAGTAAATTCAACAGACGGTACAACACTATTATCATAATTGTTTAGTTCAAATGTTGTAAGCTTTCCAATAAGATTATCAAGAGTGAGTGTGCTATTAGGTTCTGACCTATTTTCATGAATTGCATATATTCTGATGGCATAGATAGGCAATAAGGTCCTTAGAATTTTTCTTACCACAGTGTCTTCATCAATGACTTCATCTGATGCTCTAATAGTGTGAACTACCTCCTTTATTCTATTTGTGTATTGCACAATTTTTTCACCTTCTTTCATCTTCATGTCATCGAATCTTCCTCTTAAGCTTTCAGCTCTTGCTCTCTTGAAATTCACATAGCCACTATAAACTTGAGCTAGTTTATCCCACATTTGCTTAGTAGTAGTACAGTCCTTGATGTCTTCAAATTCAGCATCTGAACATGCAGCAACAATCTCCATCATAGTAACATTATGTTCATGTATGTCGATTAGCTGATCAAGGGTCAAGGGACCATTGGGTGGTGCAAGGTATCCATTCTCCATCAGATCTAGGGTAGAATTCCCAATCTCAAATATATGCAGCTTCATTCGACTTTTCCATATTGTGAAGTTATCTTTGTTTAGCTTTGGCACTTCCCTCTTAAACATTTTGAGACCTTTGTGCTGAAGTCCTTAAAACTCCGTTCCAAGCAACCAACGCTCTGATACCAATTGTTAGAATTACTAAGAGGGGGGTGAATCAGTTATCCACAGTCCCAAAACAAAATGTATAATCCAAAACAATTTACTTAAACTTTTGTAGCTCGATAACATAAAATACTATACTGTTTGGGGTTTTACCGATTACCAGTCAATAACAACTAATGATTACCGATCAAATCCAACATGTAATATGTAAAATATGATAATAAACAATCACCACAATGAACACATAACACAAAAGATTTAATGTGGCAACCCTGTGAAGGGAAAAACCACCTGGGACCGGCAATCCAAAAATGTTCACTCTTCTAAAGTGAGGTCGGTGAAGACCCAACCCTGTTAAAGGTTACAAACACACTATTAGGTGTGACCTTGTTAGAGGATTTTAGACCAACCGTTATCATCCAACCAACATTCACTATGGGGTTGACAGGATAACAATGTTCATTCTATGAATGATACATAAAAGACTTTCCTAGTCCACTCTGTTAAGAGACTTCTCTGTTTACAATGGTTAAAATGTAACAGTAGTTGATTTGATTACAATACAACTTCAATTGTATATTATTAGATCAATGTTAAGCCCATTCAAAACCTCTGATCAATATATCAATTCTGTATCAATAATAATCAATGACTTACTGTCACTAGATAATAGTTTTCTGACGCTCAGTATACTTTGCAGTTCGGTTCTCTTTAACTAGTTTGATCAGGCATACATGAAGCTTGTTCATGCAATAGTTCTGCAATCTCCTTCTTTTGGCATAAGTTTCATAATGAAACCTTAGTCTCTTAAATAGACAAGTAACCATTTTATTCTCCTCCATAAGATTTTGCCGCTTATTCTCCTTCATCCATTTTTCCGCTTAAACCTTCCTCGGTTGATGTGTCAATAACATGTTTTGATTTCATCCTTTAGATCTTCCTTGAATTATGCTGGTCATTGATCTTTATAACAAACATTATCTCCATCTCTTATTTCGATGTATTGTACAGCTCATCAATCCTTAATGGCTAAACTAATCATTTAGTTCTTTTTCTTCTACCCAGTTAACAAAGGAATGTGTCGGTGAACACAAGCTCGGTTTATACTGTGCTCGGTATACACTACACTACTTGGTGTATACTATGATGCTTCATCAACCAACCAAACTACCTTGTGTCTTTCAATTCTTTTCCTCATCATAGATGAATGAAACATAATCAAGTCAATAACATAAGGTCATAGACTCATTAGCAAGTTACATAATGTATTCCTTATCCTCATCTATCATATACATCTTCCTCATGTAGATATTTATGTTCTTCATCTCTTTTACTCCTTTTCTACAGATGTTTAGGTATTGTAACTTACAAAATAAGTGTTGTCAAACTAGTTGACATCAATGACAACATATAACTGATTCAATCATATTACATATCTAATCACAGATCTTCAATTAGGTTCTAAATCAGTTGTAGCTCATCAAAAATATTATGATTATCCAAAAAAATGTTGACCATGATCCTCCATATGAATATCTTCAACACCTGCAAATAGATTGAGTTAGTTATAAAATTATTTTCAAAATTAAATATTGGGAACATTGAATTTCATTTCATAATTTCCTTACCATCTCCACTTTGCATTATTACTATTTGGTTAAGATCAATAGAAAAGAGTAACATATATTCTTGATTTTTGTGTCGATCATCTAACACTGCACAATAACATCCACATTTAACACATCAACTTAGATAAATTTAATTTTTATTCTAAAGACTCAAAATTGATTGATTTTTATTTTATAACTTTGTTTTTGATTAAGGTAAAAGCAGGTTTTACATGGACCCGAAACCAGTTACAAAAAAGCATAAAGATAGAGCATTAAAGTTTTCAAAATGAAACACCTGTTGAAAAACAAAAGCAGAGACCAACAGCCGCACAGTTCAACAGTAGAAACTAAAAGAAAGACAAACTACAAAACAACTACCAGCAAGAACTAGCTAATTATCTATTATCATTTCTTCAGCCTTCTTCTAGAGGTCTTCCATCTTCTGGATAGTCTCTTGTAGCTTCTACAGTTCTTTCAATTTTTCGGGGACCTTCCTTTGGATGCGCCCTCTAGTTCTCATCCCTAGACCAGTATTTCTAGCATCCTCATTGATGGTGATTGTTGTTCTTTCCAGCAGGTTCCTTTCCAGATAGTTATGCACCATATTTAGATTCATAATAGTCACCTTCAGACCCTTGTTGTTGTGGCTCAGAACACCTTTAATCATACTGTCATGGTTGCTAATTTTGGCTTCTAAGTCTTTCATATTATCATTAACTATCTTGGTCATCTCAATAGTACCATCCTCATTTTTATTTTTGTTTTTCACCTTAGCAAGAACCTTATTTTCCATCTTTCCCAGCTTAGTAGTCATATTTTTCATGGTATTTTCCATTTCCTAGATCTGGAGTTTAATTTCCTACATGTTCTTATCCTGACTCTCAACATTATTCTCCTCCTCCTACAAAGTAGCTTCCCTCAAGAGGATTAAAGATTCCTCTTTGTTGTTGTTGTTCTCCACCATGGTCGTCTTCTCCATACCTTCCTTATTTTCTTTCCAATTGTCTTCATCTATTTCATTTGAAGAGGGGGACTTACCAGTCTCCTTACCTTCATTTCTTGGCTAGCCATAATTCCCATAGTAAGCCCCTCATCATCATTACCATCCTCATCTTTGTTCTTACCATCCCCAGAATCTGGTTTAACATTGATCATATTTTCTTCCACAGGGGCACCCTAAAAAGTGATTTCAGCCTCCATAAATGACACTTGAGTGCCATCTTCCTCTTTCTCGGCACCCCCATTAACCTCAAGGGTGTCTTTCATGGTGTCTTTAGTTGAAATTTCTTGGGCCTCTTCCTCTTCCTCATCCGCTCCCTCCTCTTCATCTCCATCTTCTTGACTATTCTCCTCCTTATCATCATTCTCCTCTGCCATCCATTCATTCATTTCCTCTTCCTAATCTTTTTCATTTCCTTCCTTTTTCTCATTGTTTATCTCTTCTTCACTAGAACCCTCCTCATTACCTTCCTCAATGTTACCCTTTCCCCTAGAGTGAGGCCTTTTCACTAATTCCTCAGTGCTGGTAGTATCTTTGCCATCGGTATCAACAAAGGCCTTATCTTTCTTATTCTTTCTCTTCTGACTAGTCTCATCCTTTGTATCCCCCTCATTCTTCTCCTTTCTTTTACCAATGATCCTTTTAGGGACAGGGTCCAGAATTTTATCCCTGATGTGGTCATAAATAAGAAGGATCAAGCCCTCATGCAACACAAGGTTACTAGCCTTTTTCCTGTGTCCCATAATGATGTTGTTCAGGGAACTCAAAAGATAGTAAGGGAAAGAAATCCTCCTATTATGCCTAAAGTGGTTAGCAAAAACAAAATGGAAGTTGTAAATTTTGGAATACCACCCATCAAGTGTAAAATATTCTATCATAGCCTTCAAGATTTTGGCCCAGAATTCATCAATATTGGTAATGTCCACATAGTCACCATTTCCCTTGGTCATAAGGGCTTTCTCATCATCAGTTTTAGGGAAAATGGTAAAAGCTTCAGTTCCTAGTCTATGATTTCCCCTATGGAAATGGGTACCTTCCAAAGGTAAACCAGTAATTTCTGCTATACTAGAAATAGTAAGAGTGAAGTACTTGCCCCATAGATGAGCCTTACCATTAGCCCAACCATCCATGAACAAAGAAGTGATCTTTTTGTCATGCCCGTGAAGCTTCTCCATGAACTTTTTAACCCCCCCTTTCTTCAGCTTCTTCCAAAATTTTATGTCCTGTCTCCATTTGTCACAGTCGGATGGTTCCTCCCTCTTCAAACCACCTCCCAATTTTTGCTTGTTTCTCATGTACTGGTTCGGCTCCTTACTAGTGATGTCTGCCTTACTTCTCTGATTATCTTTGCTATTTTGGTTATCGATATTAACCCATTTTTTGTGCTTTATTAACTGTATAGTAATGATCCCACACTTTGCCTTACATGCAGACCTCCTCAGTAAATGATTTGTCCTTGTCATCATTATATTAAGTAATTTTTCCTTCATAGTGATTAATCCTATCATAGTTGATTAGACTCATAATCTCAGCCTTTAGATTTGCTTCCCCTCTCCACTTTTGAGTGATGTCACTCAAGGTACCTTCATTTGCCAGCCTGTCCACCGGTTTGTTGCCTTCACGATAAACATGAGTGATGTGGCATTCTTCAAAGGAATTCATAATACTTTTAATTTTGATAATGATGTGTTCTATTGTCCATGAGCTCTCAGATTTCCCTTTAATATAATTGATTATATTTAGGGAATCACCTTCCAGCCATAATTTCATGCAGCCCATATCTTTCACCATCATAACCAGGTAAAGAGTAGCTTCAGCCTCTGCTACATGGTTCATTTGGATACCCAATGGGACAGTGATCACTCCTAAGTAGTTTCCAGCAACATCTCTTAAAAGACCTCCACCTCCAGCCCTTCCAGGATTACCCCTAGCCGAACCATCAAAGTTCCCTTTAAGCCATCCAAAGGGAGGAGTTGTCCATATTACATTATCTCTGGGATTCTAAATCTAACTACTTTTTAGTCTCTCCCATCACATAATATTGTTCTTCTTAGGTTGAGGATCCCATTGACTACTATATTTCATTCCCATACTTCTATAGTTCTCCATTATGCTTCTAGTTACAAAGTTTGCAACCAAAGGAGGGGCCTTTTTCTCTCTAAAGATTTTGTTATTCCTCTCCCTCCAGATTTTCCAAGAGAAGTGGGGAAAGACAATTTTCCAGATATCCCTAGCATTTTTGTCATAGAAAGGACTCTGCCACTACTGGAAAAACTCCTGGATAGAGTTAGGTTTCACCCAATTGAGCTCAAGGGATGATATTGTTGTGTCCCACACCTCTCTAGTGAAAGAGTAGTGTATCATTAGATGATTGCAATTCTCAGCTTCTTGACAACACATGGCACATCTATTAGGCAATTGAAACCCTCTTCTCATAAGGTTGTCCTGTGTGAGGATTTTGTTCTGGACAAGCAGCCAAAAAAACATGTTAATTTTAGGTGTAAGGTTTTTATTCCATACCTTTGCCCATAAAGGCTGGGCCTCATTAGGGAGGAGAAGAATCAAAGTAGAAGCAATCGAGAACTTTCCAGAGGTAGCCAGACTCTAGATAAGTTTTTCAACCTTATTTTCTCTGATAAAATAGTTGTTTAATTGTTTATTCACTTCTTTAAATCTAATATCCTTCAGCCTAAGGTCTATCCATTCTTCATTTTTCCAATAATCACTCACAAATTCTCCAATAGAATCTTTACAATCCTGGATAGCATTCCCCCATTCTTCATTCTCTATAAGAGGCTTCTCCAACATCCATTTATCATTCCAAAATTGAATTTTTCTATCATTTCCCAGCTTCCAAATAGCACCTTTGCTTATAAGATTCTTGCCTTTACTTATACTATTCCATACGAAAGATCCCTAGATATCAATTTGAGATTGGAGCATTCCTTCAAGATTACTTAGATGATATTTCCTTTTCATTATCATATTCCATTCTTTCTCATCTTCAAAAATTCTCCATCATTGCTTTGCTAGGAGAGCTTTATTAGTATTAATTATGCTCCTTATTCCCAGACCCCCCATCTTTTTTGGTTTACAAATCTTCTCCCAGGCCACCAGGCCGAGTCTCTTTTTCTCTTCCACTCCTATCCAAAGGAACCTTTTTTGGATCTTCTCAATTAAATCAAAAAACTTTTGAGGTATTTTGAATAGGCTAAGGGCATAGACAAGAAGGTTTTGCAGAGTAGCCTTTAGTAGTTGCACTTTCCCAGCTTGATTGAGAATTGCCCCTTTCCATCCCACTAGTTTTGAATGAAATCTATCAAGGATTTCATTCTAGAAATTAGCCTCCAGTTTCAAGCATAGTGATAGTCCAAGATAAGAGGTCGGGATGCTTCCCATATTGCAACCTAGAATAGCAGAGATTTTTTTCATTCTGGCTTCAGGAGTATTGAAGAAAAATAGGGTACTCTTCTCCTAATTTATGAGTTGACCCATAGCTCTAGCATACACATTTAACGCCTTTTTCATATTCCTAGCCTCTTTTATAGTAGATTCTCCCATCAAAATCGTATCATCAAAAAATTGTTCATGAGAATAGACAATTCCTCCAGAGGAAGGTTGTAAACCCGAAATCAAACCTTGAGAAACCTGAAGGGTAATGAATCTCCCAAGACTTTCTGCCATCATTGCAAAAAGGATAGGAGATATAGGATCTCCTTGACGTAACCCTCTAGAAGGTCTAAAGAAAGGAGAGGATCCCCCATTCACAATCACTGAAGAAGAAACTGTAGTAACAAGTTGCATAATAAGTTTGATCACTCCATCATCAAAACCAAACGCCTGAAGAATTTTTGAAAGAAACTCCCAATCAAATCTATCATAGGCTTTTGATAGATCAAGTTTCATAAGGAAACCCTATTTCCTTGATTTTTCCAGTGAGTGAATATTCTCGTGAACAACCATAATCAAGTCCAGGATTTGTCTCCCCGAAACAAACCCATTTTGTTGGGGGGGAATGAGACAAGGGAGAATCTTGAGAATCCTTGCAGTTAGAACCTTTGATATGATCTTACACAAGGAATTACAAAGACTAATAGGCCTAAAGTTGTCAGCCGTGTTAGCTCTTGATCTGTTGGGTATTAGGGCTATGAAGGTGGAGTTGAGCTCTTTAAGAATAGCTTTAGAGCCATATAATTCTTTCACAACACCACATATATCTTTTCCAATAATTTCCTAGTAGTGTTGAAAGAAAAACATTTGGAAGCCATCCGACCCAGGGGATTTTTCACCTTCGAAAGATTGGATAGCTTTTTTAATTTCCTCCTCCATTGGAATAGACTTAAGAAAGAGATTGTCCTCAACCTCCAACAATGTGGGAATAGAACTTAGCAAATAGTTATGATCATCTTGATTGAGTCCTTGTTCTCTAGAAAGAATCGAAGCAAAGTGGCCCATCATATCTTTCCTTATCTCTTCCTCTTTATTGAGAGTGCCCCTAGGGGTAATCAAAGTGTTGATTCTGTTCATAGCCTTGTGTTGCATCGTTGTTAAGTGGAAAAATCTGGTATTTCTATCTCCTGGTTTCAACCAAAGAGACCTCGATCTCTGTTTCCAAAAAGTTTCCTCTTTAGCTATGATATTATGGTAATCAACAAGGATACTATTTTCTTCTTTTCTAAGATCTTCTGTCAATCCTATACTCTGAATCTTGTCTTGAATTTCTTTAAGATCCATTTGAATTTTGCTTTTAGTTTGGAAAATCTCACCAAAGACATCCTTGTTCCATTGTCTAACTTTAGATTTTATATTTGCCATTTTTTTTGACACTTGGAACATAGCTTTTCCTTCCACTTTGATATTCCACCATTCTTTTATTTTATTTTTGAACTCTAGGTGAGTCATCCATATTTTTTCCAGTCTGAAAGGTGTGTTACCTTTTCCTCTGAAGGAGTTGGTAATAAAGGAGATAGGATAGTGATCCGAACCCATGTGGTTAAGAGAGGAGAGGGAGCAAGAAAAGTTAGCAATCCACCCATGAGAGATGAGGACCCTATCAAGCTTGACCTGTATGAGATTAGCTCCCACTCTTCTATTGTTCTAGGTATAATCAATTCCTTCGAGGTCAATATCCACCAGACCTTCATTACTTATGAAATCCATAAGATCTACCTTGCTTTCCACTTGGGTATTGTTCCCTCCTTTCTTCTTAGCCTCTTTCAGGGGCATATTGAAGTCTCCCATCATCATCTAGTTATCATCTAGGTGATCCTTTCTAATGTCATGAAGCCTTTTCTAAAGATTGAGACGACCAGTTTTAGTATTAGGGTCATAAACATTAATCAGAGTCTAGGAGAAATTATCCTTAATACTGCTGACTTTAACTGCCAAGAAATTCTTGTCCTCTTTCAATAGGTTGCAAGTGAAGCATTTCATATTCCAGAAGATAGCCAAACCTCCAAAAGCCCCTTCAGAGTCACTACTAAACTTATCCCCATTCTTCAGTAAATTGATTTTAACAATCTTGTCGCTAACCATTTTAGTTTCTTGAATAAGCAAAATATTAGGCTTAGAATCTCTAACTAAGTTCCTAATTACATCTTGTTTATGAGGACTATTGAGACCTCTAAAATTCCAAGATAAAATCTTCATAAAAAATTAGGAGGAAAAACCTGATCGATGGTGAGCTGTCTACCATCCGCTATATTCTATTTTGCTTCCTTCTCTCTATGTTCTTTCTCAGATACTCTACCCCTTTCTCTTTTAGGTTTTCTAGTATCCGCTTTTTGTTGTTGTCCTCTTGTCTGAACTCCTCCAAATTTGATTTGACCCCCTTTTTTGTTTGATTTAGATGTTGAGCCTCCTTGTGTCGCCTTAGAGCTATTTTTTCCTATTGCAGGGGTCTGATCCTTAATGTTTTCTCTTCTTGGCTGGGAACCTAAGCCTTTACCTGCAGGAGATCTTTTTTTTTTTTTTTAACACTGATTCATGGACTTTTGTTCTCTGCTTCCACTGTTAACATAAATGTATTTTAATTTATGATTTTACTATCGTAATTAAATTTTAATTTGTAATATTGTTACCATAATTTGCATCCATTTTTGTTGATGTATGGTTAAGATCAACACAAGAGGGTAACATATGTTGTTGTTTATCTTCTTGATCATCTACAACTGTAATAAATGCATGCACATTTAACATGTATCAAATTTAATAAATGATCAAGTGTAGAATCACACTATGTAATTAATCTAAAAATACTACAATTGTCAGTTACCTACAACAAATTGTTGTATTGGCTGAGTAGGAATAAGATTGAGCATTGATGGTTGATCTCCATAAACTACATCTTTCTTATTTGATTGAGCATAAAAAAAAAGTTAGAAATAGGAACTAACTTTTTTATAAACTTACTAAAAATAGTTAATAGTTAATAAATGACCATGTATTACTTGTGTATCATTCATTATTATTTGGTTTAAATAAATAAAGAAAGGCAATCGATGTCGTCGAGCATTTTCTTGATCAACCAAACCTACATTAGCATCTGCTCAACATATGAAACAAAAATAAGAAATATTGAGCTATTAAAATTAATAAAATACTTTTAAATAAATGTACTCACCTTGAACATGAGAGATAATATTTATTTCTTCTTGTATTGCTATGCCTAAGCAATTAATGACCTTTTTTCTCTTTGGCTTTTTACATCGTATAGAGGGGAATTGGCAATTTTCATGGTCCTCAACTCATTCACTTACCTTTTGAGACATAGAATTTTTTTTAACTAATATTAATGTAAATATAAGCTTACAATTTTTTAATGTTAATGTACATTGTATGTAGTTTTGCAAACAAAATATTCAATCCTTTAACAAAGTTAGGAGTAAAGTCAATATTTATTTTATATATTAAAAATCTTTTTTTTTTTAAGAATATTAAATTTTTATGTTTTAAAATAAATAAATAAATAAAAACTTAAGTTCTTTAATCATGAAAAATAAAGGTCAAAGGAGGGGCATTTGAACAAATAAAACCTCTAATTTCACAAAATATATGTTGACTCACCACAAAAGATAAGTAAATTATTAATAAAATAAAAATCTAATGAAAAACAAATTCACCATGAAGAGTTTTAAATTAATATCGATTTACACATCTAAATGTAATTTTTTATCCTTTTTTTTTCAATTTTTTTAATAGCCTATTTCCATATTCTTTTGGATAATGTTAATTGTATGCTTTTTCATATGTGTGTTGCAAATGGGTGTAGGAAACACTGCTTTTGTATACTATGTCCGGTGAAATCCAAATAAATGTATAGTAATATAAATAGATGAGTACAATATATATGGAGTTGTAGTGGATGAATGCCTGTAATGACAAAGTCGATGAATTTGATGAGGACATATGCTTTTAGGAAATCAAGGCACTATATATTTAGGCCCACATGCACACATGTCATAGTTTTCAACAGAGAGGAAATAATTGTCAATGGAGAAGAGCTTATCACAAACAAAGACACGTTCTTGATGGTGTGAAACAAAAATACTGTGAAGACGCCTAAACTGGTGAAGATGTCAAATCAAAGTTACACCTTGTCCTTTCATACAATAATAACATTGCCAGGGAAGACAAAAAAGAATAACAAAAAGAAATTAAGGTGATGACAAAAAAGAAAAAGCTCATTGGGTGATGACACTGCAATGAACAGATAGGATGCTTCCAATGGTTGTCCATGGTTTTGTTTGAACTTTAAACCATCGATCTAAAAAATTATCTTGTTCTTCTCAAATAGTAAACGTCTTCAGCGTAATAAGAAGAGTTTGAAAATAAACCTGTGTCCCTCTTGGTAAGATATACATTTTATTTTTTTGTTTAGATGTTGCACTTTCAAGCTATTAATGAACGTCATTAGGGGAGAGGACCCGATAGTTGAGCACCCTAACTTCAGGCTTCTCAAAATCCTATGTGGAAATTTCAAATCACTCCCATTTTTTTATAGTAGCTTACTTGGTGAGTCTCCTGCTTATAACTAAGGTTTCAGAGCCACATCATCAAATATGATGCCACTTCAGCATGCTTTTTGCCAAGGTGTCCAAAACAGCCCAAAAAAAAAGTGAGACCAATCATACTGAATTAGGGACCCCAATACTTGTGTAGTCGATGTGGCATCACACTATTGGTTTCTTTTTAGAACAAAGGGCACATTTCATTCAATTATGGGTAGTCATCATTAGCAAAATCAACTTTAAAGTCACAACTATTGGTACAATGTTGTCAAAAATATTGGATATTAAATCAGCAACTGTAGGTATTAAGTTAAGAACTGCTATCACAACTATTGGAACGTGTTCAAGTACTGGGTCCTCTCCCCTATGTGTGGCATTCATGAAAAGAATGCAATAAAAACACTCTCCTAGAAAACTCAATTTCTCCACAATAAGGTGGACAAGACACCATCAATGAATGTCACGCCACCATTTTATACAGCTGGCTCCATTTATTTCCTCACTTTTTCAAAACAAAAAAACAAGGGTCCTAGAGAAAGAATATCTCGGTGAACACATCTTTTAATTAATGATAGAAAACTCATAAAATTATTAAACTTCGCATCATTGATATGGAATCCTATGGAGTGTAACACTTTTTCATATTGTTTTATAATTGTTTAAAATGCCTCCAAATAGATGCATCTTAGTAGAGATTATTTTATGAAAATAATTGAGATTATATGTATTTTATTCTCATAGAATTTTAACTATAAATAGTTAAAATAAAAATTATAAAAATATTTGTATCTTTGGTTTTTATAGTGAAAACATATTCTTGTGCGAAAATGTATATTTAAATATTTTAATTTTAGAGATCAATTAGATGATATAGATTTGAGTCTCCATCAAAAGCATTTTATTTTTTAAGACAAAAAAAAAAGATTATATAAGTATTCTATCTTTGTTTTATATAGGAGAAGAATGTATATCTAATTATGACATTTAAATTGAAGATGTCTTTCAATAAATTATATTTTCACTTCTAAAAAATCTAACTATAAATTATATTTTCACTAGTTTACTGGCTCCAAAGGGACCTGGTTTACTTGGTGCAACTTCCAATAGGGTGAGAATAGAATATATTCTAGATTGGATAGGTTCTATGCTAATAAGAACTTCTTCTCCTTTCTCCCTGACATTAATGAGTGCTTTATCACCGTCTGGCCTACTTCCCTCTCTGACCACCACCCCATTTTGGCTCATATTACATTTGGAAACTTTGTTGTGTGTCACAGACCCCCTAGTGACAAATTTTTGCTTAATATCAATCTCCTTAAAGACCCTGATATTCTGGCTACTATCAACATCATTAGATTGTTAAACAACAATAACAAGAACCTTACTTCTCATATAAATAGATGGAACTACAACATCTCTGTATGCACCCTAAAATGGTCGCCTAGACTTTGGGCCTCCATTCAATAATTTATCAAATCCCTGAATCAATATTTTCAAAAAACAACATTTTCAGCTCAATATCAATTTCCTTGATCAAATCTTATATTATCATTTATTCGATTATTCCTTGGGCTAACCATTTTATCCTAAAGCCTTTATTTATTAAAAGGAATATTTCCTCCCCTTTTATTAAATAAAAAGCCCCCACCTTTTCCTCTTATCTTAAGTTGCACAAATAAAGCATTATTCTTATTTTATAAAAAGAAGAAAAACACTTTTTGTCTTATATGGACACAAAAGTCAACTCTTATTTTCTCATTGGAGGATATTTGTGCACATGGATTGCTCCTCTTTGATGCTCCACCCTTGATTAAAGTCTTTTGCCTCTTAATCTCCATCGTCCATTGATCCTCATTTCCTATAAAAGAAGAGCTCTCTTCCTCATTTGCATATCAATCTTTTATGCTAAGGTTATGCTGTAGGTTTTCTAGGTCACTTTGGAGCTTTTGAAGATTTGGAGCATTATTGGCTTTTGCATCTACATTCCATTCTTAGTTTCATTCATGCATAGTAGCTTCATGTTTATGCTTTCATAGTTTAGATTTTCTTTCAAGCTTTAGAGTAACTCATCTAGTTTAACTAGGAAGGCTTGGTAATACTTGTACTTTCCTTTTCATAGCATAGCTTGTACTTTCATTTCCATAGCTTAGCTTGCATCTCTCATTTTTAGCTTTCATATTCATCTTAATCTAGCTTGCATTTGCATTTCATATTGATTCTTAGGGATATTGGCAGTCTTGCCCTTGTCTTCATTTGAATCTCTCATTGTGTGGTTGACTAGCAAGGTCATTAGCTTAATAGCTCTAGCTAAGAGCAAACTTAAAATAATTTTGCAACTCCATGCATAGAGAGCTATAGGTCGCTTTCTAAGGTATCCCATTCATGGATTCCCTTGGATACAATGACTTAGAGAAGTGCACTATTTGAGGTGTACATTTTTGGCGCCCACCGTGGGGCAGAGCATTATTGTTTTGTCCTTAATTTTCTACATTTTCATCAAAATTTAGCTTCATTTTCGGCTCTTGGGTTTTTTAGTCTCAGATTATCATGCGATAGTTTTCTAGTATCGCACGATAGTTCGCATATGGTGGCGCGATACTTTACAAGTTAAAGTGTCACTCCGTTTGAGACATTTTGTCACCCTGTTCGGAACATACCGTCACCTGTTAGTACAATGAAGTATCACCCAGAAATATATTATCACCCCAGTATACTGTAAAGTGTTGCATGATATTTCTGGTGACTGTACTGTCGCTTGTACCTAATAGTGAGTTGTTTCTTGGTTCTTCCTTGCCGAATTTGGATCTAGTTAGCTTGTTGTTTTAGTTTGTTGTGGTTAGATAGACTTAATTTGTAGATTTCATTTGGATTTGGATTTTGCTAACCTTGTGGGACTAACAAGTTGTGCTTGTAGGTGCTCTCATTGCTTGATCATTTGCTTAAAAGAACGCATGTCAAAGCTTCAAATACACAAGGGCTACTAACAGTTTTTGTAGGGCTGCCCAAAGAATAAAAACCCAATCAAGTGCTTGTTGTTTATTTCATTTCAAGTGTGGAAATTACTAGTTGTTTCATTTCATAAGAACATAATATCTTGTTGTAGGAATTCTTGGGTGGTAGGAGAATTATGCTCTTCACCCTTGTGGTGAACCAAAAAATCTTGACCCATCTTTAGATTTTGAAAGAAAAAGGGTAATTGAACATTTGCTTGGTGTGTTTGGGAGAAAACTTTGAGATAGGGGAGTATGCTTCACCCTTGTGGTGAAACAAAAACCTTGACCCTCATAAGTTGATCCACTCTTTGTTTAGATCTTTAGAATCCTTTAGTGGGCCTACCCTTGAGCAATCAAGAGGAATGACCCAAGTGGGGACAAGCCTTTTGCCAGCTATTCCAACCCACTATAAACTCAAGGCTATCAAAGACACAAAACCTTGGTAGACGTAGTGCTTGTCTTCGCTTGATGTGATTACTTGTGGGATTGTGACCATGAGGAAAATGTTGAGCAAAAATGCTTAAGGTACTCTTGTGGCCGCGAGGTCCATTACTTGCCGCAAGGTAAGGAGTCCCTTTGGGGAGCAAGAGGGGTACTACGAATGGAAGCCCTTACTAAGAACCATAGATAGAAGCCACCCTATTGTTTTGCTTAGCTTCTTGGTGCAAGGATTGATCCAAGTGGAATAACCTAGATCACCCCAAGATTACTCACCATCTATGTTCCTTTGGTTGTGTCTTTGGCACTTCCACGAAAAGGCCAATATCTATTGTGGGCAACCACTTTGTGTGAGGCAATGGGACATCAAGTGTGGGCCAAGTTGTTAAGTATTGAGCCATTGTCTTTTTAGGCTAAAAAGTGCTTGAAGTGTTCTCATTGTGATATACCCATGTAAACGTTCTTGCATATTCAACATCTCGGTAGTGTTCATAGGCTTTTTCAATTTTGATATCACAATTTCTTGTCTTGGCAAGGTTGCTCTTGCCCTTGTTTCAAGTGTTTGAAGGCACGTTTGATCACTTACTATTTGCAAACCTATCAATTTACTGCTATCATTTTGATTGAGATCGAAAAAAATCAACCCTCAAACTGAAACTTGGATCGAATTGCCTTAAAAACTAAGATTTTGACACTCACTGGTCAAGAATCGTATGACACTGGAACAGTATCACCCCTATCCTGGAAAGTATCATGTGATAGTTCGCCACTGGAAGACTATCACCCGAGTTGCCTAGAAATTATCACCCTGCTTAACGCGAAGTATCGCTTGGTCTAAAACTGTCACCTTGTTAGCCTGGAAACTATCACCCAAAATCTTTTTGTTGTCTGCCTAATTTATGCAATTTTCAGCCCTCTCTTAGTTGACCAGATTTTAGTAAGTTTCATACCCTCCAACTGAAAGCTTGTTTGTACCTTAGGTTTTTGGCTCTAGACATCTTGAGTTAGTGACCTTTTACTTCACCAAAGATTTTTCTAGTCATTAGTAAGTTAGGAATCATCCTTGTTGACAAGATTCACCTTTAGATTCTTTGATTGCACACTTGGAGAGTTTGAGTACTCTTTTGTCCAAATCCATTTTCATATAAATTCAATTTCAATGTATTTTGGTTAAATCATCCTCCTGATCCATATGTGCTAGGATACTAAAATCCTTTTATTATGCACCACTGTGGCAGTGTTGATTTATACCTTTTGTCAGCTTTCTATTTCATAATTTCTCTTTTGGACGATTGAATATTTTCACTATCCTCGTTTGACAATTAGTGATTCATAAGGTTATCTTCTCACTAAGGGTCATTTATTTCATGCCGATTACAACAAGATACCAAGTGGGTCAAGGAAAACAACCTCAAGTAGTTTTTGAACAATTACCTTTAGTCTAAACTCGTCAAAAGTGAAAGGGGAAGGAACCCATCTTTGATCAATCTCCTAGGAGTGCTTCAAAAGTTTGGTTTGAGACTAAGAGCAACCTTAGTTAGTTGAGTACCTCTTTACCATCCTCTCAATTAAATATGGATATGAGCTACACTTTGACTAGGAGACAAAGAGAAGCAATGGATCAAACTCTTGATGACATTTTCCAAAGACATAGGGGTAACATGTCATTTGATGATGACAATCAAGTTGAATCACCTCCTATTAATTCAAGATATTTGGATGCTCATGAACGAGCGAAAAGACACTATGCACAAGCTCATCAAGATGCACGGTCACAACATGAAGACCAAAACAACCAATCTTATGATGCTCATGTGAATGCAGCTAACTTTTTCAATCGTTCAAGGCCAAGCTCTCCACTAAAAACAACTTCAAGATATACAAGTGAGAGGCTAAAAAGAATTGAGCGAGAAAAACAAGCCTACTTGAATGAACAAGATGCAAAAGAAGAAAAATTTAGGCTCCTAGAGGAGGAACAATGAGCCTTGTTGGACATAGAGAGAAGGGCCGCACAAGAAGAACACGATAGGCTCCTAGCCCAACAACTTAATGCACAATTCAAAAATAGGGGTACCAATAGTGGGACCAACTCCCCACCGTCTACTCCCTCAAGCGCCCCATGAGGTAGAAAATATTCAAGGTCACCATCAAGATCTCCTAGTCCTAGAGGAAGGACTTTACAACATGCCCACTATAGGAGACATACGCCTCCTAGAAACTCAAGAAAACCCTCCCAACGAGCTCATCATGGCTCTCAACGTGGAGGAAGTAGTGCAAATTATGAAGCTCAAGACTTTATGAGAATACAACAAGAACCACTTTTCCAACAATATGTGGAGAAATATGTTGAGCAAAATAAGGATAAGTTCCTAGAGAGCTTAATCAACAAGGGTGTGAGGGTCCCTTATAACTTTGATGTGGATAGGAAAATAAAGAAATAGAGTCCCTCACAAGAAGAGGAGATTAAGAAAATCAAGAAGATGATGGAGCAAATGATGGCTCCTAAAAGTTCTTTCAACCTTGACTCTATTTGTCCTAATCCTTTTGATAGGAGTGTGAGCATGAAGGATTTTCCTAGGAAAATTGAATTTCCCCAACATGACAAATATGACGGTAATGGTGACCCACATGATCATGTGCGTCAATTTTATACCATGAGTTTTGAATTTCACCATGAAGATTCCTATCTGATGAGATTATTCCCAAGGAGTCTAAAAGGTCAATCTATGGAGTGGTTTACCAACATAACCCCTCCGGTCAAAAATTTTAAGGAACTGGTCCACAGATTTGTGCAACATTTTGCCTAAAATTTATCAAGATCAGTCACCATGCTCGATTTATGTAATTTGAAACACAATCAAGGGGAATCCTTTGTTACATTTTTACAAAGGTGGAGACAATTGTGCTCCTGGTATTCTAGGACAATTCCTAAACATGAGAGAATTGATATAATTGTGAGCAATTTAGTACCAGAGATGCGGTATGAGGTTTGGAAGATGGTCTTTGATTCATTTGAAACCATGGTCGAAACCACATGCAAAATAGAGGATTTCTTAAAAGAGAGGTATTTTGACTAAACAAAATAATAACAACAATAGTCAAAATAATAACAACAATCATAAGGACAAAGGAAAGAACTCACACTAGAACAAGAATAAACAAGTAGTCAATGACGGAGTTGTTGACTCTAACCAACCAAAGGATCAAGGTGTTCTTCATTTATCTAGTGCAGTTCAAGCTATGAAGCTTAATACATCCTCTCACCAAAAAGAGAATAAACAAAGATATCAAGAAAGACCTAAAAAGGAGAAGCGACAATTCTCTAAGCTTGGAGACTCTTATGAGGATGTTTTCAAAATGCTCATTGATAACAATCTTGCACAGCCACAAGATCCAACAAAATTTAACATACTTGACATTAAGCCATATTGGTGGAATGAAAAGGCTTACTGCGTATTTCATAATGGCATTGGACATGACATAGAAAATTGTTGGAAACTTAAACATCTCATTCAAGATCTTATTGAAAATGGAAAGCTTGAGATTGATGAATTGAAAACCAATGCAGATCACAAAGTGTTTAAGGAACCTTTTCCTAAATATCAACTACACATATACATCTGCAGAGAATGTTATCAATATGATTGAAGCTATGGATGAAAATGTCAACATGATGTGAACCAAAGATTCTTATAGTCATGATGTGGAATCTCCTATATTTGATAAAGAACCTGTGGTGGTGCTTAGAGGTCCTCACTCTCAAAGGTCATTTCAAGCTCTTAATGTTGTCACCAGAAGCCAAGGTCAAGGTCCTGTGGTCATTATAGGTCCTAATTCTAACTAGTCTGGCAAACCAAAGCAAGTGACATCCAAGAATGTCACCACCAAGTCAACAATTAATCTAGAAATGAGCTACAATCTTGTTGATCAGTTACAAAGAACACCAACTCAAATCTCAATTTTTGAGCTCCTAGAGTTGTCTCCAAGACATAAGCGCATCCTTGAAGATGCTTTGCGTATAGCCAATGTCCCTAACAACATAGACATTGATCAATTCCAAAATATGGTAAATCATCTTGGCAGCCCACATTACCTCACATTCTTAGAAGAAGATGACAAAGCCTTGAGCCATCCACATAATCTTTCCCTTCACATTGAAGTCATGATTCACAAGACCTATGTCAAGCGTGTGTTGATTGATGGGGGTGTTGGGCTCAATATTTGTTCCTTGAGTTTGTTTAAAATACTGGGTTACTCAGAGAAAGTTATTGATACTCGCAAGAAAATAACCATCAAAGCCTATGATGAGGCAGAGAGAAGCTCCAAAGGCTTGGACGTCCTTCCTATCAGGATTGGCCCCATTGAAAAGGACATTTTGTTCCAAATTGTTGATGCTGGTCCTTTAGCCTATAATATTCTTCTTGGTAGATCATGGATCCATGACATGCAAGCAATGTCATCCACCTACCACCAATGTGTCAAGTTCCCCTATAATGGAGTAGAAGTTTGTATACCCGGGGATAGCACATTATCTGTTAATGTAATTTCAGCAGGGACCCATGTTCCTCTTAATCAGGAAGCAGAAAAATTTGATGCAACTTTGGCATAGTGCTAGAATAAGTTCAAAACCATAGACCTTGGTATGGGGGGTTATCACATTGACTCGTTCACAAAGCTTCTAGTCTCACCTAGGTCCTATGGTAAGCCTTCACAAGAGATGTGTCCCTCATCTTCAGCAATGACTCTATTTGATATGTTTGTAGAGTCCTTAGTGCCCATACAGGATGAGAAAGAGGAGGTAGCTGTTAGAGATTGGATTTACAAAGAGGAAAAATACAAGCACAATGAAAATTTCTAGCCATCTCCTAAGGCTTATGGCAGAGGATATACTTTGGTCAAAAATATGGGTTACCCAAGTCATGGTCCTCTCAGTCACAGATTGGATGCTAAGGCTGAACCACTCAATCATGCTCTCTTTGGCCACAGATCTAAGATAATAGTTGGCCTAGGTTTTGAAATTTAGAACAAGAAAGTTACCCCTATCCTAGCTGCGATGGATAGTGATGATGAATACACACCCAATTTGCAAAATCAACAAGATAGGTGTGAAGATTGGGTCTCTTCCACCAATCTCCTTTGGGGAAATTTAGATACTACAGTTGACAATCCAACAATTTTAGACCTAGGACAAGAACAATCCACTGTTGAAGATCATGTTGAGGATCCTATTCAATACACAAATGTCATTCAAGTGAGTGTTACCCTTGGTGACATCAAAGCTTCTACCTCAAGGCCTAAAAAATATGGTTGGTGTAAGCATCCCACTTGGGATTCAAATATGGACTCACATGAGTATGAGTGGGAGACTCTTTTTGATTTTTCTACAGTTGACATGGACATTGTTGTTGTCCATACATATAGTTCCCAACCCGAGTTGGCTAATGAGTCTAGTGTAGGACTAGAGGATTGGAATCCACAAGTCGCTTTAGTGGACGATGCCTCACTTAGTAGGATAAGTCTTGATTTGGATACCTTAGGGGGATACTTGATGGATCCCAACTCTACAATCACCAGAGATGATACCATTCGCATACACAATATTGAACCAGTCATTGACCTACCCCTTGCCAATCCTCACCTAATTGATTGGTCTCAATGCTATCAAGAGCCTCAGCTCCTAACTTTTCAAAATGACTATGAAATAGCATGCTACCTAAATTCCCTTGAACCTATAGTCTCTTCCACCAGCAAACCAACTACAAGTATGACAGAGCTAGATATCAAATACCTCAGTCAAAAAATAAAAAGAAAAGAAACAAAAAATAGGATTTTTGAACGAAAACCACTATGTGGTGGTGTCAGAACCGAAAAAAGTAAAAATAAAAGATGTATCCGAAGGTGAAAACCTCCCCGAGGTGCCTAAGGATGGGGTACTTGATCATCTTCCCAGTTATTTTCAAGATAGGTCATTAGTGCTTATTGAGCCCACACAGCCAGTTAATCTGAATACAGAAGAGGCTCCACAAATAGTTCACTTGGCTCAATCATTGTCAACACAAGAAAAAGAGGCATATACCAAGTTCCTACAAAGAAAGAAAATTAATTTTGCTTGGACTTACTCAGACATGCTAGGATTGGACACTAGTCTCATTATGCATCATTTGTCCATAGCTCTAGGAATCAAACCAGTAAAATAGAAATTGAGGAAAATGCATCCTCACATAGCTCTCCTTATCAAAGCTGAATTAGAGAAGCTCCTCAGTGTGGGATTTATAAGAGCCATTGATTATGCCGAATGGATATCTAATATTGTATCGGTTTCAAAACATGACAAGTCCATTCGTGTTTGCACAGAATTTAGAGATCTTAATAAAGCATGCCCAAAGGATGATTTTTCACTTCCAAACATAGACATGATAGTGGACATGACCGCAGGCTATGAGATTTATTCTTTGATGGATGGCTTTTCTGGGTATAATCAAATCAAAATAGCTCCTGAAGACCAAGAGAAAACTGCATTCACTTGTGCATGGGGAACCTATTGCTGGAATGTCATGCCATTTGGATTAAAAAATGCCAGAGCTACATATCAAAGAGCTATGACTACTATCTTCCATGACATGATGCATAAGAATATGGAAGACTATGTGGATGACACCTTGGCAAAATCCAAGAAAAGGGATACACACCTTGCCAATTTGGAAGTAATTCTAGATCGTATGGAACAGTTTCAACTTAGATTAAATCCCAAAAAGTATGCATTTGGAGTTACCTCTAGCAAACTCTTATGATTTATCATTTTAGCTAAAGGAATAGAGGTGGACCCAGAAAAAGTTCAAGCAATAATGGATTACCGCCTCCCACAAACATCAGTCAAATGAGGAGTCTTCAAGGACGCCTTCAGTCTATAAGGAGGTTTATTTCACAAATGGCTGATAGAGTTCAACCCTTTAATAAGAATTTTCATAAAGGGGTTAAATGTGTCTAGAATGAGGATTGTCAGAAAAGCATGGATCGAATTAAACAATACTTGGCCAATCCTCCAATCTTAATGCCTCCTATCCCGAGAAAACCACTCATATTGTATGTTTCAGCAATAGAATCTTCCCTGGGGGCATTATTGGCTCAACTTGATGACACTGGAAAAGAAAGAGCCATATATTACATCAGCTGAACACTTGTTTCATATGAGGTCAACTACACTAGTATTGAAAAATCTTGCCTTGCAGTGGTGTTTGCTTCCCAAAAATTGTGACATTACATGCTTGCACATACAATACACCTCATAGCCAAAATTGATCCTCTTAAGTACTTGCTTAGCAAGGCTACTCTCACAGATAGACTCGTTAAATGGATGATGATTCTTTTAGAATTTGACATCGAGTATGTTGAGCATAAAGCCATAAAAGGATAAGCCATCGCTGATCAACTAGCTGATTTTCCCATTCAAGACAGTATACCCATTCAAGTTGAATTTATAGACGAGCACATCATGTATATGACTACAAGAACATGGAAGATGTTCTTTGATGGCTCTTTCATGCACAATGGTTCAGGAGTTGGAGTGTTGTTTGTCTCTCCTCATGGGTATACTATTCCTAAGTCCTATAAATTATTGTTCCCATGCACAAACACCATTGCTGAATATGAGGCCTTGACAAAAGGGTTGAAAATGGCCATAGAATGGGGAATTATAGAACTACACATTTATGGGGATTTGCAATTGATTATCAACCAAGTTAATGAAGAATATCAGACAAAGGATGACAAACTGGTACCCTATAAGAAAATGGTTGATTCATTGCGCTGATACGTTACCTTTGTTACATTTCAACAAATCCCTAGAGTAGAGAACAAAGCAGCTGATGCTATGGCTACATTGGCTTCACTTCTTCAGCTATAACAACATGAGTCCAAATATGAATTCCTGGTGGAAGAGCTACGTTACCCTATTTTTGACTCCTCAGAAATCCATGTCATTTGTACCTTGGTTAGCCATGAATCATCCCACTATGGTGCCATTTACTCATATCTTTGTGATGGCATTATTCCCAAAACCTTCAATCATTCTGAAAGAAGAAACCTTGTTTGTAATGCCTCTCACCATACCCTTATCTCTGGTGATTTGTATAGGAGGGGTTTAGATGGGACACTTCTTAGGTGTTTAGAAAAGGATGAGTGCAACCAAGTGTTAGTTGAAATTCACGAGGGCATTTGTGGAGTGTAACGCCCCACCAGGCAACCCAAGAGGACAAGACATAAAACCTCTATAAAATGCAAGTAGTGAATTTTTATTTTATTTTATTTATTTATTTTAACTAGAATAATATTCATCATTACACTTCATATTTCTAAAAGAAGAAATAATTTTCTACTACTTGAATGTAAGATTTATACAACTTAAGTCCTCCCGGGTTCCCTAATGTCGCTACTAAAGCAACATCATATAAACCATTTACATGCATAAGATATTCACGGAATCATGAGCTTAAAAGATCTACATTCATTTTAATGCACCAAGTTAAATGTCCCTAACTTATTTCTTTTATTAAACATAGGTTAATCATCCAACATCATTATTCCTTTTATCAACTCATTCCATAAATTCATATTGATTTCATCTACATCTACTATCCTTTATATCACTTTTCTCTAATAATTTAGGTAAGAGATTAATATTCATTAAGGTAGGCATCATCCTAGGTACTTCATTAACATGAACCAAGTATTAACATTAAAATCAAATTACTATTCTATTGCATTGTTTCATAACCATTCATTGTTAATAATCCCAATCACTAATCTATCATTTCTCAATAATCTCTTTGAATTCTTTCATCAAGAGAGAATACATTATTGTTGTGATACATCATTATATATAATTATATTTAAGATTATTTCCTTTACACATGGACAACATAAGAGGATAGGATAAATAACATAAACACTTTCTTTTAATGCTAGTAACATGTCCAATATTCCACATTCTTTTCCCTTTCTTTTACCTAGAACTACCCATTCCTTATGCATTGTTTTGAATTGAGATTGCATCAATACTACAAGACTCCTTTTAGGAGATTAAAAATTACATGAATACAAATACATAAGTACATCTCAACATATTAAAATATCCAATAAGAAATCTTCAACTGCAGATCTGGAAAGGAATACGTGCTAGGATCATCCAAAGAATCACGATCAATACCTCGATATAAATATTAACCACCCAACCACGTGGAACCAATAGGCCCACTCCCCCGAGCTAGGAGATAGAACCAAAGGCCCATACAAGAGGTAACAACTAGGAAATTCCTAAGGTGGTGATAAAATTTCCCCAAAGTCACAACACAAAAGAAAAGACAAGAAGACCACAAGGACTACCAGAGGCATGATCAAATTTAGTAGAGACTCTAAGCTACAAGCTAGGTGAGTGTCATCGCATAGCCCTCACCCCTTGGGTTGTCCTGGTACTAGCCACTCTTGGCCCCGGCCCCCAAGTAGGCACATGCGGAACTGAATGCCTCTCGTATAGACAAGGTCATCCAGTCGTACCTATGCATAGGTACCTTCTCCCACTCCCATCCTTAGTCTTTACTAGCACTAAAGGCATGGGCGAGGCACAATTAATCTTGATTAGTGTGTAATTTCCCATTCCAATAATCTCCCATTCCCAATTCATTTATTTAGGTTATCACTTGATTAAATAACTCATAGTAGGTTATCCTGGTACTAGCCACTTAGGGCCCCGGCCCCTCACTATGAGCCACTCACCTAGTGTACTTAGGTTCCCTAACATACATATAAAAATCATAAGAGCATAATAGATCCATCATCAAGAATTCATATCAATTCCATAACAACATTTGATTGAGTTTAGGAAAACATATGTTGTCCCTAGTCCACTTGACAACCCTAAACCCAATATGGCATACAAAATGTTCCAAACATATAAGAAGACATCCAAATGATATTATAAACATATTCAGAGTATACATAGATCCAATTAACCAAAAAAAAAAACATTCTAATAGCCTCTGGTGACCATACGAAACCTTAAAACTTGATGATGTTCTTAAACTGAATTATTTCAAGCAAGGATTAAATGCAAAGAATAGTCATCATAGAACAGTCATCCATATCTTCCACAAAACAAATAATAAAGGCAATCACTTCGGTGGAGATTTAGCTAACATAATTATGGACTCTTAATTTGATTTTTAGGAAGATCCAACGGTGGGAAATAAATTTATGACTTCTGGTTTAAAACAGAAAATTCTGGTTAGGGTTCAGACCTGCCTTCACTAAAACGGTTGTAATTTTCACAAAACATAATAAAAATTCTCCAAACCAATTGGAAATGAAAGATAAGACTTAGGAGAATCTTTTATATCAAATTTAGACTTTTATATAATCATATCAGCCTGTAGCATAGGAATACATTTGACAGAAAATTCAGAATCGAGAATGGACATGCATAGTCTACCAAAATGTCAAAAATAAGGCATTAATTCGACCCTAAAAATAAAATCAGAGAGATACCTATTTGAGATCTGTGAATTTTACTTCCATAAAATCAATTTAGTAAAACCCTAGATGCAATTTAAATTATTATAATAATAGATCTCCAAAAATGGGTTGCTAAAAACCCTAGGAAAACACATGCCAATTCTTACAAACAAAATCTCAAAACTTTAAAATAAGCATAGAAATTAAAAGTACAGATATAATAAATAATTATAATATATAAATAGATCCATAATCTATCAGAGACATAAAGTAACTAACATATTCAATCCATACCTCATGTCCTACGAAGGTTGAATCGAAGAAGGAAGGAAACAAAAGAGAAGACAAATCCAAACTTGAGATGCATCCTTCAAACCCTATCCACTTTCAGAAATCTCCATGAAAGAAAGAAATAATTCCACAGCAAAGAATCCCTCTCTCAACTATTGAAATTCTCACAAAAATTTCTCTCTCCCAAAAGCAAAGATAACCAAAAATTCTTAAAGACATATGCTTACAAAATCTCCCTCACATCTCCAAGTTTTCTCTCCAAAACCACCATGAAAATTAAGGCCATCCTCTCCTCAATGCTTCAGCCCCCAAATTCCCCCCTCTTCAAATGAGAAAGTAGTGCATATAAATAGATTTCCAAAGGTTGAGAGGAAAAGTAACCAACTCCCAACTAACTCTTAACTAAAGGGTATTATAAAATAACTTAATATCATACAACTATATTACTCAAATATACAATAAAAGATTATTTGTATTCATTCATACACATATGTAATATTATCCTAACATATATGCATATGCCATCATTAATTACATCAATATCTATATATATAACCTATCCTCATTATTAATAATTAACAATTGAGAATAATATACCTCGCATTATTTAATATTTAATTATTAATAATATTATACTTTACATTAATCCCAAAATATACACCATCAACAATATCTACAATAATTAACATATAATCACATATAAATTATATATATATAAATACATATATGTGTGCACCCATATATATATTTCCATATATATATATATATATATATTTATATTTATATAGATACGTGCCAAATACCAAACACTATAATCTATAAGATTATGAAGTAATAGATCACAATATTATTACCTATTTATAATTGCTATAGGATATAACACTGAGGTAGAATAAAATCACATGCCTCAAAATAAATCTAATCATCCAAAGAGGCCATACAAATCATCTATGAAACGTATCGAGAAAACTATAAGATCAAACAAGGTCAACCAAAGTCAACAAGGAAAGTCAAGCCAAACTCCTGAAACACAACATAGAAAGATTAACTAAGAATCATACCAAGAAGGAGAAATAAATAAAATGAGTAAACAAATCATACAACCAAATGAATTCAAGTGGTCACAAGGCACTAACTACAACCATGCCCAACCAGGTGCGTTGGATCTGGGTTTTTGACCCAAAGGTTGACTGACAAAGAAGGAACCCTAATATTCCCAAATTGGAATAATGACAAAGGAAGACTCATGTAGGGGCCTTAGTACTATCTCCATAACAATAACCATCGAGGATTTGAGGGCATGCTCAGACCTGTGAAGCCAGGTGAAGTCGATGCCCGGTACCTGCAAGCCTGCATCACAAAGAAGAAATACATATGCACGGATATACATATAAAAGAAAACATTGCAGATAGATGACCAGGATCGATACATCGTGTGGACCTCAGCTATGTGAGTAACTACGACTTCGTCCTGAATCATGAAAACAAATCATGTATATATATACACTCAAAGCATGTAGCATCATCATAATGAAGGTTAGAATCTCAAGCATTGTGTTAGTCTCTTATCAATACTAATAATAAATTAACATAATCAAATCATCAAGTGAGATACAAGATTCATCCAAGGTAACCTTAATAGAAGAAAATATAAATAACCACTTATATATATCTATCAAGTACATATCATATAACATCCTAAATATGTTCATAAAGGTCTTGTAGGTACTCAATACATACATGGAGATAAATACATACAAAAATGATACCTTTAGATAGTATGTCTGATATTAGAATCATTGAGTACTAGCTTATGAAATTATTATAAAGAACTATAGGAATAAATCAAACAAGTATCATGTACAACTTAAGTTGTAAGAAAACATCGAAGGATCTTAATTCTTTTAAAAACACAAAACTTATATTAGGTTTAGAGGTGTATTACATGGAGGACATTCTAATGGTCTTTCCATGGCTCGAAGGTTGCTTAGGGTGGGGATTATTGGCCTACCATGCAGACAAATGTAGTAGCTTTTGCTAAATCTTGTGAAAACTGTCAGAAACATGGAAACTTGATTCATGCTCCAGGTAGGAAGCTTATTCCTTCTATTTCTCATTGGCCATTTCAACGCTGGGCCTTTGACCTTTTTGGGAAGATTCATCCCAATTCATCAGGTGGACATAAATTCATTATTACTGCTACTAATTACTTTACCAAATGGGTAGAAGTTGTCCCACTTTCTATTGCCTCAAGCAAGACAGTTTCTTTGTTTATTTTGAACCATATCATTTGTCGGTTTGGTGTGCCTTCAGAGCTAATCACTGACAATGGAGGTCAGTTTAAAAATAAGGACCTTAAACATCTCTACAAGAAATTCAAGATAAAATAGCATTGGTCCTCCATTTACTTCCCACAAGGAAATGGACAAGCAGAGGCTTCATATAAAACCATCCTCAAAATCCTCCATAGAATAGTACACAAGAATGATAGAGACTGGCACCTACAGATAAATCCAACCTTGTGGGCCTATAGAATGAGTATTCATACTCCAACAGGGGCTACACCTTTTACCCTCACTTATGGTGCTAAAGCAGTGTTACCTTTAGAGGTAGAGATCCCTTCACTTAGAGTCTCTCTCAAAGGTCTAGTGATAGATGAAGACTATCATGCCATGAGGTTGCAGGAACTAGAACTTCTAGATGAAAAGTGTAAAGCATCTTTTGATCACATGAGAGTTTACCAAAAGCATATGTCCAAAGCATTCAACAAGAAGGTTCACCCTAGAGAATTTCAAGTGGGGGATCTTGTCTTGCAAGAAAACCCTAAGAACCAATAGCATAGAGAACAAAAAGGGAAGTTTGAACCTAATTGGCTTGGACCATACATTAGGATTGCTGCTTTTGGTATAGATGCTTACTTACTATCTGATGAAAAGGGAGAGAAGCTTCATGATCCTATCAATGTCTTGCACCTGAAGAAGTTCTATCCATAATGCCTATTCTTTCTGGGGGCATCCTTTGTACATACTTATTGATCCTGAAAAAATTCCAAAAAAAACCATATATGATGCTGAAAAAATCCTTAAAAGCATATAAAGTCCTGAAAAAATACAAAAAAATAAAAAAATGCAAAAAATTCAAAAAAATAGAAAAGTGTCTTGGTGAAAACCTAGAAACAGGCGCCTTGGTAGCAAAAATACAAAAAAATTGAAAAAACCAAAAAAATCTTCCAAGTGGTGAAAACTTGGAAATAGGTGCTACTTGAGGCCTTTGCACCCTTGTCTTTTAGCATGCACTCTCGACACTTAGCCTTTCTCCATCTTGCCTTGATCTTGTTTCCTTAGTTTTGAATTAGTCTTTGTCTTTGTCTAGGGGGCATAACTGTGTTAGCTTTGGTCCTTTAGGATGCATTGGTCTTTAGGACATCTTGCAAACGGTGTTTTTCAACACCACCCCAAACAGTGTTTTTCAACACAACCCTAGCGTCAAGTATTTCTCAACACTTATCAGATGTCTTACCCACAGTCTAGCATGATATGATATTTCTCACTAGCAGATGTGATACTCAAAGATTGATTCTATGACCTACACACACACACTTAAACACTTGACTCGCTGAGACTTGTTTGACTTTATTTCTTTGTGTTGTCTATGATGATTTCTTTGATGAGTGTTCTCTCCCTAAGAAGTTTTCAATGATGCATAGCTAGAAGACTGAGGGCATGAGGACATGTTTTATTGCTTTTTCTGCGTGTGGGTATATTTTGTTGGTCCTCACTGTCATTAGCATTTATGCTTGTTCCACTTGACAATGGGATCTACAAGGTATTATCCTTGACTGTTTACGTGAGTGCATGCTTATAGCCATCTTGACTTTCTTGTGTCTCGATGCAAGCATAATCTTGCTATAGAAAAACTTAGGGAACCTCACTGCACTAGTCATCTTGACCTACATGTCTTTGGTGCCTAGGTGGGATTTCCACATTCCTATCTGATATTGATCATATTCATATACCCATAGTCATACTAGTGTGTATTGTATGATCTTGTGAAGCTACCAATAAAGCTCAATGATGAATATTAGAGTCTAAAAGCTTTGTGACCTTGCAAGTAAACCACTTTTCATAGTAGCTTGCATTTTTAGGTTCATGTTAGATTAGTTCTACATCTTGCATATGGAGAGAGCTCTCCTTTCATCTTTCATGGACTTGTCAGTCAACTGCACTCACCTTTCCTATTCTTGATCATGTCTTTTGTTCCTTACCTTTTACATCACATCCTATTCCTATCATCGCAAGGGGTTAATCTTATCATCATATATAAAATGACCCTTTTTGCCCCTTTTATAGTATTTTGACTTTTTGACCTAATTTTCAAAACACCTCAGAATTGCACAAAAATTGCACCCCTAGCTAATTTTGACATCCTGGATCCATTTTTGGATTCAAAATTGAAATCTGAGTTAATCTTGATAGTCAAAATTGCATTTCAAATTTTCCCCCTCTTCTACACAGTTGGCTAACCATTTGAGACCTGATTCTTTGATCTTTGTTGGGGCACATTCATTTCTTCATCCCCATCTCTTTCAAAAATTCTAGTCTTTCATTCATCTTCATCTCTCTAAGGTTTGACTTTATCTTTTTCAGTCAAACTAGGGCATATCTTCATTGCTTGATGGTTATTCTATCATCTTTCATCTTCGATCATGATTTATAGTGCTTTGATCAAGTTTATCAGTTTGTTGCTTCCTCTACCTGATTTTGATTTTGATTCCGAGGGGGCAGTACCTATCAGCTTCAATCTTTGATCATTCAGTTCAGCCCGAGATTTTTATTTTGAGACTTGATTATCACTTAACAGCAACGGTGTTGGTCTTTTCTTTTGATTCTTATCTCTTATTTTAAGACTTGATTATCACTTAACAGCAACAGTGTTGATCTTGTCTTTTGATTTTAGACTTGACTATCACTTAACATCAACGGTGTTGGTCTTGTCTTTCAGCTAGTTTATTTTTGTCCTAGCGTGTTTCCAGAATGATCACTCGTCTGGATTACTTTGTGATCCCAAATCGATCTCACATTTCAATTCTTCTTTGACCACATGTGTTCCCAGAATGATCACACATTAGTCAAAGAGGGGCAAATGTATGCACCCTAAAATGGTTGCCTAGACTTTGGGTCCCCATTCAGTAATTTATCAAATCCCTGAATCAATATTTTCAAAAATCAACATTTTCAGCTCAATATCAATTTCCTTGATCAAATCCTATATTATCATTTATTTGATTATTCCTTGGGCTAACCATTTTATCCTAAAGTCTTTATTTATTAAAAGGAATATTTCGTCCCCTTTTATTAAATAAAAAGCCCCCACCTTTTCCTCTTATCCTAAGTTGCACAAATAAAGCATTATTCTTATTTTATAAAAAGTAGAAAAGCATTTTTTGTCTTATATGGACACAAAAGTCAACTCTTATTTTCTCATTGGAGGATATTTGTGCACATGGATTGCTCCTCTTTGATGATCCACCCTTGATTAAAGTCTTTTGCCTCTTAATATCCATCATCCGTTGATCCTCATTTCCTATAAAAGAAGAGCTCTCTTCCTCATTTGCATATCAATCTTTTATGCTAATGTTATGCTGCAGGTTTTCTAGGTCACTTTGGAGCTTTTGAAGATTTGGAGCATTATTGGCTTTTGCATCTACATTCCATTCTTAGTTTCATTCATGCATAGTAGCTTCATGTTTATGCTTTCATAGTTTAGATTTCCTTTCAAGCTTTAGAGTAACTCATCTAGTTTAACTAGGAAGGCTTGGTAATACTTGTACTTTCCTTTTCATAGCATAGCTTGTACTTTCATTTCCATAGCTTAGCTTGCATCTCTCATTTCTAGCTTGCATATTCATCTTAATCTAGCTTGCATTTGCATTTCATATTGATTCTTGGGGATATTGGCATTCTTGCCCTTGTCTTCATTTGAATCTCTTATTGTGTGGTTGACTAGCAAGGTCATTAGCTTAATAGCTCTAGCTGAGAGAAAAATTAAAATAATCTTGCAGCTCCATGCATAGATAGCTCTAGGTCGCTTTCTAAGGTATCCCATTCATGAATTCCCTTGGATATAATGACTTAGAGAAGTGCACTATTTGAGGTGTACAATCTCTTCTTGGCAAAGCCTTCTACATACCATTGGTCAGAAGAAGGCTAAAGATTGTAGGTTTACAGAGAAGATGCTTTCTTCAAGACTCCAAACTTCTAAATCTGTTATCCAAAGTTCCCCTAATGATGGATCCCTTGTTGTCCAGGTTAATAAAGACAAGGATGCTCTTAGAGCTCACCAGCATGTCAAATCTAGAAGCGCTAGGGTTAGATCCCGTGCCCACTAGATTAAAGATGGTAATAAAGGAACCAAATTCTTTTTTAACTACCTCAAGTGTAAATAGGATAGGGAAAATATTGGTAGGATCATCCTTGATAATCAAGAGATCATTGACCCTGATGCCATTAAAGCTGCCTTTGCCAATTTTTATCAGAATCTTTTCTTGTCTGAAGATAGTGAGGAAGCTAAGTCCTTAAGGGATAATTGTAGGAGCCTCATCCCCTACAAGATCATTGAAGATGATGCCTTTCTCCTTCAACAATAAATCACTTTGGCTGAAATTGAAAAAGCTATTAATTCCCTTAAAGATGATAAGGCCCCAGGGCCGGATGGTCTCCCTATTGAATTCTATAAGGCTAATATTAACTAGATTTGTAAAGACCTTCTTAAAATCTACTCTGAGGCTATTGTCATTGGGTCCTTAGGTGACTCTATTAATAGGGGCATTATTAAGCTTATCCCTAAAGAGGGTGATAAGGCCCTTATTAAGAGTTGGAGGCCTATTACACTTCTCAATGTCTCCTATAAGATTCTTGCTAAAATTATGGCTGTACACCTTGAAAAAATCCTTCCTAAATTCATTTGTCCCATGCAAACTAGATTTATTAAAGGTAGCTATATCCTTGAAAACCTCATCACTAGTTGGGAAGCCATGGATTGGTCCAAAGCCTTGGGGCAGAACTCTGCTATGTACCTTCTTGATTTTGAGAAAGCTTATGATAGAGTTGAGTGGAGTTTTGTTATTATGATGCTTGAGGATTTTGACTTTCCGGTTGAGTTCTGTGGCATTGTCAAGGTTCTTCTGCAAGATGTTGTTTCTCAAATTGATATTAATGGGTCCCTCTCCCCTCTATCAAGCATGGTAGATCTATTAGACAAGGCTGCCCGCTTGCCCTTGCCCTATTTGTCATTGTCTCGGATGCCCTTTTTTATTTACTGAGAGACAACTCTCTCTCTCCTAAAGTTAAAGGCATGAATCTACCTGATGGGAATGAGTTAATTAATATTCAATTTTTTGATGATACCTCCCTCTTTATAGAGCTCATTGCCCAGAATTTTGATGCCATGTGTGGTATACTCCAAATTTTCATCAATATTTCTGTTGCTCATATCTCTAGAGCTAAATCCATTCTCCTTGGGTGGAAGGATCACCCACCTGATTGGGTCATCCATAGGGATGTCCAATGGGGTGGCCCTAATAAGATTGTTAAGCATCTTGGTATCCCCTTCTTTATGGATCCCTTGCTCAATGATATGTGGGTTTGGGTTAGAGATAAGATCACCAAGAAGCTTAATAGTTGGAATAATAGATTTCTCTCTCTTGTTGGTAGGGCTCAGGTTTTTCAAAAAATCCTCTCCTTCTACAATATATACTACTTGAATTGGTTTGGAAGTTTAGTAGCTATCAGATTCTTGAAATCCAAAATTCCATCAGGAAATTCATGTCGTTTGATGGCAAAGGCAATAGAAAATTGCATGTTTTCAAATGGGAATGGTGCCACATTGACAAGAAACTTGGTGGTTTGGGTCTCAAGGACCTTAAACTTCAAGGTATAGCTCTAGCAGCTAAATGGATCTTTTGTGCTTTGGAAGGTAATTAGCCCTGGAAAGTGATGATCATGAATAATATTGAGAGGGGAGTCCCTAAGCAAGCCAAGTCATGGAAAGGGCTTCCTTTTAGTGATTTGATTGATGGTGATCTCTTGGTTGTTGTCCAAGGCTCCTATGTTTTCAAAACCATTTGGAAAGCCTAGGAACATGTTAGGGTGCATCTACTGAATACTAGTGCCTTTGATGACAATATGATGCATGGGGAAAGATCGATTTGGTGGAACCTCTCCCACTCCTCCAAGCCCCTCGCTCTTACTCAGGGCTGCTCGGCCAAAGCTTGGTCTTTGGCTAGCATCTCTAACCTTATTGATATTTTTGAAGATGATAATCTCATTAGTTGGGATACTCTTAGATATATATTTAACATGTCGCTCTCCCAAAACAAAACCAACTATTACATGATCACTCATGCCTGCCATGGTCCCTCCCTCCTAGTAGTGATTGTTTTTTTTATTCTCATAGTTTCCTCTCCTTCAAATGGGTGGATGGTAATTTACTCTCTATGATCGAGGCCCAAATATTTTTAAGATCCTCTCCTCTAATCTCTCCATTATTTATCATGTTAACAATATCTGGTATTATGATCTTGATGTTCCTTTTTGGCAGAAATAATTTACTTGGTTGTGGAAAGGTTTGGTTGCTCCTAAGATCAAATGCTTTAAGTGGTTGTTGTTGCTTGAAAAAATTCCCCTGAGAAGGGATGCCTCTTCTGTCGAGCTTTGTAATCTCTGTAGGGTTCATGATACCTGCAGGCATATTTTCTTTGATTGTTACTTTGCTAAGGAAATCTGGTTAATGTTTGGAATTAACATCCCTTATCTGACTAATGTTTTGGAAGTTATTACTGGTTTTACTCATGGTCTCAAAAAGGATGTGAATTTATTCTATTTCACTCTTTCCTCTAACATTATTTGGTTTATTTGGAAAGTTATAAATGAGGATAGATTCCAAGGTAATTCCAGGGTCCTTACTGAGTCTTTTTGAAGTCTCACTTTTTTTTAAATTGTTAAACAGGTTTATGAGACTATGAGGTGATAGAAAGAAACTTAGTTGACTCCTGAAATATGGGCACACTACTATGTTCATCTATGAGCTTAAAGAATGGTATGAATGGAGAAAGAACATGGAAAACCTTCCAACTTTTAATGAGTCTCTTGCTCAGCTACTGCAGGAGATAAGAGACAATAGAGATCCTCCCCAGGACAAATCTTCTATGCTCCATCAGATTCTGGAGAGAAAGAATGTTGTTTGGATGGAAGGTCCTCTTGGATGGACTGCTTGGATGGAAGCTCATAATGATGTTCCTCATTAATGGGTTGTGCCTCTACTATCATCCTTTGTTCTTATTAGTGCTTTTTTTTTGCTTTGATTGGATTCCCCTTAGCCATATTCGGGTTATGTATAGTTTGTATGGATCTGCTTCTCTGTACATGTAGATGGTGGATGGGTTGAGGTTGAGCCTTCCTTTACTCTCATGGATTCTTTCTATTTTTTATCTCTCTATATTCAATTAAAAAAAATCTAACTCCTTAACTTTCTATTACTATCTTGATAGTAGTTCTAGGAATCTGATTCAAAATATTGATTCAATAACATAATCCATTAGGCATAATTTTAGTCTTGAAGTATGATATACTTGTTAGTTGAAACTAAGTATAATTTATATTAAAATAATAAATTGAGATAGTGTGGATTTTTTAACTTTTGATAATTAAATTGAAGACAAACTTTATTTCTTTAAAAAATTCAAGCATGTACAAATCAATGAAAATTGATTTGATACTAAGATTCTAAATAAACAACAAATAACCTTGTTAATAATTGTAAATGCAAATCATAATATATTTACCTCAAAATGATATGTTATATACAAATAATTAATTAAATCATAATGCAAATATCACATGTCAATTAGTAAGGCATGTAAATCATAAAATATTTCCCTCAAAATGATATGTTATATACTAGTAATAAATTCAATCATGATGTAAATTTCACATGACTTAAAATTAATTGCTTGATTATCTCTTAAAAAGAAACTAAGGTCACAAAACAACAAGATGGAATTTTCCACATATGCTTGGGGTTTTGCTCGAGGACATACAGTTAGACTACAAGCTGAATCATTGGACATGGAGGAATGAAGAATAGTTAGTAGGGTTTTGAATTTTTGGGGGGAGCACACCAGACGCTATGTTATGTTTTTTCACAAAAAAAGGACCACTTTTGTGGTCCCCCTTTTTGAGGGCCTTAATCTGCACCATTTTCAAAATAAATTAGTAGTTTAGGAACTAAATTAAGAGTATTACAACTCTTGTTCTTGTCGCATCTTAAAATTTTGAGTCTAACTATCTTCAATTTCTTGTTGAAGTTCAGAGTTTGCCAATTTTGGGAAAAAAGTGGCATCTTATACCCCCTTTTTGGTCCCCTCTTTTTGGTCCCCCATCTTTGTGCACTTACCCACATTCAGGATGGGATTATTGTTCATCCTAGATACTTATCTCATCATTGGTGCCACTCTCTTCACATCACACTGGGATCTTTCAGGGTTGGATCTCACCGCCTTCGGGCCCAGACAGACCATCACATTAACAGAGATGATCAAATTTGCAGGTTATGCACCCTGGCTGAGATTGAGACTGAGGCACACTTCATCTTCCATTGTCCTACTTACTATGAGATCAGATGGAGATTCTATTGCTTATTCAGAGGGTGTAGTTCCTTGACTTATTTCTTTAGCTACACCGATTAGAGATGCCTAACACTTTATCTCTGTGAGACTATATAGCTTCACAAGCATACTCTACAGCTTCTTTTCCCCCAAAGATAGATATCTGATCAGCACATTAAGACCTTCTTCTCACCCTCGTCTCCTTTACAGGGGGTGAAGTGGCCTCACAATGCCTCCATTACCGATCACTCTAGATCTGTGAAACCCCGCAACACCTTTATGATGATCTACAACTGATTGAATATCTAGATTAACTAAAGGAATAGTGATTAGAGTTCAACAAGCTACTAAAGTGATATGTAAGATGATTTAATTAGTCAATATGTTGCCATTGATGTCAACTAGTTTTGACAATACTTATCATGATAGTTATTGAATAGTCTCACAATAGGTAAAGATAATCATGCCATTGTCTCTCTTAGGGGTAATATATCTATGCTAAGGATTACCTATTCCCATCATGAAACACAATTATATTGTCAACCCAGGGACGTAGACTTGAAATGGGACAACATAGTTTGTGCACTAAGTTCCTTTAGGAGTCATAACACCTATGTTGCAGGAAGATAAAATGCATGAAAGGAATCTATGCTATTGCTGCAGGAAAGTAAACACACTCGAATATTTAATGGAAATGTGATAGAAAGCTTGTAAAATGAATCTAAGCCTGTCTAACAACTCAAAACATTCACTATGTCTATCTTCTGCAAGTGTTGCAGGAACATCCACTGTAGTAATGTTGTAGGAGTAAAACAATAACTCTACTTGAAAGTAGGGAAAATGAAGGAAGAAAATCTAATCTATCTTAATCTAATCCACCTCCCAAGTGGGCCCCCTTGGTTGGATTCCGCTAACTACTAACACAAGAAATAATCCAAAATCACTCTTCCATTAATTCTTCTTAACTGGTTACATAGCAATTGAACAACTCATGAGTAACTGAGAAGAACAACTTCTATTAACACATCATTCTATATTTTCTCATTACCTAACTAAGTCGATCAAATCCCTTTGCAAAGAGGACTGACATTTATTGAAAACATAACATTAAAGTCTGATTAAACCTCACCAAATAAGGAGGCGGTAAAAAAACCATGACATATTACAATTATATAAAATAACAGAATAACAATTCTGAGGAAATATAGCAAGACTTATTTCCTATATTCTCTAGAACAACAGCTCCTTTCTAGGTGTGACATATCCTTCAGAACCATGCTGAATTATTTCTCCATGACTGGTCTTCTAGCGCTCCTTCTTTAATGTGGTTACACCACTCTTCAAACTACTTGTTTACTTAAAAGGTTAGTAAAATTCAGTACACATATGCAAGTCAACATTTCAACCCCTACTCAAATGTTAGAATACAGCTTAAAATAACTATATGAAGTACTACATTATGTTTATAATAGTCAGAAAAACATGTCATTCAAGCTACCCATAGGCTCTATGGCTTTAGTTGTACGTAGCATAAGTTCACATAGGTATAAGTCATAAATTTTTTAGAAATGTCTATTAGAGCATAAAGAGTGTCAACAAAGTATGAAGATTATAAAAAAATTGAGACATTAATTTGTCTCATCAGTTACACACATCTGAACATTTGTAGAAGGAAGAAAAGATGAAGAAATGATATATCTACATAAGGAAAAGATGGATATGACAGATAAGGATAAGGTAAACATTGGGTAACTTATTGATGAGTCTATGGCTTTATATTGTTGACTTGAGCATGTTACATTAATCTATTATGAAGAAGAGATTTGATTTGAACAAGTCAATGTGGTTGGTAATTGAAGACTTATGTATACACCGAGCCAACGCAGTGTATACCGAGTGACAATAATAACCGAGTTAGTTATCACCAACACATTTAGTATTAACCGAGTATGGATGAAAACATTAAATGCTAAGAAAAATCAACTGAAATTGATGAGCTGGATATTGTTATGATTTCAAGGTCAAGGATGAAGTTAGTTATGAGATCCATGACTGACATAATTCAGAGATGATCTAAAGGATGAGATTGAAATGTGTTAAGGACACATATGTCGAGGAAGGATTAAGTGGAAAAATGGATGAAGGAGATTAATAGGCAAAATTCAATGGTTGATCATATGAAAATGGTTTACTTGTCTATTTAAGAGACACGAGTTTCATTGTTGAAACATGCTAGACAAAAGGAGACTGTAGAGATTTCGGGTGAAGACTTTATTCATGCATTCCTAATCAAACTGGTTATAGAAAGAATTGAGCTACAAACATTACCGAGTGTCAGAGAACTATTTACCGAGTGAAGTAAGTTAGAAAATATTGAGGAAGTGAATTGATTAATGATCAAAGGATTTTATGAGCATAGCATAGATCTGAATATTTGCAATTGAGTTGTATTTTGGATCAAATAAGAATTGTATCAGTTTAATCATTGATTCAGAAAATCTCTTAACCGAGTGGATTTAATAGTCTTATTGTATTACCCTATGACATTCATTGAATGCAAATTATTATCTTGTTGACCCCATAGTGAATGTTGGCCAAGAGTTAACTGTTAGTGATAAATCCTCTAACTAGGTCACACATAACAGTGTGCATTGTAACCTTTAACAGGGTTGTCTCCTAATCGAGCTCACTTCAAAAGAGTTAATTATTTTGGGTTACCGGTCTCAAATGGTTTTTCCCTTAGCGAGGTTTCCATGCTAAATTATTGTGTTATGGGTTATTTGTTATGATTGTTTTGCTATCATAATTTACATACTGCTAACTTGATTTAATCGGTAATCATAGTTTGGATAATTACTGGTATTCAGTAAAGTGAACAAATATATTGATATTTTATGTTACCAAGTTGCATAATTATTGAAATTATTTTGTAATGTACATATGGGAGTTTGGGACTGTAGGATAACTGATTTAACTGATTTAACTGATTCACCCCCACCCCCCCCCCCCCCTCTCAGTTATTCTAACAATTGGTATTAGAGCGTATTGGTTGCTTGGAGGAAAGTTTTAAGGACTTGAGCAAAAGGATCACAAAATGTATAAGAGGGAAGTGGCTAAGCTTAACAAAGATAACTTCTCCACATGGCAAAGAAGGATGAGGCTTCACATATCAAGAATCAGAGAATCTTCTATACATCTACAAGACAATGGCTACTTACAATTGAATGTTGGACCTTTGACACTTGATCAGTTGAGGGACAGACATGAACACAATATAACTATGATAGAGATTGTTTCTGCTCTATATGATGCTGAGTTTCAAGATGTCAAAGATTTCTCTACAGTGAAGCAATGTGGGACAAAATTTCTCTAGTTTATAGTGGTGATGTGAATGTAATGAGAGTTGGAGCTGAAAGCTTAAGAGGTAGATTTGATTACATGAAGATGAAGGAAGGTGAGAACATCACATAGTACTCTAACCAAATCAAAGAGGTGGTCAATGCTATCCGAGGAGAATGGGGTATTATTTCTGAAGATACTGTGGTAAGTAAGATACTCAGAACCTTGTTGCCTATCTATGCAATCAGACTATCTGCTATTCATGAAATGAATTCTACACCTAATAGCACTCTTACTCTTGATAGTCTGATTGGAAAGTTAACTATTTTTTAGCTGAATAATTATGACAATAGTGTTGTACCAAGTGTTGAGTCTACTTTTATGTCATCTATAAATATTAGTAAATCTAGTAGTAAGCATAATATAAAGAATGAAAGTGACAGTGACAGTGAAGATGAGCTTGAAGCACTTATGGCCCAAAGACTTCAAAAAGTTAGAGGAAGGTATAAGGGAAAGTTAGCTTTAGCTTGTTTTAATTGTAAAGAGATTGGCCATATTACTGCTAGATGTCCTAACAGGAAAGAGAAAGATAAAGACAATGACCGATCTGGTGATGGAAAGTTTGGTAGAAGAAATAACAGAGGAAACTGACACTACAATAGAGACGACCATGATTACAAAGACAAAGGCAAGAAGGCATGTTACCTTGTAGGTGTGTGTGTGAAAATTATACCTAATCTGTAGACACAACACTCAGTAAAACATTAGAGGTTAGCTATAATCAAAATCATGCAAAATTGAAAGCTATCTAACCAAGCAATTTACTGCCTTCTAATAGGTGCGAGATTAATGTTCTCAGATTGTAATCGAGATCAGTGACCTAGATGACACCTAAATGAAGGATTTGAATGCAATTGATCTAGATGAGAGATTGAATGCAATTATTCTATTTTTTTGAATTTTTCTATGCAATAAGAATGATAAAAACTGATATGATATGAATGCTATTGAAAACTGATATGCTATGCTAATCTAGCAATGATATGAAATATGAATGCAAAAATAAGATTGATCTCACAAAAATGTCGATTCGCAAGAGCTTTGATTCTTCAATTCCAATTCTCCAGCGTGATTGTGCAAAATATGAGATGATTTGTGAAGAGCTAAAGCCTTAATTTATAGAAATCTAGGGCTTTGGAGGTGCATGAATAAAAGCCATAAATCACTCAAATTAACTCATCTTGATTTTTGAGTTATCTGATCATAAAAGATAGTTAATTCTCAAAATCATGCAAAAACATGCAAAAACAGCTTTTTAACTCAAATTAGAGTTTAGATCAGCTTTTTGAACTCCAAAAGGATGTTGAGTTCCAAAAAGTCAATAACTTGCATTGATTTTCTGATTTGGAGTTTAACTGTTTCTTTTGAATATGCATAATAATTAAGAATTAAATAAATAAATAAAGTGATTTATCCTCAACTCAACTGATTTTTGAAAATAAATAATTAATTTATGGGTTAATTAACTATTTATTCAAACTTTTATTAAAAATTATATTATTAAATAATGACAACATGCTTTAATTAATTAAATAAGAATTTAATCAATTAAAGATAGGAATTTTGATTTATTGTCAAAATTAAATAATACAATTAATAATAGATAGAATTAAATTTAATTACATAATTAAGTGGCAAATATTAAATCTAATTAATTAAATATGAAAATATTCAATTAATCAAATTTTTAGGATAAATATGATTTATCGCCAAATAATCATTAAATTAAAGATAATTAAGATAATTAGGAATATTACTAGGAATATTCTCTGATGCAAAATTTAAGATAATCAATTATGATTCGATGATGTTTAGATGTGCCTTAGGTTAGGACTTTGATGTCGATTTTGTTCGAATTGAAGATGTAGGAGATTAATGAACTTATAGCCCATTTTTGGGGTATTACATTTTGCCCCTCTTTGAATTACTGTGCGAAGCACAGTGGTTCAAAGATAGTCTGTGTTTGATAAAGATATGAAGCTGATTCAAAAGATAAACCGATCTCAAGATAGAAACCGATTGAAAGATATTGAGATAGGAGTTGATTGATATTGAATTGATATGGAGATAATAGGTCTTGAATGACCAAAGATAATGTTCACTGTAGAAGCAAATGAACCTATTATTGCGAAAAAGTGTCAAAATGCCTAATTCTGAACCTTAGGATTGATAAGAAGTGAGTGACCCGTTCTAGACTCGATTGTCTTAGCAGAACTAGCAGGTATCACATCCAAACCCTTCAGTTGCCGAAGAACCAAGGAAAGAACACTATGATCTGATGGTTGCAAAAATTGATACAGATTACAAGATTAAGAGAATACCAGATTGATATGGATCTTGAATCTGATATGCCCCAAGTGATGATAGATTTTCCCCGAGCAATGAGGACTTTTGATGAATCAGTAACTAGACGTGATTGTTTGTCTTGATTACTGATGAAAGATATTGATAGATTTGATTGACAGAATTTGATTTACAGACTTTGAATGATGTGCAATACCATGCCCCCTTCGGGATTAAAATTGAAATCTGACAAGAAAAGTCAGCATTATAGTTTAGAAGCATGTTAATTGATTTGAGAAGTGGTTAAACACGTTCGAGAACGCATTCTGCATCATTTGGAAGGTCCCAAAAGACCAAGTTTGACTAGGTTTGACCATGAGTTGACCATGGTTGACCAAGTTGAAATTTTGATAGTTTGATGTAAGATAATCAGTTAAGTTGAATACTAGATTTCTGTGATGATTGAAGGTTGATTATGCAAGTAGTTAATAATATGAATGATCTCAGATTTGAATTTTGATCCCGAAAAAGGATTCTACTTGCTATTTCATTGGAGGAACCTTCGTGTGAGATTCAACTCTTGTTAGACTTGAAGATGCGATTTGAAAAATCATTTAAGCATTGAAGTTCGTTTAATCATTGTGAGATCATGTAAACATGCAAAATGCAATGAGACATGCAAAATGAAATGCAACCTAAGACCTAGGACCTAGTCACTGATCATGTGTCGATTTGTTATCATCATTGAACTTTTAGGTAACCGGATAAATCAATACAATGCCCACTAGCCATGAAACCATAGACATATGAATATCGATTTGTATGCACAAGAATCAATACAACACCCACTGGACAACAACCATGGATATATGAATATTGACTTTATTTTCAAAATGTTGGATTAAATATAAGCATCAAGGCACAAATGCCAGGATGACCTGAATATCATGTCCATTTTGATATAGCAATTTGTACAAGCATCAAAACATAAACGTCGTGATGACCTGAATACGCCTTGCATTGCAAACACATCAAACAGTCAAGAGATCATTCTAAATCCAATGTGAATTACCCGTAGTGACCCTTTATCGTTCACATCCTTAGGCAAGATTGCGTGCCACAGTAGGAGAAAGAACTTACTCAAAAAGACAATAGTTAGATCAAACTTCCTTGAATTTTTTGAGTATCAATGGTCGAGGTACGCATGGCCATCCAATTCGAGATAGAGGCTCTTACAGTCGGACACCATTTCAATCCAAAATTTCCAAAGCTGTTAGATTTTCACATACAAGCAGAAGACAAAGAAAAGATTATGCCCCCAGTCATCACTCTCTAAATCCTGTAAAGGACATCATTGAAGAGCTCGAAGGGACACAATATGCAAAAATCTCAATGCGAATCAGTAAGCATACAAGGAGATAAAAGCATGAAAAGCACAGATTGTTTTCAGTTGAGTTTTGATGTTTGATTGTTGTTGATGCAAAATCCTTTCTGGAGACGAGACTGACTGACTGACTCAACTTGAAGCTTCAAAGGACTCTGAGTGGATATGACACATCTAAGATACATGGGAGACCATAGGATATGACATTGATTGCCCCCAAGTGTGAACATTGATAGGATGCAAATGCTTGAGCTGGTTGGTGTACAGGCCGACTTATTGAAAACTGGAAATGCAGGAACAAACCGGGAGATATGTACAAACTAAAGCAAGACTAAAAGCTGGGAAAGACCAAGATTGTGCTGATAGATGGAGCATTTTGGAACAAGTGGTGCCCGTTTGCTGAGTTTTCACCATCTTGGTAGAGATTCTATTTTTGCTACCGAGGTGCCTGTTTCCAGGTTTTCACCAAGGCACTTTTTTTTTTTTTGTGTTGTATTTTTCATTTTTTCAATTTTTTTGTACTTTTGATATTTTTTGATTTTTTTTTGTGAATCATCAAGGTGCCTATTGCTAGGTTTTCACCAAGATGTTCATTTTTTCAGGACTTTTTCTGATTTTTAAGATTTTTTTCACGACATTTACCAAGCACTGAATGCCTTAGGCGTAGAATTTCTTCAGATGGAGAACGTTGATTGGTTCTCGGAGCTGTTCTCCTTCAGTCGTTGAGAGTTGATAGGCACCAGAGCCAAAAGTAGCAGTGATTACAAAGGGACCCAGCCAGTTGGGTTCGAACTTCCCCTTGCGTTCTCGATGTGATTGATTTTTAGGATTTTCTCTCAACACTAGATCGCCAACCTGAAATTCTCTATGTCTGACTTTCTTGTTGTAGCCTCTAGACATTCTTTTCTGATACACTCTGAGATGATCATACGCTGCTTGTCTGCGCTCATCTAGTAGTTCAAGTTCTTGTAACCTCGACACTCTGTAGTCTTCATCAGTGACAAGTCCATTCATTTTGATTCTTGAGTGATGGGATTTCAACCTCAATAGGCAATACCGCTTCAGACCCATAAACTAAAGCGAAAGGTGTAGCCCCTGTAGGCGTTCTGATACTAGTTCTGTATGCCCAGAGAGCTGGATTGATCATCAGATGCCAGTCTCTTCCTATTTTATTCACTGTTCTGTGCAAGATCTTCAGGAGATTTTTGTTTGAAGCCTCAGCTTGTCCGTTCCCTTGAGGATAGTAGATAGATGACCAATGTTGAGTAATTTTGAACTTGGCACATAAGTCATCTAGGTCCTTGTTTTTGAATTGTCCCCCGTTATTTGTGATTATAGAGTGAGGGATCCCATATCTGCAAATGATGTAATTCAGGATGAACATAGAGATCTGTTTCCCCATTGCTTGTGTTAGAGGAACTGCTTCTACCCATTTTGTAAAATAATCTGTAGCTGTGATTATATGGGTATGTCCATTAGAAGAGTGCGGATGGATAGCACCTATGAGATCAAATGCCCATTGTTGAAAAGGCCATTGTGTAGTAAAAGGAATCAGATCTCTCCCTGGAGCATGAATCAAGTTGCCATGTACTTGACACTGTTGACAGTTTTTAGCAAATTTAATAGCTTCTTTTTCCATTTCAGGCCAATAATACCCAGCCCTAATAAGTTTTCGAGCTAACGTTAACCCGTTCGAGTGTGACCCACATATACCCTCGTGGACTTCCTCTAATGCACGTTGAGACTCTTCTCGTTCTAAACATCTAAGCAGTGTACCATCTAGACCTCGTTTGTACAGATCATTACCAATGATGACATATCGGGATGCGGATCGGATAAGGTTTCATTTCTCAAAACGGTTAAAGGACTCAGGGATGATTTGGTCATGGAGATAGGAGAACAAATTTTTGTAGCGAGATGAGTCATAACTTACAACAGTGCAGATCATGCGGGTTTCAGGGGAGTCATATGCAGGATAGGATAGGGCTTCCACCAGGAACTCGTAGCGTAGTTCATGTTCAGGCTGTTGTAAAAGAGTAGATAATGTTGCCATTGCATCAGCAGCCTTATTCTCCATTCTGGGTATTTGCTCAAATGTGATAGAGATGAAGTATTTCTTTAGATCATCGACCATTCTCTTGTAAGGAATGAGCTTTTCATCTTTGGTTTGGTACACATCATTGACCTGGTGGATGACTAGTTGTGAGTCTCCATGAATGTGCATCTCTGTAACTCTCCACTGTATTGCCATTTTCATACCATTGAGAAGTGCCTCATATTCAGCAATATTGTTTGTGCAAGGAAACTTTAATCTGAATGCTTTGGGTATCGAGTATCCTTGAGGAGTAATGAACAATATGCCTGCGTCGGATCCATTCTGTGTGTAGGAGCCATCAAAGAATAATCGCCATGCTCTAGAAGAGAGGTGCATGATAGAGGAATCGGGAAATTCCATTTGCATGGGTGTATCATCAAACAGTGGTGCTTCAGCTAATTGATCAGCAATGACCTGTCCTTTGATAGCTTTTCTTTCAACATATTCAATGTCAAATTCGCTCAAGAGCATGACCCATTTAGCTAGTCTACCTGTGAGGGCAGCTTTGCTTAGGAGATATTTCAGTGGATCAATTTTAGCTACCAAATGAGTAGTATGAGCTAACATGTAGTGTCTCAATTTCTGTGATGCAAAGATCACAGCGAGACAGGCCTTCTCTATCATTGAGTAGTTCTTCTCATAGGCCACTAAAGTTCGGCTGATATAGTAGATGGCTCTTTCTTTCTTGTTCTCATCATGCTGTGCTAGCAATGCCCCCAATGATGTATCTGTTGCGGAGACATATAATATTAATGGCTTCCCATGAATAGGAGGCATCATTATAGGTGGATTTGATAGATACTTCTTGATATGTTTAAATTTGTTCTCGCATTGTTCATTCCATGCAAAGGTCACACCTTTATGTAATGTTTTTGTAAAAGGCTGTGAGATGTCCGCTAGCTGTGATATGAATCTTCTGATAGATTGAACTCTGCCTTGCAACGTCCTCATTTGACTGATATTTGTGGGAGGTTGCATCTCTATTATAGCCTTGACCTTAGCTGGATCAACTTCAATGCCTTTCTTGGAGACGATGTATCCTAGGAGCTTTCCAGAAGTGACTCCAAAAGCACACTTTTTAGGATTTAGTCGAAGACTAAATTTTTCCATTCTGTCGAGGATCATGCTCAAGTCTGTTAGATGTTCAGTTCTAATCATGGATTTTGCCAAGGTATCATCTACGTAATCCTCCATTGTTCTATGCATCATATCATGAAAAATAGATGTCATTGCTCTTTGATATGTAGCTCCAGCATTTTTGAGTCCGAATGGCATAACATTCCAACAGAAAGTTCCCCACGCACATGTGAAAGCTGTTTTCTCTTGATCTTCTGGAGCAATTTTGATTTGGTTGTATCCAGAAAAACCATCCATAAGGAAATACATTTCATAGCCCGCAGTCATGTCCACTATCATATCAATGTTAGGCAGTGGAAAATCATCCTTAGGGCATGCTCTGTTCACGTCTCTAAAGTCCATGCATACTCTGATTGAACCATCTGGTTTGGAAACAGGTACAATGTTGGAAATCCACTCAGCATAGTCTATGACACGGATGAATCCAGCTTTTAGGAGTTTTTCTAGTTCTGCTTTGACTAAGAGTGCAACATGAGGATGCATCTTTCTCAATTTTTGTTTGATTGGTTTTACTCCGGGAGCAATGGATAGATGGTGCATAATGAGATTGGGATCCAATCCTGGCATATCTGAATATTTCCATGTAAAGTTGATCTTTTTCTCTGATAAGAAGGTAGTGAAGTTTTGTTTCTCTTCGTCTGATAGAGATTGTGCTACATGTACCAATTGTGGTTCCTCTGTTGTACCCAAATTGATGGATTGAGTTGGCTCAATCAGAACTGGAGATCTATCCTATAAATGACTTGGAAGGACATCAAATATCTCATCCTTAGGTGCCTCAGAGAGGTTTTCACCTTCAGATACGTCTTTTCTTTTTACTTTTGTCGGTTCTGAGACTGCCACAAAGTGGTTTTCACCCTCAGAACTCTTTTTCTTTTTCCTTTTACTCTTGTTTTTCTGACTAAGATATTTGATGTCCGACTCGGTCATGCTGACACTCGGTTCACTGATGGAAGTACTCATAGGCTCAACTGCATTGAGGTAGCAGGCAAGGGCATAGTCATTTGGGAAGGTATACATACCATGGTTTGGGTTGGTGGAAGTTTGGTCGATAAGATCAAGGCGTTGGATAGTCAAAGTGGGAAAGGCTTGGGATATGGTGTTCACGGATGTGGATATGTCATCATTGGTCCTAACCTAATGCTCAAGTTCAAAAGTGATATTACAGCTCAGAATGTTCAATTCGTGAATAGGCTCAACATCATCATAGGAGTCCTCTTCAGCTATAAGTGGATCAGACACGTTAAGTTCATTGTTTCGCTCTAGACCTACGTTGGGTTGAGAGACATATTGGTGAATAACATCAATAGATTTCTCGGTTATAAGCTCATCTTCTTCTGGAATGGCACCCCATTCATAATCATTTGACTCATCTTCTGATTTAGAATCTCTAGGAAATCTTAGAAAGTGCGTGAAATCAGGATGAATACCCCAAGAAGGATTACCCTCAGTCTCTGACTTGAATTCATATTCATGGGAATCAGTGTCAGAATAACTACCCCCTGCTTCTCGATTAGTTTGATTGCCTTCGAGATTGGCTGGTTCTTGTGGTACAACCATCTCTTGCACTACAGTAGGTTCTTGTGTTTCTACTACATTAATTCTTCTGATAGGATCATCTGTATCATCAAGAAGATCTTTGATCTCTTTAGGCAATTTTTCATAGGGGATAAGCTCAGAGCTATCGGAATCATCATCAGAGGGTTCTGTTTCTTCTTTCTTAAGAAGGGGTTCTCCTAGTGCAATTTGTTCTATGACATGAGAACAACCACCTTTGAGATGATAGGGTTTCTTCTTAAACCCTATGCCACCAGTATCTTTTTTGGCTCGACCAATATGTGAAATGGGGGTCACAAGACCCTTTCCCCTAATTCCTAGAGGTCCTTGACTAGAATATCCCATCTTGGCTATCAATTTGTTTCCTGGACCATATGAATTAGAAGGGACTGTAGGTGCTATAGATTCACTAGGTTGAACAATTTTAGATTCAGAATCCTCTTTATATAGCCATGCCAGCACAGCTTCATCCTCTTCAAATTCTTGTTTAGATACTTGCTCCACCACAAAATGTCTTTTGTATGCTTCCATAGGTTCCTTAGGTTCTGATTTAGACTGCTTCAAGGATTGGCCATATGACTTAGGTGAGATTGGGAGAGATGTCAGAGACAAGACTGGCTCTATAGTGTATTCTCCCATCCCATTTTCTTTGATATTGATCTCTTTAGCAATGTCATCCATCTTAGATGTGGAAGCCACATTTTGTTGCTTGATGGAAGATTCTCTGTTATTGGGAACAAGTTTATCGGCACTTTCCTTCAATGTATTGCAAGTTGTACTCAGATCAGCTGGGATAGTAACCTCCACTCCTTCATAGGGAAATTTCAAGCATTGATGGTATGTTGAAGGAATAGCCTGCATTTCATGTATCCAGGGTCTCCCTAGAAGGATATTGTAAGCCAATGGTAGATCGAGCACCTGACATGTGGTATCTTTGATGACTGGACCCACCCGGATGGGCAAGACAATGGTGCCTTTAGAAGCTCTTTCTTGTTCATCATAGGCTTTTATGGTGATCTTCTTTCGAGGATCAATAGCCATCTCTGAGAATCCCAACTGTGTGATTAAGTTGTAAGAACAAATGTTGAGGCCTGCGCCCCCATCTATCAACACACGTTTGACTCGACGGTTCTGGATCAAGACTTCTATGTGCAAGGGCTGATTATGTGGGTGACTTAGGGAGTTGTCATCCTCTTCTGAAAAGGAGATATATTGCGGAGATGTTAGATGACCAACCATAGTTTGGAACCTGTCTAGATCTAGATTATCAGGAACATTAGAGCTGAGCAAAGCTTTGTCTAGGATATCTCGGTGAGCTGGAGAGATTCGAAGTAACTCAAACATAGAGATTTTGGCATTGGTATGCTGGAGTTGTTGTATGATGCTGTAAGATGTAGGTCTGGTATCCTTTGGATTGGAAGATTTCGAGGCAACCTTCTGTTTAGAAGCAGATATGAGATTGAAAGGTATCTTAGGGACATCAAATGAATTTGGTGTTTGTCCTTTCAGATGTGTCTGAGCTTGTGATCTGGTAACTGCATTAGCTGAGGAATGATTTCTATCTCTTCGTATAATCATGATGACATTACAGCTCTCAGAAAGGCATGGTTCCACCATATTGATGACAGCATCGTTTCCAGGGTAGGCATAGTTGACTTTTGCCCCCATGTTAGGCTGAGAAGTGGAAACTCCCTTGCCATGTTGTGGAAAAGGTTCTGTAAATGCTGTGTGATCATTATTGCTGGTAGGATTATCGATTGTGATGTCCCCTTGATCTATCAAGTCTTGAATGGTATGCTTCAAATGGAAGCATCCATTAGTTCTGTGGCCTTTAGTTCGATGGAAAGCACAAAATTCATTATCTTTCCACCAACATGGTTTTGGATCCGAATCAGGTTTTCGGATTGGTGGTAAAGAGATCATGTTATCAGCTATCAAGGTCCTCAGAGCAGATTCCAAAGATTCTCCCAGGGGAGTAAACTTTCGTTTATTATCCCATCATTTGAATGGCTTCTTTGGAGATGGTTCAGCAGATTTTTGCTCTGAAGCTTCAATGGCTTTGGTGGCAAGGGTGAGATTGTAGGCCGGTGCCTTTGATGGGGTGTGGATAGTGTCAACAACACCGTCAGAGATGATACCTTTGTTTCTATTCCAGGTCTTGTTTTTATCTTTTGAGCTAGATCCCGATTCAGACTTGTCCTTTTGAAGTGTGATTTCTCCTTTCTTGACAAGTACTTTCTCAATCTTGATTGCATTATCCACCATTTTATCAAAAGATACATGATCTTGCATTTGCAATGGATAGTTGAGCTCTGGAACAAGGTTATTGATAAAGATTTCAAGTTTCTCCATTTCGGGAATTGGTCTAGCATATAAAGAAAACTTCTTTCGCCACCTCTTGAGAAAAGTTAGGAATGATTCCCCTGGATATTGCTTGAGGTTACAGATATCGATCATGGTAATCGGATGTTGAATATTGTAGGAATATTGTTGATAAAACAATTTAATCAATTCCTCAAAAGTTTTGATCGTAGAAGGTAATCTTGAAAACCACTGAATGGATGCTCCTCCCAAGGATCTAGGAAAAAGATGCATTAGATAAGTCGGTTCATGCATGAATTCCATGGATTGTGTACAGAACTCTCTGACATGATCTTGAGGATCAGAGTGCCCGTCATATTTGTCATACTTTGGTATCTCCACTCTTTTTGGGAATGGAGGCATATACAAGTCTTTGTCAAAAGGGAAAGGACAAAGGGCCTCCATGGAGAATTCCTTGGGTTCCTTCTCTTTCTCAATTTTATTCATTTTGACCTGCATAGCGTGCAGCTGGTTCATTATGGCCGTCATCAGAGTTTCTTCCTCATGCGTGATGATATCTTCGACATTGAAGTGAGGAGGAAGTTTAGCTCCTTCTTGGGCTAATTGCAAAAAGTATGCCTCTCTATCCATTTTCAAGAAATGCCTCATCATTCTTTTGAATTCATCGTCATTCTGACACCGATGGATTTCAGAGGGTGTAGGGTCTTGGTCAGCATTATGTTGAGAGTGGTGTCCCTGGGATCCTCCTCCTAGAGAACCATGGTTTGTCCCTGCTTGAGACATGGTAGGAGTTTTTGGGCTCCCTGGAATAGATTGAGGAAGAGTTTGTTGATTACCTCTGTGAGTTGATAGAGGAGGTCTGTAACCAATTTTCAATCGAAAGTTACCGAGACCGTCGTCTTCGTAGATACCTGACTTGATGAGTTGTTCAAGAGTTGGACCTGGGGTATTGGTCAAAAGTAAGTTTTGAGATGTTTCTTCTGATTTCTTGTGTGAAGAAGCTCTGGTCTCCACCATTAACTTTGAATGAAACAGAAGAAAAGGATGAAGACAACTGAAGAACAATTTGATTTGAGAAAATTGGATGACGCAACCTTGTCAAGATTATGATAGTTTTGAAGATCTGATGAGATGTGGGTGAAGGAAACTGTGCCCTGGATGCATGGGATAGATCGCCCAAAAGATAGCGGACACGAGTTCTCAACACTTAGTTTGTTTTTGAAGATCGATTGATTGAAGATTGATAGTTATGACAAGATTTTGACACGAGATAAAAAAGACTCAAATTGATCAAATAGAAGACTAGATCAGATTCAAAAGATCAAACTCAGAAAATGGTAGAATGCTCAATAGCTACTGCTCTGTTCCTGACACAATGATATTTTCGACAGATTTTGGAACTAGGCTGGAAACATTGGATATCTTGCAATTTGACAATTTCTGACAACTTTCTCAAATTTTTCCAAACGACACTCTGTAGACTCGTACGACACTGGGTAGTCTATGAAATGACAGTTGCTAAACTCGTACGATAGTTGGGTAATACTGAAATGACACTTGACAAAACTCGTATGACTTTTGACTTCCCGAAATGACTTTTGACTCCAGAAATAACTTTACGTCAATTTTTGCAAAATTTAAGATTTTCAGTTTTGGATTGTTTGCAAATTGTACTGTCCAGATTTTGAAGGTTATACCAGATTTGATCGTTTTTAATAGCCAAGTAGATAAATAAGCACGCAGAACAGCAAGCAAGTGATTCCAAGCACGTCTGAAAACAATGAACAAGGGCAAAAGCAACCTTGCGCATGAACAATCAAGTGACCAAATTGTGCTAATCCCTAAGAGTACTAATTGTGTATGTTCTGAAAAGTTTTGCAATAACACACATATACCTGAGAATGAAAAATTGGCCTCTCTAAGGTTTTTAGTAATGGTTTGACTCTGCAACTTTTATGATTCAAAGGGGTGAACTCCAATCCCGGCGCACCAAGGTTTTGACACAGTCCGAGAACTTAATCTTCAAGAGCTGCTATGGAGATCTGACAACCCAACAATGAACCATACCCGTGGAGATTTCTTCCACAAGGACATTTATATAGCGGTTGTCACTACCATGGCGAAAATGGCTATTACCGCTTGAGGTTCCGTCAATGCAGTTTTCCCTGTGAAGGGATTGTCCGCTACGGTTAACCCTCTCTAAAGATGACTCACAATAGTATACCACAAGGGGACTTGGCTCCAGATTCAAGGTTTTGACACCTCTTCACTTTTAACCCAAACAAAGCAAGCAGATTAATCCGACACGCTAAGACAAAGTTTTGTTCCACCAAGGTCTATGATATCAACTCCACGTGATCTATCAACCTCTCCGGGGAGAGAATGTATCAATCAATAAGAGAAGATGCACTAACCAATTTTGATTCACCAAAGCTTGTGATATCAACCCCACATGATCTATCAACCTCTCCGGAGAGAGAATGTGTCGATCAATAAGAGAAGACTCACTAACTAAGTTGAATGTGAAACACACTAAGTATCCTCCCTACCTACAAGGATTCTATCGTCAAGAAGGATTTCGCTAGGAATCCAATCTCTCAAGAATCACAAATAGTGTTCATAGGGCCTAATTACTATGTGAGCACAGATGTATGTTCCGAAAGCAAATCTACCAAAAGCATCCAAAAAGTAGAAAGAGGAACACTTAACGTTTAAAGCGAATATGAGATGAGTCCACAAGGTGGAACACTTAACACCTCACACAAGCTAAAAACGAGTCCACAACTTAGAAAACAAGGGAGTTCCTAAAAGCACAAAAGGGTTGCCAAGTGGAACATTTAACGCTTCTGTCCTGTTGACCCCTCCCCTTTATGGCGCTGAGATTGCAACCACGGGGCGGAAATGAGGGGCCGGCGGATTAGCGAGTCCAATAACCCAAGATAGCAATCAAGATCAATCACAAGTATTCTAAGACTACTTAATGAATCCTTAAGGGTTCACAACCTAGTATCAATTATGCAAGTGTGTAGAAATAGATCAAAAGCATGAAAAGATGCACACAAGCTTGACACATAAGAGATTTATTTTAAGTCCCAAATCAAAATATTATTAGATGAAGGAGAATACCTGGGATCCTTGCAACGCGCTTAGTAGATTTTACTTGATTTTTAGCAATTTTTGTTGAGCTTTTCCATGCAAGCAAGTGACGAACTCTCCAACAAGCAAACAAGCAAACAAGATATGCAAAATATATTCAACTTATGAAAACCATAGGGTTAGCTCTAAAAATCAATTATTATCAGTAATAATAACCAGCAATCAACCCAAATGACAACTCATATCATTCATTGAACCATGTAAAAAAAATAAGTGCATACCCATCACAAAACTTTATTTTTTTTGCTGCATTTGATCTAGTCAACAAGATCTAATTTTTTTGATATGATTTTGGCCACAAAAATAGAAATTTAGAATAGAGACCCCTGCTAAAAAATAGAGAGCTTTCTAAAAATGCAAAAATTTTAGAAAAACCTCTTCATTTGTGCCCTAGAGACCCATTTTATCAATACAGACCAGTTTTTGTAAATTGACTATTTGAGCTATGATATCATGTCCAAATTTAAAACACAAAGAATGGACCCCCTGTAGAATTTAAAGAGCTTTCCGAAAATATAAAAATTTTCGAAAAATATGCTGAGTTGCGTCAGATATTAATTTTTTCTAGAATTTCAAGAAAAAATTATTAAAAATTCAAAACATCTCAGAAAATTCTAAATTTTTTACTGTAGCTTCCATGACATGTCATTAACTTGCAAAACAAATTTCAGATCAAAATTCCAAGCCGTTTGGGAGATAAAATTAAATCTTTGAAACTTTGGGGTTTTAGCTCCCAAAAAAATCAAAACCAGCATGCAAAGGTGGGTTGCCCCACGGTGGGCGCCAGAAATGTGTGTGTGAAAATTATACCTAATCTGTAGACACAACACTCAGTAAAACATTAGAGGTTAGCTATAATCAAAATCATGCAAAATTGAAAGCTATCTAACCAAGCGATTTACTGCATTCTAATAGGTGCGAGATTAATGTTCTCAGATTGTAATCGAGATCAGTGACCTAGACGACACCTAAATGAAGGATTTGAATGCAATTGATCTAGATGAGAGATTGAATGCAATTATTCTATTTTTTTGAATTTTTCTATGCAATAAGAATGATAAAAACTGATATGATATGAATGCTATTGAAAACTGATATGCTATGCTAATCTAGCAATGATATGAAATATGAATGCAAAAATAAGATTGATCTCACAAAAATGTCAATTCGCAAGAGCTTTGATTCTTCAATTCCAATTCTCCAGCGTGATTGTGCAAAATATGAGATGATTTGTGAAGAGCTAAAGCCTTAATTTATAGAAATCTAGGGCTTTGGAGGTGCATGAATAAAAGCCATAAATCACTCAAATTAACTCATCTTGATTTTTGAGTTATCTGATCATAAAAGATAGTTAATTCTCAAAATCATGCAAAAATATGCAAAAACAGCTTTTTAACTCAAATTAGAGTTTAGATCAGCTTTTTGAACTCCAAAAGGATGTTGAGTTCCAAAAAGTCAATAACTTGCATTGATTTTCTGATTTGGAGTTTAACTGTTTCTTTTGAATATGCATAATAATTAAGAATTAAATAAATAAATAAAGTGATTTATCCTCAACTCAACTGATTTTTGAAAATAAATAATTAATTTATGGGTTAATTAACTATTTATTCAAACTTTTATTAAAAATTATATTATTAAATAATGACAACATGCTTTAATTAATTAAATAAGAATTTAATCAATTAAAGATAGGAATTTTGATTTATTGTCAAAATTAAATAATACAATTAATAATAGATAGAATTAAATTTAATTACATAATTAAGTGGCAAATATTAAATCTAATTAATTAAATATGAAAATATTCAATTAATCAAATTTTTAGGATAAATGTGATTTATCGCCAAATAATCATTAAATTAAAGATAATTAAGATAATTAGGAATATTACTAGGAATATTCTCTGATGCAAAATTTAAGATAATCAATTATGATTCGATGATGTTTAGATGTGCCTTAGGTTAGGACTTTGATGTCGATTTTGTTCGAATTGAAGATGTAGGAGATTAATGAACTTATAGCCCATTTTTGGGGTATTACAGTAGGAGAAATGAAGATGACACCAACACTAACATTGATGATAAAATTGAAGTGGTATTTGTTGCAATAAAAGATGATTCAGAAAAAGAGGAAAGGTATGTAGAAACAACCCTTATTTCTAAAGTTAGTAAGAATGATACTTGGATCATTGATAGTGGTTGTACACATTGCATGACTGGTGATGAAGATAAATTTGAACATCTTGAGCATTATAATGGAGGATTAGTGAAAATGGGAAATGATACACCTTGTCAAATGAAAGGAAAAGGGTATATCTTATTGAATAATAGGATTAGATGTGATAATGCATACTAGGTAAAAGGACTTAACTACAATTTGTTGAGTGTAGCATAGCTTAATAACTCAGGTCACCAAGTTGTATTTGAAAGAAAAAAGGTGAAAATCTATGATGAAAATGGAAAGCTTGTTAGTACTGGAGGACAATCAAAAGGTAATTTATTCTATCTTGAAAATGCTAAAACTTCTTGTTTACTGGTGAAGAATGAAGATGTATGGTTATGGCATAAGAGACTATGTCATGTGAACTTTGATAACATGATTAAGATCAGTATAAAGAGAAGAGTTAGAGATCTACCGAGTCTAACCCAACCTGATCATGTTATGTGCAATGAATGTCAGAAAGGAAAGATGACCAAATCTACTTTTAAAAATAAGACTATTCATCTAAAGGAATTTTGGAGTTGGTACACACTGACTTATGTGGTCCTATGAGAACACAAAGCTACTATGGTGACAAATATTTTATTTTATTTGTTGATGAATACTCTAGGATGATGACAATCATGTTCTTAAAAGAGAAATTTGAGGCATTCAAATTGATTAAATGGTATAAGGCTAAAGTTGAAAAAGAAACTGAGAAAGAATTAAAATGCTTAAGATCTGATAGAGGAGGTGAGTTTATTTCTGATGAATTCATTAATTTTTGTAATGAGCATGGAATCAAAAGATAGGTTTCTGTACCTAGGACACCGCAGAAAAATGAGATTGTTGAAAAGAGGAACCGATCTATTATTGATTGTGCTAGAACATTGATGATTGAGAAAAATGTTGCACAAATGTATTAGAGAGAAGTAGTGAGCACTGCTATATACACCTTGAACCGAGTTCAACTGAAGAAAGACATGAACAAGACACCTTATGAGTTATGGTTTGACTATACACTGAATGTAAGTTATTTCAGAATCTTTGGTAGTAGGTGTTATATTCTAAAAGATGATAGGAATGATAAATTTGGTTGTAAAGGTGATGAAGCACTACAACATTTGGGGTCAAATTTTGACGCCAATTTGTGACGCCACTACAATTTGTGTTTTTTTTTTGTGTTTTTTTTGCAAGGGCCCCCGACGGTGTCGTAATAGTGATGATGTTTCCATAATTGCAACACCCATGTGTTTATAAACAAAAAAAAAGAAAAAGAAAGTGTCATTTGTAATTTGTGAATTTGAAGAGCTACCGGGAAGATGACACTGCACTTTTGTGTGGCGTGAAGAGGGCATTCAAGTTTGGCATGCATGAAGAGGCCGGCATCGTGTGGGAAGAGGGCACTAGCACTTGAGGTAGGCATTTGAGCTTTGTCTTCTCATTAAATCAATTTCAGTGGCATTGTTTACATCTTAGCATTGTTAATAGTGACATTGTTTACATCTTAGAATTTGGAATGCTCGATGACCCGTGAGCTTTGAGAGCTAGGGCATCATTGCTATTACCTTCAAGGCATTGTGTGAAGTGTTTGATCTCTATTTACTTGTTTTCTATTGATATTTACTATGTGGTACTCCCTGTTTATGATCATTTCATATGGAAATGTTTTGATGGCTCGTGGGCTACAAGCTAGGGCATCATACATTGTTTATGGGCTCACTATTGAATACTGGCAATGTTTACATCTTTTCATTTGGAATTCTTGATGACCCACAAGATTTAAGAGCTAGGGCATCGTTGCTATTACCTTCAAGGCATTGTGTGAAGTGTTTGATCTCTCTTTATTTTTTTTGCTATTGATATTCACTATGCGGTACTCCCTGTTTATGATCATTTCACGAGGAATGTCTTGATGGCTCGTAGGCTGCAAGCTAGGGCATGATACATTATTCATGAGCTCACTATTTAATACTAGCATTGTTTACATCTTTTTATTTGGAATGCTTGATGACCTGTGATCTTTGAGAGCTAGGGCATTGTTTCTATTACCTTCAAGGCATTATGTGAAGTGTTTGATCTCTCTTTGTTTATTTTTGTGTTGATATTCACTATGTGGTACTCCCTGTTTATGATCATTTCATGAAGAAATGTCTTGATGGCTCGCAGGCTGCAAGCTAGGGCATCATACATTGTTCATGAGCTCAGTGTTTAATACTGGAATTGTTCATGAGCTCACTATTTAATATCTGACTAGGCCATGTAAATAGTACCAAGCCAACCCAATCAGCCCAACAAAATGTGTCATGTTTATCTTTTTCAAATACACTCATTCACCATTTTGTTCTTGTTCTTCACACAAATATTGCATCAAAAGTAATTGTAAAAAATGATTCAAAGAAAAAAGAAGCAACTGCAATAGATCAGACCCCAAACGAATACAGTCAACTACAATAGTTCACAGTCTCAACGAAATAAACAATGTATAAAACAATATATGGTGCACAATAGCAACAAGCATGCAATGACAATAATAACATTGCATGATAAAATTTAATACTCTTAGTTTTTATTCACATTGCACATGCATAATTGTAGATGAGGATCAGTAATAGGGTGCCAGGCATTGCTTAGATCCTTTGGATCTAACCCCATCTTTTCCTTCCTTGTAGGTTTTGGATCATACAAGAGCATATTGGATTGAACCTCGGGTCAACACTTCATTACTTCAGGCAATGTCTGGTACTTTCATTATTTATGTTCATCCACTTATGTATGTTTTCATTCTTTCATATTCTTTTGAAAGTTGGTTATTAGCGACCATATATGACGTTTCTTGATGTTTTTGGGTCATTTGATGAAAATATGTAAAAGTTTCTTAAAAGTTTATATTTTTTATTTCAATTTTTAAAATCATAAAATGAATAAAATTTAAAGATAACAAATTAAGATAATCTTTGTCTTCACTTAAAACAAAAACATAAAGCTCATAAAGCATGGTAAAAGAGGGCCCTAACTATGGTAAAATGGGAAAGCTATCACCTTGCATTGCTCTTCATATGGTAGTTGCGAAAGAACTATGTTATAAAATTTCAAGGCATGAAATTTTATACTTTTTGACATCGTACTTTTTGCTCCTTAGCATTGAGTTTACAATGTGGGGGACTCGAAGAAAATATATGTACAGTTATAAAATTTCATGTCTTGAAATTTGGCATGAAATTTTATATCATAGTTCCTTAGTATTTGATCTTTATATGGCAGCCATGACTTGAGGTAGGCATTCGAGCTTTGTCTTCTCATTAACTCAATTTTATTTTGATGACATTTGTTGATTTAATGGCAAAATATGAATGTTAATACTAGCATTGTTTACATCTTTGCATTTGGAATGGTCGATGACTCACGAGCTTTGAGAGCTAGGGCATCGTTGCTATTACCTTCAAGGCATTGTGTGAAGTTTTTTATCTCTCTTTATTTGTTTTATTGTTGATATTAACTATGTGGTACTCCCCATTTATGATCATTTCATGAGGAAATATCTTGATGGCTCGTAGGCTACAAGCTAGGGCATCATGCATTGTTTATGAGCTCACTGTTTGAGCACCTCATGTCCCTATTTGATTGGACAGTACTCTATTTTTTATATTGATGATATTAGATCAAATAGGGACATCAGTAATAAAATAATACACTTACTATTTTGAATTTGAGCTCTGGCATCATGTAATGTTATTGTTGTCGAAATAGTAAGTGTATTAATGTATGATCTAATAGCAACAACCTCATTGATCATTACCTTTGACTCCTCCATTATTATAGAAGAGATAACAACCTACAAATATATTTCATAATTCCTCCTTTGAAGTCATAGGTTAGTTTAACTATTGGACAATGAGCTGATAGGAGTTTCGAATAGATTTGAATAAAAACTAAGAGTATTGAATTTTATCATGCAATGTTATTGTTGTCATTGCATGCTTGCTGCTATTGTGCACCATATATTATTTTATACACTGTTTATTTCATTGAGACTGTGAGCTATTGTAGTTGACTGTATTCTTTTGGGCTGATCTATTGTAGTTCTTTCTTTTTTCTTTGAATCATTCTTTACAATTACTTTTGATGCAATATTTGTGTGAAGAACAAGAACAAAATGGTGAACGAGTGTATTTGACAAAGATAAACATGACACATTTTGTTGGGCTGATTGGGTTGGCTTGGTACCATTTACATGGCCTGACCAGATATTAAACAATGAGCTCATGAACAATCATCCTACTAGTTACACTATAATTTCTATGTCCACTGCCATTAAAATATATCACTCCTCTTGTTATATAGGCATCCTTCTCATTAAGTGTTGCCATTAAAATATATCACTCTTCCTATTATATAATGTATATGCATACTTGTTTAAAATGTCATACTTGTTACTCTTAAATATTATTACCATTTCACTCAAATTTACATGACATTAAAGCCAAGCCCAAAATGTATACATACGTGTAAGTATAGGAGAAGCTGGATTCTGCAACTATTGAAAAAAAAAACTATACCAATAGCAGCTTACGAGAAACTATACTTGTGCTTACCACACCATACCTCAGCATCATAATGCTTATCATTTTCAAGCTTTAACGAGGCTTCGTACCACATAGTGTCCGTAGATTTGTATGCAACACTGATTTAGGCTAGAGGTAAACTACATGTGTCATGTAAACAACATGGTTGAATTCAATCTCTTTTGCGCGTTTTCAAGAGTTTTCCCACCAATACAAGCGTAAATAACGCATTGAACGTAATCTACGAACACTGCATGGTATGAAATCTTGCTGAAGCTTGAAATATATCACTCCTCATGTTATTGTCAAAATTAAATTCAAATATTTCTCAAAATATTTATTCTTGTAGAATTAAGATATCCTTATCTCAATAATAAAATAATATTACATAATAGCTTTTGAATCACATTAACACACACCCATGTTATGTAGCATAGTTCATTTTAAAAGTGTATGGCTTGACTATGCACATGCATAATTGTAGATGAGGATTAGTAATAGGGTACCAGGCATTGCTTAGATCCTTTGGATCTAACCTCATCTTTTCCTTCCTTGTAGGTTTTGGATCATACAAGAGCATAATAGATTGAAGCATGGGTCAACACTTCATTACTTCAAGAAATATTTGGTACCTTCATTATTTATGTTCATCCACTTATGTATGTTTGCATTCATTCATATTCTTTTGAAAGTTAATCTTTATGAGCTCAAATTCAAAACAGTAAGTGTATTATTTTATTACTGATGTCCCTATTTATTGTCCTTATTTTATTACTAATGCCCCTATTTGATCTAATAGCATCAATATGACAAATAGAGCACCGACCAATCAAATAGGGACATGAGGTGGTCAAACAGTGAGCTCATAAAATAATATATTTAGTCTTAATAAAATCTTATAAAACAACATATATTGTGTGAAGTGTTTGATCTCTTTTTATTTGTTTTGGTGTTGATATTCACTATGTGGTACACCCCGTTTATGATCATTTCATGAGGAAATATCTTGATGGTTCGCGGGCTGCAAGCTAGGGCATCATACATTGTTCATGAGCTCACTGTTTAATACTAGCATTGTTTACATCTTTTCATTTGGAATACTTGATGACCCACGAGCTTTGAGAGCTAGGGCATAGTTTCTATTACCTTCAAGGTATTGTGTGAAGTGTTTGATCTCTTTTTATTTATTTTTTGTTGATATTCACTATGTGGTACTCTCCGTTTATGATCATTTCAGGAGGAAATGTCTTGATGGCTTGCGGGCTTCAAGCTAGGGCATCATGCATTGTTTATGAGCTCACTATTTGAGAATCTCATGTCCCTATTTGATTGGTTGGTAATCAAACAGTGAGCTCATAAACAATGCATGATGTCTAAGCTCAAATTCAAAATAGTAAGTGTATTATTTTATTAAGACTAAATATATTATTTTATTAAGATTTTATTAAGATAAAGTATTTTGGGTTAGTTTTATGTTATTTTATAAGATTTTATTAAGACTAAATATATGGTGTAAACTCATAATTATACTTGATATATATATACTTCAAAGGAGGAATTGTGAAATATAGTTGTAGGTAGTTATCTCTTCTATAATGATGGAGGAGTGAAAGGCAATGATCAATGAGGTTGCTACTATTAGATCATACATTAACACACTTACTATTTTGAATTTAAGTTCGGGCATCATGCAATGTTATTGTTGTCATTGCATGCTTGCTGTTGTTGCGCACCATTTATTGTTTTATACATTATTTATTTCATTGAGACTGTCAGCTTAGTTTTTCTTTCAGAAATGTATGGCTTGACTATGCACATGCATAATTGTAGATGAGGATCAATAATAGGATGCCATTCATTTCTTAGATATTTTTTTATCTAACCCCCATCCCTCTTTTCTTTAAAGGTTCTGGATCATACAGGGGCACACTAGATTCATACCCGAGTAGAAAATTCATCACTTTAGGCAATGTCTGACACCCTTATTATTTATGTTCATCCTCTTATGTATGCCTGTATTCTTGCATTTTCTTCTGAAATTTATTTTCCTTGTATAGTATATACAAGTTATTTTTCATATATATACATGTAATCTTTAGATGCAAATTTTTTTTTCCTTTACATGTATCTTTGCATGAAATGAACACAAATTAAACAAGATCATCTAATAATGCAAACTAGGGTACTGTAGTCACTCATCTATAATTAATTTTCCAAACCATTACTAAGGATTGAACATAATTCTAAGTCCCCAAATCTATTGTTCTATGTGTATAAAACAATATATAGTGCATAACAACAACAACCATGCAATGACAACAATAACATTGCATGATGTCCGAGCTCAAATTCAAAATAGTAAGTGTATTAATGTATGATCTAATAGCAACAACCTTATTGATAATTTCCTTTCACTCCTCCATCATTATAAAAGAGATAGGGTGGTCCCACAATAGTGTGTCCCACTTTTTGACCGACTTTGACATAGAGATCAACATTCTAAGGAAAAACTTCACTTTCAAACACCTGTTGCCGCAAAACTATTAGGAATTTGAAGATGATGTAAACTAGAGTCTTTTAAAATTTTCTTTCTAGTTTCTAAATATATTTTTTAAAAAATTAAAATTCATTTAAATTCATTTTTCCTTCTCCTTCGAAAAGTGGTTTGTGTGAAACATTGTGTTTTTAAAAGAGTTACTGTCACTTGGATCAACATAACTTTTTTTTAAAATATGATAACAATATAATTCTTTCAAGATTATATTTGTAACTTCAATATCTAATGGATGCAATTGGTTTCATTCATTTTGGGTCAATATTTCATATTTTATTAAGTTCTAAAGTGAGAGTAATTGTAATTTAGACATAAGATCACTTGGATCACTCTAACTTGATCTGTGTATATTGAAATTTATTTTTTCTTTTTTTTATAGAAAGGTAACACAAATACTCTTTTCCTACATATTTTTCATAAAAAAAATTTTTGCAATTTACTATTTTTCCAAAGTCTTGAAAAGACAGGTTGTTGAATGACAAAACAACCTATGTTTAGTTAAAGTAATATTTAAAAGTGATAATGAACTCAATATATATTAAAATTATATTCATTATAAAGCTTGTTCCAAATAGAATCATACTAAATAGATAGATTTTTCAAATAGATTCATTTGATCTGCCAAAACATAAAGCGAAAAGATTTTTTGTCAGCATTTTAATAGGTGTGAAGGAGACTCCATTGTAGGTATGAATGATGAGTATAGATGTTATATCAATATTTTTTTAATCTAAGAAGCTTTGAGCTAACTATTTGTAATTAATTCCTTCAAATAGAACCTCTCAAGGCTTAAATCATCATATTTTATTAAAAATATGTTATTTCAGCAAAAATCAACAAGTCTAAAAAAGTGGGACACACTATTGTGGGACCACCTGATAACTACTTACAACTAGGGCATCATGCATTGTTTATGAGCTCACTGTTTGAGCACCTCATGTCCCTATTTGATTGGCCAGTGTTCAAAAAGTGAGCTCATAAATTGTGACACCCATTTGGTTATAAATAAAAAAGAAAAGAAAAAGAAAGTGTCATTTGTAATTTGTGAATTCGAAGAGCTGCTGCGAAGATGACACTGCACTTTTTCATGGTGCAAAGAGGGCATTTGAGTTTGGTGTGCGCAAAAAGGTTAGCAACGTGTGAGAAGAGGGCATTGGCACTTGAGGTAGGCATTCAAGCTTTGTCTATTTGATCATAAATGAGGAGTACCACATAGTGAATATCAACAATAAAATAAATAAAGAGAGATAAAAAATTTCACACAATATATGTTACTTTATAAGATTTTATTAAGACTAAATATATTGTTTTATGAGCTCACTGTTTGAGCACCTCATGTCCCTATTTGATTGGTCGGTGCTTTGTTTGTTATATTGATTCTATTAGATCAAATAGGGACATCGGTAATAAAATAACACACTATGTGGTACTCCCTATTTATGATCATTTCATGAGGAAATGTCTTGATGGCTCGCGGGTTGCTGCAAGCTAGGACATCATACATTGTTCATGAGCTCATTGTTTAATACTGGCATTGTTTACATCTTTTCATTTGGAATGCTTGACGACCTGCGAGCTTTGAGAGCTAGGGAATCATTTCTATTACCTTCAAGGCATTGTGTGAAGTGTTTGATCTCTATTTATTTGTTTTGGTGTTGATATTCACTATGTGGTACTCCCCGTTTATGATCATTTCATGAAGAAATGTCTTGATGGCTCGTGGGCTACAAGCTAGGGCATCATACATTGTTCATGAGCTCACTGTTTAATATCTGGCCAGGCCATGTAAATGGTACTAGGCCAACCCAATCAGCCCAACAAAATGTGTCATGTTTATCTTTGTCAAATACACTCATTCACCATTTTGTTCTTGTTCTTCACATAAATATTGCATCAAAAGTAATTGTAAACAATGATTCAAAAAAAAAAGAAACAACTACAATAGATCAAACCCTAAGAGAATACAGTCAACTACAATAGCTCACAATCTCAATGAAATAAACAATATATAAAACAATATATGGTGCACAACAACAGCAAGCATGCAATGACAATAATAACATTGGATGATGCCCGAGCTCAAATTCAAATAGTAAGTGTATTAATGTATGATCTAATAGCAGCAACCTCATTGATCATTACCTTTCACTCCTCCATCATTATAGAAGAGATAACTACCTACAACTAGGGCATCATGCATTATTTATGAGCTCACCGTTTGAGTACCTCATGTCCCTATTTGATTGGTCGGTGCTCAAATAGTGAGCTCATAAATAATGCATGATGCCCTAGCTTGCAGCTCGCAAGCCATCAAGACATTTCCTCATGAAATGATCATAAACGGGAAGTACTACATAGTGAATATCAACAACGAAAAATATAAAGAGAGATCAAACACTTCACACAATATATGTTATTTTATAAGATTTTATTAAGACTAAATATATTGTTTTATGAGCTCACTGTTTGAGCACCTCATGTCCCTATTTGATTGGTCGATGCTTTGTTTGTTGTATTGATACTATTAGATCAAATAGGGACATCAGTAATAAAATAATGCACTTACTGTTTTGAATTTGAGTTCATAAAGATTAAGATATCCTACCATTTTGAATTTCTATGTGCTTTGATCCAATGAAATTTTTATCATCATGATGAAGTAATAATGCATTAAATGTCTTACTTATGTCCCTATTTAGTTTTAATTTTATAGTGAATTCATGATTTATAATTCAGTTGTAGCAGCTCAATATGTTTGGACTCAAGAATACCCCTTACTTGGTTTCCTACAAAGCTTTTGGCAAAATCTATCAGAAAATAAGAAGCTATGAGAAGGTGACATGAAGCTAATGAAAGGAGGCATCTCCAATTTGTTTTGCAGATATACACATTAAGGATCATGTTAGATAATACAAGGGAATTTGATCAAAATAGGGAGACAATCGCTAGATTGTTGTCTAACTTTCAAAGAGAAGGCGATGACAAATGTTATTGTCCATGCAAGAGTTGTAACAGCTTAAAGATAAGAATAATCAAAATCAAAACAACAAAGAGACATTGTAGGGAGAATGGTCACATGGAAGGGGGTTTGATTATAATCCAGTGGTAAGTTATTTGTTATATTGTTTTCACAATTAATATACATATGAACCATGGAAGGAGGTTTGATTATCATCATTTTTATATAGGTCGATCTCCCCATTGTGAATATATAGGATGATCACATGGAAGATGATCATTCACCAAAAAACACATTTGAAGATGATGGTATGAATGCGTTGATTGTTGACACATTTGGTACTAGTGCTGCTAGTGCTACTACTGCTGCTGATGATGATGAGGATGACATTGACGACGTCCATGATATACCTCTACTTGAGAAGGTGGACATGGCCCTTTACGAAGGCTCTCAATCTACTCTTCTCTCTAGTGTATTGTTGTTGGTGAATTTGAAGGTTATGAATGGTTTATCCAACATAGAAATGTCACGTATGCTAAAGTTTGTCATATATGTCATTATAGTCTATAAAAGGTGAAACATGTACTATTAAGATTGTTTATAGTAATGACTTATATTATTTGTTGCAGATTGATAGGTGACTTTCTGTTACCACCATCAAATGTTCTCCCTCACTCGTACCGAGAATTATGTGCCACTATGAAACATATTGGAATGGAGTATCAAACAATAGATGCTTGTCCTGAAGATCATATTATTTATTATAAAGAACATGAAAATGCAATAGAATGCCCTGAATGCCATATGGGAAGATATCAAGATGATCAAGTGATAAAAAAGGTGCCTCCCAAGGTTCTTCGTCAAATCCCCATTATTCCACATCTAAAACGATTATTCAGGTGCAATAGCTCGACACAATTTATGGATTACCATGTACGTGGTAGGAGTCAAGATGACATTATTCGAATGCATGTGGATGGTTCATCATTTATGGACATAGAGGAAAAGTGGCCACACTTTAGAGAGGAACCTCAAAATCTCAAGCTTTCTCTAGCAGCAGATGGTGTCAATCCGCATGGAGAGATGAGATCCGTTTTCTCGGTGTGCCCTATTTTTTTTATAAACAATAACCTTCCTCCATGGATGTCAATAAAGAGGGAGCACATTATGTTGGCAATGATTATTCCAGGTATCTTATTATTTTATAGTTATCTACATGTAATTATAAGTCTTGGAGTGAAATGACCACAATAATTATCTGATGTTGTTGTTAATTCAACTAGGTAAGTACAAAGTGAAAGATATGAATGTATATATTACGTCTCTTATTGAAGAGTTGGTGTTATGGAATGGTTTCACTATGTATGACATCTCCCAACCAATTGGACAAAGAGAATTTCAATTCCATGCAATACTTGTGTGGACAATTCATGATGCTCCAAGGTTGACACATTTCTGTGGTATGTTATGGTGAATTCTAGTTGTACGCGATAATTCAAATTCTAAAAATATACATATTTAATCTAATTTTATCGTTATCTTGTAGGTATTCAAACAAAGGGAAAATTTGCATGTCCAATGTGTGGTCAAAAGATGAAATTTCATCATTCCAAAAGTTTAAGAAAATAGGTGTTTGATGAGTATAGGCAGTTCCTTCCCAGAAATCATAAGTATCGAAGTGCAGAAAGTCATCTTTTCAATGGGAAAGAAGGTACTACATCAAGGCCTCGAAGAATGACATCTCACCTATGGCAGTTGGAATATAATAGAATTCAAGGTAATATCATTCCACGTAATGGTTGATGTTTAAAAATTATATATTTTGATTGTGTTTTGTTGGCTAATTATGTAGTTGATGATCTTGAAGGTGATGAAGGAATCACCAACCAACTTCCAAAGGGACTAAAATGTTATCCTAAAAAATTTAGTAGGCTACCCTACTATGAGCATCTACAAATTGTGCATTTGTTTGATACTATGCATATTGGAAAGAATGTAATAAAGACACTATGGAAAATATTGGACGGAAGGTGTGACAAAGAAAAACGTAGCAAAATTTGTAGTGACATTCATGATTCTAATCATGCAATGAAAAATATCATTGAATCAAATAGCAATAGAGACTAGATTAATGCAAGTGCTCTTCCTTGGTTATTAACAGAACAACAAAGTAATGTCATAAAAGAAGTGATCCGAAAAATTTGATTTCCTACAGGATTTGTTGCGGATATAAGCAAATCTCATATCAAAGAAAAATGATTTTGGGCCAGGGAAGAAAATGCATGATTGGCATACCTTCATCAAGGTAAGTCATAGTCTTTTGTATTTATAATATATTTGTGTAATTGCATTCAATTTTCATTGTATGAAATGATCAGTTGATAATTGTTGCAGTATTTGCTACCCCTATCTCTCCCAAAGAACTTTGACAATAATATCAAACAAGTGATATATGATCTTGGAAAATACATGAGGTAAGCAGTGATATTTGTTTAATATATCAAACAAGTAATATATTGTAAAGTCTCGTATTTATATATTTATGTCTTGAATCCCTTGTAGGTGGTTGTCATCTAAAGAAATCCATAAAGAAGATATAAAATATTGGAAGAAAAGAATTTGTCGATTAATGTGTGAAATGCAAAAGTGTTTACCTCCAGCTTTTTTCAATGCACAAGAACACTACCTCATACACCAAGTTGAGGAGATTGAATTGTGTGGACCTATACATGCTAGGTCAATGTGGATGGTTGAGAGACACTTAAAAATTTTGAAGGGTTTGGTACGAAAAAGAGCACATCTCGAGGGTTCTATGGTTGAGGGATATATGGTATACTAGATGATGGTGTACGTTACTCAATATCTTCTTAATCTTGCTACAAAGATCCATATAGATTGCATTTGGGATCTCGACTCAATTAAAAAATTTGAAGGGGAGTACTTGGTGAGCAATGATAGATTTAGGAAACTGAAAGGTAATAAATTATGAGATGTTATTGTAGTAAATTAATTTTTAATCTTCAAAATAAATCTATTGTAAGTCATCTATTTACTTTTGTACAGCTACTAAAGAGTGGGATGTAATACATTTGTTTATTGCAAACAATCAAGATTGGATGACGGCATGGATTGAATGATGTCAACATGATGGTCATAGATTAACATGGGAATCTATGTCTTCATTGGTTATACAAGCTCATTGCAATGGAGATCCCAATGTTACACAAAAGAAAATAGATTTAGCATATAGTTTAAGAGATCACCAAGTACTTATAAATTTGTTAATTAATCAATCACATGTTTTTCAACTCATGATGCAATAATTTATACATGTTTGACATTATTGCAGGTGAAACACAACAAGGCTATGTTTTGCAATGGTTATAAATTTCACATCAAAAAGTTGGATGACACGAAGAGAACTTATGATTTTGGGATAAGTGCAATGTTCCAGGTGACTAATATTTCATCTAGAAATGACTTACATCCTTGAGAGTCACAAAATCGATACTATGGTATTTTGGTTGATATACTTAACTGTGACTTCAATTCCTTCAAATTAGTTCTCTTCGTTGTGAAATGGTATAGACTACGACTCAATAAAAATGATCTTGATAGAATTTTTATTGAACATGACAATGGATTTTCAATTATTAATACAAGGTTGTTTGAGCTAGTTGGAGAAGAGCCATATGTTCTTCCAAGCCAATGTGAGCAGGTATTTTACTCAGAGGTTCCACATAAACTAGGTTGGTCATTTGTTGTTAGATATGATCCAAGAGGAAGATTGATAAAGTATAATGTGATGGAACAAGATATCGAGGAAGATGAAGAAGTGGAAGATGATGTAGAACCAGATCACAATCGAGAGCTAGTTGAAGAAGAATATGAAGAAGAAGATGACAATGATGCTTCTACTAATGATGATGATGCTGCTACTGATGAGGATGATGTTACTACTAATGATGATGATGATGATGAGGATGATGATGATGATGATGATGGTGAGGACAATGATGAAAATAGTGGTGGTGGTGATGTCGTCGATGACAATGATCTTGATGATGAGATGGATGAAGAATAATATCAATGACATGAATGAAATGTATAATTATGCCAGATGTTTGGCATGTTCTAACGATTATTTTATATGTACTACTCTTATTCACCTTATTTTATATGTCCCACTTATATATCTTTGATCTTTTGTTATGAGAAATTTCATTCTAAAAGAGTGTATTTAATCTCTATATGCTTAAACCTCACTAGTTAAGACTATTCTCATTTGTAGTGGGTATGACAAGAATCAAATTACTTGAAAGACACCAGTATTTAGACATGCACAAATTAGTGACGTGATTAAGCAAATTACCTTTCTTTACAATTGCATGGTTGTCTTTGGTTTGTCATTTTGTTTTGAGTGTCTAGTGATTTAAACCAAAGACTTCGACTTAGCGAAAAAATGTGCAAGTCTACATTAGTATGTTTCTTTTTATTGTAATTATAATTAGTATGAATGAACAAAATAATGACAATGCAATATTTGTGATAATGCAATATTTGTCGAAATAGCGTCAATGACTTCGGTCAATGTGCCTATGTGTCAATGTGGTGTTGGCCCATGCATGTTGAAGATGTCACACACAACAAGTAATCCTGGGTGTCAATTTTGGGTTTACCCAAATAGGAAAAAGGTTTGGATATGTAATTAGATTTTATATTTAAAAATAATGTGACAACTAATCATTTTATGAAGAACTGATGTACATTTGATATTATCAGGGAAATAATGGATGTTAATACTTTTAGTGGGTCGATCAAACCACATTTACATCTACCTCATCTACATCTATACCTAATGTAGGAAATGAGTGCAACTTGTGCAAGGCTCAAGAGGTAGCTAGTGCCGCCAAGATTTCTTCAATGGCGAAAGCAGAAATCATATTTCTGTGATACCTTCTTTGTGTAGTTTGTGCACTACTTTGTTGGGACCATATGTGTAAATGTGGTTAATAGAGGGCTATTGTAGATACTAAATTTTTTTATAGAATTTCTAGTAGATACACATAAAGAACATGCACATAAACACAAAAAATGAGAAACATAAATGTAGATATCACAACAGTTGACAAACATAAATGTAGGCATCATAATCACAATTTTTTGGAGACACAACATAATTGAATGGTATACCTAGATGATGCAACACACCTATATATCACTCCTCTGGTTCCAAGTTTACACTGCGGTAAACAAAATCCATAAATAAAAAATAAATTTAGAGAGCGGAGGAGAGCGAGAACAACCAAAGTAATACAAGTCCCTATATTATTTTGGTTGTTATCACTCTCCTCCTGTGCTCTCTAAGTTTATTCTTTATCTTTGGGTTTTGTTTACGTAGTGTAGACATGGAACTAGAGGAGTAGTTGCATTGCATCATTTGGGTATACCACTCAATTATGTTGTGTTTCCAAAAAATTGTGACCGTGATGCCTACATTTATGTTTCTCTACTATTGTGTCCTAAGACCCCTTATGACCCTTTACGATCCCTAAGAATACATCTTAGAGATCTTAAAATGTCGTAAAGGGTCATAAGAGGCTCCTAGGAGGGGATAGATGAGCTTCCACCTTCACATGGTTGGCCCTATTAAGTAGAGAATGTTAAACTATTCTTGAAACAAAGAGAAGCTCAATAATTTAAGATCTCAATCCACATACGACAAATATATATCGATCTATCTCAATGGCTACCAAATCAACAGATCTCTGTCAAGAACCCAGTCGCAAAGAAACACCATAGATCGCACCATGAACCTGCTGTGAAGAGGCATTCAATGTCTCATAAGTTGCATCAAATGATCCACTTTCTATAATCTAAGTCTCTCAGATCAGTTCACCAAGAAGAAGACTTCTCCCAAGTCATCACGAACACCATAGTGATCTACAAATCTCTAATGTGCAATTTTTGCATGTTTCTCTCTCGACATCACACCTAACTCATTCGAAACTATGGAAAAATGGTAGATGATCCCAGTGATCTGTCACAACCTGATCTCAACAACAATGCAAAGAGTAGCTTGATTTTGTCTTCGAGCTGATCAATGCATAGTCTACTCAAACTCCAAGTCAAGTCACTACTACAACAAAGCACATCAAATTCAGACCAAAGAAGTCAAGAAGTCACTCGAATCAGATCTAAATGCAATCAGGTCCACATATATCCCATGAACACATCAGGAAGAATACATCTCTGATTTCTGCACTAGTTTCTTGTGCTAGAGCCATTGGTGTCACAAGTCTTGATTCGGTAGGATCCATTTGAAATCCAAGTCTCTAGATTCGACTCAATAATCCATGAGTCACTACTGAATCTACTGCAAAGTTATCTCTGAATGATCCATAACCAAATCACCAGCAAGAACCAGATCTACAAGAACACCGTTCTGAATCAACAAATATATATATATTTTATAAAAAAATTGATTGTCGTCATAACTACGATGACCCCACAACAGCGATGGTTATCCATCACAAACATCCAGCATCCAGACATCACATTAATAGCATCACTATTGAAAAAAACCATAAACGATAGATATATGTCGTAAATGTCCAACGCATGTCCGTCACATGTACATCATAGTCATCATTACAAACCATAAACAATAGATATCTGTCATAAAATTCTGATGGATATCTGTTGCATTAATACCATTTTTTTCGGTGAACAAGTTACAAATGACGGCTACTCATTGGAATATTCTGACAGGTCACTGTCATTTGTATTTGTTGCAACAGATTGGCGTCCCAATTTCGATGGCCACAAATAGGTCTGATGATAGGTTCACTTTTTTGGCACCCTCTTTTTGTGATGGTTGTGGTTGTCGTAATTACAACACCTAACATAACCGTCATTTTTTTTGACTGCAAAACTGCGACACCGGGTGGTGTCACTTACTCGACAATATACTGTCTAAATTCAAACATTTAGCCATTGGAAAAAGATCCCAAATGTACTAGTGAAGGAATATTTTTAGGATATTCTACTAAGAGTAAAGCTTATAAATGTTTGAACAAGGCTACTAATAAAATGGTAGAAAGTTCTAATGTAAAAGTTGACGAGTTTGTTGAAAAGAATGATGAAGAAAGCATGAAGGAACCAAATGACTATGGTAGGTTTACATATGTTGAGCATCTAGGATATCTACCAAAGCCACAGGCTAAGTCTACTGAGCATCAGGAAAATGCTACTGAGAATCAGAAAATGCAAACTGAGAACCATGAAGAAACTATTGAGCAAGAAAATGAACCTGAACCAAATGATGAACAAAGAAGAGAACAAGTGCTAGCAATATTTTTCAAAAGACACCATCTGTAGAATCAAATCATTGGAGATAAGAAAGCTGGCATGATGACCCAAAGTAAGTTAAGACATAACACATGCTTAGTTTGTGAGTTTGAACCTAAGAATATTAGGGATGCACTTGAAAATGAGGAATAGATTAAGGCTATGAATGACAAAATTGAATAGAATGAGAAGAATAACACATGGACATTAGTACCCAGATTGAAAGATAAAAATGTAATTGGTATTAAGCAAATTTTTAGAAACAAGTTAAATGAAAATGGTGAGGTCACTAGGAATAAGGCAAGACTTGTATGCAAGGGATATGCATAAGAAGAAGGTATAGATTATGGTAAAAATTTTGCACCTGTTGCTAGACTTGAAGGAGTCTGTATATTACTTGCATATGCTTCACATAAGGGATTCAAAATATATCAAATGGATGTGAAATCAGCTTTTTTGAATGGAATTCTTGAGGAGGAGGTCTACATAGAACAACCGGAAGGTTTTGTTTATCCAAATCAGAAGAACATGGTATGTAGACTGCACAAAGCTTTGTATGGACTGAAGCAAGCACTGACAGCATGAAATGAAAGACTACATGCTTATCTTATCAGTATTGGCTTTGTAAGGACAAGTGAAAAGAGTAATTTGTACATGAAAGGAGAATCTAATGATAATATTTTGATTGCTGAAATTTCTGTTGATGATATAATCTTTGGTGGACATGATCTGATTTGCAAATCTTTTGCTGATGAAATGAGAAAGGAATTTGAGATGTCAATGTTTGGAGAGATTAAATTCTTTCTAGGTTTGCAGATTATACAACAGAATGATGAGATTTTCATCACTCAATCAAAATACATTAAAGAAGTGTTAAAGACTTTTGGCATGGAAGATTCAAAACTAGTAGGAACACCGATAGTAACAGGATGTAAGTTGACAAAGGATGATGAATCTACAGAGGTAAATCAGACATTGTACAGATCAATGATTGGAAAACTGATGTATGTGGTACTCAGTAGGCCTAATATAGCACATGGAGTTAGGATTGTGGCAAGATTTTATGTCAATCCTAAAGATTAACATATGGTTATTATTAAGATAATTCTAAGATACTTGAAGAAGACTGAAGACTATGGTTTATGGTACACAAAGGAAGGCAAATTTGAACTTTGAGTTTATACATATGCAGATTGGGCTAGAAACATTGATGGCTGGAAGAGCACAACTGGTGGAGAATTCTTTTTAGGAGAAAGGCTTGTGACTTGGATAAGCAAGAAACAAGCATGCATAACATAGTCTACTACTGAAGCAGAGTATGTTGTTGATGTTGCAAATTGTTCAAATATTGCTTGGATAAAACAAGTGTTGGAAGGAATGAATGAGGTAATCACTGACCTGGTGATTATATACTATGACAACACTAGTGCTATAAATATTTCTAAAAATCATGTGATGCATTAAAAAACAAAGCATATATCTATTAAATATCACTACTTAAGGGAACAAGTTCAAGAGAAGCAGGTGAAACTAGAATTTGTACAACTTGCTGATATTTTTACCAAGCCCTTACCGAAGGACACATTTGAGTATTTGAGGACTAGACTAGGGGTTCATCCCCTGTTTATCGGTCAATAAGGTGATTTGGAGGTTGCATCAACCTATACTTTATTAGAAAATCATTCATGTTGATGCACATAGCTCACACTTTAGGTTTTCTAAGGTTGTGAAAGATTGTAGAAGATGGAACAAGGAATTGTTTATTAGTACATGAAGGTACTTGATCTGGACTAAACAATAGTGGAAAATTTGGCTATTGAAGAGCTGTTTATTTTCTTTGGCATTGTTGTCAAAGGGAGAGATACTACATATGAAATATCTATTGTTGAGAACATATATGGGAGAAAGAATCAGGGAACTGAAAAAGATCAAATCCGCGGGGAGAGTCTGCATGGAATGTTGTTTGTTTGTTTTGTAGTGATTAAACATATTAAATATCAAGCTAGGGAGAGCTTACCGAGTTACAACATTTACCTACATAGTTATAGAATACATGTTTGCTATGTGTATGGCATATTTCATATTGTTTGTTTTGCCATCAATACCAAAGGGAGAGATTGATGATCTACAACTGATTGAATATCTAGATGAACTGAAGGAATGGTGATTAGAGTTCATTGAGCTACTAAAGTGATATGTAAGATGATTAAATTAGTCAATATGTTTTCATTGATGTCAACTAGTTTTGACAATACTTATCATGATAGTTAAAAAAATTTGAACATCTGTAGAAGGAAGAAAAGATGAAGAAATGAGATATCTACATAAGGAAAAGATGGATATGACAGATTAGGATAAGGTAAACATTGGGTAACTTATTGAAGAGTCTATGGCTTTATATTGTTGATTTGAGAATGTTACATTAATCTATTATGAAGAAGAGATTTGATTTGAACAAGTCAATGTGGTTAGTAATTGAAGACTTATGTATACACTAAGCCAGTGTAGTGTATACCGACTGACAATAATAACCGAGTTAGTTATCACCGATGCATTCAATATTAATTGAGTATGGATGAAAACATTAAATGCTAAGAACAACCGACTGAAATTAATGAGCTAGATATTTTTATCATTCCGAGGTAAATGATGAAGTTAGTTATGAGATCCATGACTGACATAATTTAGAGATGATCTAAAGGATGATATTGAAACGTGTTAAGGACACATTTGCTGAAGAAGGTTTAAGTGGAAAAATGGATGAAGGAGATTAAGAGGCAAAATTTGATGACTGCTATGAAAATAGTTTACTTGTCTATTTAAGAGACATGAGTTTCATTGTTGAAACATGTCAGACAAAAGGAGACTGCGGCGATTTCGCGTTAAGACTTTATTCATGCATTCCTGATCAAACTAGTTATAGAAAGAACCAAGCTGTAGACATTATCGAGTGTCAGAGAACTATTTACCGAGCGAAGTAAGTTGGAAAATATTGAGGAAGTGAATTGATTAATGATCAGAGGATTTTATGAGCATAACATGGATTTGAATATTTGCAATTGAGTTGTATTTTGGATTAGATCAAAGTTGTATCAGTTTAACCATTGATTTAGAAAATCTCTTAGCCAAGTGGACTTAACAGTCTTATTGTATTACCCTATGACATTCATTGAATGTAAATTGTTATCTTGTTGACCCCATAGTGAATGTTGGTCAAGAGTTAACCGTTAGTGATAAATCCTCTAACTAGATCACACCTAATAGTGTGCATTGTAACCTTTAACAGGGTTGGCTCCTAACTAAGATCACTTTAGAAGAGTGAATTATTTTATGCTACCGATCCCAGGTGGTTTTTCCCTTGTCGAGGTTTCCACGTTAAATCATTGTATTATGTGTTATTTTTTATGATTGTTTTGCTATCATACTTTACATACTGCATAGTTGATTTAATCAGTAATCATAGTTTGAATAATTACTGATATTCGGTAAAGTGAACAGAAAAACTGATATTTTATGTTACTGAGCTGCATAAATTATTGAAATTGTTTTGTAATGTACATATGGGAGTTTGCGAGTGTAGGATAACTGATTTAACTGATTCACCCCCACTCTCAGTTATTCTAACACTTTACCCATCAACGACACATCTCCAGAAGCTCATAGCGACAACCTAGGGTTCCTGCTCATCTAGATCATTATCCTTCAGTGTTGGATTTCACTCCAATTTCGCAGAAGCAGCCCTTCGAGTAGGGGAGATTTAATCATAATCCTTCCTTCTTTTTTAGTTGAAATATTAGATGCTTGCAATTGGATACTTTACATTAGACCTTTTTAAATTTATTTTAGTTTACAACTTTGATTTTGATTTACAAGAATTGAATTTATTTTAATAAATTTTCATTATATTTAGTACCATATAAAAATGATATTATAAAGAACTTTCAATCTATATATGTGAAGTGTTAATATCTTAAATATCTTTTTAGTCAAATTGTACATGAGTCAAAAGAATAATGTGAATGATAAAGAATGGTGATATTACAACAATATTGTAAATATGACAGTATTACTCAATACAAGATAGTAAAAATATAACATTTTATTGGGAGCTAATCAACTATAAGAAATTTATAATCATATAAAATTTAGAAAATTCTAAATTAAATTTTTATAGAAAATTTAATATAATATTAATTCTTAGTACTTTTAAATTCTTGTCAAAGTACTGTAATTGATAAAAGATGATAAATGTTCATAAAATTTATTTTAATAACCTCAAAATATAAAATAAATTAGATTCTATCAATAAATCTTACACTAAAAAAATAAATTACATTATTTCATTTATAAACAAAAGACCAAAATAGACACCAATATAATCTAAAATCTTTCCATACAAAATTACTACTAATCACGTATGACGAGATTTTTCCATGGTACAGATCTTGATCTAAGCCGATTGTTGTTTCTTTCATACATTTATGAGATCCTTTAGGGCCCGTTTGGTAGCGAGAATTAGGAAATGTTGCATTTGATCAAATGTTGGAAATGGTCAAATCATGGATTTGATAATCCAATTTTTCATTTCCGGATTATAGTTTGGACCGTTTGGTTGACCCAGAATATGAGCGAGAAGATGTATATCCTCCGTTTGGTTCCACTTTTTAAAACTAGAATTGGAATTTGACTATGATTTTTATTTTATTTTTTGAACTATTTTAATATTTTTTTATATTATATTTTATTTTTATTAGTTCATTTTATGATTTATTTTGTTATTTTATTTAATTTTATAGAGAAAACCATATATATAAATAAGAGATATTTCAAATTGTATAATTAGATGTTCTTCCTATTTTTTTCATCATAATTAACTTAAATATTATTATTTTAAAATAATTTTCTTGATGAATTTTATTTTATACAAATACAAACATCATTTTTTATACTTGAAATATATATAATCTTAAGAGATAATTAATTTTAATCTATATAAAAATTTCTTGATCTTTTAAAATTTATGTACTATAAACATTTTAAACAAACATATCAATTTAGCAATCAATTATTTTAATTTTTTCTTATATTAAAAATAACAATATGTCATTCATCAAAATATTCTCACAAAATTTATTAGAAGCCCCACAAAAGAAAAAGATGATAACTTTGCAACCATAATTGTACCACAAACTCCTTTATAGATATTATCATTTTTATTCCTTAATAAATTATATATTAAAAATATAATATATCTTACATCAAAATATAATAGTCCAAATGCCCACAAAAGAAAAAGATAATACTGCGACAAGGACCTAATTTTTCGCTTGTGAAGAATTTAGCTTGAGTTAGTTGAAAACAAATGTAATGAAGAGGCATAAGTAAATAAAAGTAATAAAATAAATTCTTGGTTGAAAATAATAATAAAATAATAAATAGTGTAAAAATGAAATAAAAATTCAGTCCAGTTCTTAACATTATTTTTAAATTATAGTAATCTGGAAAATTAAATTATAGCAATGTGGAAAATTCATATAAAATAAATAAATTATAAAAAATTATAGCAATGTGGAAAATTCATATCAATTATTAAATACTTTTTAAGTAAATAAAAATATAATAATTTAATAAAAAATAATAATAAATAGCTTTTAAAATGTCTATAAACTAATAGTTTGAAAAATAAATAAATAATGTAGATAAATTAAAATATTTTTGAAATGAAATAAAATAAAATTTATATAGAAAATCATTTAAGTTTGATATTTATTGACATTTTTTTAGATAAATTAATTAATATTTTTATAATAATTATACTATATAATTTTAAAATAATTAGTTTTTTTTATTTTTAATATAAAAAAATAATTAGTTGTACTTTTTAAATTTTAAATATTAATCTTGTAATCTAATAGTTGGGACGGAAATAGTTTAGCTAACTTTGTTTTATCTAGTAATAAAATTTTATTAATATTTGGTTGGTTTTATTTCTTGAAGGCCATTAAGATTTCACATCAATAAAAAATTTAAAATTTTCTTTCTAATGCTTGAATATCATTAGTTCTTTTTAGTTAAAATAATAGGTGCTTACAATTGGATGCTTTACATTAGACCTTTTAACATTTATTTTAGTTTATGACTTTAATTTTGATTTACAAGAATTGAATTTATTTTAATAAATTTTCATTATATTCAGTACCATATAAAAATGATATTATAAAGAACTTTCAATCTATATATGTGAAGTGCTATTATCTTAAATTTTTTTAGTTAAATTTGACATGAGTGAAAAGAATAATGTGAATGTTAAAGAATGGTGATATTACAACAATATTGTAAATATGACAAAGTATTACTCAATACAAGATAGTAAACATATAACATTTTATTGGGAGCTAATCAAATACAAGTAATTGATAATCATATAAAATTTGAAAAATTCTAAATTTAATTTTTATAAAAAAATTCAACATAATATTAATTCGTAGTAGTTTTAAATTCTTGACAAAGCATTATAATTGATGAGATGTGGTAAATTTTCATAAAATTTATTTTAATAACTTCAAAATATAAAATAAATCAGATTCCATCAATAAATCTTACACTAAAAAAATAAATTACATTATTTCATTTATAAACAAAAGACAAAAATAGACATCGATATAATCTAAACTCTTTCCATACAAAATTACTACTAGGGGAGAGGACCCAGTACCCACGTTTAACAGGTTCCAATGGTTGTGATAAGAGATCTTAACTTAATATCCATAGTTGCTAATTTAATATTCAATATTTTTTACAACATTGTACCAATAGTTGTGACTTTAAAGTTGTTTTTGCTAATGATGACTACCCATAATTGAATGAAATGTGCCCTCTATTCTAAAAAGTAGCCAATCGTGTGATGCCACACCAACTCCACAAGTATTGGGGTCCCTAATGCACTATGATTGGTGTCACTTTTTTTTGGGTTGTTTTGGACACATTGGCAAAAAACATGCTAAAGTGGCATCATATTTGATGATGTGGCTCTGAAACCTTAGTTATAAGTAGGAGACTCGCCAAGTAAACTACTGTAAAAAAATGGGAGTGATTTGAAATTTCCACCTAGGATTTTGAGAAGCATGAAGTTTGGGTGCTCAACTATTGGGTCCTCTCCCCTAATCAAGTATGACCAGGTTTTTCATGGTACACATCTTGATCTAAGTTTCATATTGTTGTTTCTTTCATACATTTATGAGAAAGCATAAGAAGAAAATTACTCTCTATCAACCTGATGATGGATCATGTAGTGTGATCTGAAATGTTGATGCACAAAAACACTCACACAATCAAATCCAACATACAATTTATCCAAGAAAATTGTTAAATAGTGTTTGATTTGATTTAGTTCATCTATTAACATATTATTACAAATATCTAAATGTGCTTAATGGTAAATAACACCAAGTTAGCATAATGGATTTTATTTAATATTTATTTCATATGATAGAATAAAATTATAAAGGTCTATAAATATGTCTTGAACCACCAGTATATGTTGTTTGTTTTCAACCGGTGATGTATTTAATGTTGTAGTGTGTTGGAGGATAAAAAGTGATTTTAGGTCTTATTATGCACCTACACATTCAAGTGTTATAGGGAGAAGCTCGACAAAAGTGAAGCTTGAGCAGATTGACATCGATTGAAGCAACTACAAAAGGTTTTGAAGTGATTCTGGTGACGAAATTTGTGAGGGCTTGCACTGGTCATTGAGAAGAAAGTGAGAAAGGAGGTTGAGCAATTCTTTTGATAGAAAGGATTTGCACCAAAAGCCATAGATAAAGCAAGAGCCAAACATGAAGACGAGAAAGCTCGTAGTTCAGCTATAGCTATTGCAGAAGAAGATGTAGAGGTAGTTTCTTCTACAACCAGTAGAACTTCAACTGGTAGATAGAGAAGAAACACCACAACAATCAAGAAGAAGAAACCTTCTCCTCTAGCCAAGATCCCTGTGAAGATGCTAGTAAAACCAACTAAATTTGAGCCTACAAGAACTAAGGAATCTACTGCTACAACAAAGGTTGCTTGCAAGAGGAAGAAAGAGAGGGAAAAAGGGTACAAAAAAGTACAAGAGGAACCTGAAGGAACATAATCAACAAGAGAAGAAATAACTCAAGGCTCAAGGTAAGAAATCTAAAGTGGTTGGTGCCCCTACCACTAAATTTGTCAAACCAGATTTTAGTAAGTTTATTTATGTTGATAAAATCATTAATGAAGTCAAGTTAATCAAATATAAAATATCTATTAATCAAGTTACCCGAAAAAAAGAAAAAAGAAAAAAAGAAGAAGACAACCAAAAAGGTTGATAACTTTCTCACAAAAAAATTAATTTGCAAGAAGTAAAGCTCTCACAGATAGCCCATCCACTAAATTCATATACAAACATTTATATCTATAATTTTAACATATCTAAATAAATTTATATTTTATCCTAAATATTTTAAAATACCATATATTTATATTATAAAATAAAGTACTATATTGCTTATAATAAATTTTTACAGTTTATTATTATTAATTAAAAGTACCATATTTATGATTTTATATATGTCAATTTTACGGTAAAAAAAAATTCAAGCTGTCTCATACAGTCCAAAAGTGCAAAAATGACCACTGCCCCCCATCAAATGCCATGCCTGACACCAGTATCCCTTGATAACGGTTAATTTTAGTTTGCTGTTTAGACATTTCCTTAAAAATACACACAATTAAATCAAATTCTAAAAGAATTGGGAAACCGAAACAGGAAAGATAGTTTTTTGTGCAGCGAATATCACCTGGGCTAAAACCATCCGAGGACAATTTCCACCATTCTTCCTCAGGACTTTGATTAACTTTTTGTTCCAAGTCAAGTATACCCAAAGTCTTCCACAAGTGGAAATTGGGCCCCTCGGTTCAATCAGTCTTTCCTGCTGATGTCCGAGCCGCCCCTGTGCTCTGATCAATTCCAACGTCACTACATAGAAAATCGGGCTGCACTGCTCCAATGGCAACCAAGTGCGCCTCACGAAATGGTAGGACCACTGCAATGTTTTTGAAAAAAAATCTCATCAAGGCTATATAAACCCCTTGAAATCATCAAGATTGTCATCCACTTCATTACAGAGCACTAGATTTCTGCAATGGAGATGGAGATAAGCATGAGATTGCTAGGATACATTGCACTGGCCATGGTGTCAGTTTACTTAATTTACAGAAGATTTCGACCATCAATGAAGCTACCGCCTGGTCCTCGGGCATGGCCTATAATTGGGCACCTGCATCTTCTGGGCAGTCTGCCGCACAGGTCACTGGATCGACTCTCTAAGACGTACGGCCCGCTCATGTACATCGAGCTGGGTTCGGTCCCCTGCATCGTCGGATCAACTGCCGAAATGGCCCGAGAAATTTTGAAGACGAATGACCTCACTTTTGCCTCCAGACCCAGGATCGCGGCGGGGAAATACACTGTGTACAATTACTCTGACATAACTTGGTCGCCCTATGGAGAACATTGGCGGCTGGCCAGAAAAATCTGCCTCATGGAGCTCTTTAGCGCCAAGCGGCTCGAATCGTATGAGTATATACGAGTTGAGGAGGTGGCTCGCATGGTGGCCTCTGTTTTCAGAAGCTCTGCAGCCGGTCGGGAGATCGAGCTCAGGGAAGAGACCTCGTCCGTGAGCAACAACATTATTTCCAGGATGGTTTTGGGGCGGCGCTATTTGGATGAAAATGGCGGGACCAAGATCAAACCCCATGAGTTTAAGGAGATGCTGGAGGAGCTTTTTGTGCTAAATGGGGTTTTCAACATTGGGGATTATATTCCTGCTCTGAGTTTCCTTGATCTGCAGGGCTATGTCAGAAGGATGAAGAAGCTCAGCCGAAGATTTGATGTGTTTCTGGAGGAGGTGCTGGAGGAGCATGACCAGCGGCGGAAGAGCGTGCCTGATTATGCTCCTGCCGATATGGTTGATGTGTTGCTGCAACAGAGTGATGATCCTGCTAACAACCTTACCAGGAACAGAATCAAGGCCTTCACTCAGGTAAATTATTACTTTAGGGTTTTCAGAGGGAAGGTGTGTGGCTTATAGGGAGTTTTGGTTGGGGGGAATTTGTGAATTCAGTGAAATTGAAGTTTAAGGTAACATTTCCTCATCTATTGCTGGAAGAGTTTATACTGCAGGTACTTTGTGTGGTAATTATGTACCCGCTGCTTTATGGAAACCCAATCTCCATATAAACAGTCGAGGTGTTCACTACAACACACCCAAGACAGCTGTTCTCTTTTATGAAGTAACAATGAACTTTAACGAGGATCATCAGTCTAAGGGATGAGGAATGCATCTCAGCTTTAATAATTTTGTATTTTTGTTTAGGTGTATTTTTCTTTTAGTCTGATAGGGAATGATAGAGAATAAGAGTTATAGGCTGAATTTTTTTGGCTAAGAGCTATAGGCTGAATTTTCTTGGCCAAAAGTCAAGGACTGAGGGGTATTTATTCTACCAAATTTCGTACTGGCATGATCACAACCTCCTGCCTTGTGATGTTGCAGTGTTGCATTCAGCAAGATTTGTCCCTCAGTGAGCTCATTGAGATTCAACTTCACCAGCAGATCAAGGGCCCATTGACACAATCAGTTTGTTTTTTGTTGTGGATCTTGATCAAGAAATTTGTAGTTTTGTAGAGTTTTGTGTCGTCAAATAATTCATTTAGACTTCTCATCTTTAAATTGTTTTCATTCGTTATACAAATATCCTCATAGATCCAGTTTCAACCATCCTTTAACTCGTCAAATAGTTCAGTTAGACTTCTCATCTTTAAATTGGTTTTTCCATGCTGTTGCAGGAAATACAAGTTCTGTTTGACTCAAAAACTACACAGTTGAATTCTGATAGCAATATCACAATACAACTTCTGTTTTTCTCATTCTTCTTAAAAACTGTCCATCCGCGTAGCTGATATCTAAGAAGATAAATGTGTTCCAACTCTTCAACTATAAGTCTAGCACTCTCTTAATTGTAGCCCTTAATCTTTTTCATTATGTTCCTCCAACAGATTGACCTGAAATATTATTTTTTCAACTAATCTGTTTTGCTCATATAACAGTCTTAATATTTTCTAATGCAAACTTTTTAATCTCTTGTTTACTGTTGAAATATTTTTAAAAATTAATGTTCTATTTGCTCGTATTACTTTGCAGTTCCTTTTTTACACTGCCATTCTTTATGTATTTTTTATTCAGCTTTCTTCAATAAAAGAAATTCCAAATTTTGAACTTTTCTTCAACTTAAAGAATCAAATTATTGCTGAAACCTCTTTTAAAAACTTTCCTGCTTTTCAAAAAGGATCTCAAAAAGGACTGTTGATTTGACCAATCCAAGAGGAAAAGTGACTTATTAAAGATGTGTTATTGGGCTTGCAGGATATGATAGCTGGCGGAACAGAGAGCTCTGCTACACTAGTGGAATGGGCACTGTCAGAGCTGCTCAAAAAGCCTGAAAACCTGACAAAGGCAAACGAAGAGATGGACAGGATGGTGGGGAAAGAAAGATGGGTGCAAGAGAAAGACATTGGTGAGATGGAATTCCTGCAAGGAATTGTGAAAGAAACAATGAGGCTGCACCCAGTTGCTCCCATGCTGGTTCCTCATCTTTCCACTGAGCACTGCAAAATTGGAGGGTACGACATCCCTGCCAACACCAGAACATTTGTGAATGTGTGGACAATCGGCAGAGATGAAACTCTGTGGGAAAAGCCAGAGGAATTCAGGGCAGAGAGGTTTCAGGGCAGCAGCTTGGACGTTAAGGGCAGAGATTATGAGCTGCTGCCTTTTGGGTCAGGCAGGAGAATGTGCCCGGGGGCCAGTCTGGGTCTGAAAGTGGTTCAGCTGGGCCTCGCCAATCTCATCCATGGCTTCCACTGGCGCCTTCCCGCTAGTATTCAGAGCCCCCAAGAGTTGGATATGACCGAGACTTATGGCCTTTCGACGCCCAAAGCAGAGCCTCTTGTTGCCATGGCAGAGCCTAGACTGGCTCCTCATCTGTATCGTTTCCCTTGAGCTCCATTTCATCTATATAAATAAGCCTTCAAAATATATAATCTTTTAGCCTTCTAAGCTTCCATGATCATATTGTCGCTAATCAGAGGCACCAAGATTTGGACTCTCCATGCCCAAAGCAAGCAGTGCCTCTTGTTACCTACCTCCTATCTTCACGGGTCCATATTTCACGGGTCTTCAGTTTGGGTTATTTAGCTTTGTGTGATGTAATTTTATGATGAGTTATCAATAAAAAATCATATCTTTTATAATCTTGTAAACATCTTATCTTTTACTATCTTGTATTCGTTTCTATTATGCAAAATTTATATGGCAAAGTCTAATGATTGAATGGGCATATGAGTATCTCTACATGTTACAATTAAACATATAAATCAATCAAAATATTTATTATACCATATTATAACTTCTAATAGTAGGGAGTAAGTGAAATCCTTTTAGATTTTGAATTTAAAAGTTTTAGGTTTAAATTTTATTATTATAGAAGTAACTTTGTTCAAGTTTGCAATTGTATTTTTGTTTTGAATTGTAAAGACTACTATTGCAACCAAGCATGCCACGTAAGCAGTTAACATAAAAAGTCGAGAGTCGAAAAGATCGAAAGACATAGTCGACATATCAATTTATTAAATCCAAAGATGCATTAATAAAACATACAAACGACCATCTTGTCGAGAGTATAATAAGTCACAAGATAAATTACATCCAGAAACATGCCGACCAACTTGTCAGATTAAGAAATCATAGTTTTCAAATTACAATGATATAACAAGTTTATACATTTAGAAGTGTCGACCAACTTGTCGATCACCAGATAAGTACATCAAGGAGAGAAGAGAAGAAAAGAAGGTAAACACTGGAAGTATCAACTCATCAGATTCTGTCTCTTGAGCCTCGGACTGAGTCCCTTACGCTTCCTTGAGAACAGAGGTGGGGTCCAGGTGCTTTACCGCCCAACCGTGGAGTGGTCAGCTCCGGAAGTGATGAGCTTCCCCGGGGTTCTTCCTGACACGAAGAACGCTCCGTCCCTGCGCGAGAGGCCTAGCTCCTCGATACTGGCAGATTTAGATGGTCTTAGTGCAGTCGTGTAACTTAACCTACAGCACATATGCCTAAGTAGGTTCTATACCACGGATGTAGCAAGGGGTAATTGTTAACCATGCATAATCAATAAGAACATATGCAGCACATACTTTGGCCAAAGTAAAATTTAATCCAGATTTGAACTGGCAGGCAAACTTATAGCGCTCCCTTGTTCTCTACATTCGGCACAACTTCCATCCTAGTTGATACAGTCCAGAATTCACATGAATAGGAAAACTAATAGCATCTCAGAACACGTATTTTAATGTATTTCACAATCATAGTAAAGTATGTAACAACCATTTAATACTAGCAAACTGTATTCAAGCTGAAGTTACATAATACTGACTAAAAGGCATCACTTAAATTAGGAGGGAATTTCAAGCACATGATTTCTTTTATTGTCCATAGAGAGTAGATAATGTTGTAATGCTGTCCAATCAAAATAAAACTTCTAGAACAAGGATCGTGCTTCCTAGACATAATTTCAGTTATCTGTGCAATACAATTCAACGGTGTAACAGGCAAAATCAAATAGGGAAAAGACCATGGCATGAAGCCTTTGGTTCTGAATAGAAAACACAAAGAACACAGAATAAACATAACTTCATAGATTCCTATTTCAGTAACTTCATGGACTGGGTGTTTTCTTATTATTCAGAAGGAATTGAGTGACGCAGAGAGAAAGAAAAGTAAAGAGAGATCTTTTTATTCAGAATTAAATATGTCACAGTAAGAAGATGGACTTCTGAAGCTGAACTCTGTTACCAAATCTTGATAATGTTGTTATGCCGTGAAAGATTAAAAGGAAAAGACTCTGTTTCTTCCTGTGATATATGTGTCTGATACTACAGAGGTGGTCTTGAGTAAATTTGATGGCTATCGATGTGTGCCAAGAAAAAGAACTCAGCATTATCTCAGAGTAGGTGTTTTGATGAATGGGTTCTTCCAGGCTGAAGAAGACGTGGTTTTGCTGAGAAAAAAGGGAATAATTCATAGCTCCATTGAGACTGACAAGGAAGTGACTAACCTCTTTAACGGTCTCTCCAAGGGAGTTCATTTTAGTTTTGCAGATGAAGATGAGTTCGGCAAAACATTCCAAAAAATGGTTACAAACCCCCAGAATCGAACTGAGTCTCACTTTAGGATCGGATGGATGCTGAACTTCTTAGTTGTAACTTGGGAGGCCGGTCAAGAAACAGGGACGCGTTACCTCAAGTATTACGGAACTAAAAAAAAAAAAACAATAACTATAAAATCGCTAAATCTCACCACCGCTTCAACATAGCATCAGATTTAAAAAGAACATTAGCAAAGAATTTCGTCAACACGTTGAAGGCAGTTACTGACGACTCATGCAGCAATAGCCATCGGCGAAATTTAGGGACCTGGATGGTGGTTGCGTTTAGAGTCTGCGCTTGGATAGATTAACAATGTTACTAAAACACCAAGAGCACAATGTATAAATTTTAGAGATGTCCTTTCTGTTCTGCTACAAGTTATTCACCTACAAAGATACCGATTTACATTCACTAGCAAGACGTCCCTACTGTTCAATGTTGTTCAGAAAACTCGGGGATCTTTTCTACGGAGCAAAACAATTCACAACTGATTCAAACTTGTTAAGGGGCATTGACAATGCAAACTTTAAATAACTGGAATTTGTTCAAAAAGCTGTAAAAACAAAGTGCCGTTTGATAACTATACGGAGGAATTACATGCATATAAAATGACCTGAGAATTTTAACTGCACTAAGCATTCAAATGAAAGGAGGAACCTGGTGTATAAATGGAGTCTGTAGCCTGAACCAGTCCCAACTCCAACGCTACGCAAGGTTGCTGCTGACCATCTCTTCTAATCTACTTCCCAATAGTTTATCCCAAAATCAATCTCCCGTGTCCCCAAATTTTTCCGTTACTTTCTTCACCTTCCCTCTCAAGAAAACATGTGTGTCCAAAATGAAACAATTCTCGGCATAAATCCCCTCCTGCCCATAACTGATTCTTGTTTTCACTTTTAGTTGAAATGCAGGTAAAATGAAAGAGATGAAAAGTCACATACAAATGCAAAAACCCTTTATTAATTTGACCCCCAATATCCGGCCTTTTAAATTATATCTTTGATAAAAGGAGAAAATAATTGCTTTAATGTATTCTTGCATTAATAATGTATTCATAATTACACATTCTACCATACAACAAAAACAAAACAAATAGTAATCGTGGTGTGTGCGTCACTCAGGCATCCGAATCTGACACTAGGCAAAAATGATTGACCCAAACACTTTGATGTCAAATTCCCCCAAAACAATTTCATACAATGAAATATCCCTCTAGACTATTTACCTTTTTAAATAGAGGATCTCAGGATATTATTTCTAATAAGGGTCTTTCAAGCCTCATTTCCCTATCATCAACCTCACTATCATGCTACAACATACTGGAAAGGATTCCATCCATCATACAAATTCATGAATCCTAGGACTAGGACTTCATCTATCTTGAGAGTGACCAGATAGGTGACCCGAAATAAGTCAACCAAAGGGAGTATCCCCATGCTGTTGAATTCTCCTTGCATATCATAACCTTGCATGGTTGCACTCCACCTAGATATCATAGACAAATTGTTCATCCACTTGCCTCTATATGTAAAAAATCTTGCTTCTCTACATTGGCTACATGTGAAATGTCAAACTAGCATAACACAACCTCCCTATCCTGTATCCCAAAATAGATACCATCCTAGAGGGAAATAAGGAAAGCTTGAAATAGTTGGTTCCTTACTCCATAGAAAGTAGCACCTCATACCAGTAATCCACCCCATTTTATTGTGTCATTTATAACATTAAGTCATCAGTACATGGGGAGAATGAAAAAGAATAAACATATCTCATGATGTTAACATATCACAATGCATTATCATGCATAATCTACCTACTAAGTCCAGATGAATCAATTTCCTCCCACTCTACCCTTGAGTTACCATCATGTATATCCTTAGTAATAATGAAACCACTACTTCCCCCGAATATTTCATCACTCCCAACATCATATACTCCATCATTAACTTGTTCAATCTTTATAGCCCTTGAAGTAACTTCTTATGCCGATTTCCCTACAAATGCTCCATATCGCTAGATTGCAAATGTGATGGCATGATCTCTACCTGAAAGCAATTACAAGTAATATGATTTTATCACTCCAAGTGTCTATCTAAGTGTTTGTAGTCTCAATTTTGAGATTCCACACCTAGGCCCATTTTGTCCCTAATCAAAATGAACAATCTAGATTCAAGGTATTTAATTGATTTATCTGTGATATTAAAATGAGATAAGTCCTATGCACAAATTCCTCCATTGATAACTCACCCTCAAGAGTTTATCTAAGAGGTGTAACCTAATAGAAATCAAACACATTCCCTGTCAAAGATTTTCCCTCATGGTTGCAAGTTTCACATCCCTGCGAATCTTTCTCCTCTTTCAAGAGTTCAAACTCTTGATGCTCTTTCCAATCATTATTACCAATGAGATATGAAGTCTCCTCCTCTATAGCTAAATTAAAATCAACATCATACTCACTTGTCACATTTGTTAAGGCACCAATCTCATGCCTACAATCAGAGTCTTTGTGTATTGACTCTCCCACATGAAGTTCATCAACTACTCTTGTCACCTATTGTCCCTCCACATTTTTTGTATTCTAATTTTGCATCTTAGTTGATGATGCCATATAAGATGGTATTTTTTATTGATCTGAAGAAGAATGTGACAAAATTAATTCTAAACAAATCTCATCTACCTAATTTTCTACGTAGTGCCACTAGAGTAGTCTCTAGGATATCCATAGTATTTGAGAGATCAAAGATAAGGGTGTCTACTTCTTCCTTCTTTATCAATGCCTATGAATAGACCTTTAGAAAGATCGAGGAGATGATCTCGATCTAAAAGAAGATGTAGATAGTTTGATTTCATAGTTTTCATCCCTTCCTTTATAGCTTGCAGATGTGAAATTTTTTCTTTTAGTCCCTTTTGTCTCTTCTCTAATTGTACCTCCTAAAGGTGCTTTTCAATAATCGTATATATGTCATCAAAATGCATTAGATCTACAAAAAAATTATTTTTAGCGACTTTTGATTGACTCTCCAAATTATGTGAGCTAACAAGTGTATGAGAAAAATCAGATTCACATGATGAAGTATTTGATTGTCCTTATTTACAACTGTCAATGTTGATCTCTAGATTATCCACATAAAAACCAGTAACCTGTAATGTATGAAGATTCATTTTCATCCTCTTTCTTGTTTGTTGCATCCTCTTTTTTTGTATGGGCATCAAAATTATCATCATTAGTAGGAGCCTATGAAGAGATACCTTCCTCCTAATTTTGAGAGGTGATTTCCCTTTTGCTAACTGGTTGCAAGTGATCCTCTAAATTAGAAAAATCTTCAGTTATTACCTATCTTATATGCACTTGTGATTGAGTTCCCAAGGACCTTTACACACACAAAAAAAATAGATTGTCTTCTCAATTCATTCATACTATTTTCATGCTTTCCTTCATCTTTCTCTTTTCCTAAGGAAGATTTTAATGTATCACATTGATTGAATACATCATCGGCCAACTTGTAGCAACAACAGAGATAATTAATTCTTGTTTATAAACAACCAATAGGAAAGTTATTAGAGGCTGGGAAATGACATCACATTCATCAATAATTGTAGTCATAATTATTTCCATGTAATCATGAATGGGTTTGACACATGATTCACACTGATAGAAAAAAGAAGTTGATGAACCAATTAAAAAAAGATCATCACAACTATAGTCAATCATGACCATAGATGATGTCACCTTTTCCATCATTTCTAAATTCATGGCCCTCTTATTGAAACAAGGACTATTGATTTCATGTAGTCCATTTTTTTTTTTAATAATTAATTGAAAAACCTCCTTCATTTTATCATATTTATAAAGATTTTTAGGAGTTGAAATTCAAATAACGTCACTTAAACAATGATATATATGATCAAGCCTTACCTCCTTATCCATGTGTCTCAAAAATTTGTGCTCGCCCAAAAAATTCCTTGTTGGGCTTATTGCTATTTGAATCAATTGCGAAGGTGACTATTCCACCTTTTGCAAACACTTTTCCACTTCCTCTAATGAGGTGAGTAAAGCATATTTTGATAGGAACAAGTGTCCTAGTTTCTCTCCTGTAGTAAACAACTTTTTGCCCAACTCTTTGTCACCTATTGAGATGATTAGACTTCCTATAATGAAGTAACTTGTTGTCCATAAATAAAATCCACTGATTTTACCCAAAAGTATGGTAGAATCCAAGCTCTAATACCACTATAAGAACCCCTATTAATTTTGACATGAATTTTTAGTTTTGGTTGTTTGACATTTTGTCAAACACTTTGCATGCAAGGTCTGATTTCTAAATTCTTGTTTTATTTTTTTGATATTTGTTTTGAATTCCAAGGTATGAGAAAACATGTAGAAATGAAAGAGAAAGATATATACAAAACATAAAAAACAAATTTATCAATGAAAAACTACTTTATTAACCTCAAATTAGGCTTGATAGAAGTCTGCTAAAGTTACAATATAAAATTGATTACTTCAAATTTGAGGTTCATTACAAATCAGAATGAATCCTTACATACCCAAAAGCAAGGATGGAAGCCCAACAACTTGTAAATGGTATGATTTCCTCAAAGGATGACTATAATGGCTAATAATAGTAGAAAATATTTTCAAAAGTTTTGATGTAAATCATTGTCCTTCAAACCCAAGCTGTATCTTGTTCAACCCTTCCAAAATATGCAAACCCTTGTGTCAAAATCTCATAAAATATTTTAGATACAAATATTATTCCACCTCCAATGGATTCCAAATCTTAGTCCAAATCAAGTTTCCCTAGCTAAATTTTTTATTAAAACTAGTGAATAACAAACCCTAGCAATTGTAGGTTTGCAAATAAATGATATTTCTAGCTCCTTCTCAATGCCAAATACCTACAATAAGCTCAATGTGAATTATGGAATGAATCCACCTAATAGGCTGAATGGGTTTTCATCCACACAATAGAGAAATTCCAAGGGTTTCTGTCCTCAGATTTCTTGTAAATGAAATCCAAAGCTCTCAAGCTTCTTAGAGAGAAATTAAACTAAACCAAGTATATCAAATGACTTTCTCAAATCTCATTTTATAATCTTCTCATGAAGTTTCCAAAAACCTTGTTTAAATTTCCTACTCTAATATTTGAATATTTAACTTGCATATGAGAAATAATAATAAAGTGACCTCCTTAGATAATTTCTTCATTAATATAAAGTCACTTTAATATCCTTATTCCTCCATATGTTGGCACCCCATTTGGCATAATAGTTAAATACTTTATGACATTAATATTAAATACACACTTGACCCCTTACATCCCTTTTAATAAAAAATACATTTAATTTAATTAATTATATTAAAGTCAATGCTAGATTAGACTTTAATTAATTAAATTAAATCATTAAACTCCATTAAATGCCAAATATCAAGCCAACAACTGATCCTTCCAACTTTTCAGATATAACTATGGTGTCCTTTGACCATCTAGATGACTTACCATAAACAATAAGTATAGACCTAAACATCCAAGTGACTTATAAAAAATAGTAAGTGTGTATAAACAAAGTCAGAAAAACCTCTAGAAGGAAACCACAAACAAGCTAATGCACTCATATGGAGAGTAATTAAATAGACACCCAAATGGTCAATTGAATAACCTTGAATCACCCTCAAAGGCCCCCCTAATCACAACTTTAGCTTATGGGTACCACTGATAATAGGCTAACCTCTTAAAATTGTTGATACTTAGGAAGGCGCAAAAATGAGGACATTACAATTAGATCCTTAGTTTGTCATTTCCTTCCTAGCCTATTTTTATTTTAAAATCCTTTTAAGGGGACAAATAAATTGTTTGTGTCCTATAAGTTTTTTGGAAGTTTATTCATTATTACAAAAGTTGTCTTAAAGTTTTCCTGAGATTTTAATGGCTCAAGTACATATCACTTTTTGTTAGTATGTTGGGCTAATGGTGAAGCAATGCTAGATATTTGTTGATTTTGTAATCACCTAAAAATGGGCAAAGATAATTTAACGATAATTCAAAGCAAATCAAGTAAAATCAAGGTAAATCAAGGAAATAATTGAATAAATTGAATCACAATGCATAATTAGCCAATCAAAATTAAAATCAAGTCTTAATTCAATATCAATCAAAACTAAGAGCATTTTTAATTAAGTGCAATCAAATCAAAATATAATTAATTCAATTAATTGTATAGTCTTGGATTAAATTAAATTCAACCCATTCAAAGGGGTACATGGCTAAAATAAATCAATTAAATCAATTAATAAATATCAATTACTCTCAACAACCCAAAAGGAGAGGAAAATCAATCAACCAATGAGATTAAAGGAAAGGCATTCACATGGATCAAGCCAAATTGAATCTTAATCACTCAAAGTGAGAGAGAATCTTAGCCATCCATCTTGTCTACTTGTCCCAAGCTTTTAGGACACAAACTTTGCTTTGTCTTCAAAGGGTGGAACCAAAGACTTAACCCCAACTCAACCATGATCAAACACAACTACACCCCCTCACATTGGGAAAATCTATAAAAGGAAGGCTAAAATCCTTCATAATTCATCAACCACCTATCTGAGAATTGCATCAAACCTCTTGAAATTTGAATTTAGAAGAGCATTTTAGCATTTATATTGATAATTGTTATCTTTAACATTGTTTATTTCAATCAATTCTCATTCTAGAACTATCATTAGTGAGAGCTTGCTGAGAGCTTACTTCATTAACATTCTAGTTAGAGAGCCATAGGATGCTGAATTAGTCATTGATATTAGCTAATAGTTGCTCAATTGTGGTTGTAATTTAGTTACTATTTCATTTATTGTTGATGATTAACATTAATTCTATGAAGATACATTCAATTGTATACAGATTTATTTTGCTATTTTTTTCGATTTGGGTTTTTCTACATGCATGAATATCTAGAAGGTATACCACTTTTTTAAAAGGGAGATCTCTCGATACAACTTACCTATTTTTGTTTGTATGTTGGGCTAATGGTGAAGCAATGCTAGATGTTTGTTGATTTATTTTGCTATTTTTTTCAATGTGGGTTTTTCTACATGCATGGATATCTAGAAGGTCTATCACTTTTTTTAAAGGGAGATCTCTCAACACAACTTACCTATTTTTTAAAAACATCTAGATATGATCGTTAATATTAATATTAATATGATTAAATTCATATATTTTAATATGTTCTTGTTATTATATGTTTATATTTTTATATTTCTATTAAACTCTTACAAAATTAAAAAAATTACTACCAAAATAAACAAGGCAACTAAAAATTGGAACAACACTCTGGATTTTGAGTGATTTGTACTTTTTAAACAAAAAATTTTTTTACTACCAAAATAAATAATTGAGATATGATGTATGATTATTATGTTTTAATATATTCTTGTATTATACTTTAAACTTTTACAAAACTTTAAAAAAATTACTTCCAAAAGAAAAGAACCCTAAAGTAGTGAAGTCTTTGCCAACAAATTGGTAGTAGTTGGACCCATTGAATTTCTAATTGTCAATTAGGTTGAGTCCATGATTTTTCATTTTCTTCATGGTCCAAAAACATAATTTGAGCCTATTTGAGTCCATAATTTATCATTTTATTTTTAAGGGACAATTAAATTATTTGTGTGCTTTATGTTTTTTTCAAGTTATTTATTGTTATTTAGTGTTCATAAGATTTTAATAGCTCAAGTTGTGGCTCAAGATTTTAATGACTAATGATGAAGCAATGGTAGTGTGTTGGTTTGTTTTGCTAATTATTTTAGGTTGTGGGTTTCTCTACAGACAATTATTTTTTGGTCGGTGATACATAATTTTTATTAATTTGAAATAAAAAGTACAGTAATAGTCTCAAAATATAAGTAACTGTTCAAGTTGACAGATCTTCCATTAAAGACCTACAATTTCTAACCATCTACCCAGTGCCTACTTGCCTCTATTGCCCAAAATATGCTTAACCATGTCCCCTTACTAACAAATTGGGCATTACCCAACTCAAGATATATACAGTCGTTGGAGTACAAACTAAGCCCTTAGGCCCCGTTTGTTTGTAGGACTTGGGCTGGAATTGGCGGTGGGACTTTCGCTTTCAAGCTGAATCTGCCATTTGGTTGTCAACATTGAAAACTGGGTTTTTGTTTTCAAATCCTCATTTCGTGTGAACTTCTGGAAGTTCCACTTCCACTCAAATAGGTGGAATTCAATTTTTAAAACCCTTTTTTGTGTTTTATGCATTGCATTTGATATTATGTCAGGTCTGGTGACTTCCACATTTACAAACCTAGCAGAGTCCATTCGGCAATGCATCTTCCACTTTTTTCAACTGAGGGTTTCGTGGGTCTTCATCTTCGTAGTGGGTCTTCGCATCGCAGTGGGTCTTCGGTTTAAAATTAACACTATGCCTATTGCTTGGCTTGCCTCCTCATTTTGTTGGTCATTTTCTTCTCCAGCTGGGGAGAGCACGAACCCGCTGAATCCACAAATTTCAAAGGTCCACATAGAAGCTCAATTCTTACTTTGCACGGGCTATATTTGTATGTTTTTCTGTTACTTTTTTTGTCTGGTGATTTGTTCATTTTCAAATAGTGTGGATCTGCAATTGTAGGTCAGGATTTGAACATACGATGTCACTGTTAGTAGGGTTTCTATTGGGGTTTTCCTACAGCAAGTGTTTGAGGAGGTCTGTGGAAGCAAAGGTATGGCATAGGAAACTTGGCGTGCCTTTTGATTTTGCTCTTTCCTTTTGTTTGCTAATGAATTTTTAGAGCTTACACATGAGTGTTGTAAATTTAAAGAGCTGTTGTGTACCATAAGAAACCCATTTTTCATAATTTTTTAAGTAAAGTATCTTCGGGTCAGTTGGTTGAAGGAATTACCGTGAATTATGTTGTTCCATGTAAACGAGCCAGGTGCTATATTTTTTCAGTTTGTAGATTAGGAGGTCCAATGTCGTAAAAGTTTTTGGGGATGTCTTTGGCCAATGTGGATCCTAATTCCATTACTGTGCTGGATGCTCGAATGCAACTAGAACTGGCCGAAATTGTAGTGTTTATTTTTCTGTAGCAAGTGTTGGTAGTTGGATTCTTGATTGGGGGGATATTTTCACCCATTTTTAGCTATTTTGTTTATGTGGAGTGTTATTTGAGTTATTATGTTTTCTATCGATATATTCATGCCACTGATAAAGGATGTTGGCTACTTAGCAACCATCCTGTTAGTATCAAGATTGTATGGTATTGGCTATCTAACAATCATCAGGTAGGTGAGATGATGTATTATAGCAAAACAATTTTGGGATTGTTGGATAGCTTGTGTCCAAATAAAGTTGTGGTTGTTAAAGAACCTGCATTTAAAAAAGAATCTATTGACCATTTAACAACCACTAATGTGAAGTAATGAAGGTACGTGCCAACTATTAAGCCATGTAAACTAATGAATACACATTCTAGTAGCATTGAAGTGCATCCCTCTACTCCCTACCTAAACTTGTTATTGCTTGATAGATTACTCCATAGATGAAAGGTTTGAGCTATACAATAACATCAACCTAAGAAATAGAAGGTACATAGCATTAGTTATGCAGGGGGGACACATTTCAATGCTCTCTACTAAAAAATTATGACTGCTAAAATGAGTAAAAGGTTTGCCTATTGTGGTAAAACAAATTATCCCCATAGAAAAAATGTTTTGGCTTGTGAGCAACCACATCCCCTTATAGAAAAAGTGAATGATATTGGCTATTGAATAGCCACACTCTCAGATAGCACCCACAACCCTGTATTTGCAAGGTATACGACATTGCTTATAGAGCGACCACAACCCTGTATTTGCAAGGTCTATGTCATTGGTTATAGAGAAACCACAATCTTGTATATACAAGGTCCATGACATTTCCTATCCAGCAACCACAATCCCAGGAGAGATGCAGATGCACTTCACCAACATTAGATTGCATCTGCATCACTTGGCCTTGTCGTTGCTAGTCTATTGATAGATTGTTCCAACATGTGACATTGCAAAAGCTGTGAATAAGAAATGACCAAGAACTGTTGTTGCTTACTAGTAGATAAATAATTGAAGAAGCTAAGAAGGTCTAGTATCTGTTGAAGTATGTATCAGAGATGTAGGCACCCAGAATTGGAGTGAGCGAAACTACTCTGGTCCAATTGTTGACATTCCTAGCTAAAGATATTGTTCCTTCATGTAGCTCTTTAGTCAAGTAGAAATGGAAATCTTGGGTAGTATCATGTGCATATGAACATTAGATACTAATATCCATTATCGGAATGTCAAAATTTTCTGTCAAATAGCTGTTGGTAATTGATCTTATAATAGCATACTGCACTGGCTCTTTATATAATAACAAACAACTACTTCCTGCGCATCCAAGATGAAAGTAGCACCAAGTCCCGAGAAGAACTCAAATAAATATAAAATTAGCATAACTGCTACAGTATTATCTTTACTGGCTGGCTTTCTATTCATTATTTGAAAACTTGAATAGTAGGTGTCTACTCATCCAATTGAGAAAGCTTCACAGTCATCTCCATGGTCAAATATTCTAGTTTAAGCAAAATTATTTTGCAAACTTTATATTCAAGATACTTGAAAATTATTTTGCAACAACAAGATAAATTATTTTGCAAACTTTATATTCAATAGACTTGAAAATGTTTCAAAATAATGTATGCTTTCAATTTGAGAAAAATGTGTGCTCCATCATTAGCTTTAAACATGTCATCATGATAGTAGTGTAAGTAAAAAATCTTAGTTTCTTTTTTGATCCCTGTAATCTCAATGAATGAAACCAAAGAAATCCAAGATACAATTATTTGAGAGTCACTATTAAGCTAGATCAATATGCTATCTAAGAAAAAAAACAAGATGTAGCAGCAAGGTCACATCTTATGCAAGAAACTATATCATCATGATAGCAGTGAAAGTCAAAAATCCATATGTTTTTGTATTGATGAATGAAAAAGTGCAATCAGATACCATATTGATCTAGCTTAATAGTGACTCTCAAATAATTGTAATAAGTGTATACTGTAACCACAAACACAAGTGTATACTGTAACAAGTGTATATTGTAACCACAAACACAAGTGTATATTGTAACCAAAAACACAAGTGTATACTGTAACAAGTGTATATTGTAACCACAAACACAAGTGTATACTATAACCACAAACACAAGTGTATACTGTAACAAGTGTATAATACATTGCTTAACCACAAACACAAGTATATACTGTAACCACAAACACAAGTGTATACTATAAGCCTCCTATATTGATACATTGCTTATATGATGAATCACAGGTTGAACACTAATTCTAAAATGTCTTAAAATCACTTTTATTTGTAGAATACTTTCAATTTGTAGAACATCAACAACATGCTACCAATATCTCCTCATTGAATTCATTGTGTTTGTCCACATTTCAGGCCATTGATGGATCCTATTAAGAATATTGACATTCTAGGACGGGTAGCTGTGGAGACCACATATTCTCGTCTTCTCATAGCTCTTATTGCTTGTGTTACTATAGCCACAGTAGTGGTGGCCCAAGAAGGCAATGCACAAATGGGTAAACGAGAAAGAAAAGGAAATTCTTTTTATAGAATGGTTATTCATTCCAACAATGTGGATTGTCATGATCAGATTCGCATGAGTAGGGGAGCCTTCTTTCGTCTAACTACTATCCTAAGGCTAAAAGGAACCTTGACAGATACGATACACTTGACCTTAGAAGAACAACTTGTGATGTTCCTCCACACCGTTGCCACAATCTGAGGAACCGCAAGATTGCCCACAGCTTTGGGCACTCAGGAGAGACAATTAGCTGATACTTCCACAAGCTGTTGAGGGCTATCTTAGGACTCCACAAGGATTGCTTTCTACCACCTAGTCCAAACACTCCTCCTGAAATTAGTGGGAACGAACGTTTTGATCCATTCTTCAAGGTAATTATTGTGTTGTTACAAATTTCTTGTATGGATTTTTATCCTTATCATAGTATTGGTTGACCATAGAATTGATGATTGTATCATATCATATAGGATTGTGTTGGAGCTATTGATGGAACCCATATACCAGTCACTGTCGATGTCGACATGCAGGGTAAATCTTGTGATAGAAAAGGCAACCTGTTGCAAAATGTTATGGGTGTGTGTTCCTTCGATCATAAGTTTCAATACTGCCTTGCTGGTTGGGAAGGGTCTGTTGTGGATAGTTGTGTTCTAGCTTCGGCTCTGTCAAGAGCAGATCCTCTTGTTGTTCCCCCCGGTAAGCCAAATCATAGTTTAATATACTCAAGGGTACAATCAATGTTTCACATTTTAATAATATACTTTATTTATGTAGGAAAATATTTTCTAGTGGATGTTGGATATCCCAATGCACCTGGATTTCTTGCTCCTTATTGGTGTACACGCTACCACCTGAAGGAGTTTTCAAGAGAGAATCCAATAAACTCTTAAGAAGAGTTATTCAACCATCGACACTCCTCTCTTAGAAACTCAGTAGAGCGTACATTTGGTATTCTCAAGTAGTGTTTTCCAATCCTAAGGCATGCCACGTCTTATCCTATCATGACACAAGCCCATATTGTATTAGCATGTTGCATACTACACAACTACATTACGTTAGAGGATGACATTCCATCAGAACTTGTCACCGAAGAGGAAGATGATCGTGATGGGATAGATGTACCAATGCTGGAGACATATGGGTTGTCTCAATGTGATAGAGACTAGTGGGCACAATTTTGAGATAATATAGCAAGTAGAATGTGGGAAGAGTACAGATCCCGACAATAGTTGTTCTTGTATGAGTCAAGACTACATGATGGTTTCCTTTTTCTTCTCTTTTTATTTGCAAGTATTGGACTTGTATGGGTCAATGTGTTTTATTTGAGTAAACTGATGTATGAAGATACTTTGATATACATGATGGTTTCCTTTTTATTCTCTTTCTATCCACAAGTATTCGACTTGTATGGCTCAGTGTGTTTTATTTGAGTAAATTGATGTATGAAGATACTTTGATATACCTGGTGGTTTCCTTTTTCTTCTCTTCCTATCTGCAAGTATTCGACTTGTATGGCTCAATGTGTTTTATTTGAGTAAACTGATGTATGAAGATACTTTGATATACATGATGGTTTCCTTTTTCTTCTCTTTCTATCTACAAGTATTGGACTTGTATGGGTCAATGTGTTTTATTTAAGTAAACTGATGTATGAAGATACTTTGATACCATTAACAACAATTTGTATACACAACATGGCATACACATAATTAATGATGACCATGGATGAAATTGGTAACATGAGCCAGATATCTCCTTCCTTGAAGAAGATAATGTGGACAAAGGAAATGGAACACAAGTTTCTAGACTTGCTCCTCGAGCAAGTACAACTAGGCAAAAAATGTGATGGAGGCTTAAAAGAAAAGCAAGGTCCGCAATTGAGAGGCAGTTCAACGCTGATATGAACCTCAATCTATCAAAGGACAACTTCAAAAATAAGTTGAAAACCTGGAAGCTTGCCTATAGAGTGATGAAAGAGCTAAGGAATACAAGTGGCTTCTCTTGGAATGAGGCAACTCAATGCATGGATGCTGAGGATAGCGTGTGGGAAGAGCTTCTGAAGATAGGGTGATCTCTCTACTCTTTTGATGGAAATAATATTGCCTTCTTTTAAAGTTAATAATGAAAGACAAATAACCTAATCCATTTAGTTATGCCAACATGTAGAGAAGAGAGTTCAAAAATGCCAAAGTGTATAAGAGGTAGCCCATCCAGTACTTCAATGAATTGGGTGCAATTGTGGATAATGACATTGTTGAAGGTAATGCAGCTACCACGACCCTTGAGACTGAAGAAGGGAACCCTATGAAAGAGCCATTCAATGTGCATGATGAAGAGGACCTTGGTTTCAATATACATCTTGATAGTGCTATTGATTTGGACGAAGACCCTTATAATTCCAATCAATCCACTGCAACAACAAGTACTAGAGGGACTCCTACATCATCAGTCAGAAAGGTGGGAAAGAGGAGGAAGGCAAGTATGGCCACTTCCTTGGATTCCATGTGTGAAACAATGAAGAAAATAAAAGAGGGCATGAGAAATGTTCACCTTGTCAAAATTGATGAATCTTCTCATGACAATGTTTTGACGGATGCATATAATGCTCTCAAATCCATCCCTGGATTGAGTTGAGGTGTATTCCTGAGGGTATACGAAACCTTCACGGGTGAATGTGAAAGAGCCAAATGGTTCTTATTGATGGCTGAGGATGAGAGAGTGGACTGGATTGTAGCCACATATGGTGATTTATAGTTATTTTCTACATACTTTATCAAACTTTATCATGAGTTGAAACATTATCATACTTGTTCACATACATTGATACAATTGTGTTTTCGTTGATGATTGTTTATGATTGTTTATGGTTGATGATTGTTTATCAAACATAGTTTTTGTTTATCAAATATGTTTTGAGATAATGAAATGTAAATTGGTTTATCCACTGATTGGACTGCATGCCAGTGGCTGTGAACAACAATCACAAAGTATCGTTTCTTTTCTAGCTTGCCATTGTTTTCTTTGAAAACAATGGCAAGCTAGAAAAGAAAGTATTTTGAGTATTCTGAATTTGGGGATATGACATCCTTGTATATTGTTCAGAAAGATTGTTAACATGAACATGGCAGAGATCCATAGTCCATGAATGAATGACTTGATTAGAAGCACAGTTGAACCATGCAGCATAAACATATCCACCATGCCAGAACATTCTCTTAAAAACACCACCTTTGAAAGAATTAGAAGCATCATTTTCATTCTCCATTCCATCTATAATTGCTATTCTATTCAAATCTTTAATTTATCATTGCTATTTGATCCAAATTTGACCGGATAGAGATCTAATAATATAGCCTTTTGAATCTACTGGAAGATTTTAAGATCACAACCATGACCATTGTGTTCCAATCATCTATGTTTTTGGTGATTGCAATTTCAATTCTCCTAGTGATTGGTATACCTGTCACACTTGCCTCTCTTAATGGTTGGTCAATTAGCAAAATTGTGCAATTTTTTGGACATATCATTATGGATTTGATCAATCTTTTTAGTATCATCTTCGGTGTTGCAGAGATAATTTGAGAGCTTTTTCTGAAATAAACAAATCATTTGCTAGTGTGAAGACAACATTTTTCATTATTTTTACAGATATGTAGCTGCATGGGCTACTCAATGTAGAATAATTGCATTAGTAAGTAGCCCCTCTATGGGATTCTTGCCTTTCATCCTTATATTGTAGAATCCTTACTTTAGAAAGGGGGAGCTGGTGATCCAAGTGGCACTTCAACACATGAGCCTTTTCTACTCATGCAGTCCTCAATTAACAACCCTTCTATGTTGTACTACTCTGGCAGGCTTGAGTGGCAATGGCCCCTACAGTGGTGGGCAAGTAACCCACTGATGGCATAGCCAACCATACACTGGGAATGTGCAGTCAGGAGTTTCATCAGCTGGCACACTATGACTTTTACTTGCCACCTTAAAATGACACACTTATTTGATGGCTTTTTAGTCTCTTGTGAGTCAGTCATCCTTTTCTTACGGACTAATCCTCCACTTACAAAAATTATGTCACCTGGCCCTAACTAAACACATTTTTTCTTTTGACTAATGTGCTCACAGTTGTACCATATACCTATCTATTACAGGCATTACTGTACACTAACCTATCCATGTCCATCTATGCCTTTATCACAGCATTCTGGGATTCACCTGCGACTAACTCATTGATGGAATTATAGCTGCTGGTGGCTGGCCTTGGAGAATCACCTTGACCTAGATATATAATAAGTTTCTAAATAATGGCAAGTTCCAATCTATCTCAAAGCTTAGTAAAACCAAACTCTACTATTACTATGGCATTGACTCTCTTAAGGTAAGCGATCTAATCTCTGCAGAGAAAGTTTCCTTAAAAATGTAAGTTGCAAATAAAGATTTAATAATCACAATAAAAGAGTTCATCTCCCTTGTATACACTCTTGCTCGGCATCTACCTCCTTTCTTCTCCTTTACATGATTTTCTGTTGTTCACTACGCATGAAATGCTTCTTGAGATCTTCCTTCTCTTCTCTTGTTCAATTTGGGTTAGCATGTTATCAATTTGGGTCAGCATGTTAATTAAAATTTCTTAGAAAATAATGGCAAGCTAGAAAACAATGACACTTATGATTGAGCACTTAGAAAAGCATGAAATTAATGTGAAGTTTATCCACTGATTGGACTGTATGCTAGTGGCTGTGAACATCAATCACAAAGTATCATTTATTTTCCAGCTTGTCTATAATTTTATGATGTTGATTCATCTGTTAAGAAATGATACTTTGTGATTGATGTTCATAGCCACTGGTATACAGTCCAATCAGTGGATAAACTTAACAACATCTTGAACATGTAATGCATCTTTAGAACATCAATCACAAAGTATTGTTTCTTACAGATGAATCAACATCATAAAAATATAGACAAGATGGATGAGAAATGATACTTTGTGATTGATGTTCACAGCCACTGACATACGATACTTTGTGATTGATGTTCTAAAGATGCATTGCATGTTCAAGATGTTGTTAAGTTTATCCACTGATTAGACTGTATGCCAGTGGTTGTATAACAGTATACATTGGTTACAGTATACACCAGTATATCTCCATTACAAAATATAGTTTGTCAACACTCTTATGAGAAATGGAATTCAAAGATATTTATGTTGGAACACAAGTTGAACCCATCTTTCCTCTTACCATGCATTTTTTTTGTGATTCATGAAGTAAAATTTACATAAAAAATGTATAATCAATTGTAAAAACTTGCTCTCTCAATGGCCACGCAAAGATGTTTTAGAACTTCTCTTGGGATCATGTGTCAACCCAATCAAGTTATTTCTTTCATTTTTCCCTCTTTGTTTTGGTATACATTGGTATACAGTAGCCACTGGTAAGTACCCACTGGTATACTTATTGTGTTAATTCGTTGGATCCATGCCAAGATTATTTTGTGTTGCTAGTGATTATGTTGGCTTTCACAGAGTGTGCTTGTCTTCCTCTCCATTTTGGTTTTTCTCTCCACTTCAAGGTAGGAAACCTTGTTTCTCTCTTGTCCTTTGAATTTTGAGTGCTTTCAGAGGTCCATCAATGGCATATTGGTGCATATTGGTTTAATGTTTTGGTATTGCAAGATCTTGTTGAATTAATGGACAAACAAGCATGCCCTCCCTTGACCATTGTTTTCATTAATGTGCTTTTATAGACATATTAGCTTGAATTTGTTAGTGTTGTTGCTTTTAACATATTTAAGTGGAATACACGAAGGAGTACCACATGATAAATGCTTCATTTAATGCATTGTTAAGGTGTAGTCTCATAACTATTCATTTCTAGTTCTTCAGACATGATTTTATAAATGTGTTTTGGTAGACGACTGTATTGTTCATGATTCTGTATGTATATACCCTAACCATCTTGTTATTATTGTTGCATTATGAAATTAAGTTAAATAATTCTACTTTGTTCAATGCTCTATTTCATCTTCAATTTCTTTTCATTTTTCATTCATTTTTAAAAACCATGTGATAGGTACAGAAACAGAAATGGATAGTTTTGAGACTACACATATGATGATAAAGTGAGACTACACATATGCTGACATTAAATATGTTTGAAATAGCTTCTGGATTCGATTTTGTAGATATTTTTGGCATCAACGTTTACGATCACACTTTGTGATCCTTCATTAGGATGGAAGAGAGAAAAATGATTGAAAGAAAAGTCCATCATTTTGGTCTCTTTCATCCTGATGATGGATCACAAAGTGTGATCCATAACTATCTACACAATCGAATCCAAAAGCTATTTGAAACATTGATGCCAAAAATATCCACATATGATGATAAAAAATGAGCTATTTGATGATTGTTTACTATTCATGTTTGTAAACAGTCAATATTTCTGATGGTACTCCTTGGTGTATTCCATTTAAAAATAAACAAGTTTTAGTTTTTCTATCATGTTTACTTTGTAGATGCAGGATTGACCATCTAACAATACAGAAAGTAATGGGAAGAATGAGTGGGATATGAGATGGTTGCTCATCGAATGTGGGGCATAAGGGCATAGAGCATGAATTTCCTTGCATTTTCTTATTTAACGGTGTGTTTTCACACCACCATTCAGTTCATGGATATTGTTCTTCCCCAAAACTTATATCTAATGCTAAAGTTGTGTCATTATATTTTTTCTATAAATTTGTAATATCAACATAAATGAAACTTTTTCAATTTGTACTCATAGAATATAGTCATGTTGTTATATATGAATGAACAAAAATAGTATGAATGAACACAAATTTGCTTGATACAATGCTGATGGCTATGATAAATGTCCCTATGTGTGAGTGTGGTGATGGATCGCACTGCGTGTTAAAGACGTCACACACACGGGATAATCCAGATCGTAAATTTTGGAGTTGCAAAAATAAGAAAAAGGTTGTTAATTGCACAATATTTAAATGTTTACAAAGAATAAATATTAGTCATTATAGTGAGACTAACTTAGATTTGTATTGTAGGATGGCGGTGGATGTCAGTACTTTCGGTGGGCTAATGACACCTCGTTGCTGTCTACATCATGTGCACGTTCTCCACATATACCTATTGTGGATGACGAGTGCAAGTCTTGCAAAGCGCTTGAGAAAGCTATTGCAAAAGCGGAGGCTACGTATAAAGCCGATGTCATGTTTTTACGATGTTTGCTTTGTGCAATAATCATACTATTTAGTTTGATCATTTGTTGGGTCATTATGCAGAAATAGATATATATGTGGACTAGATGACTTATTTATATTTTGATGTGATATCGAGCAATGCTATAATTACTTTCTTGTTATAATATTGTTTATGATAATGTATAAAATTATTAAAAAAAGTTAAGTTTACTATTCACAATATTGAAAAAAAATATTAAATTTTGTTTATGATTTTCTAGATAAAAATATAAATTAATAAAAAAAAACTATAAATAAAAAATGGACAACAAAAATAAAATATTAAATTAAAACATTATATAATAATTATAAAAACTTAAATTTTATTGTCAAATTCTAATTCCAATTGAAAATGTAGAACCAAACACAGAAAATGGATAATGTAATTCCAATTCCAATTTGAAATTGCAAACCAAACACATAAATAGGAATTTCTCACTTCCAATTCCAATTTCGAAAATGGCAACCAAATGCAAAATATGGATTGTCTCAACCATCTTCCAGGTGAACCAAACGGTCCAAATTATATTCTGAATACACAAAACTGGAATTTCAAAACCTAATTTTGAGGTTTTGTCTCAAATTCCAATTCCTGCAAACAAACGGGGCCTTACTGTTTACAAAATGGGATGGACACAAACTATTCATAATAATTCCTATTATGAAGCAACCAAAACAAAATACACCTACTCCTTAATTAGCTATGACACACCTTCGTCATGGATTGTCTGTTCTCAACAGGGATGAACATATTGCCCCTAGTGTCCAAATGAAGCTTTTTGGTCTTCCTGGTCTTCCTTCCTTCAATGGCTTGTCCTCTTCTGACTGACTTTGCCCCTTCATCTTCTTTATGGCCTGCTTCTCCTTCTTCAACGTCTTCTTGCCATGGAGGTTCTACTAAGCTTCCAATGATAGCAAAAGAACTAACAATGCCTCCCACTTACCTCTAGCTTCTTCTATATGCTTCTCCTCGCTTGTGGTTGTGCTCCAGACCAAGAATGGTTTGAAGCTGTGGTTGGTGCCTTCCACCGCTCTCCATAGCCCTTCCTTTGCTAACAGTCTAGCTACAGGCTGTGTCATCCCAATGATTGGGACCATCCCACCAGCCCATTGTTGTTTCATGCATTGTCTCATCACCCATAGAGCCTCCTCCTTGGTTCTTGATTGTAATGCCCAAATTAGAAATCTAGATTCAAGATATCTAAGTTTGTTCTTGGTTTGAAGTCAGTTGTCCAAAATCCCTCTCTAAAAATGACCTCCACACTTTGCCAAAAGAAAGGATCGTCAATCTTGAATATCCCTCTCATTCGTTTAAAGATAACTTTGCCTTTGAATGCTTAGAGTTGGTTGAGAGTGTGCAAAGAAAAATTTGCCTCCATTCCAATCTTCTTTCTTCTTCTTTCAACAACCCCAACTCACTTTACCACTTGATCAAATGTTGTGTTGAAACTAGTTGTTTTGTTATAAAAGCTACACGAGCAAGCCTCTATCTTTTCTAGAGCCTTCCTACTCCTTCCTGAAGGAATCAATTAATTGGCGTCACCTATGATTAAAGAGCTTTGATGAGAACAATGAAACTCTATCGATCACATGGTCTCCGTCTTATGCACTCATACAACTTGCTGCTTCATCTTTACTTGTCGCAATCCTTTATGGTTCTCATGAAAGGTGCCAAAGTTTAAATTTAAATTGAATCTCCATGGCACTTCAAGGGTTAAGAAACTCTAAGTCTACCAAGCCATTCCCTAATCCACTTACACTTTATTCAGTTAAGTCCTTTTTGGTTCTAAGAATAAAGACTCCATCTATATCTCTAAAGTCTTCCATCATTTCCTCCTCTTGATCCTCCACGGATAACCCAACCTTTGACACAATGTTAGTTGCCTCATTGGCCTTCCGCCTAACATTTATGATTTTGAAATCCTCAAACGACTCTAGCAAAGACTTGATCCTGCAAATATACTTGTTTAGGTACCATACTCTTAACTCTCCTTTGATTATGTCATTGATAATGATATGTGAATCCCCTTCCAAATGAAGCTTCATCACTTTTAATGTAATAACCATCTTTAATCCTCCGTCTCATTGTTTGTCCCTTCCAAAAGACATTTCAATCCTATCATCTAAATATTACCTTTGCAATCCCTCATAACAAATCCTGCCCTGGATGAGCCAGGGTTACCTTTTGCCATCCCATCGAAGTTAATTTTTATCCATCCATCATCTACAAATTTCCAAAGTTCTTGTTTAATCCTATTAAAAAGAGGTTTAACCCTCAAAGACCCATTAACATACCTTCTCTACATACAAAATTGTATAGAAAGTCCACCACTCATTTCAAAATAGATATCTCTTCATATTGTTTACCTAAATTTCTACTCTTTTTAAAATAGATATCTATAACATATTTCACCTAAAAAAAATTAAATATAAATATTATTATCTCTAACATTATTTACCTAATTTTTTAAAATATAAATATAATAATAATAATATACTCACATAATCTAATCCAAAAATTTCAAACTAATATTATAGATTATAGAAAAATGAGCTTTCATTAAAAAACTTAAATAGCTACTGAAAAATAAAGAAAAGCGCAACAACAACCACCATAAACCACCAAAAATAAAGAATATACTTGTGTGCATAGGTTGCATACTGTCATTTTAAGACTATTTTATTGGTGAATTGACATCCCATCGGCGTCAGCATTTTCTAGCATTCTTTACACCAAGCATTCTACCAAATTCAAATTCGCCGCTCTGACTGATCTCAGATGGTTTTGGGCACCATTTAAGATTGTCAATCCCCGTTAAATGGGATCAATAACAGATGCATGCCCACCATTCTGTACATCAGTTATTGATCTCATATAGAGAATTCATATTCCTCGCTCAGATGTTTGCCATATGGAGGTGATCTTTTAATGAGCTTTATCCTATTTATCTGGCAGGCTTCCGATGATGTAGCTTTCAATAATTTTGTGCGGGCGTGGAACATCCTGGACCAGGTAAATCCCAGCTTGAAGCTGTCGATTACCTTCAACGACCATAGAAGGGAGGTTAAACATCAATTTTAGTTATTGACTTCGCTTCGAAGTAACATTTTCCTTTATTTGAAACTTCAGTCTCCTACAAGATGAAGAGAAATAAAATTTAGTGAGCGGCACATATTGGCCAGAAATTATGGGTTGTATGAATTTGGAGGCCAAAAAATGGATGAATCTGGTCGGATTGCTGTGGATTCAGCTATTTACAGGTACCAATTTCGATTTCTCTGCATATTCGACGGCTTTGAAGCAGGCGTTGCAGATTAGCCAGGTTCAACTTAACAACTTGGCCGTTGCCTCCGATTTGGGGAAGGTTTTCGGATGGATTTCTGGCTATGCAATGCGGCGCATGCCACTCTGGGCCGTTATGCTCGCAGCTACATCAATGGGGCTTGTGGGTTATGGGCTCCAATGGTTGATTATTACAGAGATAATAACATCCAACTACTGGCAGGTATAGTGGCAGATTTTCCCCCCTTTTTTCCCTCTATTTTGTAATTACAGTGTTGAATCTTATATGCTGTTATGAGGTCTCATCTCAAGTTTCTAGCATGCTATTTTTGCTCAATTTCAGGCTTCTAGTAAGCATAGATAATAAACTAGTTTGTTTGATTCAAACAAAAAATGTTTCTGTAAATTTCTCTTTTCTTAGAGCAGTACATGATGCTGTGGAAGAATCATTTTCAGTTTTTCATTTCTTGGATCTTGTTGTGTTATTTTGTCTCATTGTTCTTTGTTGGAATCTGGGAGTCAGTCAAAAACTAAAAAATTCATTCCTCTGAAACCTTGAGCTCTCTATTGTCTTCCTTTTAACAATTATGTCCCTGGTTATGTCCTGTCCTTTTGGCCCTAGACATTATGTCCTCTCCCTTGGAATTATGGACTTCATTAATGCCATTAAATAGATTTATACTAGATGAAGCTCTCGCAAGTCGGATTTGATTCAGTCCAGGACATATAACAATCCCTTGAACAAAGTAGGATTTAATTTAGTTTTGTTCCCTTTTATAAATTCACCAAATGGCAAATAACAAGGTTTTGAATATTTCTGCATTAACAGTGGTGACCAGTCTTAATTTACTGCCGAATTACCTGGCTATAAATTATATACTCTGTGTTTTCCTCAACAACTTGTATGGTAATTCTTATTAATTTACAGCAGCCAGATGCGCTTCATCTGCCTCAAACACTTTTGGCATGGAAGTTTCCCTAAGTTACCATGAAATTGAGATACAGAGCTGTTTAAAATAATTTTACTGATTATCTCAGTAAAATAGTTTTACTACTTATCTCACTTAGGGCGTCTGATTTAAAAAGGGAAACTGTTTTTTTCTAATGAACAGGTTTATCTTCTCTGTTTGTTGGCTGGACATAGCATTTGCTGGTTCAATACGATTGGTTTTGTTCTCTGCATTCACAATTTCCCAACAAGAAGAGCAATGGCCCTGGGAATATCCACAAGCTACAATGCATTGACCGCAGCAGTGTTCACTTTGATAGTTAAGGCTATTGTTCTCAGCAACGAGACCATATATCTCTTATTAAACGCTTTGTTTCCATTGATAATTTGCTCTATTGTATTCACTTTTATTCAAGAGATTCCCTCTAGAGAGAATTCTATAGATGAAAGGGCTATATTCATCATACTAAATTTCATTGCCATGGCTTTGGGTGTTTATCTTCTCCCCATTGACTTCTTTAGTTTTGAGAGCACATTGTCATATAAATTGTATGCAATAGGCATGGTATTACTTGTGTTGGCTCCTGTATGCATACCAGCGACTGTCCATGTATATACTTCAAGAGAAAAGAATGATAATAATAATACCAGGATTCAAGGTTACTATTCAAGGATTCCAGATGATAATGACAATGGTGGCTTAGACAAAGGGTTTCACAGCAGAGATGAAGATATAGATTTGCAAGAAAATGAAAGGGCACTTGTAAGGGAAAGTTCTGAAGATTGCAATGGACAGAGCAGTTTTAGATTAAACTGGGCACAGCCTGTGCCTAGCTTAGGTGAAGAGCATAACATATTTCAACTTTTACGCAGTGTAGACTTCTGGTTATACTTCTTTATGTATCTATGCGGTGCCAGCCTGGGACTGACCTACAGCAATAACTTGGGGCAAATAGCAGAGTCACGGGGCTATTCTAATTCTACCATTTTTGTATCTCTATACTCTTCATCAGGTTTCTTCGGTCGTCTTTTGTCAACAGCCCCTGATTATTTTCCAAGGTATGCTCTTAGTACAGAATTTTTCTAAGCTGTATACATGTATGAGGAAAAATTATCTTGAAAATTATATTTTTCAGAGTTGCATCTGAATTCAGGGTGAAAGAACAGCTTACAAATACTTCAAATTGATAAAGCATTATATGGTAATGCAGGGGCTTGAATCTGGGAAGGCCTGGTTGGATGTGCTTAGCACTGATTCCAATGCCGCCCTCATTCTTTTACTTAGCAACAACAGATTCTGCTGCCTCTCTGTATTGGAGCACTGCATTAATAGGACTGTGCACCGGATTCATCATTGCAACTGCAGTGTCTACAACTCCTGAGCTATTTGGGACAAATAGTTTTGGAGTGAATCATAATATTTTGGTGGCCAACATTCCATTAGGAACTCTACTATTTGGTTACATGGCGGCACTAATTTATGATTACAATGCTCAAAACAATGATTTGGGAAATAAACTAGGTATAATGGTACTTTGTATGGGAGTAAAATGTTACAAGCTCACATTTATGATATGGGGCTGCATCTGCGTTGTAGCTTTAATTTTAAACTGCATCCTCCTCATAAGATCATGGAGGCTATACAAGAATTGATATGGTACAGCAAAAGGAAAAAAGACTTTTCATTGACAAAGATCTGTAGAAATAACTTTCTAAAGAGATTTCTAACAAGGACGTGTTGGATCCCTCAAAGTGGGTTGAAAGAATAATGCAAAAGAGAATGCCCCTTCAACAATGCAGTGTCTTAATCTGCATATTGGCATGAAATCTGTGCAAATATAAAAGCATAGCCAGATTGAACCTAAGATGGGTTTAGAAAAAGAATTTATTCCAACATAGTTAAATACAAGTTTAACATTCTGTCGTTGACAACAAGACAAAGGGTTGAGGGACTCCAGACATGTGCATGTGTTGTACGGTGATTTTATAAAGGAAAAAATGATTTTTAAATTAATAATAGCTACAATGTTATAGCATTTGTTGGTCTTCAAATATTCTGATGTTCAATGATGGATTCTTCCTTTTATACCCACATGTACCAGTTTCTAGTAGAGAAAGAACATATACATCGCTGATTGGATTACAGTTATCATCTTAGTGCCTTTTATAACAAAACTAATGTCAAGATAAGCTTTGTGAGAATAAGAGATTTGCATTATCTCAGAAAATTCAAAAGATTGATTCAAATATACATTTTTTGGGCCTGCATGTGTTCTAAAGGTGCCATTTATTCTCCTTGATTGTAACTCCATCATTGACTCCTCATTATTGTGTCACAAGGTACTCAAGCAAGGCCATATGTGCACTAATCATGGCTCTTTACAGCAAGTCCTGCATGTCATTTACATCAATTTCTTACACACCAGCACACCTTTTCACAGGTAGTAGATTTTAATGCTGATGTTGAATATGCTAGACATGATATCCATTCTAAGGTCTCATATATAGTGCTTCAAGCCAAGCTGGTTGCTTTGCAATTCTTTTTCCTTCATTGAAGGTGCCTTGGCCTTGCAGCGTTGTCTTCTCTCTACTTAATTTTTACCCAGGACCTTTCATGAGAGATACTCAGAATTGAAATGATCCATATTGTCATCCACGTCTTTCATTGTTTCTTGAATCTAATCAACTTTCAGGTATTCACATTGACGATATTAATTCATGTTCAATATCACTTGCCATCCTTACCTGGGCATAATGTGACATATATTAACATGGGTCCAACTTCATTCTGCCTTACCCATAGTAATCATAGGCCAAAGCAGGGTCACAGGGGAATTCAAGTGTGCCTCGTAGGTTGAAATAAACTCTGATGTCTTAAAATCATCTCATTCCTGCTTGTGACTTACCGGTGGTGCAAAATCCTGTATTTATGCAGAGTCTGTCGTTTGCTCTACTGATAAGGTTCCTCACATGCTGACTTGGTAAGGTACAAGTTTTAACTCTTGCCTTGTTAGGTTTTTCATTGTTTTGACAAGTCTTTACCAACCGAAAGATGAACTATGACTTGACCATAGATATTTCTAGCATTTAAGTTCTCCAGAAGTTCTTTTTGAATCTAACAATTCCATGCCATATGAATGCTGGGAGGATGTTAATTTGTTAAATAGTCTCTGTAAAGACTTTACCACACGGCCATTTAAAATTTTGAAGCTCCAAAAAAGTTTTAAGTGCATTGCGGGGACCATTTCAAAGGAAAATTTGGTCGTCTATGTTAGGATTTGTTTCTAGATAAATCTAGAGAAGTCACTCTGCTAGGTAGTGATTATAAAGTCTAAGATTACCAATGAATGTGGAAGTTGATATCCCTATCAATTTGTTAAATATTCTTTTTGAATCTAATAATTCCATGCCATATGAATGCTGGGGGATGTTAATTTGTTAAATAGTCTTGTAAAGACTTTACCACACGGTCATTTAAAATTTTGAAGCCCCCAAAAAGTTTTAAGTGCATTGTGGGGGCCATTCCAAAGGAAAATTTGGTCATCTATGTTAGGATTTGTTTCTAGATAAATCTAGATAAGTCACTCTGCTAGGTAGTGATTATAAAGTCTAAGATTTCCAACGAATGTGGAAATTGATATCCCTATCAATTTGTTAAATAGTCTTGGTAAAGACTTTATCAATTTGTTAAATAGTCTTTGTAAAGACTTCACTACATGGTCAATTATTTTTTGCACAAGCCATTTAAAGTCCCCAAAAAGTTTTGAGGGCATTGTCAAGACCACTCCAAAAGAAAATTTGGCCAACTAAATTATGATTTGTTTCTAGATAAACCTAAATAAGTCACTTTGCTAGGTAGTGATTATAAAGTCCAAGATCCCCAATAAATGTGGAGGTAGCACCCCTATCAATTTGTTAAATGGTCTTTGTAAAGACTTTACCACATGGTTAATGATTTTTTGCACAAGCAATTTAAAGTGCATTGTTAGGACTACTCCACAGGAAATTTTGGCTGCTTACATTAGGATTTCTTTCTAGATGAACCTAGATAAGTCACTTTCTTAGGTAGTGATTTTAAAGTCCAAGATCACCAATGGATGTGGAAGGTAACATCCCTATTAATTTGTTAAATAGTCTTTGTAAAGACTTCACCAGATAGTTAATGATCTTCTGCACAAGCCATTTAAAGTCCATAGAAAGTTGTAAGTGCATTGTGAGGATCACTCTAAAGGAAAATTTGGTCACCTACAATAGGATTTGTTTCTAGATGAACCTGGATAAGTCACTTTGTTAGGTAGTGATTTCAAAGTCCAAGATCACCAATGGATGTGTTAGGTGACATCTCTATTAATTTGTTAAATAGTCTTTGTAAAGGCTTTGCCACATGGTTACTGATTTTTCTGCACAAGCCATTTAAAGTCCCCCAAAAGTTTTAAGTGCCTTACCAAGGCCATTCCAAAGGAAAATTTGGTGGCCTACATTAAGATCTGTTTCCAAATGAACCTAGATAAGTCACTTCATTAGTAAATTCCAAGATCACCAATAGATGTGGAAGGTGACATCCCTTTTTGAGGCATTCATTGTCATAAATTTTACTTCATGGAGAGAAACTACCACAAAGAATCTAAGATTTGCAATGTTGTATCTCAAGCTCCAACAATTGTAGAGGTTTTAAAAAACTGTAACATTACCACAAAGGATTAATTATCAATCTAGTTGCTAAAGATGTGAACAACTGCCTTTGATGCAAGATGAGTGGTGTTGATAAAGATTATAATCTTGATAATGTTATTATATTGGGGAATGTAAGGAAATCATGACATTGTTTGAGATGGTCAAGCTAGTTAGGTGGAAGATGTGGAAGATATATTTGAAAAATAGAGTGATAGGGTTTTCTGTGGAGGCTTTTGAGGAGGGAATGATTAAGGCAACCTCCTTAAGAGAAATGAGTGAGATGGAGATTCATATTGAAGATGAGTTTTCTCCTTAGTTGGAAGACTCTTTATGCATAATAGGAATTATGTTTCTAATAGAACAATGCATAACTAAGAGAGAGTGAAGGAGACATTTGATCCATATAGATTGTAGGCTGACACTAGACTTAAATACAAAATGACCCCATATATAAGAAGAAAACTAAAATAGGAACCTCAAGTTAATAATTAAGCCTTTCTCAAGAACCAAAGATAATAATATTGACAATGTTAGGATTATCAACTTCCTTAAAGTAGTAATTATTGAGAATATAACTTTAAAACAAACCTAAATATTTATATTCAACTTAGCCATCCATTAATCATGTGTATTTCTTAAGGTTCTTTAAGCTTTAACTCTTTTCAATTGAATTACATATTATGAGCCTTTAACAAGATCATTCACAAAATCATTATTATGCACATGCATCATAATTATAAAGAAAAACATGGGAAAATTAGATTTAAGTCTTCATGGACAATAAAATAGAATGTCTGCTAATAATACATTCACATTATATCTTTAAAATGATTCCATCCTTTTCAAATTAACATAAATGACTACATGACCAAAACAAGCCTCAAGAATTAGTAGAATCACAATAATGGTGTACATTAATATAGTTCCTTATATACCATTGCAAATATGAAAGGTATCAACATGGTAAATGAAGTAAAGCAACACATGTAAGCATGCAAGGTAATGAAATGTAGAAATCTTGATGAAGTTTTTTTTTTAATTTTTAAAAAATTCAAATATTCATTTGATGTGTTGTTTTATAAAATTTAAGAGCAAAATTTGAATTGCTGAAAATTTTTTAAAAATGAAGGTCTAGTTAACAACATAAAAGAAATATCAAACAACATTTTTTTGTTGTTTTTTCTTTATCAATAGATAACTTAAATAAATAATAATGATTTAAAAAAAAAAAAAATCATTATTATTTTTCTCTTAATCACATTTTAAAGCCAAACTTACCAGAATTTGATAATTTCCGTTTATTATTGCCCATTGTCTAATTTTTTATTATTTCAAAAACCAAATTATAATCTTTTGGAGAAAATTATCCCCTCTAATAAAACATAATCTCTTCAAAAAAATCAATACATTTTAATATTTTTATTAATTTTCTACTTAGTCTCATCTTTTATTACGATATTCTACTTACAATGTTTAAAAATAAAATGTATTAAAAGTAATAAAAAATTAAAAAAGTATATATATAGATTGTAGACTTAGAGCTCTTCGAAAATGTTTTTTTAAGCAATTGATACATTTTTACAAAAGAAATATTTAGCTAAAATGAAAATATTTAAAATATTATGAACTAGGCAACCACATAGATAATTCAAGTGAAACTATGAAAGAAAATATTCACCGACCTAAATTTACATTGGGACATTTGAATACTAAACAACCTAAACCAAGGAAAAGGAAAAACGCTCGGCAACTCTGCTTCCTCTATACTTAGGGGCCTCTATCGCACGAGCAAATGCATGCTCGACACAAGCGGTGGTGGCTACTCCCCCTCGCCCCCCTGGGGAGAATCAATGTAAAAATGTATAGGTGATTAATCACCTGGAGATGGGGAGAATCAATGTAAAAATGTATAGGTGATAAATCATCTAGAGATGGGGAGAATCAATGTAAAAATGGTTTGCAAAGTGAGGAAGCGTAGAAGTCATTTAGAGACACTATTGTGGCAGCTAAGGACATACTGGTTGGAGCAAGGTTCATCTTGCAAGAATAGATCCCTTCCGTAGAAGCCACCAGGGATTAAGGGCAAGGAGGTGAGTGCCATACTCCGCCTCTCATTGTCAAGCCTAATGATCAGATGATCTCTGTGATTTTGAGTGAAAAATAAGCCTAAAGAGATTGCTATTTTCTTGGTTGCTATTGATGTTAATAAGATTCCGTTTAGATTTTATCTTAGTAACTGGCTGTAAATTTAAAAGAAGGAGAGAACCGAAATAAAACATAACAAAGAAGATGAAACACACTAAACACAATATTTATAGTGGTTCGATAATTGCCTACATCTACTCTCAAGCAGGGAACTATTTTGGATTAATCAATATCTAATAACCAATACAATACATGACTACATATAGTCATTTATACATTCACAACAACCTTCAAGCGAAGAGCCATGAGAACTGAACAGTCAGTGTGACTGTTGGGCTTCATATCCCAACAATCTCCCCTGTGAAGTCCAACCAGCACAGCCATGCAGTGTGGCATCCCCTGCTTCTTATTCAGCATCTCAGAGAACAATGAGACCTTGAGAAGATCTCAAGGTTGCGAGATTCTGCTCCATCACACTCCGAATGAACATTCTCCAAGTCAGATCGGAGTAAAAAATATCTTCTTCAATTTTTACAGGTGCAAATTTACCCATAAATCCATGATCACAATTGCCACTTTCTGCAATTCCAAAATATATTTCTTTGTCCTCTAACGTCATCCCTTCCTTGGTGTCAGAGACCAATTTCTTTCCATCGTATTCCTTCAGTTGTCCCACTGCATACTCATTGATGGCATTCACCACGAGCAAAACTTCATGACCTTTCATCTTTAGCCTTTCCAGAAATGGCGCGTTCTCTACAACTTTCTTTCTCTCACCGGCAATATAATAGATGTCTATCGTTGCGAAGAGCCCGGAGAATGGCCCGTGCACTATGCTCTCACCATTGGATGTCAGCGTAGCATTGACAAACTCATCATCTTCCTGCATCCGCTCTTTTCTTATTTGCAGAACTCGCCCACCTTGCACTTGAGAAAACACAGAGGGTGTTGTTGTCCGAGCCTTACGCAGAGAGGGAGAATCATGAACTGGCAAGTGCCTCTGTTTTGTGAGAGAGGCATTTTCTTCATATTGTGAAGAAATCATGGGTGTCCTCTCTGAATTAATCCCTGCAGATTGCGTACATGCATTGTCTCCAAGCATGATGCGTTGGATGCCAACGGTGTCTTTACCACCATTGCTATGATCTTGAGTAGTATGGTTGCTACGGTGATGTGCCTTCGGATTGAATTCTTCCTGTCGTGGCTGTGAGGTAACAAGTTTGACCCCCCCATTTCTTGCATAGCTCGAAAATGGATGTGACAGGCTGCCCATTTTGGGGCTTTGTCCCGCATTGAACTGTGAAACACCCGCAATCTTCCAAATCTGACCTGTACGCAGGGAATGATCCAAACTAGAGCCATTTGCAGGGGTTAATTTTAACCTACGGCTGTCTGGTCCAAGACCTCGTGTGGCCTCCAAACCTTTTGCAATTGTCGTCAGCAATTGCTGCAAGGGAGCCATGGGTTGACGTTCTCTTGTAGACCTCCTGATTTGAGGTTCTGAAATATGTTGAAGATGCTAGATTCTGCCCGCGTCCTTCCAGTTTGGTGTGCCACGCATGGGACTTAGACTAGAAGGGCAGGCCCCATAAACTTCATCGGGCCGCTCTTGAGCAGTTTGAGATTACCGCAGAGTAATATCGGGGTGTGACATATCCATTGTGTGGTGAGCCTTTACGTTTCTACCAAACACCGAATCATTAAAATCGTGCTGCTTGTTCTGACCTGAATATGGCTTAACTAATTTCTCCAAATTATGAGACATACCCGTTATTGGGTGGGTGTTGTTCTGTGTTCATACCACAGACTGTGGCATCAAAACTGCCACCAAAATTGTTGGGGAAGTCTCACGTACCAAAATAGTCATGCAACAGAGAAGAGGGAGCATCTCTGCTTATGTAGTCACGCACTAAATGTCCAACAACAACCACATCCACCACATCTAGACCAATACTCTCACTTGACTTTGGGAACAGATCGACTTTGGCAATCACAGAGAAATCTTCAGGCTTCGTTCTCTGCTCCTCAGTCATAGCCTTTCTCTTCTACTCCTCTTCTACAGACCGAGAGATAACTTGGACTTTTTGACCCTCTTCTTGGTCGATACATAAACCTTTTCTCTCAACCGTGTCTTCTATCATGCCAGCCATGTCTTCTGCCCAATCGTCGGTCGTCCCTTTATCTTCTTCAACAACACACTTCTCATCTGTCCATTCATCTTCTTCCAGCGGGAACATCGCATGCTTTGCAGAGTAATTTAGCTGATGTACACACAAAAGTAGTGCACTTCTCTAAGTCATTACATCAAAGGAAATCTATGAAAGGGAAACCTTCAATAGCGACCTAGAGCTCTTTATGTATGGAGTTGCAAGATTGTAAAATTGCTCTCAGCTAGAGCTAATAAACTTAATGACCTTGTTAGTCAACCACACAATGAGAGATTCAAGTGAAGACAAGGGCAAGAATGCCAATATCTCCAACAATCAAATGAAATGCAATGCAAGTAAGCTAAAAATGAAGATGCAAATATGCAAGCTATGCTATAAAGATGAAAGTACAATCTAAACTATGAAATGGAAATAGCAAGTGTTACAATCCTTCCTACTAAACTAGATGAGTTATTCTAAAGCATGAAAGGAAATCTAAACTATGAAAGCATGAAATATGAAGCTACTATGCAAGAATGAAAACTAAACTATGAAGCAATGAAGAAAGCCAAGATGTGATGCAACAATGATCTCCAAAAAGCTTCAAAGTCTTCAAGAATTCCTGCAGCATAAAGTTAGCATAAAAGTGAATGACCTAGAATGAGGAAGAGAACTCTTCTTTTATAGGAAATGAGGAGAAATGGACCATGAAGATTAAGAGGCAAAAGACTTAATCAACGGTGGAGCATCAAAAAGGAGCAATCCATGTGCACAAGTATCCTCCAATAGGAAAATAAGAGTTGACTTTTGTGTCCATATGAGACAAAAAATATTTTTTCCCTTTTTATAAAATAAGAATAATGTTTTATTTGTGCAACTTAGGATAAGATGAAAAGGTGGGGGCTTTTTATTTAATAAAAGGGGAGGGAATTCCTTTTAAATAAATAAAAACTTAGGATAAAATGGTTAGCCCAAGGAAAATAATCGAAAACGATGAAATAGGACTTGATAAAATAAATAGATATAATTGATAAAATGCTGATTTTTGAAAATATTGATTTAGGGATTTGATAAATTGCTGAATGGGGGCCCAAAGTCTAGGCGACCATTTTAGGGTGCATACATTTGCCATTCTTTGACTAATGTGTGATCATTCTGGGAACACATGTGGTTAAAGAAGAATTGAAATGTGAGATCGATTCAGGATCACAAAACAATCCAGACATGTGATCATTCTGGGAACATGCCAAGACAAAAATAAACCGACTGAAAGACAAGACCAACACCATTGCTGTTAAGTGATAATCAAGTCTCAAAATAAAAATCTCAAGCTGCGCTGAATGATAACACTAATAAATTTGGGGCCATTTTGCGACGGCTATGTGTCGCCATTGCGACGGCTATGTGCCGCTATAGCGATAGTGATAGACGTCGCAATTTTTTAGTCGCAAATCACGACGTCTATGGGTTTCCGTCGCAATTGCGACGCCCTGCCGTCACAATGTCACTGCTTCACCCATTCAGCGCCTCCGTCGCATTGCGACGGCAGGGCGTCACAATTGCGACGGTCCTCCGACGCAATTGCGACGGGCCTGGGCATCGCCAATACGGCACCGCCGTCGCATGTCTTGGGAGGACCATCGCAATTGCGACGGTCCTCCGAAGCAACTGCAACGGGCCTGGGCATCGCCAATACGGCGCCGCCGTCGCATCTCTTGGGAGGGCCGTCGCAATTGCGACGGTCCTGGGTAGAATTTTAAAAAAAAAATTATTTAATACATTGCTAATGAACCACATTAATGCTTTTTTCCTTCAACAAATGAGGACAGTCACTCTAAAGACAACATGATAATGTACACTCACTGTAAGGACAGTCACAAATGAGGACATCTCACAGTGACTGTCCCTTGTGTGATTGCCACTTGAATGTATTGCTATTCAGCCACATTAATGCTTTTTTCCTTCAACAAATGAGGACAGTCACTCTAAAGACAACATGATAATGTACACTCATTGTAAGGACAGTCACAAATGAGGACATCTCACAGTGACTGTCCCTTGTGTGATTGCCACTTGAATGTATTGCTATTCAGCCACATTAATGCTTTTCTTCTTCAACAAATGAGGATAGTCACTCTAAAGACAACATGATAATGTACACTCACTGTAAGGACAGTCACAAATGAGGACATCTCATAGTGACTGTCCCTTGTGTGATTGCCACTTGAATGTATTGCTATTTAGCCACATTAATGCTTTTCTTCTTCAACAAATGAGGATAGTCACTCTAAAGACAAAATGATAATGTACACTCACAGTATATGTATATATGTATAAGATGGTGTCCTAAGCTTCTCTTTCACTAATCCTCGATATCTGACCTAATTACGAAGACTAAAGATGTCAACTTGAGAACAATAAGCTCAAACTCATTATTAGACAGACACAAGCTCAAGGCCAATGCGTAGTCTATGCTAAACCAAGGATGGCGATTCCTTCAGTTTTATACATATAATTAAAGGAAAATAAAACAATGATTAACTTTTGTTCGTAGCTACCCACCCTTACCAGATGAAGGCCTAAAAACTATCACTAGACTTTACTATGCACATTTGTGTACTCAAATTCAAATCCCATTTGATCAATATCATGCATTATAAAGGACACAAACAACTCAGCATAACCGTCAACAAATTTATCAAATGCTAGCTTCCATAAAATGGTACGACATCAAGTTTATCAAGCTTTGCTAGTTGATAATACAAGTCAACAAAAATAAAGATAAATGAATTTTGATTTCCTTATGTGGGTGGGGGATGAGTGGTAGCAGACCAATGACTTCATCTAAATTGAGTGGCAAGGTTCAACCTTCTACACCAAGTACTCATGTACATAAATAAAAATGTTGCTTCTAAAGTATGACATGACCTAGGACACAACAGAAAAACCAAGACTATACTTGAACTAATAAAGTCTAGCTTTACATTTTTGTTATGATGTATTCCAAATGTATGGTAAAAGTTCATAAATTAGGCATATACTTTATCAATCGTAGGCTATCATATAAGCTCCATATTTTTAAAAATATATGGCATTGAACTTTCACAAGTCTAGCTAAATTAGCTAAATACTTCTTAGAATAAACTTCAAATGGATTGGAAGAAATCAGAAATCATGGATTACTTCAGCAATTCAAAGACTATCATATAAGTTCTATATATTGCAATAGAGTAGATTCTATGATAAACCTTAAAGAAACATTACAGCTTTTGCTCAAGCCAACCAATTTCAATCAATATTCATATCAATACATAGCACCCAGTCTAAGAACACCCAAATTAGCATACTCTTGCACGGTTATATCTTTTCTCATAAATTTATAATAATACATGAATTCATTGAATTCCAATTTTACTTGACCTTTTGGCACCCAAGACATGCATTGCAAACTGAAAGAATGTCATCCCCCAGTCTTGACCGTAAATGCTTTCACAATTTTCCTATCTAAAACACAGACCATCAATCATCTTATGAGTTGAGCCCTTGCAAAGGATTGAGATCAGCAATCTGAGTTGCTCTTGAACAATCAAGAACATTTTGTAAGTAATAACTTAATAAAACAATGATTTTTTTTATAAAAAAAATTTAGTTGGTTAAGTGACAAAGCAACAGTCTCTTTGTCTGAAAACTATCACATTAACAATTATATTGACAAATCAGAGAAATGTCCATTTTAAGAACATCAAGTTCTTCATACAAACCTCATAAAAGAAACAGTAATTATTATAATAAAGAGAAACTTCTAATAAAGGGTTTGACCAGAAGAAAGAGATCTAAGAATAACCTTAATACAGTGATAAATATTTGTCGAGAAGATGCAGCAATTTGCTATTCAGAACCATAGCAATGGAAATCAGATTAATAGCAAGCAAGACAATAATAGACACTAACTTTAGGAGTTCATTTCAGCAAGCAAACAATAATAATAGCAAGCAAGATTAATATATTTAGCAGTTCATTTCATCAAAAGTAGAGGAAAGAAATACACAACAACAGAAAGACATACATCTGAAAGATAATCAATGCCTTCATCAGCAGCAGATAAAGATAGACTCAGCAGTAGCAGCAATAAATTAGCAGAGGAACATTGATACATGTTTACAACTATCACTGTGATATTACAAGGAAACCTACATAAATCTATCACAACAGCATAATCAAAGTCCTCAAACACATTCAACAATTCATCTCAACTATAGAATCATACGTATCAAAACTACAGATTAAGCATTCATCGACACAAGAGATCAAACCTCCAACATAGCATTAAGCATTCATCAACACACGAGATCAAACCTCCAAACTAAGATTTACATGTAGCAAGGGCATGACTACAATGATTTGGATGGTTCATGACAAGAATTCACACATCTACTTATATTGCTATAAAATAATGTGCTATAACCCTACAACAACTCAAGAAACTAAAAATAGGTCCAAAATCCAAGGTAATATAATTTGGTTGTGAGACACCTGCCTATAAATTTTAGACCTTATAAACTTTACAAAATATCCTTAAAGAGTGAAAATCTTAGTAGAAAATATTGCAAGGTTACATATAGAAATGTTCATAACACACTTACCTTTTACGAATCTAATATTGTGTCACTAAATAGGACTGTATACATAAGAGGCATTCAAGTTTTTATGAAATGAGATTTTCTTAGCCAACACAAACTTAGCTTAAGACAGATTCCTTCTATTACAAAGCATCTCTCTACTTCATACCTCCATATTCCTGCTAGCAATTTCGTCCATTTGTTGAAGATGTTGTTGCCTCTCGTGCTTATCTTCCTTGAATCAAAGATGAAGCTTGACCACTGAGCAAATACACCGATTCTGCAAATGCCTCAATTGTTTTTGAAATTCTAAAGCTTCAGCCCTATATGTTGTTGTTGCTTCCCTGCCATGCAAGAAAAATAAGACAAAATAATTAATATGCATTAAGCTAGTGACACAGCTAAGTATGAAAAATGCTCCAAGTTATGATAAAATTGTGAAAATAATTTAAACTTCAAAATTCTACGTCTCTAACAAAGAGCCACAATGCAATGATGGTTGTATATAAATTTTCATGCAAACTAGTTCATTCAGAGTGGTAAAATATGATTGCATCCACATTAGTTAAACTACCTACAGTTTTTGAAATCTATGCTAGATCGATCATCTTGACTTTTTTGGAGAAATTTTTGCTTTAGTTCTGAAATATAAGACTCAAATAACAAGTTCTGTACAAAATTTGAGACATTACTAATTGAGGACAATGTGTATTTTTATGGCACTGAAAGTTTGTGTCTTACAGGCAATGTGCAAGACTATTTATCAAAATGGTTTTATGAAAGCTCCAGGCTATATATGTTATAGTGGAGAAAGTTCAATATGTTCCAAACTTCCAACAAAATAATCAGATGCAATATTTCTTTAGTGTTAGTAATTTATAGTAGCTCCAATGGCATCCAAGACCTTAAAAAATAAAAGAAATTTTTAAAATTAATATCACTAGAATACTTCCATTTTCACACACTAGCCTTTGCATTATTGCTTGTTTGTTTCAGGTATGCACCTTATTTTTATTGGCATATAGAAAGACTAAAAAACCAACAAGGATGAAGTATCAAAGCCACAAACTCTAGCCACTGGAACTTCTAACTTCATCGTGACTACATATCAACTATCAGATACACCAATGACCCAATTATATTTAACATTCATGAAAATCAAATTAATTTGGAATTGAATACTAAGCACAATTCCATTAGGAACATGATAACATATTCTTAAGAAATAATGCTCTACAATAAAAGTGGCTATTTCTGCACCAAACACTCTAGTAATAGGGGTCTCATGACTAAACTGAACAAGAGAGCTTACATCTGAATGTGTGAAATATCTAGAGTTTCATGTGTGAAGTCTGATAGAAGCTCTTTATAACAGGAAAGAAAAAGGTAATAGCAATTAACCAATCAACAATACACAAAAATCAGAAAATAGCAATTATCAAATCATAAACTTATAAAGAAATCAAATGATTAGAAAGAATAGAGTGCTCTATTTATTATTGAAGGCTCTATTTCCTTTACAACTTGCATACCACAAAGAAATAATCTCAATATTAAAACCTTGGTGCCTAGAGATTGACGATGGTGAAAACTACATTTTACTGATTGTACCGTTAATTTTTTTTATTCGAATTAAGTCTAACGAGCTAAAGGAAGCTATTAGAGCATGAATCTATGTTTTAGTTACAATAATCCATGCAAGCAATTTATTATGCAAACAAAGTGACTAAAATAAGACTACTATTTGATTGGTCATTTCCATTTTTGTCAGTGGTTTTTCGATCTGGGTGAAAAAATAAATTCCCATAATTAGTCTCTCATCCAAGGTGAGCGGTATACCTTGCCTAGAATAGTAGGGCATTCAGGTAAGGGAAACAATTGGATTTGGAAAAATTAGGTTTCTTAATGCATGGCGATCTCTCTCTGGTTAATGACCATCTATCTTTTGAATCAAGTTGATTAGGTTAATATCTAAATGCGCAAATAGTAGATATTCTAAGATGGTCCTGGATAGAATTAAAAAAAAAAATTATTTAATACATTGCTAATGAACCACATTAATGCTTTTTTCCTTCAACAAATGAGGATAGTCACTCTAAAGACAACATGATAATGTACACTCACTGTAAGGACAGTTACAAATGAGGACATCTCACAGTGATTGTCCCTTGTGTGATTGCCACTTGAATGTATTGCTATTCAGCCACATTAATGCTTTTCTTCTTCAACAAATGAGGACAGTCACTCTAAAGACAACATGATAATGTACACTCACTGTAAGGACAGTCACAAATGAGGACATCTCACAGTGATTGTCCCTTGTGTGATTGCCACTTGAATGTATTGCTATTCAGCCACATTAATGCTTTTTTCCTTCAACAAATGAGGACAGTCACTCTAAAGACAACATGATAATGTACACTCACTGTAAGGACAGTCACAAATGAGGACATCTCACAGTGACTGTCCCTTGTGTGATTGCCACTTGAATGTATTGCTATTCAGCCACATTAATGCTTTTTTCCTTCAACAAATGAGGACAGTCACTCTAAAGACAACATGATAATGTACACTCACTGTAAGGACAGTCACAAATGAGGACATCTCACAGTGACTATCCCTTGTGTGATTGCCACTTGAATGTATTGCTATTCAGCCACATTAATGCTTTTCTTCTTCAACAAATGAGGATAGTCACTCTAAAGACAACATGATAATGTACACTCACTGTGAGTGTACATTATCATGTTGTCTTTAGAGTGACTATCCTCATTTGTTGAAGAAGAAAAGCATTAATGTGGCTGAATAGCAATACATTCAAGTGGCAATCACACAAGGGACAGTCACTGTGAGATGTCCTCATTTGTGACTGTCCTTACAGTGAGTGTACATTATCATGTTGTCTTTAGAGTGACTGTCCTCATTCTGTAAGTGTACATTATCATGTTGTCTTTACAGTGACTGTCCTCCTTCAAGTGGCAATTACACAAGGGACAGTCACTGTAAAGACAACATGATAATGTAGAGAAACGTTGTCATTTGTATTTTCAACAGCACTGAGAGAGGTTCCCTCCGCGAAATCACAGCTACAATTTCTGAGTACGTTGGGTTTATTTTTCTTTTGTCATTATTATGTAATCTGGTATTCAGCTGTTAGAGAGCTAAAATACCCAGAAATGAGGACATATTTGTGTTGAATTTATTGTTAGCGGCTTTGGTTATTTAGAATGCTTCCCCACAATACTTAATAGGATGCATTTGGTTTTCAAAGCTTTCACTGACTTGGATTCAAGATTCTGAGACTTTCACGTGCCTTGCTTCAGTTGTTTCCGCAAACAAATCGCGTGCCTTTTGTATGCTTCCACATTTTATATACATGTCCATCAAGGTAGTCACCACCACTATATTTGACAAAAACCCATCTTCAATTACTTTTTGGTGAATTTCCCTACCCTGTTCTATGACTGTACCTCTGGTTTTAATGTATAAAAATGACCCAAATTTCAAAGGAAGTATATGATAAATTCCACCTAACACTTCCTAATCCTTGGACAGTGTCTTCTTACACTTTGAAACAAACAATTCCAAAGGGAATTAGCCTCTAGGGCTCTGCAACACCCAAACCCACAATTCTTGGCTCTAAACCCTTCTTAACTAGGGCATTCTCAATCACCCGATTCTACAACCTTCAAATCCAAATTAGTGGATGATTCACCATCTCACAAACATTATACAATGTTCCACATTATAACAATCCACCCTTGCTTGGATAGATCACTCACTGCTATACATTAGCATTCAACTCAAGGTAATTTCCCACAGTTTATCCTGTGATCACACTGTTTTCCACAAAACTTTGCCTATGCAATGTCAGTACTTCATAATACAAGTTAGTTATTGTCATCCCATGAATATTAGGCCTTCTATGTTACAGCAAAATCAAAGTAAACTCATTCAAAACGGTTTAGAATGGATGAAAGAAATCCTTCTAACTCATGTATGTGTTAGTTCAAACAAATGAGGATAGTCACTCTAAAGACAACATGATAATGTACACTCACAGTAAGTGTACATTATCATGTTGTCTTTAGAGTGACTATGCTCATTTGTTGAAGAAGAAAAGCATTAATGTGGCTGAATAGCAATACATTCAAGTGGCAATTACACAAGGGACAGTCACTGTGAGATGTCCTCATTTGTGACTGTCCTTACAGTGAGTGTACATTATCATGTTGTCTTTAGAGTGACTGTCCTCATTCTGTAAGTGTACATTATCATGTTGTCTTTACAGTGACTGTCCTCCTTCAAGTGGCAATTACACAAGGGACAGTCACTGTAAAGACAACATGATAATGTAGAGAAACGTTGTCATTTGTATTTTCAACAGCGCTGAGAGAGATTCCCTCCGCGAAATCACAGCTACAATTTCTGAGTACGTTGGGTTTATTTTTCTTTTGTCATTATTATGTAATCTGGTATTTAGCTGTTACATAGCTAAAATACCCAGAAATGAGGACATATCTGTGTTGAATTTATTGTTAGCGGCTTTGGTTATTTAGAAGTTTAATTTTATTTGTTCATCTTTCAAGCACAAACGTTTTGTGGACCGTAACGTCTTCATTGTTTCGGGTATGCAATGAAACAACCCTAACTTGCGACTACCTTCACAGTACTGCAAAACCGAAGAGGGAAAAGCAAGTTAGGATGGAAATAAACAAACTTAAAACTCAGACTTAAGAAAGATGAAGGCAATGCTTCAAAAGGCCGATGCCCTAAACACGGGAAAACACAATACCACCATTAAACGATGCCCTAGTCACCGTATCAATGCTGCCAGCTCCGTACCAGTATGCTGACTGCTCACTTTCATCCTGTGATAAAGGTAACTTCATTAATCATACTTGAAATGGCAGCATACGAACTAAAGCTGATGAACATTTATAAACTAAAAGTTTAAAACTACAGATTACAAATGTAGTAGTTTCATACGAAAAGAACTTGATGTCTGAAATTTACCATTAGAAGTATCCAAAGGAATACCACAGTACTGTTGAACTTGGAGAATCGGAGATGATCTACACAGCAAGGTTCAACAGCTGTAAGGACTGTTACACCATCTTTAGCATTTGAATACATTTTCTCCTTGGCTTCTGGTGGATCCTCAAAGACCCCCAATGACGTTTTCCCTACAATTATCAATTGTTTGTCAGTATGAGATATTAATAAATAAACATTAATCACAATATTAGGCAAACAATGTTCTTGATGTCTGAATCTAAATCACAAAAAGCTCTAATAAAGCAGTTCTCAGTTTCACATTAAACTAAGTTTCAATTTCAAATGGTTATAATAATTTTTGCAAGTTATAAGTAGCTGGTTACAGTATATGACATAAAAAGAAAAAAATCATTTCTATTCTTTTCTTCTTTTTCTCTTTCAACGAAGCTTTTGCACCACACAAATGCATACCAAGAATTTCTTAGGAGGTTTCAAGACCATTGCATACCAAACTTCTTCTCTGTAGATGCTACTGTGTGTCGTGGTCCAAATGGGCCCATAAATGTGGTTGAATAACAATACATTCAAGTGGAAATTACACAAGGGACAGTGACTGTGAGATGTCCTCATGTGTGACTGTCCTTGTCACAAATGAGGACATCTCACAGTGACTGTCCCTTGTGTAATTGCCACTTGAATGAGGACAGTCACTGTAAAGACAACATGATAATGTACACATACAATGAGTGTACATTATCATGTTGTCTTTACAGTGACTGCCCTCATGTTGTATATTCTTCTCTGTAGATGCTACTGTGTGCTAGGGAACTTCTTAGAACTATTGGTATATTCTTAGAGCTTGTTACACCTGGGATATTCTTCTCTGTAGATGCTACTATGTGCCATGGTCCAAACGGGCCCATAAATGTGGTTGAATAGCAATACATTCAAGTGGCAATTACATATATTATAATGTATCTGTCTAGTCCTCATGACTGCTCATAATAGTACAAGTGATATTTTTTTGGGAGTGGGGAAAGGTTCGAGACTTTCACCTATATGAAGAATCCTTTCTACCTAACACAAAAATGCACCCCATAAAACATCTGATTGGTTCGAGTATCTTTGAACTATTTGGGTCTATTGACAACACTAGACCAGTGTATACAGAATGACTAATTTCATGCAAGACAATGTGATGCAGAGTGGTCAGCAAGAAACTTGGTCTTAAGCCCCAACCCACTTCAAGACACCAAAATGTTACACCTAAGCAATTTAGCCTCTGATTCTATCAGACCAGTTTAAAATCTCTGTACTAGAGAGACTTCAAAGGTTTCAAGATACTTCTAACACCTTATTGACTCAATCCCAACCAAGACCAAATTTCCTTTTAGGGACAAGTTCCTTGATTTTCTACCAAAAGAGACTTTATTGATCCTAGGCTTTGCCAACCCAATAAAACATTTGAAAACTCTTAAGATTCCCTAAAACATGCAGAATCATGCATTGGTTGTGTTCCAAACAACCCAAGACATCAAAATCACAAATAGACCTAGTGACTCTAGTAGGTCTCCAAAACCTGTTCTGCAGCAATAACTCTTCAATTTGACAAAGGACCTTATGAACTTATATGTTTTTTGAGTACCCTTTTTGATGTTCTAACAATCCTCCAACTCCCAGACCCTGACTCCACTCCAGCATATCAATGTCCTTATTGAGTCCGCAGACCTAATGCATGCCTTTGGGTGTGGGTTCCAAAACAAGGCATTGAAAATGGGTGCATGAAACCAAGATCAAAGTTTGAAGATGTCCACCATGCTCTAAAGATCTAGATTCAACAAGGTTTGAGGTCCTTTACTTGCCGCTACCCTCTGATCTTGCATAATCCATCAACTCCTAGTCAAGAACATTGAGATTCTTGACCTAGGGCTTGCTCTCGAAATTCTCTGGCTTAGTATCCTGTTCCAAAGCTTTTAAAATATGAAAATAAACCCCCTTAACTTGCATTTTACAAAGAACAGAGGATATCCTATGGTTTATTTGCAAGTTAAGGCCATTTGAATGCAATAACCCTAAAAATGAGGGTTTGACAGAACAACAGATAAGAAAAAGGAATAACTTTGATATAAGGTGTCTTGAATCTACCAAATAAAGTCTCAAAGCATAAGATATAAATACTCTAACTTCCACACTGGTCTGCCCTCCCTTTCACATTTGTACACTGTACAGTGCTTGAAGGAAATGCACAGAAAAGGCTCTGAAATAGTGGCTCTATTTGACAGAGAGTCCATGCTAGGGTTCATGACTAACCTAGAGCACATTCCTTGTTATGGAGGAAGTTTGAATGGTGAAGAACTTATGGAATGGATAGAGGACCTAGATAACCATTTTGACTACAAGTATCTTATTAATAACCATTTTGACTACAAGTATCTTATGGATAGAGGACCTTAATAACCATTTTGACTCATTTAGTATCTTATTGAGCTTCACTTTGTTTCGAGAATATAGTTTAATATTCTCTACTAAACAGGGCCAACCACGTGAAGGTGGAAGCTCATTTGGCCCCACCCCCCTCCCCCTAACATCAATCTACATTCCCTGTTAACATCTAACATTCATTCATTCTTTCAATTATTAATAAAATGTAACATTCAATCAATATCACATGATAACATTCATTAACACATTAGATTCGTTAACACGCAACATTCATCAATATGAAAATAAACACATAATTCATGAACATTCATTAGCACATAATTAAATTCATTGAGACATAAAATTCAGTCATTATCAATTAAGGTATTTAGATGACAATCATTTCTTTTTTCTCTTTCTAATTTTTTTTTCTATGTAAGCTCTAAGAGGAGCATCATTGTTATCATCAATACCCCCCTCATCAGTTGTTTTGTTCTCTGTTCTTGATGATCTCAAATTCCTATGCTGCTGCAAAGGGGGGTCCTCTACAATAACAAATAAAAGAGTTAAATTTAAAATATTTAATTATAATTGTTACAAGTATTTAATTATTTTAAAGAACATAACTGTGGCACTCTTTAATTACCTGATTTGGCCACATCATTTTGTCTAGACTCAACCTCAACATGCTCATGAGCACCGACCCCTTGATCCTCTACAGTTGCTATACAAAATGTTACATTAATCCAAACACCAATTGTAATTACATATACAAATTTTAATAGCAAATGTATACCTCCACCACTAGGATGCACATCATGCGAACCTTCATTATGCATAGATTGTGTAGAAGGATTGTCAGGCTGCATTCCAATATCCTACACATTGTTATCATTGCTTTCTTAAAACAGATATACTCACTTTATATTAGAACTTAACATCAAATAGACTAATTGGTAAAGTATTCAATTTGAAATAAATTTCATTTAGCTTATTTACCTGTGGCTCAGATGCATCATTATTTGAACCTTGCACACTGATTTCAGCTCGTAGCCGTTCAGCCATGACTCTATAGCCTTGTTGGAAGCCAATTCTCTTGTCCTCTTCTGTGAGGCATCTATTGAACTCTGACCCCTACATTTTTGCTTGGTATGGTGAATTTTACTTGCATTGTTTGATCAAAAAAAATTTCCTTGCAATATATAAAAAAATTGATACAAGTTTTCATTTACTAATACTTACAACTCGTGCTTGAAGTTTGGAAAAACCACCAGAGCCGAGCTTGTGTGTCCCGTGCTTTTCTAATCTTGCCTTTGTTGCCTTTGATGTGTCAGGCAATCTATGAAAAGTTTGAAATATGTTAGAGACTAGTACAGGAAAAATTTAGAGGTTAATTAGTACATAATTACAGGAAAAATTTAGAGGTTAATTAGTACATAATTACATTCTCAAAAGTATCACATACCTTGCTCTACTCTCTACTGGCGTAATTCCTTTTTTCATGTCGACTTTATACTTTCCATCCAAAATCAAAGCCTGCCACTCAGCCTCAAGAACACAGGGCGGACGCTCGTGCGTAGGGTTAACCTCTAAATATTTCCTATACTGGTCCCTAATATACTTCAAACATAAACTAGCTCTTTCAAGGAGCTTGTTTCTCTCGAATGCACGAGGTCCAAAAAGCTGGGTCATACTATGTACAAGATCATCCTTCAACTTTTTATCTTGGTTATTCCACCTTTTAAGTAAAAAAAACATGTTAGACTCATAAATGAAGAGAAGCTACCTTTAATATAGTTCAAGAAATTGATGAAAAGGAAAACTATTCTAGCAATGATATGAAATCAAAATAGTGGTTTGGGGTTTTAGTTAGGATATGATGTTCCACCATGTACGTAGGGTGGGCCCGAATATCCGCAAACACTCGTCACCAAGTTTTCGCCAAAAAATATCATTCCCTACAAAATAATCATGGGATCATTAGTCGATGAAGAGTGATAAAAAACTAAATTACTATTATATCACTATAGAATAATAATAACTTTAAAGTACCTGGAACTTTGGCTACTTTTAAGGGAATGCCTTCATCGTCGCTGACGATCAATACGCAATCCTTCACCGTTCCTGTACTAGGAACACGGGAACATCCAGGAAATGATGTTGCATCGGGACTTGTTGCATCTCCTATTGCAAAAAATGAAAACCATTATCAAATGCCTCCAAGAAATAATACTTCAAGGGAAATAAATTGGTGCAGAGCACCCATGGCACAAACACAATCAAGGGATCTACATCGTAAACACATAACACTTAAACACATAACAAAAGAGAGAAAAAGAGGGATTTGTGTACCAGTAGATGGTGCAACAGTTGGTGCATTTAGGCTGTGTGTTGTTGACATGGTAGTCGGCAAGACATTTGTGGCTGTCCTAGATGGAGGCGGCGTTGTCATATCATCATGGAAAGGAGCTGAAGAATAAAATTGTTAGAGCATGCATAAATATAGAACGCATGGACTAGCATGGACAAGATTGTTAGAGCATTAAAAAAAAAATTGTTCGAGCATGTATTGTCAATGATTATGATCATTCCTATATATATTCAGTGGAAAAAACAAGTGGGGAATGGAACATGTGATCTACCTGAACCACTTGCAGTACCAGCCTCATCATGGGAATGGGGTTCAAAATTACGCAAATAACTCTGTAAAGACAATGCATCCATATTTTAATTAATGTCATAAAAGAGCATAACATAAAAACCATTATTGAACTCTTGTAATAATTAAAAATTTCATTAATACTTACTTTAAAGTTTTCAGAAGTGCGCAACAACTCAGCTGCCCTGTCTTTTATTTCCTGAGTCTGAGGATGTATGGATACCAAACGTAGAAGTTCTTTCCCAATTTTCTTTAGCAGCTTTTTAATGGAACCGATCGGGTCATCGGTCTCTGCTAAATCAATAAAAAAAGGGTCCACAAGGGGGGACTCCTGAGGGACTGCAGGTTGCTTTCCCTCTCTCCGACCACCGGCCCTCTGTGACAACAATAGTATTAGTATTATCAAAATTACTCCAAAACAATGAAGAAAATAACATTAAAAAAAATAACATTTTGCTTCTATCTAGTTTGCACAATTACAATGAGTTTTACCTGCTCATGTGTAGATGAGCTAGGAATATCGTCACCATCACCTTCGGGCGGTTGCTCCATATTGTGCCCCTATTTCAAAGATCAAGTATAAAAATGTTAGCCAAAAATTTAATAACTAAATGGTATGTTGGAGTCATTGATTAGAAGTTGGTTTAATAGTATGTACCACCCCCATGATAGTAGCCTCGTTTGTATCTATGCAGTTCAAATTGTAATCAATAAGCAGCTCTTCCCTTGCACGTATTGATTTTATCGCATAGATGAATACATGATTTCCCTCGCACGCCTCAAATATGCAATTGGGTTGCTTTATAGTTGACCCAGGTCGTGTACTATTTATAAAACCCACAATATTCCCTGTTGCTTTTGGCCTTCCATCAATGTATATAGCCACACTTTTACTTTGATTATTGTCTTGCTGTTGTATATAATTTGCCGAGAGTGCATACCTACGCATACTTTTTTTATATTGAACAATATGCATCCAACTTTTGTAATCGTAACATGGTCCAACATACTCCATCAATTCAGAAACTTTGTTGTAAGACACCTTTATGCCATCCATAGAAAATAGGCCCAAACCATGTAATGATGATGGTGCTATGCGATATATCCTCTCATTAACACAAAAATCAGTGTTTATTGGAGGAAGTTCCTTGGGTACCCAATGTTTTTGTAGATGTTGGTACCTCAAGGGCACCTCGATGTCGCCTTTCGTCTCATCATCATAAGAACATGACCCCCCTTGAGCAAGGAAAAATTTCATGTGTTTATTGAATTTCCTTCTAGTCCTTTGACCTCTAGTTAATCTCCCTATTCTAGATAAACTGCATGTCTCACTTTCCTCTTCTATTCCTATATTTCCCTCACTCGAGGAAGACACTTCTGACAAATACCTATTTGCTGGTACCTACAAATGGGAGAGATCTTAGAAGACATCAATCTTACTATTGATAAGTGTATTAAATAGACTTTCTATAAGGTGTATTGACTTATACCTGTCGATCCATGAGACTGTGCGGGATGCTCTTGAAAGGGGTTCAATTTCCTGCAAATGTAATTCAATTATCGTGAGCATAATCACATCATAATCATAATCACATCCATCATAAGAATCACATAAAAATTAAAAACATTAAAACGTACACATTATAACACTTAAATCAGGCTCACATTATAAGCCTGCTAGGGAAGTAGGCCTACTGAAGGGCTAAAACTGGGTTTTTGTATCAGCTGATGAGTTGAGGACTTAGTAACCTTGGGGACATGCTATTTGAAGTTGTTTGATGTGTGTGGTGGAGGTGGAGGAAACACCTAGTTAAGGTGAAGTCAAGTTTGGAGCCTATTGAGGCATTGTGAGCATTTGATAGTTTGTTGATTAGATTGCTTGGATGAATCCATTGGATGGATTGAGGGACATTGGGATTATTCCAAAGATGTAGAACGCTAAGGTGGCATAAGGATTTGGTGTGCACTCTGATAGGTTATGGAGTTGGCTTGGATCAAGGAGAGTGATCTTATGAAGATGCTTGGTTGGTGTTGTGAGAACACTTACAAATGCTTTTGACCTGAAAGAAAATAAGGCTCAATACATTCATGCATCAATATGCGTTTTAAATAGTTTTATTTAATTAATTTAGATTAATAGTTAATTTAGATTAGCAGTATTCTATTTGTAGTTGAAACTTGTATCTTTTAAATAGATAATGAATAAACTATGTAACCATTTAAGACAAATATATTTCTATCAAGAAATGAATATTAAATACATTAAGGATTGATGGCATACCTTTAAATTTCATCATCATCATCCTCATCATCATCATCATCATCATCATCATCATCATCCTCATCATCCTCATCATCGTCGTCATCATCATCGTTGTCGTCGTCGTCGTTGTTGTCATCATCAACATCAACATCATCTTCATCATCATCATCAGTAGCAGCATCATCGTCATCATCTTCTTCTTCTTCTTCATGAAAATTTGTCTCAGGAACATCATCCAATAATTGTCGATCATGATCATCATCTACATCATCTTCTACTTCTTCGGTATCTTCTTCTTCCATCGCATTATACTTTATCGGCCTTCCTCTCGGTTCATGTCTAACAACAAATGACCAACCCGGTTTATGTGAAACCTCTGAGTAAAATACCTGCTCACATTGGCTTGGAAGAACATAGGGCTCATCCCCAACTGGCTCAAACGACCTTGTATTAACCATTGTAAATCCATTATCATGTTCAATAACAGTTCTATTAGGATCATTTGGATTAAGTCGTAGCCTGTACCATTTGACAACGAAGAGTACTAATTTGAAGGAACTAAAGTCGCACTCAAGTATATCATCCAAAATGCCATAGTATTGATTTTTAGACTCTTGAGGATGTAAGTCATTTCTAGATGAAATATTAGTCACTTGAAAGACTGCAGTTATTCCAGAATCACAAGTTTTCTTCGTGTCATCCAACACTTTGACGCGAAATTTTTAACCATTACAGAACATACCCTTGTGGTGTTTAACCTGCAATAATATGTGAAACATGTCAAAATTATTATATCGTGAGTTGATAAACATACGGGTGATTAATAATTTTGTACGTACCTGGAAATCTCTTAAACCATATGCTAAATCTATTTCCCTTTGCGTAACATTAGAATCTCCATTACGATGAGCTTCTTTAACCAATGAAGATACACCTTCCCATGTTAATGTGTGACCAGAATGTTGACATCGTTCAATCCATACCGTCATCCAATCAAGATTGTTTGCAATATACAAATGTAGTGCATCCCACTCTCGAGCAACTGTACAAAAAAAAAATAGACGAATTACAACCGATTTATTTTGAAGATTAAGAAATAATTTATTACAATAACATCTTATAATTTATTACCTGTCACTTTCCTCAATCTACCTTTCCCCATCAAGTACTCTCCTTTGAATTTTTTAAAAGGGTCGAGATCCCAAATGCGATCTACATGGATATTTGAAGCAAACTTAGGAAGATATTCAGTAATGTACACCATAGTCTGGTATACCATGTATCCCTCTACCATAGAACCCTCAGGATGTGCTCTTTGTCGAACCAAAGCCTTCAAAGATTTCAAGTGCCTCTCAACCATCCACATTGACCTAGTGTGTGCAGGTCCACACAATTCAATCTCCTCAACTTGGTGTATGAGGTAGTGTTCTTGTGCATTGAAAAAAGTTGGAGGTAGACACTTTTGCATTTCACACAGTAAATGAGGAATTCTTCTCTTCCAATAGTTTATATCTTCTTTATGGATTTTTTTAGATGACAACCACCTACATTAAGAGATTCAAGTCACAAAAAATATATAAATACGAGACTTTACAAAATAATATACAATAGATTACATAGCAAGAAAAACAAATCGCGAATATAATAAATATATACAACAAATTGAACAGATATTACTGCTTACCTCATGTATTTTCCAAGATCATATATCACTTGTTTGATGTTATTGTTGAAGTGCTCTGGGAGAGATAGAGGTAGCATGTACTGCAGTAATTATAAACCAATCATTTCATTATTTTCTAACATAACATAATGAATAGTACATGTAGTTTATGAATATATTGTAAATACAGAAGAAGATAACTTACCTTGATGAAAGTATGCCAATCATGCGTTTTGAGCCCTGGCCCAAATTCACTTTTCTTTGATATGAGATTGCTTATGTTCACAGCAAATCCTGTGGGAAATCAAATTTTTCGTATGACTTCTTTTATGGCATCACTTTGCTGCTCCGTTAATAACCAAGGAAGGGCACTTATATTAATCTGATCTCTATTGCTATTTGAGTGAATGAAATTCTTCAGTGCATGATTGGATTCATGAATGTCATTACAAATTTTGATAATTTTTTCTTTGTCACGCCTTCCATCCAGTATTTTCCACAATGTCTCTGTTATATTCTTTCCAATATGCATAGGATCAAACAAATGCACAATTTGTAGGTCCTCGTAGTAGGGCAACCTACTAAATTGTCTGGGATAGCTTTTTAGTCCCTTTGGAAGGTTGTCAGTAGTGCCTTGACGACCTTCACGATCATCAATTACATAATTAGTAAACAAAAATCACAATAGAAATATATAAATTACAAACATAAACCATTAGGTGGAACGACATTACCTCGACGATTAATTCTATTATATTCCAACTTCCATAGGCGAAGTGTCATTCTTCGTGGCTTTGATGTAGTCTCTTCTTTCCCATTGAAAAGATGTTTTTCCATACTTCGATACTTATGATTCCTGTGGAGGAAGTGTTTGTACTCATCAAACACCTGCTTTCCTAAACTTTTTGAATGACGAGATTTCATCTTTGGACCACAAACTGGACATGCAAATTTTTCCTTTGTTTGAAGACCTACAAGATAATGATATAATTGGATTATTAAATATGTTGATTTTTATAATTAGAATTATCATGCGCAACTTGAATTCACTATAACATACCACAAAAATGTTTTAGCCCTGGGGCATCATGTATTGTCCATACAAGTATTGCATGGAATTGAAATTGTCTTTGTCCTATTGGTCTAGACACGTCATACATAGTGACACCGTTCCATAACTCCACCAACTCGTCAATAAGAGGCTCAATATATACATTCATATCTTTAACTTGATATTTACCTACTTGAATGAACAGTAACATTACATAATTATTGTGACCATTTTACTATAAGATTTGTAAGTACATGTAAATTAATAACTATCAAATGATAAAATACCTAGAACAATCATTGCCAACATAATGTGCTCCCTCTTTATTGACATCCACGGAGGAATGTTATTGTTGATAACAAAAACAGGCCACACCGAGAAAACAGATCTCATCTCTCCAAATGGATTGACACCATCCGCTGCCAATGAAAGCCTGAGATTATGAGGTTCTTCTTTGAAGTGTTGCCACTTTTCCTTTATGTGCATAAATGCCGAACCATCCGCAGGGATTCGAATAATGTCATCTCGACTTCTATTGCATGCATGGTAATCCATAAATTGTGCCAAGCTAGTACACCTGAATAATTTTCGCATTCGTGGAATAATGGGGATGTAACGAAGAACCTTGTGAGGCACCTTTTTTGTTATTCGATCTGTTCGATATCTACTCGTATGACATACAGGGCATTGTGTTGCAAATTCATGTTCTTTATAATATATAATATGATCATTGGGACAAGCATGTATTGCTTGATACTCCATTCCAATATCTTTCATAATAGCAGATAATTCTCGATATGAGCAAGATAGAATATTTGATGGTGGTAACAAAACTCGCCTATCAATCTACAACAAAAAATATAAGTTGTTAATATAAACAATATTAGTGGTACATTATTCACCCTTTGTTAACTATAAAGACATATATGACATACCTTAACATACGTGACATTGTTATGTTGGATAAACCATTCATAACCTTCAAGTTCAACAACAACAATACAGCAGAGAGAAGAGTTGTTTGGGAGTCTTTGTATAGGGGCTCGTATGCCTTCTCAAGTAGAGGTACATCGAGGCTATCATCATCATCATGATCAGATCCGCTTGGACTAAATGTGTCATGGATCAATGTATTTATACCATCATCTTCAATTGTGTTTTCTGGCGCATGATTGTCATCTTCCATGGGATCATTATCTTCACCTTGGATATTCGCACCCCCATGTTCCTCCATATCATGTACTTCCCTGGGGAGATCAACCTATATAAAATTGATTAACATAAATAAACCATGATCTTCAACTCATCATCAAGTGATTTCATATGTATATAAATTGTTAAAATGATATAATGAACAACTTACTAGTGGATGATAGTCATGCCCCCCTTCAATGTGACCATTCTCCCTACAATGTCTCTTAACTGTTTTGATTAGCAGTCTTCTACGGTTTAAGCCCTTACAAATTTTGCAGGGACAATAACATTTTCCATCACCTTTTCTTTTCAAGTTAGACCACAATCTAGCGATTGTCTCCCTATTTTGTTCTTCACTTATATTATCTGACATGATCGTTCTTCGCAGGAAGCAAAAATTGGCTATGAAAACTTCGGTCTACAACTTTCAGTGACTAAGCAAAATTGTCAAAAGTACACAAATCTTCTTAGACCTAGTTAAATTATTTAATAATTTAAAAGTCTAGTTAAAATATACATTAGATTAAAAAATATACAATTTTCATACCTGAGCGCGCGGCTACGACTAGTGCAATGGTCTTCTTGCTTAGCTCTAGAAGCTCTCTAGCAATCAAAACATATAAGCTACAAGGCCTAACAGCAATTTCAAAACATATAAGCTACAAGGCAAGACATATTACATGACATGACAAAAGGATTAAAATATACATTAGATTAAAATATATACAATTTTCAAACCTGAGCGCGCGGCTATAACTTGTGCAATGGTCTTCTTGCTTAGCTCTAGAAGCTCTCCAGCAATCAAAACATATAAGCTATTAGAATTCATTAACTTTCTGTAATTGGAAAACTCTATTTGATATTAGACCGTAAACTACTACTATTCTCTCCATAAGAACTAAGTACAAAATTCTTTCAAGTTCACATCCATGATTCCCTTTAGATTAAAATATACAGCAAAAATAAGCTAAAAGTCTAGTTAAAATATACATTAGATTAAAAAATATACAATTTTCAAACCTGAGCGCGCGGCTATAACTCGTGCAATGGTCTTCTTGCTTAGCTTTAGAAGCTCTCTAGCAATCAAAACATATAAGCTACAAGGCCTAATAGCAATTTCAAAACAAGGGTCATCAAAAGAACCAAAAACAATGTGTGCAAACAATACCTTGTGAAGTGGTATAGACAATTAGAAGATGCTACTATGTGCTAGGGAACTTCTTAGAACTGTTGGTATATTCTTACAACTTGTTACACCTGGGATATTCTTCTCTATAGATGCTACTGTGTGCCGTGGTCCAAACGGGCCCATAAATGTGGTTGAATAGCAATACATTCAAGTGGCAATTATACAAGGGACAGTCACTGTGAGATATCCTCATGTGTGACTGTCCTTGTCACAAATGAGGACATCTCACAGTGACTGTCCCTTGTGTAATTGCCACTTGAATGAGGTCAGTCACTGTAAAGACAACATGATAATGTACACATACAATGAGTGTACATTATCATGTTGTCTTTACAGTGGCTGCCCTCATGTTGTATATTCTTCTCTGTAGATGCTACTACGTGCTAGGGAACTTCTTAGAACTATTGGTATATTCTTACAACTTGTTACACCTGGGATATTCTTCTCTGTAGATGCTACTGTGTGTCGTGGTCCAAACGGGCCCATAAATGTGGTTGAATAGCAATACATTCAAGTGGCAATTACACAAGGGACAATCACTGTGAGATGTCCTCATGTGTGACTGTCCTTGTCACAAATGAGGACATCTCACAGTGACTGTCCCTTGTGTAATTGCCACTTGAATGAGGAACAAGGAGGAAGTGATACAATAATAGGGGGGTGATCATTTTAAAATGTGTTGGACAACAAAAAATGCTATGCACGGAGTAAAACATGGGCTCAAACCTTAAGAAAACTAGAGACTAACAACAAAGAAAATGTACCTCATGATACTTATTGAGCTTAAAGCATAAATAACCTACTATGTACAAGAAGGAAGGATAAACTATTAATAGAAATGTTTAAGATGGATCCTATTTATCAATATCTCAAAAGGATTACCTTCCATGTTTTCCAACTCAAAAACATAATTTTCTTTGTAGCGAGAAATATAAAAGGACCCTCCCATAAGGCATCAAACTTTGTATGTTGACTTGGATTGGCTGCTCTTTCATTGTACTTCAAAATCATATCATTTTTCTTAAGAGGGGGATTGCATACCTCTTGTCAAACCCACATTATACTATTCTTTGGTGATGTGTCAAGGCATTATAAGCATTCTCATAAGCTTCTTGTAGATTCAACAATTTTACTAATATGACATTCATCGCACCATCTTCCTCTACTTCAATTAATGTTAGAAGTTGTAGAGCTAGGATTTCCATTGATATAGGAAGAACAACTTCTATTCCATTGGCTAACTGGTGCCGGAGCACCTCACACAACCAATTTGGAGACGGAGATTATACAGATTTTCAGGACAAATCAGAGGGATGGAATACATAAACAGGGTCAACAGGTCAATTGGAGGATCTTAGCACCTTTAATGTTATTAAAATAATGCAATACTTCAATGAGTTTGTAATGATGTCCTTATTAGGACTAAAAGCTTGTTTACAATGGACTGAGATTGTCCAAAGTTCAATAATGTTCTAAGAATCTAGAATAGGCTAGTACGGAAGTTTAAGTCTTTTGGAAAGTTTAATAATCATAAGAGATCAAAGTTAGTGAGTTTAGTGGTCTTTGGATTAAAATAATTCAATTAATTATAAGTTGGAATTTTTGAATTTTCAAAATCCAACGGTTAGCTAACAATGGAGGGAGTTAGTATTTAGGATTTAGTTAGGCTCAAACTAAGCTCCAACCGATGAAAATTGGTTGGATTAGTTTTTGAGAAGTTATAAAGAATCTTATATATATCTCTGTTACGACAAAGAAGGGAGATATATATGGACTGCAACAGTAAGAAATATAAAACTCTTAGTTTTTGCAACTCCATTTATCTTGGAAGTCTTAGTTTGTTTGAACTAACACATACATGAGTTAGAAGGATTTCTTTCATCCATTCTAAACCATTTTGAATGAGTTTACTTTGAATTTGCTGTTGCGCGGGTGTATGGACTGGTGAAGGAAACAGCGAGCAATAAACTTTAATTTCTGCAAGTTCCTTGATCTTTTAAGTCTCAAATCATTTGGTTTGATTATTCAATTATTCTTGTTATTGAATGAGTTTACTATTATATTGAGACTGTTGTCGCGCTAGTCACTGCTGAAACAGTCATTCTTTTGTCTAGACTTGTCATTGCAGTAGAGTTTTAGAGATAATGAAGATCATCCCATGAACATAGAAGGCCTAATATTCATGGGATGACAATAAATAACTTGTATTATGAAGTACTGACATTGCATATGCAAAGTTTTGTGGAAAACAGTGTGATCACAGGATAAACTGTGGGAAATTACCGTGAGTTGAATGCTAATGTATAGCAGTGAGTGATCTATCCAAGCAAGGGTGGATTGTTATAGTTTGGTTTTATACCTCCCAATTGCATTTGTTTAAAAATCGTTGGAGGTTTTTAAACAAATGCAATTGGGAGGTATAAAACCAAACTCAACCACTTTTGCCAGCATTCTTCAAGCATATGCCAAAATGGGATCTTTAGAACAGGGTAGGGAAATTCACCAAAAAGTAATTGAAGATGGGTTTTTGTCAAATATAGTGGTGGTGACTACCCTGATGGACATGTCTATAAAATGTGGAAGCATACAAAAGGCACGCGATTTGTTTGCGGAAACAACTGAAGCAAGGCACGTGAAAGTCTCAGAATCTTGAATCCAAGTCAGTGAAAGCTTTGAAAACCAAATGCATCCTATTAAGTATTGTGGGGAAGCACTCTAAATAACCAAAGCCGCTAACAATAAATTCAACATAGATATGTCCTCATTTCTGGGTATTTTAGCTCTCTAACAGCTGAATACTAGATTAAATAATAATGACAAAAGAAAAATAAACCCAACGTACTCAGAAATTGTAGCTGTGATTTTGTGGAGGGAATCTCTCTCGGCGCTGTTGAAAACACAAACGACAACCCGCTTGATTTCGCGGAGGGAATCTCTCTCGGTGCTGTTCAAAACATAAATGACAACCCGCTTTGTTCAAAACACAAATGATAACCCGCTTGATTTCGCGGAGGGAATCTCTCTCGGCGCTGTTGAAAACACAAATGACAACGTTCCTTTTTTTTTTCCACTTATATCCCGACAACGTTGCAATTGCGACGGTGTCGGGCTATATTTGAAAAAAAAGAGCCAAAACCACTTAACATTTCCCTGTCGTCGCAAATTGCCGTCGCAATTTCACCCCAAATGTATTATTGTAAAGTTGAATCAAAGATTAAAGCTGATAAGTACTGCCCCCTTAGAATCGAAATCGAAATCAGGTAGAGGAGAAGCAAAAAATAAATAAACTTGATCAAAGCACTAGAAATCATGATCGAAGATGAAGCATAATAGGATAACCATTAAGTAGTGAAAACATGCCCCAATTTGACTAGGTTTGACTGGGAAAGATATAGAATAAAAATGAAGTCAAACTTCAGAGAGATGAAGTGAATGGAAATGAAATGAAAGACTAGAAGTTTGAAAGAGATGGGGATGAGGAAAATGAAGATGCCCCAACGAAGATCGAAGGATAAGGCCTCAAATGGTTAACCAACTGTGCGGAAGAGGGGAAAAATTTGAAATGAGATTTTTACTATCAAGACTAACTCGGATTTTGATTTCGAGTCCGAAAATGGATCCAAGACGTCGAAATTAGCAAGGGGTGCAATTTTTGCGCAATTCTGAGGTGTTTTGAAAATTAGGTCAAAAAGTCAAAATGCTATATTAGGTCAAGGATGTGATGTTAAAGATAAGGAGCGAAAGACATGATCGAGAAAGATTGAAAGGGGAGTGCAATTGACCAACAGGTCCTCAAAAGATGAAAGGAGAGCTCTCTCCATATGCAAAGTGCAAAAACTAATCTAACATGAACCTAAAAATGCAAGCTACTATGAAAAGTGGTTGACTTGCAAGGTCACAATGCTAATAGACATCTAATAATCATCATCGAGCTTTATTGGTAGTGTCGCAAGATCATAAAATATACACTAGTATGACTATGGGTATATGAATATGATCTATATCAGATAGATATGTGGGAATCCCACCTAGGCACCAAAGACATATAGGTCAAGATGACTAGTGCAGTGAGATTACCTAAATTTGATATGGCAAGATTATGCTTGCATCAGGACATAAGAAGGTCAAGATGGCTATAAGCATGCACTTGAAAAAATATTCAAGGATAATACCTTGTAGATCCCAATGTCAAGTGTATCAAGCATAAATGCTAATGACAGTGAGAACCAACAAAATATACCCACAAGCAAAAAAAACAATAAAACATGTCCTCATGCCCTCAGTCTTCTAGCTATGCATCATCGAAAACTATCATAGGGAGAGAACATTCATCAAAGAAATCATCATAGACAACACACAAGGAAAACAAAGTCAAACAAGTCTCAGTGAGTCAAGTGTTTAAGTGCGTGTGTGTAGGTCATAGAATCAATCTTTGAGTATCACATCTGCTAGTGGGAATATCATATCATGGGAGACTGTAGAGTAGGATATCTGATAAGTGTTGAGAAACACTTGAGGCTAGGGTAGTGTTAAAAAACACTGTTTGGGTGGTGTTGAAAAACACCGTTGGGGTGATGTCCTAAAGACCAACGTATCCTAGAGACCAAAGCTAACACAGTTATGCTTCCTAGACAAAGACAAAGACCAATTCCAAACCAAGGCAACAAGGTCAAGGCATGATGGAGAAATGCTAAGTGTCGAGGACGCATGCTAAAAGACAAGAGTGCAAAGGCCTCAAGTAGCGCTTGTTTCCAAGTTTTCACCACTTGGAGATTTTTTAATTTTTTAATTTTTTTTGTATTTTTGCTACCAAGACATTTGTTTCTAGGTTTTCACCAAGGCACTTTTTTTTTTTCTTTTTTTTTGAATTTTTTGCATTTTTTTTTTGTATTTTTTCACGACTTTATATGCTTTTTAGAATTTTTTCAGCATCATATATGAATTTTTTTTTAATTTTTCTCAGGATCATAAAATATGTACAAAGGATGCTCCCAGACAGAATAGGCATCATGGATAGAACTTCTTGAGGTGCAAAACATTGATAGGGTCAGGGAGCTGTTCCCCCTGTTCATCAGATAGCAAGTAAGCACCTGTTCCAAAAGCAGCAGTAATAATGTATGGTCCAAGCCAATTAGGTTCAAATTTACCCTTTTGTTCTCGATGCTGTTGGTTCTTAGGATTCTCATGCAGGACAAGATCTCCTACTTGAAATTCTCTAGGGCGAACCTTCTTGTTGAATGCTTTGGACATATGCTTTTGGTAAACTCTCATGTGATCAAATGATGCTTTGCATTTTTCATCAAGAAGTTCCAACTCTTGTAACCTCATGGCGTGGTAATCCTCATCTGTAATCAAACCTTTGAGAGCGACTCTAAGTGAAGGGATCTCTACTTCTAAAGGTAATACTGCTTCAGCACCATAGGTAAGGGTAAAAGGAGTAGCCCCTGTGGGAGTACGTATACTCATTCTGTAAGCCCATAAGGCTGGATTGATCTGTAAATGCCAGTCTCTACCATTCTTGTGAATTGTTCTATGGAGAATCTTGAGAATGGTTTTATTAGAGGCCTCTACTTGTCCATTTCCTTGCGAGAAGTAAATGGAGGACCAATGTTGTTTTATCTTGAATTTCTTGCAGAGGTGTGTAAGGTCCTTGTTTTTGAATTGACCTCCATTGTCAGTGATTATCTCAGAAGGTATCCCAAACCGACAAATGATGTGATTCAATATGAACAAAAAGATTGTCTTTCTTGAAGCAATAGACAGTGGAACGACTTCTACCCATTTGGTAAAGTAGTCAGTAGCAGTAATAATGAATTTATGTCCATCTGATGAGTTGGGATGAATCTGCTCAACAAGGTCAAAGGCCCAGTGCTGAAATGGCCAATGAGAAATAGAAAGAATAAGCTCCCTACCTAGAGCATGAATCAGGTTTCCATGTTTCTGACACTTTTCACAAGATTTGGCAAAAGCTATAGCATCCATCTGCATTGTGCACCAATAGTACCCCACCCTAAGCAACCTTCGAGCCATGGCAAGACCATTAGAATGTCCTCCACAAATGCCCTTGTGAATGTCAACTAACGCTTGGTCGGACTCATCCTTTTCCAAACACCTAAGAAGTGTCCCATCTAAACCCCTCCTATATAGATCACCAAAGATAAGGGTATGGCGAGAGGCATTACAGACAAGGTTTCTTCTTTCAGAGCGATTAAAGGTTTCAAGGATAATGCCATCACAGAGATATGAGTAGATGGCACCAAAGCGGGATGACTTGTGACTAACCAAGGTACAAATGACATGGCTTTCTGAGGAGTAAAAAATGGGGTGATGTAGCTCTTCCACCAGGAATTCATATCTAGATTCATGCTGTTCTAACTGTAGAATGGAAGCCAATGTAGCCATAGCATCAACTGCTTTGTTCTCTGCTCAGGGAACTTGTTGAAATGTAACAAAAGTGAAATATCGTCACAATGAATCAACCATCTTTTTATAGGGTATCATTTTGTCATCCTTTGTTTGATATTCTCCATTAACTTGGTTGATTATCAATTGTGAATCCCCATAGATATGCAGCTCTGTAATTCCCCATTCTATGGCCATTTTCAATCCATTGGTTAAGGCCTCATATTCAGCAATGTTGTTTGTGCATGGGAACAATAATTTATAGAACTTGGGAATAGTACACCCATGAGGGGAGACAAACAACACTCTAGCTCCTAAACCATTATGCATGAAAGAGCCATCAAAGAACATCTTCCATGTTCTTGTAGTAAGGTACATTATGTGCTCGTCTGGAAATTCAACTTGAATGGGCATATTGTCGTGAATGGGAAAATCAGCCAGTTGATCAGTGATAGCCTGCCCTTTTATAGCCTTACGCTCAATGTAATCTATATCAAATTCTGACAAAACCATCATCCACTTAGCAAGTCTACCCATGAGAGCAGCCTTACTAAGCAAATACTTAAGAGGATCAATTTTTGCGACAAGATGTATAGTATGGGCAAGCATGTAGTGTCACAACTTTTGGGAAGCAAACACTACCACAAGACAAGACTTTTCGATATTATTATAATTGATCTCATAAGAAACAAGTGTGCAGCTAATGTAATAGATAACTCTTTCTTTTCCTGCATCATCAAGTTGAGCCAATAATGCCACCAGGGAAGATTTTGTTGCTGAAACATACAAGATGAGTGGTTTCCCTGGGATAGGAGGCATTAAGATGGGAGGATTAGCCAAGTACTGCTTTATTTGATCTAGGCTCTTTTGGCAATCCTCATTCCAAGCACATGTGGCTCCCTTATGCAATGTCTTGTTGAATGGTTGTGCTCTATCTGCAAGCTGTGAAATAAACCTCCGTATGGATTGGAGTCATCCTTGAAGACTTCTCATTTGACTAATTTTCTTAGGAGGTGGCATATCTAATATAGCTTGAACCTTTTCGGGATCCACCTCTATTCCTTTGGCTAAAATTATGAATCCTAGAAGTTTACCTGAGGTAACCCCAAAAGCACACTTTTTCGGATTCAATCTTAACTGAAACTGCTCCATTCGATCTAGAATTACTTCCAAATCTTCTAGGTGTGTATCCCTTTGCTTAGACTTGGCCAAGGTATCATCCACATAATCCTCCATGTTTTTATGCATCATATCATGAAGTATTGTGGTCATAGCTCTTTGGTATGTGGCTCCTGCATTTTTTAATCCAAATGGCATGACGTTCCAACAATAGGTTCCCCATACACATGTGAAGGCTGTCTTTTCTTGATCCTCAAGAGCTATTTTTATTTGGTTATAACCGGAAAAACCATCCATTAAAGAGTAGATCTCATAGCCCACAGTCATATCCACTATCATGTCTATGTTAGGGAGTGGAAAGTCATCCTTTGGGAAAGCTTTGTTAAGATCTCTGAAGTCTGTGCATACGCGAATGGACCCATCATGTTTTGAAACTGGAACAATATTTGAGATCCACTCGGCATAGTCGATAGCTCTAATAAATCCCGCTCCTAAGAGCTTTTCTAATTCGACCTTAACAAGGAGAGCTATGTGAGGATGCATTTTCCTCAACTTCTATTTTACTTGTTTAATTCCTGGAGCTATAGATAAGTGGTGCATAATGAGATTAGTGTCAAGCCCTGGCATGTCTGAATATGTCCAAGCAAAATTGATTTTCTTTTTTTGTAAGAACTTTGTGTATGCCTCTTTTTCTTGCACTGACAGAGATTGAGCTAGATGTATCACTTGTGGAGCCTCTTCCATATTCAAATTTATTGGTTGTGTAGGCTCAATAAGAACTGATGACCTATCCTGGAAATAACTTGGCAGGTTATTAAGTACCCCATCCTTAGGTGCCTCAAAGAGGTTTTCACCTTTGGATACATCTTTTATTTTTACTATTTTGGGTTCTGACACCGCCACAAAGTGGTTTTCGCCATCAGAACCATTTTTCTTTTGTTTCGTTTCTTTTATTTTTTGACTGAGGTACTTAATATCCGGCTCTATCATACTCGTTGTAGGTTCACTGGTGGAAGAGACTACGGGTTCAAGAGCATTCAAGTAACAGGCTATCTTGTAGTCGTTGTGAAAAGTGAGGAGCTGAGGCTCTTGACAAAGTTGTGACCAATCAATCAAATGACGGTTTATAAGGGGTAGGTCAATGATTGGTTCAACATTATTGATACGAAAGGCATTATCTCTGGTGATCGCATAGTTAGGATCTGTCAAGTCTCCTTCTAAGATACTCGAATTAGAACTCGTCCTACCAAATGAAGCGTCATCCACTAAGGCAATTCCAAGAGTCCAATCTTCTAGTCCTACACTAGGTTCGTTGGTCACATCGGGTTGAGTACTATAGGTATGGACAACATCCATGTCCAAATCAACTATTTCATCTGAAAGAGAGTCCCACTCGAACTCATGCGAATCTATTTCTAAATCTCTGTTGGGATGTTTACACCAAGAAGGCTTGGGATGCCTTGATGTAGAAGCTTCGAGATTGTGAAGGGTATCACCTTCTCTGGTGTCTGTATTTTTAGCTGCTGAATCATTTGAATCTCCCCAAAGGAGATTGGTGGAAGGCACCCAATCATCAGTCATGTCTTGCTAGTTTTGAAGATTGGGTGTATAATCTGAGTCACTGTCACTATCCGTCGCAGCTAGGATAGGGACACTTGTCTTCTTTTCATGATCAAAGCCTAGGCCAACTGTTGACTTAGTCCTACAACCAAAAAGAGCATGGTTGAGTGGTTCAGCCTTGGCATCTAATCTGTGACTGAGAGGGCCATGACCTGGGTAGCCCATGTTTTTAACCAAAGTATACCCTCTCCCGTAGGTTTTAGGAGATGGCACAAAATTCTCATTGTGTTGATACTTTTCCTCTCTATAAATCCAATCTCTGATGGCTACCTCCTCTTTCTCCTCATGAATAGGTACTAAGGACTCTACAAACATTCCAAACAAGGTCATAGTTGAGGATGAAGGTTTCCTCTCAGGTGAAGGTTTTCCATAAGACCTAGGCGAGATTGGCATTTTTGTGAAGGAATCCATTTGGTAGTCTCCCATGCCAAGGTCTATGGACTTAAACTTACTCTTACACTGCTCAAGAGAAGCATCAAAATTATCAGCCTCTCTATTCAAAGGGACATGAGAGCCAACTGAAATCACATTAACAGATAATGTGCTATCCCCTAGTATGCATACTTCAACTCCATTATAAGGGAACTTAAAACATTGGTGGTAGGTAGATGGCACTGCTTGCATGTCATGAATCCATGGCCTACCCAACAAGATATTATATGCCAAAGGTTTGGCATCAACAATCTGGAACAAAATGTCCTTTTCCACAGGACCGATCCTAACAGGAAGAACAACCAATCCCTTAGAGCTTCGCTCTGCTTCATCATAGGCTTTAATTGTGATCTTCTTCCTAGTGTCAATTATTTTCTTAGAATATCCCAAAGCTTTCAATAGACTCAAAGAGCAAATATTAAGCCCAGTACCCCCATCTATTAACAAGTGCCTAACACAAGTTTTGTGGATCATGACCTCGATATGAAGGGCCAAATTGTGTGGATGACTTAATGCTTTATCATTCGCTTCTGAAAATGTGAGGTAATGAGGGCTAGCAAGGTGATTGACCATGTTCTGGAATTGATCAACATCTATGTCATTAGGAACATTAGTGGCTCGCAAGGCATCCTCAAGGACACTCCTGTGTCTAGGAGACAATTCTAAGAGCTCAAAAATGGAAATCTGTGCTGGCATTCGCTGTAACTGATCAACAAGGTTGTAACTCATATCAGGACCGACTGCAAACTTGGAAGGAACACTTTTGGACACTGGTTGCTTGGATTTGCTAGAATTAGGACCTCTAATGACAATAGAACCTTGGGACTGACTCCTAGTAACAACATTGAGAGGCTGAGATGACCTTTGAGATTGAGGACCCCTAAGCACAACAATAGGTTCTTCATCAAATATGGGAGGTGAGTTTACATCATAACCACAGGGATCTTTCCCCCTCATCATGTTGACATCATTGTCCACAACTTCAAGCATATTGATGACATTTTCTGTAGTTGTATATGTATAATTGATTGCGGCCTTGCCATTCTTGTTTTTAGAAGTCTCCCCCTTCTCATACTTAGGCAAGGGCTCCTTAAAGGCCTTGTGGTTTGCATTCGTGGTCAACCCATCAACCTATAATTTCCCAGTCTCAATAAGGTCTTGAACAAGATGTTTAAGTTTAAAACAATTTTCAATGTCATGTCCAATCCCATTGTGGTATACACAGTAAGCTTTCTCATCCCACCAATAAGGTTTAGGATCTGGTATGCGAAACTTTGTAGGATCCCGAGGTTGTGCCAAATTATGAGCAATCAAGGTCTTGAAAATATTTGCATAAGAGTCCCCAAGCTTAGTGAATTGCCTCTTTCCTGACTTAGGTTTATCTTGATACTTGGGCTTGTGTTCTTGATCATCTAAGGATGTCTGCAGCTTCATAGCTTGAACTGCATTAGATAGATTAAGAACTCCTTGTTCCTTAGGTTGTGGAGAGTCAACAACTTCGTCATTGACTACTTGCTTATTTTTGTTCCAATATGAGTTCTTCTTATCCTTATTGTTGTTGTTATTGTTTGGGCCATTGTTGTTGTTACTTTGTTTGGCCAAAATACCTTGTTCTTTTAGAACATCCTCGATGCGACATGCAGTTTCTACCATAGTGTCAAAAGAATTAAAGACCATTTTTCTAACTTCATATCTTAATTTTGGCACTAGATTGCTCACAATTATATCAATCCTTTCTTCCTCAGGGATGGTCCTAGAATATTTAGAGCATAAGCGTCTCCACCTTTGTAAAAATGTCACAAAGGGTTCCCCTTGATTTTGTTTTAGCTTGCACAAATCAAGCATGGTGACCGACCTTGATAGATTATATGCAAAGTGCTGCACAAACCTTTGGACAAGTTCTTTGAATGTTTTAACAGGAGGGGTAAGGTTAGTAAACCACTCCATAGCTTGGCCTTTAAGGCTCCTTGGGAATAATCTCATAAGGTAGGAGTCCTCATGATGAAATTCAAAGCTCATGATATAGAACTGTCGTACATGGTCATGGGGGTCACCACTACCATCATATTTGTCATATGTGGGGATTTCAACCTTTCCAGGAAAATCTACCATAACAACACTCTTTTTAATGGGATTGGGACATATGGAGTCCAAGTTGAAGGTATTCTTTGGAGCCATCATTTTCTCCATAGTCTTTTGCATCTGCTTAATCACCTCATCAGTTGAAGGGTTTTGCTTTGTAATTTTACTGTCCACATCAAAGTTGTATGGGACCCTTGCACCCTTGTTGATCAAGCTTTCCAAGAATTGATCCTTATTTTGCTCAACATATTTTTCCACATATTGTTGAAATAATGGTTCTTGTTGCATTCTCATAAAATCATGAGTATCAAAGTTGGCACTACTTCCTCCATGTTGAGAGCCATGATGTGCTCGTTGGGAGGGATCTCTTGATAGTCTAGGAGGTGTGTCTCCTATAATGTGCATGCCAAGAAGTCCTTCCTCTAGGACTAGGTGATCTTGAAGGGGTCCTTGACCTCCTTCTACTTCTTGGAGTTGCTGAGGGCGTTGATGGTGGACAGTTGGTTCCATTGTTAGTACCCCTGTTGTTGAATTGATTGTTGAGTTGTTGGGCCAATATCCTATCTTGTTCCTCTTGGAATGCTTTTCTCTCTATGTCCAACAAGGCTCGTTGTTCCTCTTCTAGAAGCCTAAGTTTTTCTTCTTTTGCAGCTCGTTCATTTTTTGCAGCCTATTTTTCTTGCTCAATTCTTTTTAGCCTCTCACTTGTATATCTTGAAGTTGTGTTTAGCGGGGAACTTGGTCTTGAATGTTTGTACCAATCATTGACATGCGCTACATTGACATGAGCTTCACCAGATGCGTTGTTTTGGTCCTCATGTTGTGACCGTGCATCTTGATGAGCTGGTGCATAATGTCTTTCAGCTCGTTGATGAGCATCTAGATATCTTGAATTAATAGGAGGTGAGAAATGTTGATTGCCATCTTCGAATGACATGTTTCTCCTATGTCTCTGAAAAATGTCACCAAGTGACTGATCTATTATTTCTCTTTGTTGTTTGGTCAAGGTATAACTCATATCCATATTCGATGAAAAAGGTGCTAAAGAAGTACTCAATTCACTAGGATTACTCTTTGGGTCAAAACAAACCTCAGAATCACTCTTAGGAGATTGATCGAAAATGGGCTCTTTTCCCTTTCGCTGTTGACGAGTCTTAACTAAGGGTAACTGATTAAAGGCAATTGGGGGTCATTTCCCTTGATTCACTTGGTACCTTGTTGTGACTGACATGGAAGAAAAATATTCTTGATGATAAGGTGACCTCTCAAAGTGTCAACACCAAACTAGGATAATCAAAGTTCTCTAATGTCCAAAAAAAGAGATGGTAAGATAGAAATTGCAAAAGGCATTACCAACACTGTCAAAGAGGTGCTTAAATCAAAGGCTCAATATCCTTGCACGTTTGAACCAGGAGGATGGACTTAGCCAAATTGTATAATTAAAATTGAATTTGAATGGAAATGATTTGGACAAAAAGAGTACTAAAATTCTCCAAGAATGTTACTAACAACTCTAGAGATGTACTTTTCTCAATAGGAATAATCTTCTAACCTGACAATTCTTCCTGAGGTGACTTGGTAAATCAAATGACACTACCCCTCGAGGGCTAAAAATAGAAATTCAGAGTAAAGATAGGCTTCCAGCGGCAAGATAAGTTACCTACTTAAAGACCTAGCCAACAAAAAGCAACTGTGAAACAACTGAAACCAGGTATACAGCAAAAAATTCTCAAGCGACACTTTCTAGGCAAACAGTGCGCCACTTTAAGACCAAGCGCCATTTCACGCCACACCAGGCAACACTTTCCAGGCTAGTAGTGTGCCACTTTCTGGGTAAGCAGGGCGACAATCGTGTAGGGACGAACTGTCGCGCGATAGTTCTCAGAACAGGGTGCGACAATTTTTCAGTATTTCGTGACTCTTTGACCAATGAAGTGCAAATTCTCAATTTTTTGGGACTGTTTGTTCAAAATTTTCAGTTTGAGGGTCAATTTTTCAAATTCAATCACAATGACAACAATAAATTGACAGGTTTTCAAATAGTATGGGATCAAACGTGTCTTCAAACACTTGAAACAAGGGAAAAAGCAACCTTGCCAAGATAAACAATTGTGATATCAAAAATTGAAAAACCTTATGAGTGCTACTGAGATGTTGAGTATGCAAGAACGTTTACATAGGTATAGCACAATGAGAACACTTCAAGCACTTTCTATCCTAAAAAGTCAAGGCTCAATACTTAACAACTTGGCCCACAATTTGATGTTCCATTGCCTCACACAAAGTGGTTGCCCACAATAGATATTGGCTTTGTCATGGAAGTGCCAAAGACACAACCAAAGGAACACATATGGTGAGTAGTCTTGGGGTGATCCGGGTTATTCCACTTGGATCAATCCTTGCACCAAGAGGCTAAGTGAAAAAATATGGTGGCTTCTAACTATGGTTCTTAATGAGGGCTTCTGCTCGTAGTACCCCTCTTGCTCCCCAAAGGGACTCCTTACCTTGCGGCAAGTAACGGACCTCGCGGCCTCAAGAGTACCTTAAGCATTCTTGCTCAATATTTTCCTCATGGTCACAATCCCACAAGTACTCATATCAAGAGAAGACAAGGACTACGTCTACCAAGGTTTTGTGTCCTTGATAGCCTTGAGTTTATAGTGGGTCGGAATAGTCAGCAATAAGCTTGTCCCCACTTGGGTCATTCCTCTTGATTGCTCAAGAGCAAGCCCACTAAAGGATTCTAACAATCTAAACAAAAATTGGATCAAATTATGAGATTCAAGGATTTTGTTTCACCACAAGGATGAAGAGCATACTCCCTTATCCCAAAAGTTTTCTCCCAAACACACCAAGCAAAGTTCAATTACCCTCTTGTTCCCAAAATCCTAAGATGGGTCAAGATTTTCTGGTTCACCACAAGGGTGAAGAGAATACTTCTCCTACCACCTCAAAATTCCTTCCACAAGATATTATATTCCTATGAAATGAAACAACTTGTAATTTCCACACTTGAAATGAAATAAACAACAAGCACTTGATTGAGTTTTTATGCTTTGGGTAGCCCTACAAAAACCGTTAGTAGCCCTTGTGCTTTTGAAGCTTTGACATGCGTTCTTTTGGCAAAATATTTCAAGCAAATGTACCTACAACCACAACTTGTTAGGCCCACAAGGTTAGCAAAATCCAAAATCTAAATTATGAAATCTGCAACTAAACTCTGCTTAAGCATAGTGAACTAAACCAGCAAACTAATTAAATCTAAACTCGGCCAAAAAGATCTAAAAATAGCTCACTGTCAGTACATGCGACATTGTAATCAGTAGGATTGTCACGCGACACTTCTCTGCATAATAGTGCGACAACTTAGCCTAATGCGACAGTGCGCCTTATCTGCAGGCGATAGTTTACGCCAAACAGTGCGACACTTTTTGTCAAACAATGCGACACTTTTAACTGGTAAAGTGTCGCGCTACTATACAAGAAACTATTGCATGACACTGGTGAAAGATGTCGTACGAAACTCTGAGACAGAAAACCAGAGACCAAAAATAAAGCCAAAAATTGATGAAAAATTTAAAGGAAATGCAGAAGATAAAGGACAAAACGCTAATGTTCTGCCCCACGGTGGGTGCCAAAAATGTACACACAAAAGTAGTGCACTTCTCTAAGTCATTACATCAAAGAAAATCCATGAAAGGGAAACCTTCAATAGTGACCTAGAGCTCTCTATGTATGGAGTTGCAAGATTGTAAAATTGCTCTCAGCTAGAGCTAATAAACTTAATGACCTTGCTAGTCAACCACACAATGAGAGATTCAAGTGAAGACAAGGGCAAGAATGCCAATATCTCCAACAATCAAATGAAATGCAATGCAAGTAAGCTAAGAATGAAGATTCAAATATGCAAGCTATGCTATAAAGATGAGAGTACAATCTAAACTATGAAATGGAAATAGCAAGTGTTACAATCCTTCCTACTAAACTAGATGAGTTATTCTAAAGCATGAAAGGAAATCTAAACTATGAAAGCATGAAATATGAAGCTACTATGCAAGAATGAAAACTAAACTATGAAGCAATGAAGAAAGCCAAGATGTGATGCAACAATGATCTCCAAAAAGCTTCAAAGTTTTCAAGAATTCCTGCAACATAAAGTTAGCATAAAAGTGAATGACCTAGAATGAGGAAGAGAACTCTTCTTTTATAGGAAATGAGGAGAAATGGACCATGGAGATTAAGAGGCAAAAGACTTAATCAATGGTGGAGCATCAAAGAGGAGCAATCCATGTGCACAAGTATCCTCCAATAGGAAAATAAGAGATGACTTTTGTGTCCATATGAGACAAAAAGTGCTTTTTCCCTTTTTATAGAATAAGAATAATGCTTTATTTGTGCAACTTAGGATAAGATGAAAAGGTGGGGGCTTTTTATTTAATAAAAGGGGAGGGAATTCCTTTTAAATAAATAAAAACTTAGGATAAAATGGTTAGCCTAAGGCAAATAATCGAAAATGATGAAATAGGACTTGATCAAGGAAATTGATATAATTGATAAAATGCTAATTTTTGAAAATATTGATTCAGGGATTTGATAAATTGCTGAATGGGGGCCCAAAGTCTAGGTGACCATTTTAGGGTGCATACAGCTGCAACATCCTAAGAACTCTGCAAGAAAAATTATTTGGATCATTGAGGCTGAAGCCAGAACTAAAGGAAGCCATTTGATAAATGACCAACACCAGGGTCTTTACAGACTTGCCAGTCTTGTCCTCTTTTGCCCTCTTCCGCAATTCTTTCATAAAAACTTTCTTATGTTGTGCATCACTTATGCACTCAAGAATTGCATTAAGCTCATATTTAAGAGCTTTTAAATCTTTTGGTTCATCTTCATACTTATTTTGCCAGCCATCCCACCAGTGCACATGGCAGATTCTTTTGCTCTTTGCAGGTACAACCTCAATCTCTACCGAGTCCAAATTTCTAAGAAATTCATTGATGATAAAATTGACTTCACCTTCTTCCATCTCTGCTCTAGCCTCACCTTGGCTCTGATACCAATTGTAAATTTAAAAGAAGTAGAGAAACGAAATAAAACATAACAAAGAAGATGAAACACACTAAACACAATATTTATAGTGGTTCGGCAATTGCCTACATCCACTCTCAAGCAGGGAACTATTTCGGATTAATCAATATCTAATAACCAATACAATACATGACTGCATACAGTCATTTATACATTCACAACAACCTTCAAGTAAAGAGCCATGAGAACTAAACAGTCAGTGTGATTGTTGGGCTCCATATCCCAACACTGGCTACACACTGTTTGTAGGATTACACTTTTCTTTTTGGTTAATGATTCAGAAGGGTCTTTTCATCATTTTCTTTAATAACCCTTATAGCCCAGAAAGAGGTGCTTAAAAAGCAATATTGGTCAATTGGGTCGGGGTGTTTTAGGGTTCTTGGCTGGTCTCTCGATGCCAATTAACAAAAAATCTTGTCTATTTCCTGCCCCAGATGGGTTACAATAAAAAACATTCCTGCATTCTTGTGGAATTTCATCCTCGATCTCTTGCAAATTTGGGGAATGTGCTTCATATGAAGGATACTCCTTCCCTTTTACCTCATTTGGATGCTAGGTTGTTAATCTCTATAAACCGTAGCCTCAATTTACCACAAGAACTGAGTATTGAATTGGATGATGGCCTTGTGGTTTGCCCCATTGAGTGTTTGAGGGTATTAATGCTTGCTTCCTCTACCATAAATAAGGCCACATGAGGAAATATTATCCTTTGTTGAGGAGGAGTTTGAAGAAAGGCCCTATGTCTATTGGAAAATTTTCTACCCCTCCATTTTTGCCACCAAGGATGTTACCCCTTCTTCACCATCAAATCCCCATTTTTATGTTGTTCCCCATTCCTCACTAGTGCTACTACCGTGTCTTCTTTTGCACCTTTGACCCATTCCTCACCAATTTCACCCATGGTCATTCCAACCACCCTTTACCCTCCCCTTAGTCTTTCCCTCCCTTGCCTAGGGTGATGATATCCCTTTTGACTCTTTGCCCTACTCATTGATCCTTGTCAACTGCAAACCTAATGCCCAACAACTTGTTATGAATAAATTGAGGTATATTGCCACAGTCAAGAAAATAATTGTAGACCAAATTTACTTTGGAGACCCCTAGTACAAGGCTTCCAATCAATCTTAGGTTGAATCTTCTCTTAAGGACCTTATTGGTGCCATGGAGAAATAGGATATTCACCCTAGTAGTGGCATGAAGATTTTTGGTAGAGGGGATAGAAGGGTGATCGGGCTACTGCTTCAAATGCTTCCTTTGTGAATAGGTAGTTCAAGTTCATAAGGCACTGATGAGACCCTTTTCATCATCAAGAATGCCTATGATCCTAATACTCCCCTTATTGACGTGTTGGTAGCCTTTGGTCTCTATTCTACCCCCCTTTTATTCCTCCTCTCCACCCATATCACTAACTAGGTAGTTGAGAGATGAGGCATTAAAATTCATGATGGGGATTCTTTGGAGCAAGATAACCCTACTGCTATAGAAGATAAATATAGCAAATGAGCCATTGTTCCATATGAAGGACCCCTCAAAGAGGATATTGTGGAGGAGGTTATGATTGAAGTTGGTGTTAGAAAAGATAAGTGGGTGACCCGTTACACTTTTTTAGACATGCTATTTTTTGCTGAAATTACACATTTTTAATAAAATATGATGATTTAAGCCTTGAGAGGTTCCACTTGAAGGAATTAATTACAAATCATCGTTTGAAAATGATGTCAATTATCCATTCACCTATGATCATACTCACAACCAAATTTAGCCAAAATTTTGGCTCTTCCAAAGAATTGTCCAGATTTGTTGCTACAAATTAAACAACAAAATTAGGAATCTACATCACGAAATTGAATGACATAAGAAAATCATCTTATAAATAGATGATACTAAAAAAAATCTAGATTTCAATAAGCCCTAAAAAATAGAGAAAGAATAGAAGAAAAATAAGGTAACTTGCTATTTCTAATTTTAGAAACCTTTGTTAACTTCCAACAAATAAATAAGGGGAACAAAACTAAACTATTTTCCATAGCTAGAAAAGAAAAACTATTCGAGAACAAGCCTATCTAGAAGAAAAAGTCATTTCCGAGAGCAAAGCTCCCACACAAAGCCTACCGACTTAATTAATAATTATAAAAACTAAACACTAAGCTCATTAAAAAAACAAAAAAACAAAACTAATTTAAAAATAAACTAAAATAATTTAAAAAGCTAAAAACTAAATCAATTTAAAAAACCGAACTAAAATTTAAAAAAACAACAAACTAAACTGATTAAATATTAATAAACTAACATAAATCTAATTAACACTAAAGACAAATAAAAGAAATACAATTTGATAATTTTTTTGTGGCAAATTTGATAGTTAATATTTAACTAATCAAAGAATCTATTATTTGCTATATTCCACTTAGCGAATTTGTCAATTTTTATATTCCAGCATATTACATATTAGATTTAATAAAAAATAATAATAAGCTAAAGAATTTCACTTAGAATACCTACCTTCTAATCTAATAGAATATCATTTCAAAATTTAATTTTATTTCAATTCTATTCATATAAAGATTTTTCTCCCTCCTTTTAAATTTTAATTTAATACATGCAATAGAACACACTTCAAATAATTTCAATTATTAAAATAAAAAAATATAAATCAAACAACAAGAAAATGTGAGGCACAAATGAAAAATTGAGTATGGGTTACAAACAAAATTATACTAATTTTAAGAAAAAACTATAAAAGGTTTGAGATTTGATGGAAGAAGAATATACTTTTAATTGATCGCTCTTAATTGATCGTAGATATTTTTTATATAAAGTTAAACTTAAATTTTAATTTTAAAATAGAAAGATTTTTTTTTTCTATTTTGATATAGATTGATAGAAAGATAAATAAATAACATTTTTATAATTATTTAAAATAGAAAATTCATCATGATCTCAAATTTTACCTTAAGCTCTTATTGGACAAACCCAACCCCAAATAAATGACATTTATTATAATCATTTAAAATAGAAAATTTTATTTTTATTATTACTATTTTCATATACACCAATAAAAAGATGAATAAATGACATTTTAGTAATCATTTTAAATTTTCTTTTTTTGGGTAAAGTTCAAAAGATTTACGTCATTTCTTTTATAGAACAAATAGAAAATTAAATCTAATTATAGATTTTCATTTCAAAATTTCTTAATTCAATATAGTGTTTAATTAAATTGTTAAAAGAAAAATTAAATAAATGAACAAATGACCCACCTTAACAGGCTTGGCAGTCGTAACATGTGAATTAATAAATACACATTATTCATCATACTATTCATCCGGGTGGTTGCCTCATAACCATTCTAATCTAACAGGAATGAAAACAATAACACCAAAGCTCAATGTCATCGTTTTCTCCCTGATTTTGATGATCCTTATCTGTACACTTATTGTTGCACTCTCTTTCTCTTAAATTGATGCGCAGTCCCCTGAAAGTACTGCTGAGGTTACGACACTCACAGTCACCACCCATGGACACTGATCATATTACAGATAAATAACTAATTAGAATTTTTGTTCAAATTTTCAACCAAATAAAATCATTCATATTAGCAAATAAAAGCTTCTAATATTGAAGAAAGTAAGACTACATCCCATTTTCGTCTTGCAGCATGAAGGATCTCAACATTAGAGAAAAATTTTGTGAAATATTTAATAGATATTAAAGAATGCAATATTTATATACAAATGTATAGTTCATAAAGAATTTCAATACAACATCTATAAAAGAATAACATAACTAACTGATCATTCTTTTTAAATACATACGACTTTGTCGATCTCTTTTCACTATTTACTAGAGGAGACAAAAGTTTCAATGCAATAACAAAGAGTAGGAAGAAACAAACAAAATTGTCACCTATTGTCTCTTTGAAATTACATTGATTTTGGAGAATGTGTGATATTTGTACATATTCAAAGATATTAGAAACTTCCCTACATAATAGAAAATTTCTTTTATTTTTAGAATTTTTTATATTTTAGAAAAATCTATGCAGAGATCTTTTATTTAAAGAAAGAAAATTGTAACCATTAAAATCAAATCAAATCTAGTATGAAATAGTTAAATATTTTAAATAAAAATATTTCTATTATTTAATTCTATAAATAAAACTTATGTTCAATGTAAGATATTTAATTTAAAAATATCCAAGTTACAAAATGATCTTTTATTTAAAGAAAGAAAGTTGTAATCATTAAAATCAAATCAAATCTAGTATGGAATAATTAAATATTTTAAATAGAAACATTTCTATTATTTAATTCTATATAAAAAAATTATGTTTATTTTTGTTGGGTTCCAATCTTTCTAGTTTGAATTTAATCGAATTTGAATTTTTAAAAAAACTAATAGTTGCTGAAAAAGAAAACTATCTGGAAAGATGCTTGACAAGTACTGGGAAGAAAAAGTCATTTTCGGGAGCAAAGCTTCCACACAAATGGCTTAAAAATCGGTAAAATCAAATTTAAAATAACAAAATATTAAAAATAATTACTAAATTTTGTTCCTTAAATCAATTTATAATATTTTTTATTTTATAAATCTAATTTATAAGTATTTATGTTTTATAATTAGTTGATAGACTTTATATTGTGGACTTCACTTTTAAATTGTAGACTATCAAAAATTCTATGGAATAAAAAAATAGTTCCATAAATAGAACAAGTAAAGCTTGGTTTAATATGGACTCCACTCTTAAGTATAAGTAGATATTGTGACTTCGAAATCTAAAAATTACATCACCAAGACATAAGTAAAATTAAATTTATTATTTTTTATGGAAATGCAAAAGATAAAAGAAAATAATAATAAATATAAGATTATGATTAGTCCTTGCTTCGTTCCTTTTCTTTTAACTATTATGCTGGGATTTTATACTCTTTGATACTCTTGTGTGGAGGCTCCACCTCTTGTATTTTTTGAAACTCTTTAGTGATACTTTGTATTTTGATCTCTTTATATTTAATATAAAAAATAGAATAAGATCATAATGATAATATATAATAATAAAAAATATAATATATAATTGTTATATGTATATTATAATTTTAATAAATTATATTATATTAATAGATATGCTAATATTACATATAATTATAATACAATTACAATATTAACATTATAATAAATATTACAATAGATTTTATTTATTATATAACAAATAAAATGCTAGAATACATTTATGTTTTAACTATTAGTATTGTTTTGAACCTTTCATAAATACAAGTGTTGCTATAAAAAAATTAGATTAACATTATCCATCAAATACATATTTTACAAGCAAAATATATATCATCTTTCTATTTAGATTTCTTTTTAAATATAGATTGTTATATTGTTATAGTTTTCTTTTTAATAAGAATTGTTATAGATTTTATTATTATTATAAATCACATCATTTTTGTCACCATAAATTTATTCACAAAATGAACATTATTTACTAAAAGGTGTTGAGACTTTGAAAAGTTGTACATGAATATCACTATCAAAGAGAAAAACTTTGAACAAATTGCACATTGTTGTTTAGGTAGAGTGCCCCAAGTACGTAAAGCATGATGTGCCAACAATTTTACTTTTAACTTTTATATTAGTGGAGGATTGCAATTATCTATGTTTCTTAGCCTTGAATCTATTGAAAAGGTCTTCCCTTTTGAATATAAAAATACAATTTAGTCACTATTCAAACATGTTTTATAGAAAGTTTGGCAAGAATCTTCCAAGCAACTCAATTATTAGTAGGAAAAAATGGTTACATGGAATCCTCAAAAGAATTGCACAAGGCAATGGAACCACCAAGGCAATTGTATAGAAATTTCCCAATGTCAAACTTATGTAGAAAGACTCCTATGAATAAGAAAATAAATCTACCTATATGGATGATGGATAGTGACAAATCACCCTCCTAAGTTGAGTATGATCTTCCATTAATATGGAGTGAAATTATAATAATTGTTGTTGAATTTTATATTCATAATAGAAGAAGAATAGAATAGTACTATTGGTCGCTAATTTCATATATCTTAAATTTCTAAATGGTATATCAGTTTTTGAGGATTTTATGTGGTCCTCTTGATATGCGATTTAAGTGTTTATAAGTATTGTTTTGGCTTATGAGCAGTTACGACGAGTTGTTGGATTTGTTATGCACACAAGGATAAAAAAGTTGTCATTTTGAGTTGACGTTCCTTACACCTAGTGCCCAATTAAACTTTTACTTTGACCACCACACAATTCGCACAATTGATCTAATATGTGTACAAATACCCCAATAATCACACACTATTGGTACCAATAAAGTTGGACAATTGATCTCATTACTAACTTTTTTCCCCAACTACCAGGTATACCAATGGGCAGCTATTTGTCAGCTAGATTATTTTTAATAGGATTTTAATTAGCAAAATCTAATAAATGATAATTAAAACATAAGTGATAAATGAATCCCTTCTTGTGAAAATAATTGAATATCATATATTTATTATAATATATAGATCAAATATAGAGATTAACCATGACCATTTCATTACAATATTTGATAAAAGATGATCATCACTCAAAAAAAGGGAGAATACTATTCAATATATTGATTCTCTACAATCTAAGTTGGCTTGTACAACTTGAGTTGGACTAGTGGTGGAGAACATGCATTTTTGAAAGAGAGGTCACAAGTTCATATCCTATTGAAAGTTGAGTATGTACGCCTTGTTTGTAGCAAACTTAAATGCCTCCTGCAAACAATTCGAAATTGTACACTATAAAAAGGTAGTGGTTATTCAACAAGCTAACCCCTTGATAAGATATAGGTTTTAGTTTGCTATTTAAACATTGCCCTATAAAAGACCTTTCCTTATCTTCTGAAAGCCAGAATCTTTCTATTCTAGTTGACAATAATATCTTTTCTTCTCTTTACTCCACCCTGATTAGCCATTTGTTGTCTAATCATGTCATGACTTTCTTCTGCAAAGATTTTCTGAGAATCTAATCTTATGTTAGGCAGAAACAAATATATTTTATGTTAGGCGAATCCAAGTCATCGGCCAACATAAGTTAGATGGACGTCCATTATTCCTTCCGTGTGTTCGAAGCAGTCATAGCGAATACTACTTAAGCATGTGAGCAGAGAGAGAGAGAGATATGCAGAGGACCCCAGAGAAGATGACTCAGAGCAATGTCATTCTGAGGCCTGTGGTGAGCAAGCAATTCTGTTCCGCCACCTGCAATGTATTTACTGTGAGGAAGAGGCCCTGCGCTATCAATGGCGGCGGCTTTGTTGTGATGGATTCTTCTCAGGGAGATGAAATATTCAGAGTGGAGGGCTGCGGCTCAGCTGTTAAAGACAGCGCTCTGCTTCAAGATGGTCAAGGCGATGCTGTCCTCTCCATCAAACGTGAGGTAGAATTACAATGATGAAATCTCAAATTAATTTCTTTTACAGAGAGGAATGATATAATGAAATTAAATTAAATGAAAGATTTTTAATAATATGTATGTGATCTAAGCAGTTTATGGGATTTGGGCATTATCTTTCTTAAAGGAGAGCATCAAAATTTTATAAATTTATTGTTCTTGATATCGATCTTTGCATTGAATTTCGAGTATCAAGTTTACAAATTTATTCAGCCTTGTTTCTAAATAAGATGTTTAAATTCTTAATTTTTAACTGATATACATTAAGTACTTCATGTCAAAATGTCATTTTGTCTCTACCACCACTTTCTTATTGCAAAACATACATGTTCTTGTTTTCTTCTTCTCTTAAGATGCCAATCATTTATGGGTTTGACATATATGATAATGTAAACTAATCCTTAGTTGCACTATCAACATTTTTTACACGAAATGAAAGATTTTATAATGTCGACAAGCTCAAAGTAGTTTATGGGACTCGAAAGCATTATCCCTCTTAAAAACAGAGCATCAAAATTTCATATGTTTCGTAATTTTTTCTCGAAATCAGAACTTTGACAATAAATTCTAATCAACAAGTTTACAGTTTTATCCAGCCTTATCTCCTCAAATAAGATGTTTAAATTGCCAATGTCTTCATAACTGATATAGATGACATTGTACGTTAAGCCTTTCATAACAAAGTGTAACAGAATATACATATTTTCCTTTTCCACTCCTCTTTAAATTTCCATCATTAAAAAATATAAACTAATTTTTAATTACATTATAAACATTTGTGTTTCTACTTTTAGCAACTCCTCTAGCCACAACAATAGACTTTGTGCATTCTTATTCTTCTGTCATATTTGAATTATGGGCAAAATCTCTAGCCTGGGTTATAGATGTACAGATTTCTTCTGTGGGTGGATCAAATTGATCTCTTTTCAAATAAAGTTCATCTGATATTTTTCTCATATGGCATTGAATGTATTTGCGTTTTTGGATTTGATTGTGTGTGTTTTTAGCATCAACGTTTTGGATCACATTCCGTGATCCATCATTAGGAAGAGAGAGTGCAAGAATTGTAAAAGCAAAAGATCTTGCACTCTCTCTTCCTGATGATGGATCACGAAGTGTGATTGGAAACGTTGATGTTAAAAACACACACACAATCAAATCCATAAATGCACATGCATTTAAATATAGATTGTAAAAATCTGATATTATTAATTGAATGCATTTTCATGTCCTGCAGGTTGGGATAGTACAGGTGTTCAGCCTTCACAAGAAATGGAAAGGATTTGTAGCAGACGGGATAGATGGGCATGAGAAGCCCATTTTTAAGGCGAGCAGTTCAATTTGCTCAGCGAATGACTCAGTGAAGGTGTCGCTTATTCAATCCAAAGCAAAGAAGGGGTGGGACTATGAAATTGTGGGCAGTTTTGCAGAAAGAGCATGTACCATTTACGATGATTCTCACGCCATCGCAGCAAAGGTAACTTAAAAAAACCAGTTTGGGCATGGAAAATATGGATTTTTTTCCCTTTTGGGTGCTTTTTTTTTCAGGAATATGATATAAGATCTTAATATTTTGATCAGGTGAGCCTTAACAACATAGTAAAAGATCAAATCCGGAGCAAGGACGTTTATAATGTTGAAGTGCAGGCGGGGATTGATCAAGCATTCGTGTTTGGACTGGTAGCTGTTCTTGAAAAACTAAGTGGGGAAGATGGCAATTGATGGATTAAGTTTGGTTTCATAAGTTCAGTTTGTTCTTGCTCGTTAACAGTTCAAACTATAAAATGTTTTGAGAAGAGATATTATTGGTGTGTTTTCAATTTACTCAAGGAAGTTTTTGTAATGGGGGATTTATGATATACCAGCTTTTTATAACTCAAGCTAACTCTTCATGGAGGACTAAATCAATTTCCATTTAAAAAAAGCCTTTGTTATTGTCTATTACTAAAATTGGAGAGTTGTGAGTAGGACTTTATCAATCTCTATTTAAAAATGTTCGTGTTTTTATATTAGAAGCCTTGAAAATTAGGGTGGTGTCTTTTAGTACAACGCCTAAAAGACTATAGTCAACAAATTCACATTGTTAGTACATTAACAACACAAAGACAAAAAACTAAATAGTCACCATGACTTCCACTATGCTTGTGTTATTATGGAGAGCTGGGATATTTTTTTTTTTAATATTTCAATAGAAGTTCATAAATAATTTTTCAATAGACAACATATGTGGTAAGATTGTCTCTATGTAATAGATGTTTAAGAGAACTCATCATAGAAAACAATGAGGTGATATCACTTTGATATATTTTGTACAAACGTGAAGTATTACTTTTTTAGATATCTTCAACGTATTCTACTAATGTCTACAACTTCTAGCTATTGAAAAAGACAATGACTAGACCAAAATGGTTCCCTCTTGTTTTTATTAGTGATAAAGTCAAATCAAACCCATGATAGTTGTAGATTATTGATATGCATTGTGCTGTCCATATTATGCATAATTTTATCTACAATTGTTTTCATATGACCTAAATGTGCACTTGGATGATAATATTATCATCAAAATCTTGATGTGTGATTACATTACCCATTATGTGACACTAGATGCTAATGTTAAGTGGACTTGCATGCTCTAAGGAATAAAACTCTTATATGATTATGGAGAGGGATAAATTATTAAAACATTAGGTTTGTGGTAAGAATAATTGATAGTTATGTACACTTTAACAATATAAAATTTTACCAGGTTAAGTAAGAACAAACCAATGGTGAAGTGTCTAGGGAATGTAATCTTAGAAAGGGCTATACCCTCCTAAAATTATCTATTTTTCAAACTTGATTTAACTCATCAAATTGATTATTCTTGTGTATTTGGTTGCTTGCATATAGAGAGAGAATTGTAGTAACTAATTTAATGCACTCAATTTGTATAAGGTCGAGTAATCTATGATGAGAAGGAAGAGGTTCTACAAGACCCACTCCTCCTCATCTATCACCAACTCACTCTTGCTTAGCTAAGTAGTATTACACTTATCTCATGATAATATATTAATCTTTAGGGATTAATTGGTTTTAGTTTCTTTTTCTATTTTTTTTTAGTTTTGGCACTTTGTATTCAGTTCCAACTATGCTATCATTGCCTTCTTATATATGAATCTATATTCTTCTTTTTTGTAATAAATAATAGAACACAATTTTATTTTGTCATTTCTATTCTATTAGACATTCTAGTTTGACTGTGGTATTAGAGCACAAATATATTTATATGAAGCTTCAGAAGGTGTTGGAGCCCTCCACAAAAGTAGTAAGATAGTCATTATTTAGAAAGATATGTCATAAATTGATTTAAGTGAAATCAATTTAATTTTATGTCATAAGGATTTTTATCTTTTTTTTCACTATAAATTAAGCAAGAAAAATTTAGCAATAATTTTGAATCTATAAACTATTTACATTTTTTTTTCAATTCTAAATGCAATTTTTTGTATTAATTATTGGGGAAATTTTAACTTGAAAAGATACTTGGGTATAATGCCATAGAAAAATAGAAAGTACACTCATTTTCAATGATCTATGGTGTAATATTTGTGATGGAGATGTCTAACCTAATATATCATTGTTGTTAAAAAGAAAGAATATGAAAATATAAAAATTTAAAAGCATTAGCCTTGATAAGAGCTTTTATCAATGAAGATGTGTTTAGATTGGTGCAGGAGCATCCTTTGGTAGTCGGCAGTCTTGCATCACCCAAAAAGATTTTCCTTTTAGTTAGTTTGTTTACTATTCTAGTTGGGCAATTTTTGTGTTTTTAGTTGCGGTCGATCCATTTGGCACGTCATCTCATGCGGTCATTATAGTGTGTTCTACACATCATTTCTATGACCGCATCGGGATCCATTGTCTCTGTACAAAGATATCCCATGATTGGTCCTATCCTATATTTATTTCTTGTTCTTGAGGACCAAGGTAGCGAGATCTAGCTTGCAGTGAAGACTCATGGTTTACAGTTTCTCGTGGCACATTGTTCAATGTTCTTAAATTCATGGCCGACCTCCTTGCATGATTTCACATCATAATATATCCATTTTGGGGATGTTCTTATGCATTTAGGTCCTGTCCTGGGTATATGCACAAAGATGGGGGACCAAAAAGATGCCACTTTTCTTTTTGGTCCCAAATCACGCATAGTGTGTACGCACTAAAGGGCGTGCACCCTATGGCTTGGGTTGCCCAAGCCTTAGGCTTGGGCAATCCAAAATAAAGTGCGTGCGCCAAATAGGGCGCACGCGCTTTGTAAAATCCCAAAATTTTCACCCCTCGTGCGCACTATGCAAAGCCACAAAAGTGTAATCCATATTTTTACATAGCGCGTGTGCACTATGAAAAACTAGAAAGAGAGAGAGAGAGATAAGGGATAGAGAGAGAGAGAGAGAGAGAGAGAGAGAGAGAGAGAGAGAGAGAGAGAGAGAGAGAGAGAGAGAGAGAGAGAGAGAGAGAGAGAGAGAGAGAGAGAGAGGGTAATTTATACAAATATAACAGTTAAGTATAAGTTTCTTATACTTTAAGTTATATTTGTATAAATTATAAAATATAATGCTTTCAGGATGTTTGGGATAGGTTCCAGCTTCCTAGGAGTTAACATGCAGATTCTAGATTTGAAAAATTCTAGACTTAGCCAAATTTCAAGATTTAGCAAGCCTTCAGCAGGGTTACCTCCCACAATCCATCATGGATTTCTAAGGTCAAACTGAAGCTGGCAAAAGGACTCCCAAAGGGTTTTAAGTCATTTTTATCACAAATCACTCAGTTTTGACCCCATCTCTATGACAGACTTAGCTTAGCTCTCACCCAAATCTCTCTCTCTCTCTCTCTCTCTCTCTCTCTCTCTCTCTCTCTCTCTCTCTCTCTCTCTCTCCTCTCTCCCCCTTATCTACTCTCTCTCTCTCATTACCCTCTCTCTCTCTCTCTATATATATATATCACCATCTCTCTCTCTCTCTCTCCCCCCCTTATCTACTCTCTCTTTCATTAAAGAGAGAGAGTAATGAAAGAGAGAGAGAGTAGATAAGGGGGAGAGAGAGGGTAATGAGAGAGAGAGAGAGAGAGAGAGAGAGAGAGAGAGATTTGGGTGAGAGCTAAGCTAAGTATTTCGTAGAGATGGGGTCAAAACCAAGTGATCTGTGATAAAACGAGTTAAAACCCTTTGGGAATCCTTTTACCAGCTTCATTTTGACCTTAGAAATCCATGATGGATTGTGGGAGGTAACTCTGTTGAAGGCTTGCTGAATCCTAAAATTTGGCTAAGTCTAGAATTTTTCAAATCTAGAATCTACATGTTAACTCCTATGAAGCTGGAACCTATCCCAAACATCCTGAAAGCATTATATTTTATAATTTATACAAATATAACTTAAAGTATAAGAAATTAAAATTATCAAACTTATAATTTATATTTTTCATAGCGCACACGCACTATGAAAGTCATAGATTTAAATAGTGTGCATGCCCTATAGGGTGTGCACGCTTTGTAAAGCATTTGAATTTACCAATCCTAAGGCTTGGATTTGCCTTGGAGATCCAACCCAAAGGCTTGGATGATTGAAATAGGCCTAAGACGTGTTTTCCAGTAGACATACAAAAAAATGACATCTTTTTTTGTGTGCTCCTCGTCAGGTTTACTCGTGGCTCAAGAATGTAAAAATCAGACGACGTGATATTGCAGATTTCTCTGTTAGCTATCTAAGCATATAATTTATTTTGAATTCCGATTATGTTAAGTTTTTCAACTCTAATTTCTTTTGTGTGTATGTCAGTTTTTTGTAAAAAACCAACATTCAGTATTTTGGGCATAGATTTTGGCTCGTTCATCGAATTTTGCAACAAGTTACATTTTTAGAAACTAAACTCCATTCTACACACTCTAAAAAAAAAAGAAAATTTGATTTTTGATTAGTTTTAAATGATTTTTAGGGGGAGCACACAAAAATTTCATGTTTTCAGGATGTGTGCACTTCGTAAATTCATCAAAAATTATACATTCATCAAAAAATCACCAAAAAAATCTTGGATAAACTACGTGGTGTTAGCTAACTTCTCACTAGAGCGATTAAAAAAATTCAAAAAAAAAGTTAACATTTTAGGGGGAGCACACCAGACGCTATGTTATATTTTTAGACAAAAAATAGGACCACTTTTTTTGCTCCCCCTTTTTGAGGACCTTAATCTACACCATTTTCAAAATAAGTTAGCAGTTTAGGAACTAGATTCAGAGTATTACAACTCTTGTTTTTGTCGCATCTTAAAATTTTGAGTCTAACTATCTTCAATTTCTTGTTGAAGTTCAGAGTTTGCTGATTTTAGGAAAAAAGTGGCATCTTATACCCCTTTTTGGTCCCCCATCTTTGTGCACTTACCCTCCTATTTGATGTAATACATCTCCTTTATATTGGAATTTTTTTATTGAATAAGCTGACTTGTGGTTCACGATCTTGTATTTAAGTAGAGTAGTAGTTATTGTTTAAGTAGTAGAGAGAAAGAAGGGAACTGGGGTATTAAAGAAGAAAACCAAGAAGAGTTGGTAGAGAAGACAAGTCATAAAGAAGAAAAATCAGGAAGGCTAGTATTGGTGTTATGATCTTGTAGATGGAAAGCTTACTTGGTGATACAATTTTTGATTAAGGTAACAATAGGTTTTGAAGGGACCCCGAAACCCTTTACATCACTAGAACTTAAGATAAAACTATAAGTGTTCCAAAGATACAACAGTCTAGCCAAAACAGAGGCCTAGACACCTCAAACCCCTCACTAAGAACACCCCATTCTACTGCACAAGATAGACCAATGGAAAACAACAGAACAAAGGAAGGGGACTAAACTTTTGATCCCTTCTTGTGGGACTGAAGGATCATGTCAAAAGAGGATGGAGATATCTTAAAATGTTTCCCTTTAACAGTAATCTACCCATCTTCAACTCTAGTCGCCTTGTCCTTCCAGCACTGCAAATCCAAGACTGAAGAACCAGCACCCAGCAGAGGTGTTGGAATAGCCTGTGAATCACCCAACAAAGGACCATCATTACTCCCAGCCGAGAAATAAACAACAAGAGGATCAAAAACATTAGGACCAACACTAGTCGAAACCCTAGCAGGGGCAACAGAAACAATATCCATTGACCAATCAACAGAGGCCCTAGCTCCATCCATCGAAGAATCAGGAAGAGGACCAGCAGACAAGCAATAATTTCCAGCTAACAAAGTAGGAGAAGCAACAAAATCAACCAAAGGACTAGTAGAGCCAGGGCTAGCAACAACCTGCTCAACCACTTGCGAGAAGCTTCGATGGGAAGACACCTTCTCCACCGTATAGTGTTGAGAGTAGGCACCCTTCCACCACAAAGTAGTCTTTTTAAATCTCTGAAGATCACATTGAGGAGCAACATGACCATGTTGGAATGGAGAGATAGGGTATTGAGAGGGGAGGGGTGAATCAGTACCCTCAAAATTTTTAACTCCAAAAACTCAATCAACAAACAATAGTAAACTCATATATTAATTGAATCCATTGTATGCATCATTCATTCAATTAACTTGTAAATGTAAATTTCATGAAATCAAATAATAAACCAATCACATAACACAAGTATTTTGGTTACATAGAAACCCTTGTTAGAAGGTAAAAAATACGGTGGGGATGGCACCCATAAATTCTTCACTATTGTAGATAATAACATTTGCCTATTAGGGCTACAAGTTGTGATCACTTCTGATGATCTTACCCTATTGGGAGTAACAATTAGATCAGCTAGATCTACCTAGTTAAAGGATTTTAACAACACTACTTGAGTATGTGCTCGGTTAAGAGATTTACAAAAGATTGTTAGGTCTACTCTGTTAAGAGATGATTGCTAACTCTGTTACAATGATTAGAGAATAATAGGATGTATCTGCAAATGATAACTTAACCTTATCTGAAATAGATCTATGAAGTATTGAATAAATATCACCTTGATAATCTTGTCTCTGAACTGCTCGATAGCCTTGTTTGATTCTGTCTAATTTGAATGTCTCTGTATTCTACTCTTCCTTATCTGATAATTGATGTCTTGAAGTTGGCTTCTTGCTTCAAGATCTCCTTCACTTGTTCATACCATACATCTCATGCTTTTGTCAAAATGACATGAATTACAATTATATAGCATACTGCTATTGCCACTTAACAAAATTAGGTTACAATATCTTAGGAAAAACCCTGAGATCTACGGTGTACAAAAATAGCCTAGATCTAGCAATTACATAGAGATCATCATCACAATTAATGATTACATCTATAATAAATGATCCTCGATCTTGGTAAAACATTTTATGATTCTGTTGCAACTGTCTGCATAGATAGATGTGCCAAAACTAATTACTATGCCGTTTCCTGAATTGCTCGGTAGACACTATCAATACTACTCGGTAGTGACACTGGTGCTCGGTGTTTACTGACGCTCAGTATCGGTATACACTAATGCTCGGTAAAATTGCTTTGTTGCTCGGTTAGCACTATTATCATTTTGTTCTCAGTACTACCTTGAGATAACTCGATGTGAAGGCTTATGTAGTTAACCGACTAGCCTGTATAGCTTGTAGTACTTCCTTTTACTGCCTAGATAGCATAGGTAACCAACTGATCCTATTTGATACTAATGACAATCCTTAATGCTCAAATAGAGATAACAATCTCCCCCTTTGGCATTAGTATCAAAACCTTCAATGTATATAAACTTGATGTCTCAAAAATTTGTTCTAACTTTTCCATATATACATAGATGTCATAACTTAACAAAATTTCAAAAATTTCTCCCCCTCTATGCATGCTCCCGATAGTATGTAGTACACTTATCAATTATTTACATAATTTGGCATATACATTAGTTTTGATTCTTGACCGATCTGTAGGGCTTTCACTTGTTAAGTCAAATGGTGATCCTGATGACCGAGATGATGATGAGGATGTGAAGGTTGCTGGAGGCACAACACAAGAAGAAGGTAATTTTACTGAGCTTGCAATCACATCATTACTGGGTGAACTTCCTATCTTGATGGAAGCAATTGAAATTGTCACTAAGGAACAACCTGAAGGCTCAAACCCTGAGAAACCGATGGACACATCAGGGGAACAAGGAGCTGGAACACCAATAGAAACAAATAAGCCTAAAGAAAAAGAGACAACAAAGGAAGATACGAAGGGCCAAGATGACCCCAAAGCAACCGAGGCTACCCCACCTGACACAACATCAAAGGCTCTGTCTCAGTCAACTGACACATAGGTTATCGAGGAGTAGAAAAAGGAGGATATTGTGTCAACTGGGCAAGATACACAAAATGTTGAGGAGAAAGCTATAGTACCATTTGTAAAGAGCTCACATCAAGAGCTAGAGACAAAGAAGAAGAAGAAACAAGGAAACGGGCCAGTCACACTAGATGAAATCATAGTTATACTTGATTGTGAACTGAGGACCCTAAAAGTTATAAAAAAAAATCTCTTGGGCCATACATTGAGTCACGCCCAACTCGCTTGCTGGCGGGGTCAAAAGTCACGGAAAAAAATGGACAAAGGAGGCTCTGTACGATGAAAAGAGCAAAAAACGTGGAGTTTAAAAAAAAAATCGCTCGGGCCATACATTGAGTCATGCCCAGCTCACCGCAAAGCTCGGTGACGCGCTGCCCAGCTTGCTCATGGGCCCAATCTTGGATGGGAACCGGTTAAGCTCGCCAATGAGCCTCAAGGTGGGATTTCCGCCTAGCTCACTCGCCGGCGGGGTCAAAAGTCATACAAAACAAATGGACAAAGGAGGCTTCATACGACAAAAAGAATGAAAAATGTGGAGTTAAAAAACAAAATCACTTGGGCCATTCATTGAGACACGTCCAGGTCAGTGCAGTGCCTGGTGACGTGCCGCCCAGCTCGCTCGTAGGTGAGATCCCAGATGGGAACCAGTCAAGCTCATCGATGAGCCCGTGGCGGGATCGTTGCCTAGCTCACTCGCGGGTGCGATCTCGAACGGGAACCGGTCGAGCTCATTGGCGAGCCCCAGGGCAGGATCGCTGCCTAGCTCACTTGCTAGCAAGGTCAAAAGTCATGAAAAAAAATGGACAAAGGAGGCTTCGTACGACGAAAAGAACGAAAAATGTGGAGTTAAAAAAAATAAAAAAATCTCTCGGACCATACATTGAGTCACACCCAGCTCTCCGCGATGCCCGATGACGCACCATCTAGCTCACTCATGGGTGAGATCCCGTACAAGAACCAGTCAAGCTCATCGATGAGCCACAGGGCGGGATCATCACCCAGCTCACTCGTCGGTGGGGTCAAAAGTCTTGGAAAACAAATGGACAAAGGAGGCTCCGTACGATGAAAAGAATGAAAAATGTGGAGTTAAAAAAATAATCGCTCGGGCCATACATTGAGTCATGCCCAGCTCGCCACAGTGCCCGGTGATGCACTACCTAGCTCGCTTGCGAGCGCGATCCTAGATGGGAACCACTTGAGCTCACCGATGAGCCCAGGGTGGGATCATCACCCAGCTCGCTTGTGGGTGAGATCCCGAATGGGAACTGGTCGAGCTCGCCGGTGAACCCTAGGGTGGGATTGCCGCCTAGCTCGCCCACCCGTGGGGTCAAAATTTGGGGAAAAAAAATGGACAAAGGAGGCTCCGTATGACGAAAAGAACAAAAAATGTGGAGTTGAAAAAAAATTAAAAAAATTGCTTGGGCATTCATTGAGTCATGCCCAGCTCACCACAAAGCCCAGTGACGGGATCCCCAGCTCGCTCGTGGGCGAGATCCCAGACGAGAACCGTTCGACTCATCGATGAGCCCTGGGGTGGGATTTTCACCCAACTCACTTGCGGGCCTGAAGAACTCAGAAAATATGGGGAGTTATGTATAAGAAAAGCAGCACAAGAAAAGCTGAGGATGGAATGCAAGAGCAAGGAGATATTGGAAAATGTAAGAGATATCTTACAATAGGTCGTACTTGAGGTGCATATTAATGAGGACACGCCTATAATGGACCAACTTGCTACCCTTACAGAAGAAATAAATGCCCCTAACGTTGAAGTTGAGAAAATAATTGAAGAAAGGGCAGAATCAAAGATTCAACACAAACTTGTTGAGAAAATCAGCCAGGAAGTGGCAATAAACAAGGTGAAATTATCTAAGGTAATAACCGACATACAATCTATTACTCAATTAATTAGTCAGATATTGATTAAACTTTTCACTGTGGAGACCTTCACTGCTAAGATCAGTGAGAAAATTAAAAAGCTAGATACCAAAATCCAAGCCAGTGCACAAGCAGCCTTAACCGAGCCAGATGCTTTTGCTAAGCATATACTGAAGGTTCAAGAACTTAGGTGGTTAAGAGCAGATCTGAGGAAGCAAGAAGAAAGGATAAGTGACTAGGTCACTGAGCTACAAACCGAGTTGCTTCCTTATTTGAAATTTTTTGAGAAACACATTGTCAAAGCGTAAACACTTGTTGCAACACCATAGATTTATGTGTTGGAAAACATCTTTGACATGCATGCACAAGTCGGTCTTGAGCAGATTGCTCTAACCAACTTGAAAGAGGAATGGGCAAACCTCTTGGATTCTTTGAAGAAAACCCATCAGCATATTTTTGATAAATTATAAGTATACACTTTTGTATTTGGCATTTCTATCAAAAAGGGGGAAAACTAATGTATATGCCAAATTATGTAAATAATTGATAAGTGTACTACATACTACCGGGAGCATGCACCGAGGGGGGGAGAAATTTTTGAAATTTTGTTAAGTTATGACATCTATGTATATATGGCGAAGTTAGAACAAATTTTTGAGACATCAGGTCTATATACATTCAAGGTTTTGATACTAATGCCAAAGAGGGAGATTGTTATCTCTATTTGAGCATTAAGGATTGTCATTAGTATCAAAGATGATCAGTCGGTTACCTATGCTATCTAGTCAGTAAAAGGAAGTACTACAAGCTATATATGCTAGTCGGTTAACTACATAAGCCTTCACATCGAGTTATCTCAAGGCAGTACTGAGAACAAAAAGATAATTGTTCTAACCAAGTACCAGATTAGTTTTACCGAGCATCAGTGTATACCAATACCGAGTATCAGTAAACATCAAGCACCAGTGTAACTACCGAGTAGTATTGATAGTGTTTACCGAGCAATTTAGGAAACAACATAGTAATCAGTTTTGGCACATCTATATATGCAGAAGGTTACAACAGAATCATAAAACATTTTACCAAGATCGAGGATCATTTATTATAGATGTAATCATTAATTGTGATGATGATCTCTATGTAATTTTTAGATCTAGGCTATTTTTGTACACCGTAGATCTTAGGGTTTTTCCTAAGATATTGTAACCTAGTTTTGTTAAGCGGCAATAACAATATGCTATATAATTGTAATTCATGTCATTTTGACACAAGCATGATATGTATGGTATGAACAAGTGAAGGAGATCTTGAAGCAAGAAGCCAACTTCAAGACATCAGTTATCAGACAAGGAAGAGCAGAATACAGAGACATTCAGATTAGACTGAATCAGACAAGGCTATCGAGTAGTTCAAAGACAAGATTTTCACATATCAAGGTGATATTTATTCAATACTTCATAGATCTATTTTAGACAAGGTTAAGTTGTCATTTGAAGATACATCTTGTTATTCTCTAATAATTGTAATAGAGTTAGCAAAAATCTCTTAACAGAGTAGACATAACTATCTTTTGTAAATCTCTTAACCGAGTACACACTCAAGTAGTGTTGTTAAAATCCTTTAACTAGGTAGATCTAGCTGATTTCATTATTACTCCTAATAGGGTAAGATGATTAGAAGTGATCACAACTTGTAGCCCTAACAAGCAAAATTTATTATCTGCAGTAGTGAAGAATTTATGGGTGCCATCCCCACCATAGTTTTTACCTTCTAACAAGGGTTTCTATGTAACCAAAATACTTGTGTTATGTGATTGGTTTATTGTTTGATTTCATGCAATTTACATTTACAAGTTAATTGAATGAATGATGCATACAATGGATTCAGTTAATATATGAGTTTACTACTATTTGCTGATTGAGCTTTTGGAGTTAAAGTTTTTGAGAAGGAACAAAATCAACCAAAGGACTAGCAGAGCCAGGGCTAGCAACAACTTGCTCAACCACTTGCTAGAAGCTTTGATGGGAAGACACCTTCTCTACTGTATAGTGCTGAGAGGAGGGATCCTTCCACCATGAAGAAGTCTTTTTAAATCTCTAAAGATCACATTGAGAAGCAACATGACCAGTCTTAAAGCATCTTCTGCATCTGAACGAGAGGCCTTCATAGTCCAATTGTTGAATCCAGCTTCTACTCTGAGGAGAATAAAGTTTAATCTATGATGGCAGGCCTTTAGAGGTATCAATATCCACTTGGATACGAGCATAAGTAGAGTGGAATAAATATGGTCGCAGATTGGGAAAGCACTATGAGGAATGCCATCCATAGCAGAGTGACAACAAGCCTTAGGAAAGGGGACCACTTAGGGCCGACCCTGTAATGAGGGCACCACAAGGGGAGTAGGGGCATCTGCATCCTTTTGAGCATTTGCAGACTTCCATGTATTGACCACCGCAGAAGCCCTAACGGGTGCCAAATTGACCACGATTACAGATTCCTTTTCGGGCACAAACGAAGCAGAAGGGGCATCAGGAACCAAATAAGCCGCTGCTACAACCGCCACCTGAGCCCTCAAAGATGCAACAGGAGTAGAAAGTGCTTCTAGAGCGGGAGCGGGAGACCCCATTTCAAAAAAGGTAAAGCTTGTGTTGAAAGGGTATTGAGGAGTTGATATAGTTGTCTCTATGGAATGTATGTAATTTTGAGGAATGATTAGCTCTGTATAAGGGCTTGACATTGAGAGCAATGAATTTGATTACTTATTGTTGTATATTGACAATGGTGAATTTGTAAACTTTCATGTTACAATCTAGCTCAATGCAATTTTTTGTTCTGGTTGATAACAACATTTTATTTCTTGCTATCTGCTAGTCATCTTTATTTTAGTGTTGTCATTTTCCACTGCATAATCTCAAGGTGCAAGGTTGAACATCCCCATTCAAGATTTCTCCTTCCTTGACTATGTCAAATTGTACTAGAGTTGGTTGCAGATCTTGGGTTGCAAAGAACCAAGTTATTGCTCTTTCGAGGCTTCTTGATTGTTATTTATGGACTGGTAGAGCCATGGATTTGATCTAAATCAAATGGTAGTTGCCGCAAGGTGGTTAGTAATAGGATGTAGTTGATTGACATAACAGAGAGAGAGACAATGATAAGGAATCAGTTGGATGAAGTACTAGTGATTGATATTTTTGGTTAAGGGGTGGCATTAGTAAGATCTGACCTACAATTGCAAAAAGACCTACCAGATGGGTTGTTTCAGTGATTGAGAAGTGAGGATTCATAGTTTTCGATTAAAGTTCTTGGTTTACCAGTTGACCTAATAGCTTGAGGCAAGTTGTTGGGTCCTAAAAAAATGTTGGATCTGTTTAGGCAATCAACACCACTGATCAGATCGCTGAACCTTAGGATATTGACATCCTCGTGAACATGTCACCTAGAAGAATGAACCCTAGAAGGATAGAGAAAATGATGGAGGAATTTAAAAATGAGATAAGGACAAAGATTCAAAATGCTTTGGCTAGAATTAGGAAGAATCCTAAGACTGAAGATGAATATGAGGAAGCTGCTGAAGATCTTGAAACAGTAGAAATTGATATCCTTGTAGATGAATAAGTATTGTTGCGAGCTATGGAACAAATGGGTAAGAGTCATAGAATAGATGTTTCTTATTTTGATGGTTCATTGCATCCTAAAGAATTGATAGATTGGATTAATGAACTAGAAAATCAGTTTGAACTTGAAAATATTGAAGATCCATAGAGAGTTAGGTTAGCATAGACTAAGCTGAAGGGCCATGTTACCTTATGGTGGAAGGAATTACATAAATATAAAGAAGAAAATGGAGAACCTAAGATCACTAGGTGGATAATTATGGTTTCTAGACTTAAGACCAAGTTCATACCAGAAGATTATGAACTGGAATTGTTCAAGAAATTATAGAATCTGAAGCAGAAATATTTGACTGTGAAAGATTACATTGAGGAGTTCTAAAAGATGTCTATAAGATCTAGGCAAAAAGAGTCATCAAAGGAAAAGGTGGTCATGTATGTCAATGGTTTGAGAATTAATATTAAAGATGAGTTAAGTATGTTAAGAGTTGGTACAATTGACGTTTCTTATTAATATGCCCTGAAGGCAGAAGAAAATTTATAAAGAAGGCAAATTACCCCTATAGTTAGGGATAAATTGGTGGATGATAAGGGTAAGGATAAATTGGTAATTGAAGAGGAACTTGATCAAAAGATTCATTTCAAGGGTAGAGGCAATAAGGAGTTCAAAGGTACTTGTTCCAAATGTGGAAATATTGGACATAGAGATTTCCACTACCTGTGTACTTCTTTTAAGGAAAAACATAACTTAGTGGCACATGCGGAACTAGTAAAAGGTGAACTTGTTGGTGATGAAGCTACACTTGAGGTGGGAGAATCTTTGTTATTTATGAGAGTTATGTTAAGGAACAAAGAACCAGAGACTAAACAGAGGAGGCAATTTTTCAAGATAATCTGCAAATCAAGAGGTAAATATTGTAAAGTGATTATGGATAGTGGTAGCACAAAAAACCTTGTATCAGAGGAGATGGTACATAAGTTGGGTTTAAGGAGACTCAAATGCCCTTTTCCCTATGGGATAAGTTGGTTTCAAGATGATCACTTGGTGAAAGTCAAAGAACAATGCTGGGTCAAGTTCAATATTAGTCCATACAAGGGTGAAGTGTTGTGTGATGTAGTGGATATGAGTGCTTGACATGTCTTGTTAGGCAGACCTTGGCAATATGATGTTGGAGCTATTCATGATTGTCAAAGGAATGTGGTGTTTAGCATGAGGGATGGAAAAATGTTTACTTTAATTCCTTTAAAGGAGGAAGGAAGAAAGGCTAAGAACCTGAGTGTGATGAAGACTTACACCTTGGGAGATCAGATTCTTTCAGATCAAAAGATGTTGGAATTGAATAAGGTAGTTAAAAAGGTTTTTGGGGTTGTATAGTTGCTTGAGAGTTGTATAAGATCTGAACCAGTGCTAGACAGAGTTGGTAATGTAACAAGTCAAATAGGGAGCAGACATTTGTAGCTTATTGCAGGAGTGACAAAGGCATAAGCAATTATAGAATGAAGGATCATGATAGAGGTTGTGAAAAAAGAGAATCATTTGCACCAAAGGAAGGTGAATACACTACTAGAATCCTGGATTTGGATAGTAGGCATATCCATTTGTAGAAATTGATGGTTGTAGAAAAATAAGGTTTGTGGGTCTGAAATGAGAATGGAATTTATGTCATGAATCCCTCAAGATGTTCATAAAATCCTTTTATGGAACATCTTTTATTCAGCTGGGGTGTCTATCGCAGGAGAATCATTGGGTAGTTGGCAATCTTGCATCGCCCAAAAAGATTTTCGTTTCAATTTGTTTGTTTACTGTTCTAATTGGGCAGTTTTTTAATTTTTATTTATGGTCGATCTAGTTGGCATGTCATCTCATATAGTCGTTAAAGTGTGTTCTAGACATCATTAAGATATCATGTCTATGACCGCATCATGATCCATTTTTTCCAGATAAAAACATCCTTTGATTGCTTCGATCCTATATTTATTTCATGTTCTTAATGGCTAGGATAGCGAGATCTGACATTGCGGTGAAGATTCACAGTTTGTGGTTGATAGTGGCACATTGTTATATACATGATTGTCTGTTATATATTTATACATGTATATAACAGACAATCATGTATGTACATGATTGTCTTTTATGCAGGATTTTAGGTACTGGGCATCGACTTCCCTGAATTGTCGGGATGAGTGTGCCCTATCACAATATCTCAATGGTAAGAGAAGGGAGATAACAAATAGGTCTAAATCCTAATCCTAAGCCAATAATTGTCCCGAAATAGTGGGCAAGTATTTGTTTTACTACCCTTTGAATTTGTCAAGGTGACGTGAATTCGTGAACCCTCCTTTATGTTTGATTTTAGTATTTTTGATGTAGTCAGTTCCTCAGGTTTGCATGTTTGTGGTTTGATGTGATTTTTATGTTTAAATAGATAAAATATTTAATTAAAGTTAATCAAGTGATTAAATAATTAAATCCTATTAAATATAGTAGTATTAATATGAGGGTATTTAATTAATGATAATTAATTAAATACATTTGTTTAATTTAAAAGGCTTAGTTAAAAAGTCCAATTTTCTGAATAAAAGATTTAATTAATTATTAAATCTAAAATAGAAATTAAAAGCATAATTAATGAATTGATATTTAATTATCAATTTCATAATTATTAATATGTTAAAATATTATTTATTAATAAATTATTATTATATAGTTTAAGTCGCACATTTAGTTTAATAGAATTAAATTAGAAATTAAGTTGAAAGTTGAGTTAAAGCTTATTAAGTGAAAATTGCATATAATTATTATTATAATTAATTAAATATGCAAAAAGAAAATTGATAAAAACAAGGTTAAGAAGTTGAGTTCTAATTCCTGATTGAGTGTTGCATGTTGAGTTTCATCTGTTCGGTTTTCTATATTGAAGATCCCTTTAGCCATTTTTGGGGACACAGATTTGGAGATCACATGTTTTGCTTGGATTTGGAGTTGAATTTTCTAGAAAGCTTGGATTTTTGGGAACTTGAATTTTGGACTAGTGTCATCACAGATCTATTGAATTTGAGGCAGGGTTTGTATTTTCCTTTGAAAATCTTTCTTTTTGAAAAGATTATTTTCTTCGTGTTTGTCATATTGTTGTAGGGTTTTGAATTGAAGGTTTTATGATTTTTATTGTTGGAGGTTTTGGATTTGAAAAGACTTTTGTGTTTTGTTGTGTGAGAATAAATTATGGTATTTTATTATGCATGTGTATTAATTTGTATATAAGTATAAGCTTTTATAGTATTCAAGAAACCCTTTGTGTTTAAATTCAAAAGAAAATTATGTTTTGGTTAAAACTCTAGGTTGTTCAAGGTGAAAACCTACAGACAATTATTTTAGGAAAATATGAAATTTAGATCCAATAAGAGTTTGATTGAATCATTGAACAGAGTATTTGAGAGAACAATAGAAATTGAAATCATCAAAACGATTGAATATGAATACCCAATTGATATTAAATAGCAAAACTAGGTTCTTGAAAAGAAATTGTTTCATAGAGAGAAAATTATGTATGTGTATATAATTTGAAAGTTTCTTTAAAAAAAAAATATTATTATTATTATTATTTATTAATTTTCAGATTTAAAAATATTTTTAAAAAAATCAACAATAAAGATTAATTAATTTTTTTTACATGCAGGTTTTAATATTAATATTTTTATTTAAAAAATTAATAACATTAGTTTATTATAAAATACATGGTGCTTTGATATGCATTGAGATTTTAGTTAAATACTTATTTAAAAAGTATATATGCATGATATTTTATATGAATGTTTTCTTAATAAGTCAAACTAGACTTTAATAAACAAAATTGATTGTTCTTAAAGAACTAAGACTTGTGTTATGATTAGACTACTTGGTTTATTCTATTGCCTTGTTTGATGTTGTTTATTTGGGAAAATTACGTTACCTTTAGGAGTGGTATACAGAGGCTTGGGGGGTTTTTCTTCTATGTGACATGTGCATTTTCAGTATTTTTGTAATGTTGACTTGGTCACGATTATTTTTACCCAACTTGATTTCTTAATCTCATTATTTTGTGAACTCTTTGAGAGGGTGTTTTATACTATGTTATTGTTTGAGGACCAACTTGTAATCGTGGGATTATGGTTTGAGGACTAGTGTGATTTCCAATTATCTTTTATGGAACTAAAATTGATTATCATGCTTTATATGGATTATGAGATATTTTTATGACTTATGAGCTTAGGGTAGGTTACCTAGGTGTATAGATGGGAGTGGCTTACAATAAGCATTAGGGCTCACAAGTGGCTGCCAGGATCTCTTATTGTAAGTAACTTAATAAAGTGATAACATATTACATTAAATGAGAAGTTTTAAATAAATTAATAAGATATGTTCCTCTCCCATACCTGAGTACTTGATTGTGGTTTTGCATGATTAGTATCCTTGTCCGTACAAGAGGTTTAGTGATGCCACATATGGTCACTTGAGTGGCAAGGTCTAGAGAGACTGCCAAGACAAAACTCAAGGGTTAGACATATGTGATGACACTTCCATATATACATCTTAGGTTTCCTACATGTGTTGGTTGCCTCTGGATTAGTTTTTATACCTTTGCAGTTGAGTTGTACCCTTTGAGATAGAGAGATTTCACGATCCCATACTTAGTTATACCTTATGACTGGTTGTGGTATTATTATCCAAGTGGGGCACGATGTTATCTCCTCAGCTTGGTGGGAGTGGACTTCTTGGTTCCACATGGTCGGGTGGTAGTGTTTCTTTTACCATTGAGATTCTGACATTCCTAAACCAGTGCTGGATGATCCTTGTTGTTGTTACCTTATTTCTTGTTCATCTTTATTGGAGACTTGCTCTTATCTTTCAAGTTATTGTACATGTACCTTGTATATGATTCATTATTACATACCTTACAACTTTTGTAGTGGATGATGGTTGTTATGTATACCTTATAGTATCAGTTGTATCTATGTTTCATTTATATGATGTTGGACTTGTTATTCATTTGTATATATGAGATTTGTAATCATACTGAATCTAAAGTAATTAATTAACTTATGAGTAATTTTATGTTAAGGAACCCTTGGGAATTGTAATCTATGTGTTGAGTTACTTTTATGAGTATGTTTTGTGTTACACTATTTTTCTTCCACATTAATGTACTTGTTGATTGTAAACTCTTAAGGAAAAAATTATCCAGTAAACATAGCAACATATTTTAGGTTAAATTCTCCTAGGTTCACTAGTGGGGCATTACAAATGCCCTGTATTATCTCTTCCTATAGTGGCCCATTATTAAAGCACTGGTTAAGGCTCAAATGGATAATATTGAGTTTTATATCCTCTAATTGGTTGCTTAATATGATGCTTTACAAGATGTGGATAGAAATACTCGAGTGTAGATGGAATCTTGTTTTAACGATTGCAAGACTAAATAGAATAGACAAGTCACAAATTTTAATAGTTAAGAAAGAATCGAGGCCTACCAAGCCAAGGATGTCAGGCGCCGTTGAAATAGAGAAGCCATAGAAAATACGAAGAATGCAATAAAACTAAGGAAGGAAGAAATAAATCAAGATAATGGATGCCTGCAAATCTCAGGTGCAATCATTACCTTGAAGAACGTCAGGTTTGTCTAGGACAATAAAACCCTAGTTGTAGAGGGCATTGACTAAGCTCCAGACATAATGCACCAAAGACAAAAGAAAGTCAAACTTTTTTTTAAAAATTTGCAAAAATTGTGATTTTTTTGCATTTTTTTTGTGGTTCTCGACTAAAAAATGTGCAGATCATGAAGAATAGATGTTGAAAATCTATTATGTTTTCCATTTTTTGAAATTTAGTTAACGGTGCATTATGTCTGGAGCTTAACAGTGTCCGTTGTAGAGCCCCCCCTTTTTAAACCAATTATGAAAATCAATAAAATTAAATTTAAAATAGTAAAATATTAAAAATAATTACTAAATTTTGTCGCTTAAATCTTCATTTATAATAGTTTGTATTTTATAAATCTAATTTATAATTATTTATGTTTTATAATTAGTTGATAGACTTTATATTGTGGACTTCTCCTTTAATTGGTCGTTAGACTACCAAAAATTCTATGGAATAAAAATTTAGTTCCATAAATAGAGCAAGTAAAGCTTGGTTTAATATCGACTCCACTCTTAAGTAAAGTAGATATTGTGACTTCAAAATCTAAAAATTACATCACCAAGACATAAGTAAAATCAAATTTATTATTTTTTATAGAAATGCAAAAGATAAAAGAAATAATAATAAATCTAAGATTATGATTAAATATAATAATTAAATAAGATTATATAATAATATTAAATATAATATATAATTGAACTCTATGTATATTATATTTTTAATAAATTATATTATATGAATTTGTTATATTATATTATATTAATATCTACATGATAATATTACATATAATTATAATACAATTACAATATTAACATTATAATAATTAATATAATAGATTTTATTTATTATAAAACAAATAAAATGCTAGAATACATTTATGTTTTAATTATTAGTATTATTTTAAACCTTTCATAAATACAAATGTTGCTAAATTTTTTCTTAATATTATCCATCAAAATATATAATCTTTCTATTTAGATTTCTTTCTAAATTTTTCCTTAATATTATCCATCAAAATATATAATCTTTCTATTTAGATTTCTTTTTAAATATAGATTGTTTTATTGCTATAGTTTTTTTTATAGGAATTGTTATAAAAAGTTTTATTATTATAGATCACATCATTCTTGTCACCATAAGTTTATTGAACATTATTTACTAAAAGGTGTTTGAGACTTTGAAAAGTTGTACATTGAACTTTCTTCATATACAATGAATATCACTTTCAAAGAGAAAAACTTGAACAAATTGCACATTGTTGTTTTGGTAGAGAGCCCCAGGTACGTAAAGCTTGATGTGCCATCAATTTAACTTGTAACTTTATATTAGTGGAGGATTGCAATTATCTGTGTTTCTTAGCCTTCAATCTATTGAAAAGTCTCTTTCCTATTGAATATAAAAATACAATTTAGTCATTATTCAAACACGTTTTATAGAAAGTTTGGCAAGAATCTTCCAAGCAACTCAATTATTAGTAGGAAAAAATGGTTGCAGGGAATCCCAAAAAGAATTGCACAAGGCAATGAAACCACCAAGGCAACTGGATAGAAATTTCCCAAGGTCAAACTTATGTAGAAAGACTCCTATGAATAAGAAAATAAATCTACCTATATGGATGATGGACAGTGACAAATCACCCTCCTAAGTTGCGTATGATCTTCCATTCATATGTTGAGTGAAATTATAATAATTGTTGTTGGATTTTATATTCATAATAGACGAAGAATAGTTCTATTGGTCGTTAGTTTTATATATCTTAAATTTCTAAATGGTATATCAGATTTTGATGATTTTTTTGGTCGTCTTGATATGCGATTTAAGTGTTCATAGGCCAGTATTGTTTTGGCTTCTAAGCTGCTATGACGAATTATTGGATTTGTTATGCACACAAGGATAAAAAAGTGGTAATTTTGAATTGATGTCCCTTACACCCTAGTGCCCTATTAAACTTTTACTTTGACCACCACACAATTCACACAATTAATCTAATATGTGTACAAATATCCTAATAATCACACGCTATTAGTACCAATAAATTTGGACAATTGATCTTATTACTAATTCTTTCCCCCAACTACTAGGTATACCAATGGGCAGCTATTTGTGAGCTAGATTATTTTTAATAGGCTTTTAATTAGTAAAATATAATTTAAACAATAATTGAAACATAGGTGATAAATGAATCCCTTCTTGTAAAAGTAATTGAATATCAGATATTTATTATAATATATAGATCAAATATAGAGATTAACCATGACCATTTCATTACAAAATTTGATAAAAGAGGATCACCACTCAAAATAAGGGAGAATACTATCCAATATATTAATTCTCTACAATCTAAGTTAGCTTTTACAACTTGAATTGGACTAGTGGTGGAGAACATGCATTTTTGAAAAAGAGGTCACAAGTTCATATCCTAATGAAAATAAAATATGCACAAAATATACGTTCTAGTTTACTATTTAGACATTGCCTTCTATAAAAAGACCTTCTATTCTAGTTGACAATAATAACTTTTCTTCTCTTTCCTCCACCCTGATTAGCCATTTGTTGTCTAATCATGTCATGACTTTCTTCTGCAAAGATTTTCCAAGAATCTAATCTTAGTGTTAAGCAGAAACAAATATATTTTATTAATGTATTGAATCCAAGTCATGGGCCAACATAAGTTAGATGGACGTCCATTATTCCTTCCGTGTGTTCGAAGCAGTCATAGTGAATACTACTTAAGCATGTGAGCAGAGAGAGAGAGAGAGAGATATGAGAAGATGAGTCAGAGCAATGTCATTCTGCGGCCTGTGGTGAGCAAGCAATTCTGTTCAACCACATGCAATGTATTTACTGTGAGGAAGAGGCCCTGCGTTATCAATGGCGGCGGCTTTGTTGTGATGGATTCTTCTCAGGGAGATGAAATATTCAGAGTGGAGGGATGCGGCTCAGCTGTTAAAGACCATGATCTGCTTCAAGATGCTCAAGGCGATGCTGTCCTCTCCATCAAACGTGAGGTAGAATTAAAATAATGAAATCTCAAATCAATTTCTTTTATAGAGAGGAATGATATAATGAAATGAAATTAAATGGAAGATTTTTAATAACATGTATGAGATCTAAGCAGTTTATGGGATTTGGGCATTATCTTTCTTAAAAGGAGAGCATTAAAATCTTATGAATTTATATATTTTCTACTTGATATCGGATCTTTGTATTGAATTTCAAATTTTGAGTACCAAGATTACAAATTTATCCAGCCTTGTTTCTAAATAAGATGTTTAAATTCTTAATTTTTAACTGATATACATTAAGTACTTCATGTCAAAATGTCATTTTGTCTCTACCACCACTTTCTTATTGCAAAACATGTATGCTCTCTTTTTCTTCTTCTCTTTAGATACCAATCATTTATGGGTTTGACATATATGATAATGTAAATTAATCTTTATTTGTACTGTCAACATTTCTTACCCTAATGTCGACAAGGTCAGAGTAGTTTATGGGACTCCAGAGCATTATCCCAAAAACAGAGCATCAAAATTTCATATTTTCGTAATTTTCTCTCGAAATCAGAACTTTGACAATGAATTCTAATCAACAAGTTTACAGTTTTATCCAGCCTTATCTTCTCAAATAAGATGTTTAAATTGCCGATGTCTTCATAACTGATATAGATGACATTGTACATTAAGCCCTTCATGACAAAGTGTAACAGAACATACATATTTTTTTTCCACTCCTCTTTAAGTCTCCATCATTAAAAAATATAAACTAATTCTTAATTACATTATAAACATTTTTGTTTTCCAGTTGTATCCGCTCCTCTAGCCACAACAATAGACTTTGTGCATTCTTTTTTTTTTGCTAAATAAGGATCGAAGCCGAAAGTTTTGTATTAAAGTATGAAATGAACAACATAGTTTGAACTAGTAAAAAAAAAACATAAATAAAACAAATTCAGTTTAGACTAATGAAGTGAACTAGAATCTTAGACTTTGTGCATTCTTATTCTTCTGTCATAATTGAATTATGGGCAAAATCTCTAGCCTAGGTTATAGATGTACAGATTTCTTCTCATGTGGGTGGATCAAATTGATCTCTTTACAAACATAGTTCACCTGATATTTTTCTCATATGGCATTGAATGTATTTTCATGTCCTGCAGGTTGGGATAGTACAGGTGTTCAGCCTTCACAAGAAATGGAAGGGATTTGTACCAGACGGGATAGATGGGCATGAGAAGCCCATTTTTAAGGCGAGCAGTTCAATTTGCTCAGCGAATGACTCAGTGAAGGTGTCGCTTATTCAATCCAAAGCAAAGAAGGGGTGGGACTATGAAATTGTGGGCAGTTTTGCAGAAAGAGCATGTACCATTTACGATGATTCTCACGCCATCGCAGCAAAGGTAACTTAAAAAAACCAGTTTGGGCATGGAAAATATGTTTTTTTCTCCCCTTTGGGTGCTTTTTTTTTTCTGGAATATGATATAAGATCTTAATATTTTGATCAGGTGAGCCTTAACAACATAGTAAAAGATGCAATCCGGAGCAAGGACGTTTATAATGTTGAAGTGCAGGCGGGGATTGATCAAGCATTCGTGTTTGGACTGGTAGCTGTTCTTGAAAAACTAAGTGGGGAAGATGGCAATTGATGGATTAAGTTTGGTTTGTTCTTGCTCGTTAGCAGTTCAAACTATAAAATGCTTTGAGCAGACATATTATTGGTGTGTTTTCAATTTACTCAAGGAAGTTTTTGTAATATACAAGCTTTTTATAACTCAAGCTACTTCATGTAGGACTAAATCACTTTCCATTTAAAAAAGTTTTGTTATTGCTTATTACTAAAATCGCAGAGTTCAATTTCTATTTAAAAATATTTATATTTTTTATATTAGAAACAGTAAAAATTAGGATGTTGTCTCTTAGTACAACATCTAGAAAGGGCTATAGTCAACAAATTCATATTGTCAGCACATTAACAGGACAAAAACAAAAAACTAAATAGTCACCATGACTTCCACATATGAAAAACCACCAAAAGTGTGCTATTTGTAATAACTAAAAACACTACTACCATCATAATTATACTACCATAAAAAAAAGCTTGTGTTACTATGGAGAGTTGGGATAACATATGTGGTAAGATTGTCTCTATGTAATATATGTTTAAGAGAATTCAATTTTTTATTTTTATATTTTCAACGTTGTTTCATAAACTTTATTTCATCATAGAAAACAATGAGGTGATATCACTTTGATATATTTTGTACAAACATGAAATAATAAATTTTTAGAGATCTTCAATGTAATCTACTAATGTCTACAACTTCTAGCTATCGAAAAAGACAAATACTAGACCAAAATGGTCCCCTCTTGTTTTTATTAACAATAAAGTCAAATTAAACCCATGATAGTTGTAGATTATTGATATGCATTGTGTAGTCCATTTTACGAATGATTTATCTACAATTTGATTTCATGACCTAAATAAGTACTTGGATGATAATGTTATCATCAAAATCTTGAAGCATGATTGCAGTGCCCATTATGTGACACTAGATGTTAATGTTAAGTGGACTTGCATGCTCAAGGAATAAAACTCTTATATGATTATGGAGAGGGATAAATTATTAACACATGAGGTTTGTGGTAAGAATAATTGATAGTTATGTACACAATAACAATATAAAATTTTACTATGTTAAGTAAGAACAAACCAATGGTGAAGTGTCTAGAGAATGTAATCTTAGAAAGGGCTATACCCTCCTCAAATTATCTAATTTTCAAACTTGATTTAACTCATCAAATTGATTATTTTTTTTGTATTTGGTTGCTTGCCTACAGAGAGAGAATTGTAGTAACTAATTTAATGCACTCAATTTGTGTGAGGTCGAGTAATGTATGATGAGAAAGAAGAGGTTCTACAAGACCCACTCCTCCTCATCTATAACCAATTCACTCTTGCTTAGCTAAGTAGTATTATACTTATCTCATGATAATATATTAATCATTAGGGGTTAATTAGTTTTAGTTTCTTTTCCTAGGTTTTTTTGAGTTTTGGCACTTTTTATTCAATTCCAACTATGCTATCGTTGCCTTCTTATATATGAATCGTTATTCTTCTTTTTTTGTAATAAATAACACAACACAATTTTGTTTTGTCATTTCTATTCTATTAGACATGTTCTAGTTTGACTATGATATTATACCACAAATTTATTTATATGAAATTTATGAAGGTGTTGGAGCCCTCCACAAAAGTAGTAAGATAGTCATTATTTAGAAAGATAAGGTAGAAATTGATTTAGGTGAAATCAATTTAATTTTTGTCATAAGGATTTTTATCTTTTTTCTTTACTATAAATTAAACAAGAAAAAATTAGCAATAATTTTCAATCTACAAACTATTTACATTTTTTTTCCAATTCAAAATGTAATTTTTTGTATTAATTATTGGGGAAACTTTAACTTGAAACTTAGGTAGAATTCCATAGAAAAATAGAAAGTACACTCATTTTCAATAATCTATGTGCAATATTTGTGATGGAGATGTCTAACCTACAACATCATTCTTGTTAAAGAGAGAATATGAAAATATAAAAATTTAAAAGCATTGGCCTTAATAAGAGCTTTTGTCAATGAAGATGAAGATGTGTTTAGACACATAAAGGGGCAAAATTTTTCTTGGCAAGCCCTTCATAAATTGGGTGATAAATATGTTTCTCATTATGAATTCTGACTGTATTCAATTAAAGTCAAACATATTTAATCTTGAGGTGAAGAATGGAGATGCCACGAGTGTGGCTTATGAAATTAGAGTAATAAACAAGATGTTGATGTTGTCATGGGAAAGTTGATATCTATATCGTAGTCTTCATAAAGGCACTTCTTCCAACACATCCCACCTATTTAGAGTATTTTCAAGAAATTAATCAATTGAAGACCATAAATTTTGATCAATTGGTTGAAATATTAGTAGAACATGAAAAATATTTTGGAAGAAAAATTGATAACATTAGTGAAAATGTTTGTCTTTCTCAATAAAAATAAAAACATCCAAATAAGATCTCTTCCCAAGATAGTCATAGTGATAGAGGAAAAGGTAGAGTTTAATGGAAAATAGAGGAAAAAGGAGGTTCACATGGTAAAGGCCACTCCCAAAATGACAATCAAAATTATTGGAGTTGATGAATAAACAACTCACAACTCCCAAGAACACTTGCAGGCAAACACTTGTCACAACAAGAGAGAGAAGTAAACAACTATGGAGACCTGAACGTATGGATCCACGAGAGAGGAGAAATCCTTGATGTGCAAAAATAAAAGTTGAAAATCAATAAAAAAAAAATTTCAAAATTGTTGAATACTAAAGAGATCAATCCTTATAAAAGGAGATCTGAAACCCTAAAAAGGGAAAACCCTAGGTTGCATAATAATAATTAATAAAGAAATTAATTATTATATGCCTAAAGTTTAGCTTAAGTAGAAAGAGGTAATAAGTGACTTAATAATTAAATCAATATGATTCAATTAATAAGAAAACACTTTATTACTCTAACACCCCCCCTTAAGATGAACTTTGGGAGAAGCTAAAAACCTAGAAAGAACTATTGAAAGAAAATGGTGTATACACCCAAAAATGGTCGCCTAGACTTTGGGCCCCATTTATTTGATTTATCAATCCTGAATCATTTTTATCAATAATCAATATTTTCAACAATATCAATCTCTTGATCAAGTCTTAATTTCGATCATATATTGAATTTTTATCCTTGGGCTAACCATTTATCCTAAGTCTTTATTTATTTAAAAGGAATATTTCCTCCCCTTTTAATAAATAAAAAGCCCCCACTTTTCCTCTTATCTTAAGTTGCACAAATAAAACATTATTCCTATTTTATAAAAAGGAAAAAAGCACTTTTTGTCTCACATGAGGCTCAAAAGTCAACACTTCACTCTCATTGGAGGATACTTGTGCACATGGATTGCTCCTCTTTCAAGCTCCACCGCTGATTAAGACTTTTTGCCTCTTAATCTCCATGGTCCATTTCACCTCATTTCTTATAAAAGGAGAGCTCTCTCCTTCATTTGCATATACCATGTTTTATGCTAATGTTATGCTGCAGGTTTTAGGTGCATTTGGAGTTTGAAGACATTGAAGACTTGTTGCATTTCATTGTAGTTGCATATTTCTTTTCTTAGTTGCATGATCATGGCATTCTTAGGATAGATTTCCTTTTATGCAATAGATTAATCTCACATAGTCTAAATAGGAAGCATTGTAATCCATTGCTATTTCCATTTCATAGCTTAGTTTGTACTTCCATTTTCATAGCATAGCTTGCACATTTGCATCTTCATATAGCTTGCATTGCATTTGTATATAGTGATTCTTGGAGATATTGGCATTGTTTCCCTTGTCTTCACTTGAATCTCTCATTGTATGGTTGACTAGCAAGGTCACAAGCTTGTAGCTCTAGCTGAGAGCAAACACATCATAGTCCCTTGCAACTCCATGCATAGAGAGCTATGAGCCGCTTTGTGAGGCCTCATTCTTGAGCAACCTTGCATCTAATGGTTCATAGAAGTGCACCATTTTAGTGTGTACATTTTTGGCGCCCATCGTGGGGCTCAGTAGATTAGCTTTGTCCCTTTAATTCTGCATTTTTCATCAAAATTTTCATCAATTTTCGGCTTGGTTTTCAGTCTTTGGTTTTCTATCTCAGAGTATTACGCGATACTTCTCATAAATATCACGCGATATACCTTTGTATAGTGGTGTGACACTTCGCGCGAGAGAAGAATCGCCCGCCAGTACTGAGAAATATCGCCTGTTATCAGGCGAAGTATCACCCGCCCATAGTGAGAAGTATCGCGCGACTGAGAAATATCGCGTGACTGAGAAATATCACGCGACTATAGGAAACTGTGTCGCACGATACTGGTGAAGTCTGAGAAATATCGTCTGGTCTGACAGAGACTTGCATTTCCAGTTTTCTCATCCGAATTTGATTATTTTAGCTTGCTGTTTTGTTTTGCTGTGTTTAGATAGGTCTAACCCGCATCTTTTAGCTTAAATCTAGGAGTTTATTGCATGTTTACATTTGGATTTGGATTTTGCTAACCTTGTGGGTCTAACAAGTTGTGTTTATAGGTGCTCTCATTTGCTTGAAAATTGCTAAAAACGCATGTCAAAGAGGGCTACTAACAGTTTTTGCAGGGCTGCCCAAGCATTAAAAAATAAAAAATAAAAAATAAAAAATTTCTTGCTTGTTTGTTTGTTTTCTTTTCAAGTGTGGCATTCACTAATTGTAGTAGGAATCTTAATACCTTGTGAAAGGGATCTTGAGGTGGTAGGAGAAGTATGCTCTTCACCTTTAGGTGAACCAAAAAATCTTGACCCATCCTAAGGTTTTGGAAGCAAGGGAGTAATTGAACCTCTTTGCTTGGTGTGTTTGGGAGAGATTCTTGAGATAGGGGAGTATGCTCTTCACCTTTGTGGTGAACCAAAAACCTTGAACCTCAAGAGCTGATCTATTCTTTGTTTAGTTTAGGATCCTTTAGCGGGCCTGCTCTTGAGCAATCAAAAGGAACGACTCAAGTGGGGACAACCTTGTCATCATTTTCCTTGGTGGCAAGTGATTCTAACTCACTATAATCTCAAGGCTATCAAGGACACCAAAAACCTTGGTAGACATAACACTTGTCTTCGTTTGATGTGAGTAGCTCATGGGATTGCGACCATGGGGAAAACATTGAACAAGAATGCTTAAGGTACTCTTGAGGCCGTGAGGTCCTAGTCCTTTATGAGGAGCAAGAGGGGTGTTGTGAACGGAAATCCTTATTAAGAACCATTAGATAGAAGCCACCTTATTTTAGCCGCTTATCTTCTTAGTGCAAGGATTGATCCAAGTGGTTTACCCAGATCACCTTAAGATACTCACCATATGTGTCCCTTTGGTTGTGTCATTTGACATTTCCATGACAAAGCCAACATCTCTTGTGGGTAACCACTTGGTGTGAGGCGAGGGGGCATCAAGTTGTGGGCTAAGTTGGTAAGTATTGAGCCTTGAATTTTTAGGATAGATTTGCTTGAATTGTCTTCGGTTGTGTGATACCAGTGCAAATTTTCTTACATACAAACAATCGGTAGCATTCATAGGGTGTTGTTTCAATTCTGATATCACAAGCGTTTGTCTTGGCAAGGTTGCTGTTGCCCTTGTTTCAAGTGTTTGAGACCATGTTTTAATCCCTTACTGTTTGCAAACCTGCCGAAATTCTGCTGATATTATGACTGAAATCGAAAACATCAACCCTCAGACTGGAAATTTTGACCAAACAGACCCAAAAATGCAAATTTTACACAATTCTAGTCAAGAGTTAAATAATTCTGCAATAGTATCGTGCCCTGTAAAGTGAAGTATCGCGCGATACTTCGCGCTTGCTAGAAATATCACCCGCTTTGAAGAGAAATATCGCGTGATAGTTCGCCCCTGACGGACTATCGCCCGACCTACCTGGAGTATATCGCCCACCAGTACTAAGAAGTATCACCTGGCTTCGGGTGAAGTATCACGCGGTTATAGGTTTATCGCCCCAGTAGCTTGGAGTATATCACCTAGTTAAATTCTGTCGTGCTTAAATTTTGGTCAGTTTCAGTTGCTGTTAACCAGGCTAGGTCTTAGAGTAGGCTTCTCACCCTGACGTTTGAGACCTATCTTGACTCCAAATTTCTGGTTTTTAGTCCTCCGGGATAGCATCATTTGATTTACGAAATCACTTTGGAATAATTGTCAAGTTAGAAGGCCATTCTTGGTGCCAAGGTTCATCTTTAAGATTGTTAGCTACATTCTTGGAAAATTTTAGTACTCTTATTGTCCAAATCGCTTTCATTTTCATCTCAATTTCAATTATCTTTTGGCCTAGTCCAACCTCCTGATTCAAAAGTGCAAGGGTAGTCACCCTTTGATTTGAAGCACCTCTTTGACAGTGTTGGTAAAGCCCTTTTTTTCTTCTCATTTCTTTTTTTTTGGACAATAGAGGACTTTGATTATCCTAGTTTGGCGTTGACACTTTGAGAGGTCACCTTTTCATTGAGAGTATCTTTCTTTCATGTTAGTTACGACAAGGTACCAAGTCAATCAAGGGAAGTGACCCCCTGTTGCCTTTAGCCAGTTACCACCTGTCAAGACTCGTCGACAATCTAAGGGAAAAGGTCCCCTTTTTGATCAATCTCCTAAGAGTGAATCTGAGGTTTGTTTTGATCCGGGAGCTAATCCTAGTGAAGTAAGCACCTCTTTCATACCACTCTCATCAAGCATGGACATGAGTTACACTTTTACCCGACAACAAAAAGAAGCCATGAATCAAACTCTTGAGGATATCTTCCAACGACATAGAAGAGAGTATGGTGGTTCTTCTCATGCTAGTCCACCTGGGTCACCTCCCAACAATGTGAGGTATTTTGATGCTCACCAATGAGCCGAGAGACACCATAAGAAAGTTCACTCAGATTTAGGGTCACAACACGAAGACCAGAACAACAAATCTAGTGATCACCACATAAACACAGCCAATGCAATAAGACAGTCAAGACAATCCTCCCCACTTAAAGACACCTCTCGATATGCAAATACAAGATTGAGAAGCATTGAGAGAGAGAAGCAAGCCTACTTAGATGAACAGGCTGCTAAAAAAGAAAAATTCAGACAACTAGAGGAAGAGGAACGTGCATTGTTGGATATACAGAAAAGAGTCGCTCAAGAAGAAGAAGATAGACTCTATGCACAACAACTCCAAAGCCGATTTAATGGGAGGGGAGCCAATAGTGGGACCAAATCAGCCCCATCTACCCCTTCCCCTAGCCCTAGAAGAAGATCAAGGACGCCCTCATGATCCCTGAGTCCTAGAGGAAGAAGGGCTTCAAGATATGGCCATCATAGGAGACAGTCGTCTCATAGACATTCAAAGCAACCCTCCCAACAAGCACATCATGGCTCACATCATGGAGGAAGTTATGCTAAAATTGATCATATGGACTTCATGACTATGCAACAAGAACCATCCTTTCAAGCATATGTGGAGCAATATGTGGAACAAAACAAAGACCAATTCTTGGAAAGTCTTATCAACAAAGGCGCTAAAGTTCCATATAATTTTGATGTTCACCAAAAGATCAAGAAACAGAGCCCTTCAACTGATGAGGTGATCTTACAAATGCAAAAGGATATAGACAGGATGAAGGCTCCCAAGAGCACATTTCATTTGGACTCTATATGTCCTAACCCCATTGACAAAAGTGTGGTGATGATAGAATTCCCTAAGAAAGTTGAGTTCCCAACATATGACAAATATGATGGCACTGGTGACCCTCACGACCATGTTCGACAGTTCTACATAATGAGCTTTTCCTTTCACCATGAAGACTCCTACTTGATGAGATTATTCCCAAGGAGTTTAAAAGGTCAAGCCATGGAGTGGTTCACCAACCTTTCCCCTCCAATAAAGACATTTAAAGAACTTGTCCAAAGATTTGTTCAGCATTTTGCTTACAACTTATCGAGGTCGGTCACAATGCTTGATTTGTGTAAACTTAAGCAAAATCAAGGGGAATCTTTTGTCACATTTTTACAACGATGGAGGCGATTGTGTTCGAAATACCCAAGGACAATCCCTGAAGAGGAGAGAATTGATATCATTGTGAGCAATCTAATACCAGAACTCAGATATGAAGTCAAGAAAATCCCATTTAATTCCTTTGATACTATGGTAGAGGTGGCATGTCGCATTGAGGATGTCCTAAAAGAACAAGGAATTTTGGCTAAACCAACAAATAACAACAATAGCCAAAATAACAATACTAATGGTAACAAGGACAAAAAGAACTCCTATTGGAACAAAAATAAGCAAGTGGTCAACGACGGAGTTGTTGACTCATCTCAGGTCAAAAATGAAGGAGTTCTTAACTTCTCTCATGCAGTTCAAGCTATGAAGCTGCAAACGTCTTTAACACAACAAGACAAACCTAAGTATCAAAAGAGATCTAAAACGGAGAAAAGACAATTTACCAAATTGGGAGAATCTTATGCAGATGTTTTTAAGACATTAGTTGCTCATAATTTGGCACACCCACAGGATCCTACAAAACATCGCATACCGGATCCTTTACCTCATTGGTGGGATGCTAAGGCTTTTTGCGTTTTCCATAATGGGATTGGACATGACATAGAAAATTGTTTTAAACTCAAGCATCTTGTCCAAGACCTTATTGAGAAAGGACAATTACAAGTGGATGGGTTAACCACTAATGCAGATCATAAAGCCTTTAAAGAGCCCTTGCCTAAATATGAGAAAGGAGAGAATTCTAACAATAAGAATGGCAAGGCGGCTATCAACTACACCTACACAAACGCGAAGAATGTTATTAACATGCTTGAAGTTGTGGATGATAGTGTCAACATGATGAGAGGGAAAGATCCCTATGGACATAATGTGGACTCAACTCCTATGACTGATGAAAGACCCGCTGTGGTGATAAGAGGTCCTCACTCACAAAGAATGCCCCAGTCCCTCAATGTTGTCACTAGGGGACAGGCGCAAGCGTCCATTATCATTAGAGGTCCTAGCACTAGCAAGTCTAAGCAGCCCATGTCCAAAGGTGCTCCTCCCAAATCTGTCGTTGGTCCTGATTCCAATTATAATCTTATTGACTAGCTACAATGTACACCCACGCAGATTTCTATTTTTGAGCTTTTAGAATTATCTCCTAAGCACAAGCGCGTCCTTGAGGATGCTTTGCGAGCAGCCAACGTCCCTAACAACTTAGATATTGATCAATTCCAGAACATGGTCAACCATTTGGCTAGCCCTCATTACCTCACCTTCTTCGAAGAAGATGACAAATCCATCAGTCACCCACATAACTTGGCCTTACACATCAAAGTCATGATTCATAAAACCCGTGTTAGGCGTGTACTGATAGATGGGGGTGTGGGGCTCAATATTTGTACCCTGAGTTTGTTGCTGGCTCTAGGATATTCCGAGAACGTCATTGACACAAGGAAAAGGATCACAATCAAAGCATATGATGAAGCAGAAAGAAGTTCTAAGGGATTGGCTATTTTGCCTATTCGCATTGGTCCCGTAGAAAAAGATATATTATTTCAAATTGTTGATGTTGGACCTCTAGCCTACAACATTTTGCTAGGTAGGCCATGGATTCACGAAATGCAGGCAGTCCCATCAACATATCACCAGTGTGTTAAGTTTCCCCATAACGGTGTAGAAATTTGCATCCCTGGAGATAGTGCTTTATTAGTTAACAACATTTCTGTGGGATCACATGTACCTTTGAATAGGGAAGCTGACAGTCCTAGTAGTTCACTTGAACAATACAAGCAGAAGTTCAAGACCATCGATCTTGGGATGGGAGATTATAAAATGGATTCTTTTACAAACATGCCAATCTCTCCTAGGTCTTATGGGAGACCATCCCCAAATGTGAAGCCTTCGTCATCAGCAATGACATTATTTGGGAAATTTGTTGAGTCTTCGGTCCCCATTCAAGAAGAGAAAGAGGAAGTTGCTGTAAGGGACTAGATCTATCATGAGGAGAAATACAAACATAACGAGAATTTTGCTCCTTCACCTGAAGCTTATGGGAAAGGGTATACACTGGTTAAAAATATGGGATATCCGGGATATGGTCCCCTTAGTCATAGGCTAGACGCTAAAGCTGAGCCTCTTGATCATGCTCTTTTTAGATGAAAGAATAAGTCCACGGTTGGCTTAGGTTTTGAGAATAAGAAGAAGAAAGGTGTCCCTGTCCCAGCTGCGACGGACAGTGACAGTGACTCAGATTATACGCCTGATCTTTCCAATCAACAAGATGTGTCTGATGATTGGGTGCCCTCAACGAATCTCCTTTGGGGAGATTCCACAAATTTGATACTTGATAGTCCTACTATCCCAGCTATGATGGATAGTGACTGTGTGACTGCTAGATCGACAACGGAAAGTGTTACTGTCCTAGCTGCGACGGATAGTACCAATACTAGCACTAGAGAGGGGGAAACCCTTCCTAACCTTGAGGCTTCTACATCATGAGGCCTAAATGATGACTCAGAGACAGACTCCCATGAATATGAATGGGACTCACTTTCAGATGCAACAGTTGATCTGGACGTAGATATTGTCCATGCTTATAGTACCCAACCCGATGCGACTAACGATCGTAGTGTAGGACTAGAGGATTGCACTCCTCAAATTGCCTTAGTGGATGATGCTTCATTTGATAGGATGAGTCCTAATTCGGGTATCTTAGGAGAAGACTTGATGAACTCTGATTATATGGTCACCAGAGATGACACCTTTCGCATAAACAACATCGAACCTACCATTGACTTACCACTTGTTCACTTTGACCTAATTGACTGGTCTCAGCGCCATCAAGAGCCCACATTCCTCACCTTCCACAATGATTACGAAATTGCCTGCTATTTGAATTCTCTTGAACCCGTGGCTGCTTCCACCAGTGAGCCAACAACTAGCATGACAGAGCCTGATATTAAGTACCTCAGTCTCAAAATAAAAGAAAAAAAGAAAAATAGGTCTGATGGCGAAAACCACTTTGTGGCGGTGTCAGAACCAAAAATAGTAAAAAGAAATGACGCATCCGAGGGTGAAAACCTCTTTGAGGCACCTAAGGATGGGGTACTTAATAATTTGCCGAGTTATTTCCAGGATAGATCATCAATATTGATTGAACCAACAAAGCCAGTCAATTTAAACACATAAGAAATCCTCAAATAGTCCATCTTGCTCAGTCTTTATCAAAGGAAGAGACCAAGGCATATGTACAATTTTTACAGAAAAAGAAAATTAATTTTGCATGGACCTACTCAGACATGCCAGGGCTTGACACAAATCTCATAATGCATCACTTATCCATAGCTCCAGGAGTCAAGCCAGTAAAACAGAGATTAAGAAAAATGCATCCACATGTAGCTCTACTTGTCAAAGGGGAATTAGAAAAACTTTTGAGAGCTGGATTTATTAGAGCCATCGATTATGCAGAATGGATCTCAAACATAGTACCTGTCTCCAAACATGATGGGTCCATTCGTGTCTGCATAGATTTTAGAGATTTAAACAAAGCATGCCCAAAGGATGATTTTCCACTTCCAAACATTGACATGATAGTGGACATGACGGCGGGCTATGACATATACTCTCTAATGGATGGTTTCTCAGGGTATAATCAAATCAAAATAGCTCCTGAAGACCAAGAGAAAATAGCATTCACATGTGCATGGGGAACCTATTGCTGGAACGTCATGCCATTTGGATTAAAGAATGCAGGAGCAACCTACCAAAGAGCTATGACGACTATCTTTCATGATATGATGCACAAAAACATGGAATATTATGTGGATGATACCCTAGCAAAATCAAGAAAAAGGGACACACACCTCAATGATCTGGAAGTAATTCTAGATCGTATGGAACAATTTCAACTCAGATTGAATCCAAAGAAGTGCGCATTTGGCGTCACCTCAGGCAAACTTTTAAGATTCATAATATCAGCAAAAGGTATCGAGGTTAACCCCGAAAAGGTCCAAGCAATTCTAGATATGCCGCCTCCTCGAAATATCAGCCAAATGAGAAGTCTTCAAGGATGTCTTCAATTAATTAGGAGGTTTATTTCTCAACTTGCAGATAGGGCACAACCCTTTAACAAGACATTGCATAAGGGTGCCTCTTGTGTTTGGAACGAGGATTGTCAAAAGAGCCTAGATCAGATCAAACAATACTTGGCTAATCCTCCGATTCTAATGCCTCCTATTCCAGGGAAACCATTGATCCTATATATTTCAGCTACAGACACTTCCCTGGGGGCATTATTGGCTCAATCAGATGATACTGGGAAAGAACGGGCCATATACTATTTCAGCTGTACTCTCATCTCCTATGAGATCAATTACAATAATATTGAGAAGTCTTGTCTGGCAGTGGTGTTCGCTTCTCAAAAGTTGCGCCACTACATGCTTGCTCATACCATACATTTGGTTGCCAAAATTGATCCCCTTAAATACTTGCTTAGTAAGGCTGCCCTGACGGGTAGACTCGCTAAATGGATGATGGTCCTAACTGAATTTGACATAGAGTACGTTGAAAGGAAGGCAATAAAAGGGCAAGCTATTGCCGACCAATTAGCTGATTTTCCAATCCAGGATAGTATGCCGGTACAAGTGGAATTCCCAGACGACCACATCTTGTATACAACTACTCGCACTTGGACAATGTTCTTTGATGGTTCCCGCATGCAAAATGGATCAGGTGCTGGAGTGTTATTTATTTCTCCACATGGGTACAATATTCCAAAGTCTTACAAACTTTTATTCCCATGTACCAATAATATTGCAGAATATTAAGCTTTAACTAATGGCTTGAGAATGGCTATAGAATGGAACATCACAGAGTTACATGTCTTTGGGGATTCCCAGTTAATCATCAACCAAGTCAATGAAGAGTATCAAACCAAGGATGACAAATTGATACCCTATAAAAAGATGGTTGATTCTTTGAGACGCTATTTCACCTTTGTGACATTTCAACAGATCCCTAGGACAGAGAACAAAGCTGCCGACGCCATGGCCACATTAGCTTCACTTCTTTAGTTGGAGACACATGAATCCCGATTTGAATTCCTGGTGGAAGAGCTACACCATCCCATCTTTGACTCGTCTGAAAGCCACGTCATTTGTGCCATTATCACACATGAGTCTTCCCGATATGGTGCTATCTATTCATATCTTCGTAATGGCATCATCCTCGACACATCAACTACTCTGAATGCCGAAACCTCATCCGTAATGCCTCTCACCACACCCTCATCTCTGGTGATTTATATAGGAGGGGTTTAGATGGGACGCTCCTTAGGTGCTTGGAAAAGGAGGAATCCAACCAAGTGTTAGCTGACATCCACGAGGGCATTTGTGGTGGACATTCTAATGGTCTTGCCATGGCCCGAAGGTTGCTTAGGGCGGGATATTATTGGCCCACAATGTAGATAGACGCAGTCACCTTTGCTAAGTCATGTGCAAAATGTCAGAAACAGGGCAACCTGATCCATGCTCCAGGTAGGGAGCTGATCCCTTCTGTTTCTCATTGGCCATTTCAGCGCTGGGCCTTTGATCTGGTTGGGCAGATTCATCCCAACTCATCAGGTGGACACAAGTTCATTATTACTGCCATTGACTACTTCACAAAATGGGTGGAGGCTATGCCACTTTCTGTTGCTTCAGGGAGGACCATTTCTTTGTTCATCTTGAACCATATTATTTGCCGATTTGGAGTGCCTTCTGAGATCATTACTGACAATGGAGGTCAATTTAAGAATAAGGACCTAAAACATCTATGCAAAAAACTTAAAATCAAGCAACATTGGTCCTCCATCTATTTTCCACAGGGAAACGGATAGGCAGAAGCCTCTAACAAAACCATTCTTAAGATTCTTCATAGGACAGTACACAAGAATGGTAGGGATTGGCACTTACAAATCAATCCAGCACTATGGGCTTACAGAACAAGCATTCACACACCTACAGGAGCCACTCCTTTCTCTCTCACCTATGGCGCTGAAGCAGTATTGCCTTTAGAAGTCGAGATACCATCACTTAGAGTCTCACTCAAAGGTTTGATTACAGATGAGGATTACAGCGCCATGAGGTTACAGGAACTAGAACTTCTAGATGAGAAGCGTAAGGCTTCCTTTGATCATATGAGAGTGTATCAGAAGTGTATGTCCAAGGCATTCAACAAGAAGGTTCACCCTAGAGAATTTCAAATAGGTGATCTTGTTTTGCGAGAGAACCCTAAGAACCAACAACACAGAGAGCAAAAGGGCAAGTTTGAACCTAACTGGCTTGGACCATATGTCATCACAGCTGCTTTTGGTACTGGTGCGTATTTACTATCAGATCCTGATGGAGAACAGCTCCCTGATCCCATCAACATTGTGCACCTCAAGAAGTTCTATCCTTGATGCCCATTTTGTCTGGGGGCATCCTTTGTACATATCTTATGATCCTGAAAAAAATACCAAAAAAATTGATATATGATGCTGAAAAAATCCTAAAAAGCATAAAATGTCCTGAAAAAATACAAAAAAATCAGAAAAAGTTCAAAAATCCAAAAAAATGAAAAAATGAAAAAAAGATTCCAAGTGGTGAAAACCTAGAAATAGGCGCTACTTGAGGCCTTTGCACTCCTATTTGTTAGCATGCATCCTCAACACTTAGCCACTTCCCATCATACCTTGACCTTATTTGGCTTAGTCTGGAATTGGTCTTTGTCTTTGTCTAGGGGGCATAACTGTTAGCATTGGTCTTTTAGGTGCGTTCGTCTCTTGGGGCATTTCACAATAGGTGTTTTTCAACACCACCCCAAACAGTGTTTTTCAACACTACCTTTGCGTCGAGTGTTTCTTAACACTTATTAGATGTCTTGCCTATAGTCTAAGTATAATGCGATAGTGCTCATGTGCAGATGCGATACTCAGAGTTTGACTCTATGACCAACACACACACACTTAAACAATTAACTCGATGATGATATGATGACTTTATTTTTCTTTGTGTGCTGTCTATGAGGATTTCTTTGATGAGTGATCTCTCCCTGAGAAGTTTTCGATGATGCATAGCTAGAAGACTAAGGGAATGAGAACATGTTTTCTTTCTTTATCTACTTGTGGGTATATTTTGTTGATCCTAACTGTCATGAGCATTTATGCTGGTCCTACTTGACACTATGGATTAACAAGGTATTATCCTTGACTATTTTGCAAGTGCATGCTTTTAGCTATCTTGACTTTCATGTGTACTGATACAAGCATAATCTCGCCATATCAAACTTAGGTGATCCCACTGCATTAGTCATCTCGACCTATACGTCTTTGATGCCTAGGTGGGATTCCCACATTTCTATCTGATAAAGATCATATTCATATCCACATAGTTACGCTAGTGTGCATTGTATGATCTTACGACGCTACCAATAACGCTCGATGATGATAATTAGATGTCTATAGGTGTTGTGACCTTGCAAGTCAACCACTTTCATAGTAGCCTGCATTCTTAGGTTCATCATAGTTTAGTTTTTGCATCTTGCATATGAAGAGAGCTCTCATTTTCATCTTACGTGGACCTGTCAGTCGACCGCGCTCACCTTTTCTTCTTCTCGATCATGTCTTTCACTCCTTGTCCTTTTCATCTCGAACCTGTTCCTGTTCATCACAAGGGGTTAATCATATCATCATATCTATATCACAACTGTCATTTTCAAGAAACATGAGTCTATATCATACACATGAGAATTAAACATACATCTATGAGAGAGAACATACATAAGCATATACATAAATATTTTGAGCAAAATGGCAAGACAATATACATAAACTGATACATCCATCACAAGTGAGACAAATACATATGATACATCGAACATCCAGTAATCTCATAAATCCATATACAATGTCATGATATACAATACAACATGAGATCTCAAAATTTGGATCAAAAGTCTCAAAGATATGTCCAAAACACCTAAGACCTAAAAAACCTAAGACTCGCTACCACCCTCGTGAGGAGCTCATGGTGGTGGAGGAGGCATAGCTCTCCTATCGAGTACCACATCTGATACCCCTACCCGCTGAGAGTATGATGGTGCTCTCTCACCCTCTGGGATGACCTGCAGATATAGCCCGTGATAATAGGCTACTCTCACTGACTCTCGTCGGAGCTCCAGTGCCTCAGCCTGTGCCATCGCCTCACGACGTGCTATCTCTGCCCTAAGATCAGATATCTACTGATCCCGCTCTACCCTCAGATCTAGTAGCTGCTGATCTCTCATGGCTATAGTAGTTCAGAGCTGCTGTATCTCTGCCTCTTGAGCCTGTATCTGGGCTCTCAGATCCTCTCCCCCCGCAGGCTAATCCTGCTGTGCCTCCGCCTGCCAGCGAGCTGGTCTCGCCTCCTCCTCGGGTGTCGCTGATCACTGTCCCCATGCCCGTTTCTGGCCACCTGATCTCAACCCCTCTCCTCTCTCCATCCTCCTCCCTCTCCCCCTCCTACCATCTCCTCCATCCCCTCCCTCTCCCCCTCCCTCTCCCCCGTCCCCTCCGTCTCCTCCATCTCCCCTGTCACCCCCTCCGTCTCCTCCCGGCACTGGTACCTGTGCATCTGGTACTGTAAACCAAGGGAATGGCACCCTCCACCGCTCTACTCTATAGGCTCCATCAGCCCCTGCATCTGCCATATCTGGAAAATACTCTCAGGGCTCGCTCCTGATACCTGCTATCTCCGCGACAGCCTGCTGATAATCCAACATGGGTAGCCACCCATGACCCTCCTCGTCTCTGGCCCTGGCATATGTGGTAGTCTCTGTCGAGACTCACTGCTGCCTCCCGAATTGCCACCATACCTGAGTGATGTAGAATCTCTCAACTATCTCTACATACTGACCTACCAGTGGCCGACTGCACAGCATATAACTTAACTCATCAGCTGCATCTCCCCAAACCTCAACCTCCCTGTAGGGCCTCCATGTGAAAGAGGCTATCTCATCTAGAATCCATCTGTAATATGTCACATCTCCAGAATGGGCATGTGATATAAACCCGAGGTACTTGTAGATGTAGGGGTACCTCCTCTCCCTCGGCTGAACCCTGGGGTGCACCACAGCGATGTGCTCCCATGCCCATACCTGTGCCAGGATGGCACCGCATGCCCATGTCCAACCGTCTCTGTAGATGATCTTGTGCAGCTCATGGTACATCTTTGCCAATATGGCAGGACCCCATGCCATCCGTCACGGCTTACCGACCAAGTCCACCAATAGTCGAGCCCATCCGAGTGGGAAACCCTTCTGACTGCGATCAGTCATCAGGATCTGTGAGATAATAGATGCCACTATACATGGCACTGGGTAGTCTCTACGGAAATCATCTATCAGCCTCTCCCAGCTGATATGCCTATCTAGAATAGTGACATCTTGGAACATCTCCTGCACCAGTCGGTGCCCCTCAGTAGTATCCTCATCATAGTACACCTGTGCCAACAAATGAATCATGTCAGTTTTCATCGTATGGAAATATTATATTTATGATTAGATCTTAAAACATGATTATACTCACCAGCTCGCCATGGCATGGCACACGTAAGATCCTATAGACGTCCTCTAAAGTGATCGACGCCTCTTCAGTAGGCAGAGGGAAGGTGTTGTGCTCACTATGCCATCTCTCGGCAAGAGCAGTCAACAACCCATGGTCCGCTTGAATATATGGGTATCTCAGCAGATATCTTAATCCCATCGCTCTGATGTCGGCATTGCCCGGATCATCCAGATCTCGGACACATCGCAATCTTGTCACCTTCGGTGCTCTGATGATGAGTGCCGGAAAGACCTCCTGCAAGCCAAAACTAAGCCAGTTGTTAGCACATATCATGATGGATGTCTAAAAACTCAGTATAAAACATCCCAAAAATGTAACATTGTCTAGACCCATGTCATTTTTGCTCAAAAATGTATTAAAAATCAAAATTTTATACTGGGTGATATTCTTTTTTTGAGAAGTATCGCGCGATACTTCTCCTTATAGTGGGGTGATAAACCTTATACCACGTGATACTTCACCCAGTATCATGCGATCTTTCACCCAGTATCATGTGATACTGGTGCCTTAGGTCGCGTGATACTTTGGGGACCCGCGAAGTATCGCGTGATACTTCTCCCCAAAGCGCGCGATACTTCTAAAGTATCATGCGATATTTCGCCTAGCAAAATTTTTTAAAATTTCAAAATTTGAAAAATGTGCTAAAATAAGCTATTAAATGCAAAAAATGACTCAAAAAGCTTGAGTTTTTCAAAAACATACCGGGGCAGGATAGTGTGGTGGCCGGTTGTGCAACCGGGCGCGCTCGAATCGATGCCTGTGGATGGGAACTCCTACTTGCTGGGCCATTTTCTCTCTCTAAAGCTTTGAAATTCTCAAATCACTAAAAGACAAATGATTTTTGAAAATGACATTTTGACCCCTTTTATAGCCTTTTGACTTTTTGACCTCATTTTCCAAACACCTCAGAATTGTGCGAAAATTACACCCCTAGCTAATTTCGACATCTTGGATCCATTTTCAAACTTGAAATTGAAATCCGAGGTCATCTTGATAGTCAAAATCATGTTTCAAAATCTTCCCCCTTCTGCGCAGTTGACTAATCTTTTGAGGCCTAATCCTTCAATCTTTGTTGGGGCATCATCATTTCTTCATTTCCATGTCTTCCAAACTTCTAGTCTTTCATTCATATTCATTCCATTCCCTCATTTCTCACGTTTGAATACATCTTTTCATTTAGGCTGGGGCATGTTTTATTGCCTAATGGTTAACCTATTTGACCCTTACCTTCGATTGTGATTTCATTTTGATTTGATCAAATCCTTATCAATTCACTGTTCTCCTCTCTACCTGATTTCGATTTCGATTCTGAAGGGGCAGTACCTATGGGAGTCTCATCCCTGATTTCCTTGATTTTCCCGATTCAGACATCTTTTGTGAGCTTTTGCTCAAATTTGAGATTCTTATCTCTTACTTTAAATGTGATCCCGAATCGACCTCATGTTCAAAGGCCTTTTGTTTATACTTTGCCCGGGTGTGATCCTGAATCGACCTCACATCTGAGTTGTCTTGTGATCCCAGATTGATCTCACATTTCAACTTCATTCTTTGACTGCATGTGTTCCCAAATTGATCACACATTAGTCAAAGAGGGGCAAATGTATACACCCAAAAATGGTCGCCTAGACTTTGGGCCCCATTTATTTGATTTATCAATCCTGAATCATTTTTATCAATAATCAATATTTTCAACAATATCAATCTCTTGATCAAGTCTTAATTTCGATCATATATTGAATTTTTATCCTTGGGCTAACGATTTATCCTAAGTCTTTATTTATTTAAAAAGAATATTTCCTCCCCTTTTAATAAATAAAAAGCCCCCACTTTTCCTCTTATCCTAAGTTGCACAAATAAAATATTATTCCTATTTTATAAAAAGGAAAAAAACACTTTTTGTCTCACATGAGGCTCAAAAGTCAACACTTCACTCTCATTGGAGGATACTTGTGCACATGGATTGCTCCTCTTTCAAGCTCCACCATTGATTAAAAATTTTTTCCTCTTAATCTCCATGGTCCATTTCACCTCATTTCTTATAAAAGGAGAGCTCTCTCCTTCATTTGCATATACCATGTTTTATGCTAATGTTATGCTGCAGGTTTTAGGTGCATTTGGAGTTTGAAGACATTGAAGACTTGTTGCATTTCATTGTAGTTGCATATTTCCTTTCTTAGTTGCATGATCATGGCATTCTTAGGGTATATTTCCTTTTATGCAATAGATTAATCTCACATAGTCTAAATAGGAAGCATTGTAATCCATTGCTATTTTCATTTCATAGCTTAGTTTTTACTTCCATTTTCATAGCATAGCTTGCACATTTGCATCTTCATATAGCTTGCATTGCATTTGCATATAGTGATTCTTGGAGATATTGGCATTTTTGCCCTTGTCTTCACTTGAATCTCTCATTGTATGGTTGACTAGCAAGGTCACAAGCTTGTAGCTCTAGCTAAGAGCAAACACATCATAGTCCCTTGCAACTCCATGCATAGAGAGCTATGAGCCACTTTGTGAGGCCTCATTCTTGAGTAACCTTGCATCTAATGGGTCATAGAAGTGCACCATTTTAGTGTGTACAAATGGGTCCTGAAAACAAAAAGCCTGATCAGGTACCCAAGTACAAAAGAGAGTCTCTATAAAGCGGAGAAATAGAGATAACCACATGAGAAAAACTCTACTACAAAAAAAGACAAAGACTAGTCTGAAGGACTGAAGAAGCCTCCAAAACTAGGAATGTTCTAGAAAATAGAAACAAAGATGAACATGTACATCATCACTGAAGCATGAAACTGCAAACTCTGTCAAGAAGAAACTGATGATCTGAAGATCCTCCACAAAAATATGACCAAGTAGAGAAGACTGTAATCTGCATGAGTGCCCTCAAATGACACTACTTTAATTAGGAGGAAAACAAAGGCAAACAACTGAACTTGAAGATACAGATGGCATAAACACCAAAAGTCTGAAGAACTTATCAATCAAAGCTGGAAGAGTGCATCCAAAAATAGGAAAGAAAAGAGTGTCAATTTGGTAAATGGTCCATCTCACCGGAATGCATAGGTACCCAACCACTGCATCCACCTAGTACATAGAATCAAATACTGAATACATAGCTCACACTATCAAACCAAGGAAGTAGTAGAAACAATAGTAGAAACCCCCCTATACCGCTGACAAGGGAGTAATGACAAGTAGACTAAAAAGATCATCCAATATGAACTGCATGATGAAGAAGAATTTGAAACATCAAATATGCAAAGAGAGTACACACACATATAGAGATACCTAAGGCTAATGTCATTGGAGGAACTCTCACATGACAAAAGAAGATGGAAAACAAAGGCAAACATCAAAACCCCCCTGGCACTTTATAATAGAGTGTGAGTACATAAAGCACAAACATGTGCAAGATCTCATACATATAATAGAATAACACTTTATCTGAGTGCGTGTGCATAAAAAAATGCTACAAAAAAATGAAGTATACATTACTCAAAGAAGAGCGAAGGCTGCTAAAACAAAAGAACAACCTAAGATGAGCCATCCCTCAAAGGGAAGAGATCTCAGGACCTAAAAGATCTAAGATATCCACTAGATTGCAAAAATGCAAAAATCTGAATAAAATGTACCTAGAGCAGAATCTGGAAAAAATACTCAAAACACTAGAAAGATCTCACAACAATATTTCCAATGATATATCGTTTTCCCAAAATGGAGTCCGGATGCGCAAGATAGAGCTCCCAAAGGGAAAAAATGAACATCTCAATTTGATAGTAAAAAAACTATAAAAAGAGAAAAATTAGAAATTTAAACCTCCAAATCTGGATAGAGCTTGGAACCAGCTTTCTGACGATATCTTGTTTGCAAAATTTTGACACCGTATGCTCAAGATATGAGCAAAAAACCAACAGCTACGCTAGAGGGCCCAAAGAAGGTGTCTAGAAGGATCTGAAGATGGTTGACGTCAGAAAAAGGATAAAATCACACATGAAACCATCAGATATGATAAACCCTCAGAAAGATATTTTTGGAAATATCTTGTTTTCCGAAAATGGAGCCCGGATGCAAGAGAAATGGATCCCAAAATGCAGGAGGTCTGAATCGCTGAGAGCACAGAAAACATCTAACTTTGATAGAAAAAAATAGCATCAAAATGGAAAAATACCAAAACATACTAGAAAATTAAGATCAGGCTTAGAACCAATTTTTTGATGATATATCGCATGCCCAATTTCGATCCCAGATGCCCAAGATAGAAGTCAATAACCAACAGGTAGTGTCGAAGGGAAGAAAAAATAGAAGCCCTGACTTTGAAAGGCTGGTGCAAAAAATAGAGGAAAAAAATCCAAAATCTGAAAAGCCACAAAGATCCATCTTTGAACCAACTTTCCAACGGTATCTCATTTTCCAAAAAATGATACCGTATGCCCGAGATATGCCCAAAACCGCCCACCTGCCTGAAAGTGCACTCAAATCATGCAACAAGGGCAAAAAAAAAACTAACTGCCAGTTTAACCGTGATTGCCGGCAGTAACGCCAGTGGTGACTGCTAGCGGTCACTAGTGGTCACCGCATTGGGGCCATTGGTGGTTCCCGCTGGCGGAGCTGCATGAATTTTTTATCCGTACCTACCTCAGGATGTGTGCCAAGTTGTACAACCTGGTACACAATTTTTTTTTGCCTCAGAAGCCAACTTGTCCAAAATCGACAAGTTTTATATGGATTTTGGGTATCTCAGATGCTTTAGATGCATCCGTGAGGTCCGTTTGGGCCAAAAGTGCTCTGAAAATAGGTCCTCTCTAGATCTGACAGGAAACCCTTTGAAAACACAGATTTGATTAACATGACCAAATCTCTCAGAAAGAGGACATGGGCAAGAAGATTTGAAGCTCTGATACCATATTGAAGTTGATGATAAAATAACCCATAGCTCCCAAGAACACCTGAATGCAAACACCTGTCACAGAAAGAGAGAAGCAAACAACTATGAAGACCTGAATGTATGGATCCATGAGAGAGCAGAAATTCCTTGATGTACAAAAACAAAAGTTGCAATCAATAATGAAATGTCAGAATTATTGATTACAAAAGAGATCAATCCTTATAAAAGGAGATCTGAAACCCTAAAAAGGGAAAACCTAGGTTGCATAATAATAATTAATAAAGTAATTAATTATTATATGCCTAAAGTTTAGCTTAAGTAGAAAGAGGTAATAAGTGACTTAATTATTAAATCAGTATGATTCAATTAATAAGCAAACACTTTATTACTCTAACAAAAACTTTAGACAACATTTGTATTGTAAAAGTGTAGTTAAAAAAGGTAGTCATGAAGCACATGAACGCAAACTATCATGAGATAACATAGAAAAATCTTTTAAACAAAAAGAAAAAAATAAAACATATTATGATGATAAAACATGGAACAACCCAATTTTCTTATGCAAGTGATAATGATCAATATGTTCTTTTTGTTTTAGATATGGCATATTATAATTCATTTAATTATTCATGGTAATGATGTTTGGGTCTTAAATACTAGAGACACACAACATATGACATTTTAGCGTAATTATTTTGAAGAATTCCTTGAAGATGTTTGTGGAACAATATATTTGGCAAATGAATCAAGCCTCAAGCTTGTTGGAAAATGAACCATTCAACTAAAATTACACGGTCTTCTAGATTCTATACTCCATGATGTATAGTATCTTCCTCAATCACAACATAGTTTATTGTCACTAGTATTGATTTGACAATGAGGCCACTCCATTTTGTTAGAAGATGGAAAGTTGTTAAAAAAAAATCTAGAATAATCAACTACTAGTTGTGAAGATAGAGAATTATCAAACTCTATGATACTTCAACCCTTTCTATGAGTTTTGGAGATTTTATTAAAGTATGTAATTGATCTCATAGTATTTTATGGCATGCGATCTATTAGGCATTATTAATTATGATAGAATTTGTGTAATGTAAAAGAATTGTGTTGCAAGTTTGTCCCATTTCCCTAAGATAATTGAAAAATGTGAATATTTTATACTTGCAAACCAAAATTATGACTCTTTCTCTCACTCCACTTGGAAAGCACACAAAAATTACAATTCATTTATTCTGATTTATGGGAGCCTTTACCAGTGACTTTTGTTGGAGAATGTAATTATTTCTTGTTTTTCGATGATTATCATAGCTACATGACTTGGATTTATTTATTACAGTGACAATCAGAAGCTTTTGAAAATTTTAAAATTTTTCACATTATGATTGAAAATCAAGCACGATCTCAAATTGATACTCTTTAAATGGATAAAAGTGGTAAAGTTACTTCTATAGTTTTTGAATATTATCTTCGTCTAAATGAGATTCATAATCATCTCACTATTCTATGTACTCCTTGATAAAATGGTATTTATGAAAAAATGAATAGAACTATTATGAATATTGTTCAAGCAATGTTATATTTCAAAGGCATCAAGTTACATTTTTGGGTAGAAGCAACAAGAACATCATCTCATCTTCTCAATAAATCCCCCTCATCTTCTCTTCACCAAGAAACTCCATATGAATTTTTTTTTGGTTACCCTCCCTCTACTTGGTATCTTTATGTTTTTTACTCCACTTTTTATACTTTGATTCCCAAGGAAGAAATAAGTAAATAACATCATTCAATTTATAAGTGCATTTTTCTTCTCTATTCTAAATCTTCAAAAGCCTATAGGTTGTATGAAGAAGTTAACAATAAATTCTTCATTACACGTGATGTTGTATTTTGTAAATCTTCCAAAAATTATGTAAATGTTGACTGCCAATTAAAACAACTTGATAAATTTACCAAATTTTCTCTTTGAATAAAAAATCCTTCTAAATTTGTTTACTTTGGGGGGGGGGAGATCCAACTCATTTAGAATCACCTTCAATGGATTCACATATTGAATTTATACCCAAGTTGTCCCAACTCAAGATACATCTTAGCATTTGCAAGAAGAAACACCATCTCATAATGTTCGTCCCTCTTTTGATGAGCCTAAAATTTTATAACAGTCAACCACTAATGTCAAGAAATAGAAGAAACTTTGGTCCAACCACATTCTTCCCATATGTGGGCCAAAAAAGTCCAACACGCATTGAAAGATGATGAAATAGGTAATACAAGGAAAATAAATTCTTACAAAGAAATTTAGTAGGCTTAATCCAATGTTGAAGGTAACATGGATTCCATTGATGAACCCAATATCATAATGGACCCAGAACCAACTTCCTATAAAAAAGCTAAGGACATTGCAATGTGGAGGCAAGCTATGCAAAATGAGTATGATGCTCTTTTGAAAAATGGCACATTGGAGTTGGTTAATCCTTGACTTGGTTGTAAACCTATTGGTGGATCTATAGAAATAAATATAAATAAAATGGTTCACTTGAAAAACATGAAGACCGATTTTTTATAGAAGGTATGCTAAAAAAGAAGGTATAGACTATGACAAAACTTTTCTGCCTATAGTTAAATGGACTTCCAATCGTGGTTTTTTGGCCCTTAAAATGCAAAGTGGGTAGAATTTTCAACAAATGGACATCAAATTTGGATTCTTGAATGATGATCTCAAAGAAATAGTATATATTACTCAACATAAAGGCTATACACTTGATAGTAAGGAACACCATGCAAGCTTGTAAAATCATTGTATGGTTTAAAGAAAGCTCCCTTAGCCTTGTATACAAACTTATCTAGCATCTTCTGAAGTTAAATTTTAATCATTTTAAATTTGATGATGTTGTTGGAGTAATTTGGACATTATCTAAATAATTAGGTCCTATAATTACTTCATCCACTTAAGCTAAATGTAGGTGCTCTTTCACTTTAAAAAATTAGGCTAATAACATATTAATTTGTCTCATTCATTATGATCATGATGATTCACACATGTTAATCTAACCTTACATTAGGGTTTGCATCGAGGGTTTTGTCGATCCTAAAATTTGTAGGTTAGGAAGGTAATATACCTTATAGGAAGCTTATGACTATGGGACATAAATGAAAACCATTAAAAAAACCATGTTTGTCAAAGCATTGTGTGCCAACTCTTTTCCTTTAGCATTTCTCATACATTCTCCCACTAGGTGACCCACCCCTTCACAATTTGAGCATATTTATAGCATGTCTTATGTTGGCAAGTTGACTATACTAGTGTATATGACTAATATTTAGTGTTGTCATTATGGCAACAAAGTCATATAGAGTTTTGGTGTTAGCGCAATAACTTAGAAGATAAGAAATCGACTAAGTATGAAGAATAGAGTAGTCGGTAAAGTACCTGAAGAACAGAGCGTCAGTACACATGTGTATGACTGAGTTTTGGCATGTGCCCTTGAAGATAAGATTTTGAGTATGTTAGTAAGCTATGGTTAAGAACGCATGGTCAGATGAGTTACTATGAAGAAGATATAGCGAGTTGAAGTGACATAGTCAGTAAACAACAGAGTAGAACAGAGCATGTAGCCGACATGAAAGATTTTGATTAGCGATCATTATTTTATTTTGTAAAGGCTATGCGCCTATTGTATATGTGTTGTAAACATGATAATATCAATGTATGTAAACACACTTGAGCCAATTCATTTGGAAGCGTTGTATGTAATAGGTTATAGGCTAACCTAGTGAATAGTTTTGTTTGCTCCTATAAATAAGACATGCGCCTTTGTATTTGAGCATAGCATGAGATATATGTTAACCAAAATTACAACATATAGAAGAATAAACACAAATAGGAAAAGACTACATTTTTAGGGTCCAATTAACACTATCTTTTAGGTATTGTTGATTAATATTTCATTATTACATTCATTATCAGATTTCATTATTGTACTCTAAGTATTGATCACATTTCAAATTTTCAAATTCATAACTAATCATTACATTCTGCATTCAAACTGAATGTAGTATACAAGTGTCCTTTCATATTTCATATTTTGTCTCGATCAAAGAGTAGATTTGCAGAATAGAAAGCATGATAGAAGTATGGAGTAGGGGTCCCATGCATTGAGTTGTTGCTTGTTTGTTGTCAGTTGGTTGTCTGTCAGGTCCAGTTCTTCATCTTCACTAGGTTTTTAGGGTTTTCACCTGCATCATGAAAGAGAAAAATGATGTTAGATCCAACTGGATCTAAGAAATGCATGAAACACAAACAACACACAATAACAATCAATTTTTTAACACTGCATATCTATCTGGTAAATTCAATATAAGGAAATGTGCATCCACATTAAGTGAAAGATAGTATTAAAGGGACTTGTTTTTAAACATGAAACCTTTTACTATTAATGGTCGTTCTGATGTATGTTGTCCTTTTTTAAAAGCTAGATATCTGAATGGAAGGGACTTAGTGTTTGTAACTGAGAAACCTTTTTCAAAAATAACAAGTCCTTGTTAGATTAGTGAACATAATAACCTGAATTTTGATTCGCAAGTGTCATCATTTTTGGCATTTTCATAAACTAAATTATTTATTATGTTCACTAACCTAACAAGATTACACTGATGTTGTTTGAAGAGCTTAACAAAATATATTGCAGTGATCAAAGTTGAATAGTTTTCACATCATAGTCAGAGAAAGAAGATGCAGTGCAAAATGCCTTACAATATGTTACAACAAGTGCCATATTGCTACACAATAGTCAAGTTCAATTGCCAAGATACAACTACATAGTCACTGGTATTGCATATTTTGAAGTACCATGTTCAATAATATTGCTGAATTCAAAATATAGTATCAATGAATTCATTGTTGTTGTTGATTAACAAAAGATAAATGCTACACAACTTAGCTTAAATGCCATAAAAATGTTATCAGTATGTATTTAATGGATGTCACAAGCCCGTGCTAGAACTTCATTAAATTTCATTCTGATGTCTTTGAATGTCACAAGCCTGTGCTCGAACTTCTTAGACAATAAATAAACATTTTTTTTTATCTTTTTGTATTTCTTGTGTCAAAGATTCATATTCAACATCAAATAGAGGAGAGACTATGTTTAGGCATGGTGATTTGTACCAGTGAAGCTAAAGGTGTTCACTATTTTCAATGTTACAAAATAATGTTGTTGACCAAAATGATTGTTCATCTTATTTAGCTAAAGCACTTTGAAATAAAATGACTGGTGCATAAGAGACAATGATGCTTAGGCTCGGGTGAAAGAAATTAATAGTGACTGGTGTTAAAAGAGAATAAAAAACATGGTCACTATTTTGCAACAGCGAGGCTTTGACTATCCATTTTATTCAGCTGGGTCATATTGAGATTAAAATGAAAATGACTGGTGTGTGCTAGTGTGACATCAAAGACTAGTGTACATTAATTCATTTATTGCAAGGATTAAAAAATGCAACATCAAAGACTATGATATCAAAAGAGAATTTAAAATAGTAAACATGGTGATTTTTTATAGCAAGAAAACATCTATAGTAAAAACTGACAAAGAGCCATGGACTTCATATGTTTATCAATGGAGCTGTAAGCAACATTAGAAGAAAAGAATGGTAAAGTGACTGGTTTATATTTTAGTTTTTTCCCAAAATGACAGCACAAGTTAAGCCACATGCTTAATTACAAGTGGGTTTTCATTTTTATTCTATCAAATTATTATTTACAGTAGCTTGAAGGAAGTACACTGTTGCTTTTCTTAGCATTATCATGTATTTCAAAAGAGAAGAAAATAGAGAATAAAATGATGTATTCAAGCTACAGATAGAGGTACAAAATTGAGTTGTATGAGTTTAGTGAACAACAAAACCCTGTTTCAAAGTAAATGGAGGGTACAGTATAGACTTATCTGCATGTTTCATGGGATAGTTCATGTCTGTTAGTCCAAGCTTGAGAATAAGTTACAGCTGCCATGACACAGTCCAAAGTTGTGGCCTAAAGATGCCCAAGCTTCTAATTGAATCTACAGTTCCACATCTTCTAGCCACAGCCTAGGCTAAGTGAAGACCACTGGATTTTACCCTCATTTCAATCTAGGATTCATTTCACATGGCTCAAGCTCAGCACTATCAAGAATAAAGACCCACATCAAAAAAGGGAGAACAAACCAAAATTTCATTGTAGGAGTTAATACTAGAATGAATGGAATCATGCTTACCATCATGAGGTGAGTTCAAAGCTCATAGCCAAAGACTAGTCACAGTGAGTTCAAACCAAGATTCAAGCGCCCAGGCTTCAACTCATAATCAAGCTCAAAGATCACAGTCAAACATCATTCATGAGTCTGTAGTCATTCAAAAAATCCTAGGTTTGAATCCTAAACAAAGCCTGAGCCCGAGTCATCAAAATCATAGTCATCTACCAATTGAAAGCTGTGACTAAAGATATAAAAAAGCTCGAGGTTGAGTTTCAAAGCCAGGCCATGACTTAAGTACCCATAGTCTAAATAAAACTAATCAGAGCCCAAAATCATAGTTTGAAGCTGAGTTTCAAAAGCTATCTCAAACTCACAATAAACATAGCTCGAGGCTGAGAAGGGAGCCACAGTAAAACACCAATCACAGGCTAAAAACAATCACAGGCTGAGTCAAGTTTGAGCATGCATAAGCTGAGCTTCAAAGCTCGAAGTTAAAACTTAGAGAACAAGTTGAGATCGTGCAAGGTGATCTCCAGATCACACGAAAAGGAATCCAAGCCTCCATATAATAAACTGTTAGTTCAAAATCAATGCCAAAGAGATCTACAATGTACAGAGAGCTTCATGCCATTCAAGCCAAGCTAGATCCAATTTTTTTTTGCAGAGTTTTGCTCATAGTTAAGGTTTTTCCCTATTCTTCTCGAAGACACTAAACAAAAATGCTAAGTTCGAGAACAAAATGAGTTTTGAGTTATTTGGGGTCTGCTATAGGCAAAATTCAATGCCATAACTACAAATGTATACATCCTGGCAGAGCTCAAAAATCACAGTGCCAACTCACTACCTTGTATTTCGCATAGAGTGCAAGTGGTTGGAGTGGTCATGTCAACCCTCTAACACTTAGCATTTCATTAACTTAGGAAGTTTGTCTTAGGTTTAAATCTTTAGGTTTTATTTATTTTGAATTCTTATTCAATTTAAATAAATTAAATGTTTGGTTAAAATTGTAAAAGGGTTTATATCCTTAACTTAGAACCAACATTTAGGGCTTTAGTCATGGCATGATATTTAGGCTTGAATTTTGGAATGAATTTAGGCAAAAGTAGGGCAAATAATAGAGGCTTAAATTTTTGAATTTGAGGCATAGGGAAAGTATAAAATTGATTTTGATTATCAGTTTTGGGGGCTCCGAATTAGGGAGAGAGGGTTGAAAGTGAGCACATTGTTCCTTGATGCCTTGGAGATCTTATTTGTAACCTACTTGTGATATTTTTGAAGGATAATAAAGCAGATGGTCTATTTCTCCATATACTTTTGAGTTTTGATTCAAATCCTCTTTTCATCTTTCTTCATAAGTGTTTATTCATTTTGGTAGCTAGGAGAAGTGAATGCTTCTTGTCCCTCCTCTAGGTGAACAAAATTCAAACCTCATGAAGAATATGTATGTTTGTTGACAGATTGAGCTATTTGTGATTTGTACCCTAGTAGAAAGGTCTTTTTAACCTATATGTTGATCAATGATTCAAGGTGTCAAACTTTTGGTGTATGAGTTGGTGTATCACCCCATTTTTCCTCTTCAGTTTTAAAGTTCCTTTTCCCTTTTCCCACTAAGTTTTCAATCAGGAGGTGATATCCCATATCAAATAGGAACCAGCCTAGAATCTAGAGACTCCTTCTTAATCAGATTCCACCCACAACTTGAGAAGGTTTCCATTGTTAGGATAGAATGATGTTAAGCCCTAATGTCTGAGTTGGGGTGGTATTTCTAAACCTAAATAGGTTTTGGCACGCCCGGTGGGACCTTGTGATACATGAATCAAATCCAAACAAGTAGTATTAAATAGTTCAAGTGTTTACAATTGTCTTTCATTAGGAGAGGCAGAACTATCCAAAGAGAACCTAGGGGTCCTTGAGAGCTTTTTGTTCAGCCTGTTCAAAGAGGTAGGAGACCCGGGAGACCAAGGAAGTTAAGATCTGAAAGAAGTTCAGCTCCTCCCTCTTACTGTACTTAATTTTTGGATTCACAACTGGAGGTTTTTGAAGATCTTGGAGCATCTCAAAGTAAAGTTGTTTCTCAACAGGCACCACTGATAAATCAGACTATACCATCTAGTTTTGGTATAACAGTTCTAGAAATGGTGAGAAATATGCCATTTGTGCCATTCAATCAAGGCAGTCCTTTGAGGATTGCATATCACAACAACATTCTATTGGATTCTCTGAAAGGCTTGCCATCATTCACTAGAGAAGGACAAGTAACTTCCATTGAACACATCAGAGATGTTGCATCTCCTTGCAATGTTCATCATGTCATGGAGGAGGATGTAGCTTTGAAGCTATTAGCTGCATCACTGAAGGGTAAGGCCCTTGATTGGTTTAGAACTCTCCCAATGGATTCTATTGCCACTTGGGATGTTTTGGGAGAGAGACTTTCCAAATTATTTGAAGACAAGTCTGATAACTTATCTTTGGTGGAGCAATTAACTACTATCAAGAGGGCTCCACAAGAGGAAATGAGTGATTTTAATCTCTGTTTCTAGAAGACTTGGAATAGGATTCCTACTACGGTAAGGCCTTCAGTTGAATATAATTTTTTGTATTATTTGAAGAGTTTTAATAGTGATATATCTATTATGATTCAATCTATGGGGTGTACTTCATTGCCTCAAGCTTTTGATACCACTACTAAGGCAATGAATAGTCTTATTCAAGCAGGAAAACTAGCTCCCAGGCTGCCTATTCCTTTCTTTACTAGTATTCAATCCAATATGCCATTGATTGTCCCACCTCTATCTATTGTCCCATCATTTAAAGCCTCAAAGGTAGCCCCTGTTTCCCCTCTAAATGAGTTGCAGGGTATTAAAGACAACCAACAAAAGATAGAGAGTTTATTGCAATCCTTTGGTAATGAACTAGTGACCCTTAAGAGGAATCAAGCACAAGAAAACCTTGTAGCTCAAAATCAGTTTGTTGGTTCCTCATCCCAATATCCTAATGATCCCAATTATCAAGCTAATAGGCAACAATTCCAAGGGAATAATAATGCTAATAGATAGAATTGGAATTAGAGGCCTAATAAGCAATATAATCCTACACCTATTAATGTTGTTAGGGATATTGTTCCTATCCAGAATAATATTGCTACTGATTGGTGTTTTCCATGCAATCAGGCTCATGATCAGTCAACATGTTCCAATGAAGTTCTTAACCAGGCTCTTATGGTTCAAAATTCAATGAATTCACAATAGAATGTGCCTATTGAAGAGGTTCAACAACAATCAGATAAGAGTATTATGAATATTGGTTTCTTAAATTGGCAAGAAGAAGAGTTTTGTCGCTTGAATGATGATTCACCTATTTTAGCGAATACTAGAGCCAAAAAGAGAGCTCTAGAGTCAAAGAAATCAGCTGGTAATGTATCTTCTACACCAGTTTCAATTCCAAAGAATCCATCTTCTTCATCTAGTAAGGATCTAAATCAAAAGCATGCTGATCAAAGTTCTCCTAGATCTCCTCAAAAGGTAAGGTTTGTTGTTCCCTATAACATTGTTGATAGTATGAAGAAATTGAATGTAACCTTGTCTATGTGGGAAGCCTTAGCTATTCCAGGACAAGCTAAAATTTTGAAGGAAGGGTTGTCCATGTTGACAGCTAGCTCACAACAAGCTATTCAACAGCCTTCTAGAGTGGTTATGGATAATTTAGAGTCCTCTAAAGTTTAGGAAAGAACAATAAAAGATGAAAAGAAACTTGCTAAAGTGCAGCAACCATCAGTACAAGAAAGTAAAAAGACTGCAAATTTTAAGCAATCAGTAGTGACAGTTGATAAAAAGCTAGCAAATGTGCAAAAGACAACAGAAAAGGAAGGTAAGAAACCTACAAATAATAAGCCTCCTCCTTTTTATGTTTCTTTGATCATTGGAAACAAATTAGTGCATAATTGTATGGTAGACAGTGGTGCAACCAACACTATCATGCCTAAGAAAATAGCTGATTTGTTAGATTTAAAGTATGAACCTCTTGAGAAAGGAGTGGTCCATCTTGATGGTATCTTAGTCAAGAACTTAGGGGTTATTAAAAATGCAAACTTGACCTTACACTCATGTCCAAATTTCTCAATTCCTCAAGATATTTATGTCATAGACCTACCACCTTATTTTTCCATGTGTCTATCAAGAGACTTTACAGCCAAGATAGATGTTTATTTCTCATCAGATTGGTCTCACTTGTATTTTAGAACCAGATATGGTACTAAAGTAACCATAAAATTAGAATTATTGGCCAAGGATCACATAGAGCCTTATAATCCTAGCCCTATTAATGCAAGTTGTGTAATTATGGATTTAGATGAGATAAAAGATTATTCAGCTTATAATACACAAACTGAGGAATATCTTAACATTGTCTTGGATGAATGGGCAACTAGAAATGATCAGAATGATGATATGTTTGATGTTGGTTTTGGTAACTATATGATTTTGGAATCTGAAGTAGTTTTGCCTAATCGGATAAAAGATCAAGATTCTAAATTTGAATTATCTAATCAGCTATGGGATTTATATTTTGATGGATCTAGGAATAAAGATAGTGTTGGTGTAGGGGTTATGTTAGTTTCACCTGATGGTGACAAGTTTTATGCTGCATAAAAATTATCTTTTTCATGTTCTAATAATGTGGCTGAATATGAAAGTCTGATTCAAGGTTTAGGGTGGGCAAGAAAAAGGAGAATCAAATGCTTGAGGGCATTTGGGGACAGTCACATGTCAAAATTGTTGTGAGATCATTTATCCTAGATAATGATATGAATTGGCAAGTTTTTAACACCGATGAACATATTTTAAGTTTTATGACTGAAAGAGAAGATTTCTCAGCTTCTAAGAATGAAAAACTCAATCAGCAAATGGAAGATCAAATCATTCAGCTGAAGGCTAATAAGATTCCAAAAGGATTGGTTAGCTTGGAGTCTACTTTTAACTCTGATGATCAGTTCAGAATGAATAAAATCAACTTGCTGATCAAAGAAGATCACTATGAAGAAGTGGAGATTTTTAGAGACAAGCACTTGAAGGTTGGTAAAATTAATTCTCCTGAAGAAAAAGAATTTCTCATTGATTTATTCAGAGAATATAATGATGTGTTTGCAAGGGATTATGCTGATTTGAAAGGATTTGATCCTCAATTAACCCATCATACCATAGAACTTGAGCCAAATGCTAGACCAATCAGACAAAGGCAAAGGCCTATAAACCCCAAGTTAGAGCCCTTAATGCTTAAAGAGCTAATAAAACTTTTGGATGGTGGTATTATATTTCCTATCAAACATACATCCCGGGTTTCCAATTTAGTGCCAGTAAGAAAAAAGAATGGAGAGATAAGACTTTGTGTAGACTTTAGAGACCTCAATAGGGAATCTCTGAAAGATAGACATCCTCTTCCTTCTATGGAACAAATTTTGCAATATGTTTCAGGTTCTGAAAGATTTTTACTCCTAGATGGTTATTTTGGTTACAACTAGATTTTAGTCAAGGAATTTGACCAATTCAAAACAGCCTTTACAACTAAATGGGGTACAATGGATTACAGAAGAATGCCATTTGGATTATCAAATGTAGGAGCTACATTCCAAAAAGAAATGGACATAGCTTTCAAGAATCTGATGTATAAATTTGTTCTAGTATACTTAGATGATGTCACAATTTACAGCAAGGTTGCAAACCAACACATAGATCATCTGAGACAAGTGTTACAAAGATGCAAAGAGTTTGGAATCTCTCTTAACCCAAAGAATTCTATTTTTGCAGTTCATGAAGGTAAAATTTTAGGATACCAAGTGTCTAAAGGAGGTATAGCCATTGACCCTAAAAGGATTCATGCAATTCTGGAACTATCATTGCTGAAACATAAGAAAGGATTACAGAGTTTTATTGGGAGGATAAATTTTGTTAGACACTTTATCCCTGATATTGCAAACTTATTAAAACCTTTGACTTCTATGCTCAAGAAAGCTATACCTTTTAGCTAGACTGATGAGGGAAAGAAGAGTTTTGAACAAATTAAGTAGGCTTTGTCATCAACCCCTACTTTGACTAATCCTGATTTCTCTAAAGATTTTATTTTGTATGCTTATGGTGGTTTTGACATTGTTTCATCAATGCTAGTGCAACAGAATGAAGATAAACATGAGAAGCTAATTGCATTTTTCAGCAAAGGTATGGATGATTATGAACAAAGGTACAATTTTGTTCAGAAACATGTATTAGCTATTATTAAAGCTTTGAAAAAGTTTAAGAACTTGGTTGCTAGAAATAAAATACATTTGATGGTTGCACATCCTAGCATAAAGGAGTTCATGTTAAACAAAGATGTCAATGAAAAGAGAGCAGGATGGATAACAAAAGTTATGGAATATGATGTGCAAATCCATGTAACTAAGCTAGTTAGAGGCAAAGGCTTGTGTGCTCAAATAGAAAAAGAAGAAGATAAGGTTGAAGCCACTAAAGAGGCTGCCTTAATCCAAGGTAATTCTATGTTAATCAATGATTCAGCATCCTAGTTATCAGATATGACCAGATTTCTACAAACTGGTCAATGCCCAATAAATCTTAATAAAGCTAAAAAAAGGTACTTCAGGTTACAATCTAGTCCTTATGTTCTTATTGATGGTATTCTTTATAGGAAGGATGTTTTTGGTATGCTTCTTAAGTGCATAGACTATGTTGACCAAAACAAGATTCTATATGAGTTTCATGATGGATCTTGTGGTGGGCATTTCAGTCCTAAAACTATTGCATGGAAAATTCTAAGAGTTGGCTATTATTGGCCAAATTTGTTCAAAGATGCTCATTCTTGGGCAAGAAAATGTCAAAAGTGTGCTCTGTTTGCAGGAAAGAAAAAGCTGGTAGTATTGCCATTAAAGCCAATCATTATGGATCAGCCATTTAATAAATGGGGAGTGGACTTTATAGGTTTGATAAATCCTAATTCAAGTGTAGGTCATAAATGGATTTTGACTACTACAGACTATTTTACCAGATGGACTGAGGCTATTGCATTGAAGGAGTCTATTGGATCTACTGTGTTGAAATTCTATGATGATATTATAACTAGGTTTGGTGTTCCCCAATCAATAATTTTAGATAATGCTTTAGCTTTTGTTGGTTCAGCTATAACAAAATGGGCTATTAAAAATGGCATTTATCTAAATAGTTCTTCTAACTATTGCCCTCAGGGTAATGGTCTTACAAAGTCTACTAATAAAAACTTGATTAGGATTATCAAAAAGACTTTGCAAGAAAATAAGAGAGATTAACACTCTAAACTAAAGGCATCCTTATGGCTGGATAGAATCACACCAAAAATAATTATTGGGAATTCACCCTATGTTCTCATTTATGGTAAGGAGGCAAGATTGCCAATTTCTACAGAGTTTCCAGCTTTACAGCTAGCTGATCAAATGATGTTGTTTGAAGAGGAAGATCCTCTTAAGCTGAGATATGGTAAATTTCTTCAGCTTGAAGAAGAAAAGAGAAGAGCATTGAAAAATATGGAGTTAAGGCAAGAGCAGACTAAAATATCTTTTGAAAGAAGAGCTACACCCAGAGATTTCAAGGAGGGTGATTTAGTACTCAAGTGGGATGTGCTAAAGAGCATACCAGACCAGCATGATAAATTTGACAATTTGTGGTCGAGGCCTTTTGTTACTATAGCTTGCAAAGAAAATAATGCTTTCCAGTTGTCTACAACTGATGGAGAAGTTCTGTAGATTCAAGTTAATGGGATCTACCTCAAGCTATGCTTTGAGGGTTAGGTTTGGTCTAGTTTTTCTTTTCAATAAGTGATGTCCAAGCACTAGGTCTTTAGGTTGCATGAGTCTAGATTAGATGCATTTTCATTTCAATAATGGTTGCATTCATGAGTTCTATTTTTCTAACCCCATTTCCCAATGATAAGGTCTATAGGTCATGTCTAGCAAGTAGACATCTAGCAGAAGTCACCAAAAATGTTACCCAAAATTACAGCATACAGAAAAATAAACACAAATAGGAAAATATTGCATTTTTAGGGTCCAATTAACACTATCTTTCAGGTATTGTTGATTAAAATTTAATTATTACATTCATTATCAGGTTTCATTATTATACCCTAAGTATTGATCACATTAAAAAATTTCAAATTCATAACTGAACATTACATTGTGCATTCAAACTGAATGTAGTATACAAGTGTCCTTTCATATTTCATATTTCATGTCGATCAAAGAGTACATTTGTAGAATAGAAAGCATGATAGAAGTATGGAGTAGGGGTCCCATACATTTCCTTATTTTCTATTTGTTGTCACCTGGTTTTCTGTTAAGTCCTAGGTCTTAAGGTCCAATTCTTCATCTTCACTAGATTTTTAGGGTTTTCACCAACATCATGAAATAGAAAAATGATGTTAGATCCAACTGGATCTAAGAAATACATGAAACACAAACAACATACAATAAAAATCAATTTTTCAACGCTGCATATCTATCTAGTAAATTCAATGCAATAAGGAAATGTGCATCCACATTAAGTGAAAGATAGTATTAAAGGGACTTGTTTTTAAACATGAAACCTTTTACTATTAATGATCATTTTGATGTATTTTGTCCTTTTTTAAAAGCCAGATATCTGAATGAAAGGGAGTTAGTGTTTGTAACTGAGAAACCTTTTTTAGAAATAGCAAGTCCTTGTTAGATTAGTGAACATAATAACCTAAATTTTGATTCACAAGTGTCATCATTTTTGGCATTTTCATAAACTAAATTATTTATTATGTTCAATCACCTAACAAGATTACACTGATGTTGTTTGAAGAGCTTAACATAATATATTGCAGTGCTCAAAGTTGATTGATTTTCACATCATAGTCAGAGAAAGAAGATACAGTGCAAAATGCCTTACAATATGTTACAACAAGTGCCATATTGCTACACAATAGTCAAGTTCAATTGCTAAGATACAACTGCATAGTCATTGGTATTGCATATTTTGAAGTACTATGTTCAATAGTATTGCTGAATTCAAAATACAGTATCAATGAATTCACTGTTGTTTCTGATTAACAAAAGATAAATGCTACACAACTCAGCTTAAATGTCATAAAAATATTATTAGTATGTATTTAATGGATGTCACGAGCCCGTGATCAAACTTCTTAGACAATAAATAAACATTTTTTTTATCTTTTTTGCATTTCTTGTGTCAAAGATTCATATTCAGCATCAAACAGAGGATAGACTATGTTTAAGCATGGTGATTTGTACCGGTGAAGCTAAATGTGTTCACTGTTTTTAGTGTTACAAAATAATGTTGTCATAATGATTGTTCATCTTATTTAGCTAAAGCACTTTAAAATAAAATGACTGGTGCATAAGAGATAGTGATGCTTAGGCTCGGGTGAAAGAAATTAATAGTGACTGGTGTTAAAAGAGAATAAAAAACATGGTCACTGTTTTGCAACAACGAAGCTTTGACTGTCCATTTTATTTAGCTAAGTCATATTGAAATTAAAATGAAAATGACTCGTGTGTGCTAGCATGACATCAAAGACTAGTGTACATTAATTCATTTATTGCAAGGATTAAAAAATGCAACATCAGAGACTGTGCTATCAAAAGAGAATTTAAAATAGTAAACATGGTGGTTTTTTATAGCAAGAAAACATCTATAGTAAAAATTGATAGAGATCCATGGACTTCAAATGTTTATCAATGGAGCTGTAAGCAACATTAGAAGAAAAGACTGGTAAAGTGACTAGTTTATATTTTAGTTTTTTCCCAAAATGACAGCACAAGTTAAGCCATGGGCTTAATTACAAGTGGGTTTTCATTTTTATGCTATCAAATGATTATTTATAGTAGCTTGAAGGAAGTACATTGTTTTGTTTCTTAGAATTATCATTTATTTCAAAAGAGAAGAAAACAAAGAATAAAATGATGTATTCAAGCTAGAGACAGGGGTACAAAATTGAGTTGTATGAGCTCAATGAACAATAAAACCCTGTTTCAAAGTAAATGGAGGGTACAGTAAGGACTTATCTACATGTTTCATGGGATAGTTCATGTCTGTTAGTCCAAGATCAAGAATAAGATACAGCTGCCATGACACAGTCCAAAGCTATGCCTGAAAGATGCCCAAGCTTCTAACTGAATCTACAGTTCCACATCTTCCAGCCACAGCCTAGGCTAAGCCGAGACCACTAGAGTTTACCCTCATTTCAATCCATGATTCATTTCACATGGCTCAAGCTCAAACCCAATTAAAACCCACAAATCATGGAGGCTTTTGTGCACTATCAAGAATAAAAACCCACATCGACAAAAAAGGGAGAACGAACCAAAATTTCATTGTAGGAGTTAATACCATAATGAATGGAATCATGCTTACTATCATGAGGTGAGTTCAAAGCTCATAGCCAAAGACCAATCATAGTGAGTTCAAACTGAGATTCAAGCGCCCAGGCTTCAACTTGTAGTCAAGCTCAAAGATCATAGTCGAACATCATTCATGAGCCGTGAGTCATTCAACAAAGCCCAGGTTTGAATCCTAAACAAATCCTGAGCCCAAGTCATCAAAATCACAGTCATCTACCAATTGAAATCCATGACTAAATATAGAAAAAAGATTGAGGTCGAGTTTCAAAGTGAGGTCATGACTTCAATACTCGCAATCTGAATAAAACCAATCATAGCCCGAAATCATAGTTTGAAGCCGAGTTTCAAAAGCTAGCTCAAACTCATAGTAAACATAGCTTGAGGCTGAGAAGGGAGCTACAAAACACCAGTCACAGGCTAAGAACAATCACAGGCTGAGTCAAGGCTGAGCATGCATAAGCTGAGCTTCAAAGCTTGAAGTTAACACTCAGAGAACAAACTGAGATCATGCAAGGTGATCTCCAGATCACATGAAAAGGAACCCGAGCCTCCATATAATAAATTTTCAATTCAAAATCAATGCTAGAGAGATCTACAATGTACAAAGAGCTTCATGCCAGTCAAGCCAAGCCAGATCCAAATTTTTTTTGCAGAGTTTTTCTCATAGTTAGGGTTTTTCCCTATTCTTCTTGAAGACACTAAACAAAAATGCTAAGTTTGAGAACAAAATGAGTTTTGAGTTATTTGGGGTCCGCTGCAAGCCGAATTCAATGTCATAACTGTAAATGTCTACATCCTAGCAGAGCTCGAGAATCACAGTGCCATCTCACTGCCTTGTATTTCGCATAGAGTGCAAGTGGTTGGAGTGGTCATGTCGACCCTCTAACACTTAGCATTTCATTAACTTAGGAAGTTTGTCTTAGGTTTAAATCTTTAGGTTTTATTTATTTTGAATTCTTATTCAATTTAAATAAATTAAATGTTTGGTTAAAATTGCAAAAGGATTTATATCCTTAACTTATAACCAACATTTAGGGCTTTAGTGATGGCATGATATATAGGCTTGCATTTTGGCATGAATTTAGGCAAAATTAGGGCAAATAATAGAAGCTTGAATTTTTGAATTTGAGGCATAGGGAAGGTATAAAACTGATTTTGATTGTCAGTTTTGGGGGTTGCAAATCAGGGAGAGAAGGTTGAAAGTGAGCACATTGTTCCGTGATGCCTTTGAGATCTTGTTTGTAACCTACTTGTCAGATTTTTGAAGAATAATAAAGCAGATGGTTTGTTTCTCCATATACTTTTGAGTTTTGATTCAGATCATGTTTTCATCTTTCTTCATAAGTGTTTATTCATTTTGGTAGCTAGGAGAAGTGAATGTTTCTTGTTCCTCCTCTAGGTGAGAAAAATTCAAACCTCATGAAGAATATGTATGTTTATTGACAGATTGAGCTATTTGTGGTTTGTACCCTAGTAGCAAGGTCTTTTTAACCTATATGTTGATCAGTGATTCAAGGTGTCAAACTTTTGGTGTATGAGTTGGGGTTACTGTTTTAGTTTCCAAACAAAGTCTAATCTCATTTTGTTGTATCACCCTATTTTTCCCCTTCAGTTTTAAAGTTCCTTTTCCCTTTTCCCACTAAGTTTTCAATCAGGAGGTGATATCCCATATCAAATAGGAACCAACCTAGAATCCAGAGACTCCTTCTTAATCAAAGTCCACCCACAACTCAAGAAGGTTTCCATTGTTAGGACAAAATTCCGTTAAGCCCTAATGCCTAAGTTGGGGTGTTATTTCTAAACCTAAACAATATAGAGTTGATAGAAGAAGTGCAGAAGTATGTGAAGAGCAGTCAAAATGATATATAGCTTTACAAGAGGTTAAAGCATCAGCGTAGAAAAGGAACTGATTAGACAAGAAGTATCATAATAGCAGTTCACAATTTTAGATATAGTGTGTATCTGATATCCAGGAGGTTGTAGCCTTCTCTATTGAGAAGTGAGCTCTAGCAGTGAGCCAACCACCCTTAATAGGGTTTGTTATTGAAGACACCTAATAGGGTCTGACCCTTGACAAGGTCATTATACTTAAGCATTGTAATGACAACTCCTAATAGGGCTAAGGAACATTAACAGGTTCATAATACACAAGTACAATTATTAGTGGGTATTAATTCCCACCGGGGTTATTCCTTTGGCCAAGGTTTCCCCATAATCATATATGGTGTTATGTGTTATGAATGTTTACTTTACTTTCTTTAATATTTAGTTCAGTAATTAAGCTATTGAGTTAAGTTTCAAGTATCAGAAATTAATATTGTAGAACACTGATTCACCCCCCCTCCCCTCTCAGTGTTCCCATTCCTAACAATTGGTATTAGAGCTTTGGTCCTCTATAGATAAGTTTAACCACTTGAGGAGTGATGGAATATGGATGAAGTGATTGAGAGGGGGGGGGGAATCAGTCAACCATAAAACACTTCACAATTAATTCTTTCCAGATCCCTTAGGATATCTTAACAATGTTATCTGTTTTAGCACTCGGTAAATAGATTGCAGTAATATTGAAGATGCAGAAAGTATTAGCAAAATTATCTTTAGATATTCATCAGCACATGTATATGATTGTGAAAGCAATTAAGAACACAAGAGACACAAGATTTAACGTGGAAACCCAATATGGGAAAAACCACCAATGTATCTAGATACTGATTTTCACTTTTCTGAAGTGATGCCCGGTTAGAAGCCAACCCGGTAAAAGGTTACAAAACACACTGTTAGGTGTGACCTTGTTAGAGGATTTAAAACACCCTACTAGGAGTGGCCTGGTAAGAGGTCTTGAAAATAATTCAATGGAATTGTCACCTTGTTAGAGGATTTACAATATGGTTGTTAAACCAACTCGGTTAAGAGATTTAGAATTCACTGTTACAATGATAAGAAGGTAACAATGAAAAATGACCTGTATAATAATGCAACTATCTTGCTGATTATAGATCTCTGTTCTGCATAAGTCTGATCCTTTCTGATTGAATAAATCTCTGCTGCACCTCAAGGATATCTGAACATCCTTCACAAATTCGCATACACCTTTCCTGCTTTTTTTCTGTAAAATCTTCTGCTGTATTTCTTGTTTACTTTTCACATTTGACCTTTTATTTATATGATTTTAGATTTGTCAAATCGACATTATTTAGTATAACAGTCGGCTGAATTAAGCAAACTCTATTTGCAAAAATCCTTCAAGGGCCGACAGTGCTCGGTGACCATAACTTTCTATAATCTTTCGGAGACCGAGGGAACTCGGTAAACACCGACAATCTTTTACCTTCGATAACCGACTAAACTCGGTAAACACTAACTTTTCCTTCGATGACTGACTGAACTCGGTAAACACTAACCTTTTTTTTTTTCGATAACCGAGTGAACTCGGTAAACACTAACTTTTCTTTGGTAACCGAGTGAACTCGGTAGACACTGCTTTTCTTCGATAACCAAGTGGACTCGGTAAGCACTAATATTCCTGTCTGGCAGACCGATTGAGCTCGGTAGGATCTGATTGCTGCGGACTATGACATTGTGTGACATCAAAGACAATACATAATTGAGTAGCAATTTCTTTCAGACAATTGTTTCCAACAATCTCCCTCTTTGGCATTGATGGCAACACAATATGTCATATCATAAGAAATTTGAAAGATTTAGCTCGGTTCAGATTCAAATCTCCCTCTGTCAGCAAACTTCCTGTATCCTAAAAAATTCTTCCTTCTGACTATTGAGAATTTCTTGAAGTAATAGAAAAGACATAGCAAACACTCCCTCTTTGACAACACATGCCAAAGACAATTCACATATTACCGGTGAAAATTAATGTACCTCAAGTACTGATTCATATGCAATGATTCCTTGAATATGCTGCATCAACAGGTTGATTTTCAATCATGTTCTGGTTGATGCATCACTAAAACTATATTTAGTGAGCCTCGGATAGGGGAATGACCCCTAACTTACCTCTTAGATACACAAATGCATCCTTAGGTAATGGTTTGGTAAAAATGTCTACAATCTATTCTTTTGTATGAATATATTCTAATCTGATTTCCTTGTCCTGCACCAATTCTCTGACAAAGTGATATTTAATAGCAATGTGCTTGGTTTTGGAATGCATCACTAGATTCTTAGAGATGTTTATTGCACTGGTATTGTCACAAAATATAACAACTGGTTCTTTGATTTCAACCTTCATACCTTCTAATAGCTGTTTAAACCAAACAATATTTGAACAGTTTACTGTAGCAGCAACATATTCTGCTTCAGCTGTGGATTGAGATGTGCAATTCTGCTTTTTACTAGTCCAGGATACCAGTCTTTTTCCAAGAAAAAATGCTCCACCACTTGTGCTTTTTCTGTCATCAATGTTTCCTACCCAATTAGCATCAGTAAACACTTTCAAGTCTAGATTGCCTCCAAATTTATACCACAAACCATATTCTTCAGTTCCTCTTAAGTATCTTAAGATTCTTTTGATTGCCATCATGTGATTTTCCTTAGGTTTTGCTGAGAATCTAGCTACTATATCGACTGCTAAGGCAATATCAGGTCTTGTATGTACTACATACTGCAATTTTCCAATCATAGATCGGTATAGGGTCTGATCAACTTCTTTTGAATCATCATTTTTGGTAAGTTTTAGTCTAGTACACATGGGTGTACCAACTGGTTTTGAATCTTCCATACCAAACTTCTTAAGTATTTCCTTAATGTATTTAGATTGAGTAATGTATATACCATTCTTGCTTTGCTGAATTTGAAGACCAACAAAGAATTTTATTAAACCAAACATAGACATTTCAAATTCTTTATTCATTTGCTCTGAAAATTCTTTGCACTGATCCTCATTCCCTGTAAATATAGTATCATCCACAAATATTTCTGCCAACACAATTTTGTCATCCGGTCCTTCTTTAATATACAGATTACTATTATCATTAGCTCTTTTGAAATTAATCTGAATCAAATAGTTATGGAGTCTTTCATACCATGGTCTAGGAGCTTGTTTTAAACCATACAATGCTTTGTGTAACCTACAGACCATGTCCCTTTTATCTGGATCAACAAAACCTTTAGGTTGTTCAATGTAGACTTCTTCATCAAGAATTCCATTGAGAAATGCAGATTTTATATCCATCTGATATACCTTAAATCCTTTGTGTGCTGCATAAGCAAGTAGAGTTCTTACACCTTCTAATCTTGCAATAGGAGCGAAAGTTTCTCCATAATCTATACCTTCTTCTTGAGAATAACCTTTACATACCAGTCTAGCTTTGTTTCTAGATACTTGACCATCTTCATTCAGCTTATTCCTGAATACCCATTTTGTTCCAATTACATTCTTATCTTTAGGTCTAGGTACAAGAGTCCAAGTTTTGTTCTTTTGTATTTGTTCTAATTCTTCATTCATTGCTTCAATCCAACTTTCATTTTCCAATGCATCTTTGATATTTCTAGGTTCAAAGTCAGTAAGCAGACATGTACCTTTTAGCTTGCTTCTTGTCATAGTACCATCTGATTTGTTTCCAATGATTTGATCTGGTGTATGATGTCTTCTGACATATTTGGCTAGTATAGGTTCCTTGCCTTTTGAATGATTCATGCTGTTGTCTTCTAGGATCTCTTCTTCAGGTTGCTCGGGCTCAGTAGATATTTGCTCGGTAACTTCAGGCTGAGACTCGGTCTGAATTCCTTCCTGTGACTCGGTTTGAACTTCTTCCTGTGACTCGGTTTGTGACTCTGTAACTGTGCTCGGCTCGGTAGATATAGTTTCCTTACTGATAGTTGTATCTGCCAATGTTTCAGGTTCAATGTAAATGAATCTTCTTTAGTTCTTAGGTTCCCTTTTGCTTTCTTCCTCAGTCTTTTCTGCAAACTCATCAAATTTTACATGTATACTTTCTATGACTTTGTGAGTAGATAAGTTCAGACATTTGTATGCCTTGCTTTTGCTAGAATATCCTAGGAATATTCCTTCATCACTTTTCACATCAAATTTATTTCTTCTGGATTCTTTTAAGATATAACACTTGCTACCAAATATTTTCATGTAACTTATATTGGGTTTATAGCCATACCATAATTCATAAGGAGTTTTGAATGTGTCTTTCTTCAGTTGTACCCGGTTCAAGGTATGAACTGCAGTGCTGATAGCTTCCTTCCAGTACTTTATAGCGATGTTCTTTTCTATCATTAGAGTCCTTGCACAATCCATAATAGATCTGTTTCTTCTTTCTGCTATTCCATTCTGCTCAGGAGTTCTAGGAGCTGATACCTGTCTTTTGATTCCTCTTTCAATGCAAAAGTTGTTAAAATCATGGGAGATGAATTCACCACCTCTTTCTGATCTTAAGCATTTCAATCTTTTCCCTGTTTCCTTTTCCACTCTTGCTAAGTACCATTTGAACTTTTCAAATGCTTCTGATTTTTCTCTTAAATACATAACAGTCATCATTCTAGAATAATCATCAACGAAAAGAATAAAGAATTTATCTCTAGTATAGCTTTGTATACCAATAGGTCCACATAAATCAGTATGTACAATTTCCAAAATTTCTTTAGACTGATAGTTCTTACTCTTGAAACTAGTTTTACTCATTTTGCCAATCTGACAATTCTTACATAGACCAGTGTCAGGTTTCTTCAAAGTAGGAATGCCTCTAACCTTCTTGAATTTGCTTATTTTTATCATGTTATCAAAATTCACATGACATAACCTTTTGTGCCATAGCCAAATTTCTTCTATTTGAGCAATAAAGCATGAATATTCACTGAGATCAAGATAAAATAAGTTACCTTTTGTTTGTTTGCCTGATCCAATGAGTTTTCCTTTTCCATCCAGCAGTCTTGCTTGACCATTCATGAATTCAACCTTGAAACCAGTGTTGATTAGCTGTGCTACACTTAGAAGATTATGTTTTAGTCCTTCAACCCAGTAAGCATTATCACATATGAGTTCTTTGGTTAATGAGATTCTTCCTTTTCCTTTTATACAACAAGGTTCATTGTTTCCAAATCTTACATTACCACTGTCACAGTCTTCTAGATATTCAAATTTTGTCTTGTCACCAGTCATGTGGTGTGAACATCCGCTGTCTATTATCCATATATCATCTTTGCTTATATGAGAAATAAGTGCCATCTTATCTTCATCATCATCAGATTCATCTTTTATAGCAATAAAGACAATTTCTTCTTCACTATCATCAGAATCTTTAGCCATAAAACATGATTTCTTACCTTTATCCTTGTATGATTTGAAATTCTTTTTGCCATAGTACTTGTGACTTCTCTTCTCTTCCTTGACTTGCTTGTTTGGGCACCTAGCTGCAATATGTCCAATTTCTTCACATGAAAAATAGATTAAAGGAGTTTTACCTTTATATTTACCTTTCCCTCTAGAGTACTTCTTTGCAAGTAATGCTTCTACAATTTCAAGATCACTATCAGAACTTTCTTCTGATACTTCTTCACTTTCTGACTGAACTTCTTTAATTTTCTTGTTCTTCTTTAGTGAAACCTTGGCCTCAAATGCTGATTCAATATTTTTGGAATTTGGAACATAGTTGTCATAGTTGTCTAATTCAAAGGCTGTCAATCTTCCAACTAAAGCAGCCAAAGTTATATTGTGGTTTGTTTCACATCTTCTTTCTTGAATAGTTGATACTCTTATTGCATAGATAGGGAGTAATGTTCTGAGTACCTTACTTATAATAGTCTCATCTGAGATTGTTCCTCCAGAAGCTCTAATTGCACTTACACTTGCTTTGATTCTTTCAACATATTTTGCAATGTTTTCATCTTCCTTCATATTTATCTTGTCAAACTGTCCTCTTAGGCTTTCTGCTTTGGCTCTTTTCACATTTGCATCACCACCATATATTTTCTTCAGTGCCATCCACATTTCATATGCAGTAGTGCAGTCTTTAATATCATCAAATTCTTCATAGCTAAGAGCAGATGCAATGTCTATCATCATGGTGTTGTGAGTCTTTTTATTTGCAATGTCTTCAACAGTTAATGCGCCATTAGGAATTGTGTATTCTTCATCAATGTATTTGCATCCTGAATCACCAATGGAAGCCAGATGAAGTCGCATGAGACCTTGCCATGCTGAAAAATTATCTCTGTTGAGCTTTGGAATTTCCCTCTTGTAAGACATCCTGATCTTTAGCTTAGGTCTTTGAAACCCTTCCTGCAAGCACCAAAAGCTCTGATACCAATTGATGGAATATGGATGAAGTGACTGAGAGGGGGGGGGGGAATCAGTCAACCATAAAACACTTCACAATTAATTCTTTCCAGATCCCTTAGGATATCTTAACAATGTTATCTGTTTTAGCACTCGGTAAATAGATTGCAGTAATATTGAAGATGCAGAAAGTATTAGCAAAATTATCTTTAGATATTCATCAGCACATGTATATGATTGTGAAAGCAATTAAGAACACAAGAGACACAAGATTTAACATGGAAACCCAATATGGGAAAAACCACCAATGTATCTAGATACTGATTTTCACTTTTCTGAAGTGATGCCCGGTTAGAAGCCAACCCGGTAAAAGGTTACAAAACACACTGTTAGGTGTGACCTTGTTAGAGGATTTAAAACACCTTGCTAGGAGTGGCCTGGTAAGAGGTCTTGAAAATAATTCAATGGAATTGTCACCTTGTTAGAGGATTTACAATATGGTTGTTAAACCAACTCGGTTAAGAGATTTAGAATTCACTGTTACAATGATAAGAAGGTAACAATGAAAAATGACCTGTATAATAATGCAACTGTCTTGCTGATTACAGATCTCTGTTTTGCATAAGTCTGATCCTTTCTGATCGAATAAATCTCTGCTGCACCTCAAGGATATCTGAACATCCTTCACAAATTTGCATACACCTTTCCTGCTTTTTTTCTGTAAAATCTTCTGCTGTATTTCTTGTTTACTTTTCACATTTGACCTTTTATTTATATGATTTTAGATTTGTCAAATCGACATTATTTAGTATAACAGTCGGCTGAATTAAGAAAACTCTATTTGCAAAAATCCTTCAAGAGCCGACAGTGCTCGGTGACCATAAATTTCTATAATCTTTCGGAGACTGAGGGAACTCGGTAAACACCGACAATCTTTTACCTTCGATAACCGACTGAACTCGGTAAACACTAACTTTTCCTTCGATGACCGACTGAACTCGGTAAACACTAACCTTTTTTTTTTTCGATAACCGAGTGAACTCGGTAAACACTAACTTTTCTTTGGTAACCGAGTGAACTTAGTAGACACTGCTTTTCTTCGATAACCAAGTGGACTCGGTAAGCACTAATATTCCTGTCTGGTAGACCGACTGAGCTCGGTAGGATCTGATTGCTGCGGACTATGACATTTTGTGACATCAAAGACAATACATAATTGAGTAGCAATTTCTTTCAGATAATTGTTTCCAACAGAGGATATCATGGATACAGGAGAAGTGAAACATTTGAAGAAAAATCTTGAAGAAGCTCTTGAAACCTTGAGAGAACTGAAAAAGAAATTGAAGAACTGAAATTAAAGTTTAGTGGTTCTCAAGTATTCATCAAGAAAATGAGAAAAGATTTGAAAGATTGTTCTACAAGTGATTTAGGAAAAATGGTCAAAAAGATGATTGAGGAAAACACATCTCTGAAGGATCAGATTGAAGAGTTGGATGAAAAGCTATTTAACAATCAGGAAGCCTATGAATAATAGTTCAAAGAAAATAAGTAGTTGGATGAAGAACTGAGGCAAGAAAACATGAAAATATTGGAGTTAGAGAACATTAAGAAATAGGTGGAATCTAAATTGACTAAAGCAAAGAATCATATTGACAAATTGCACACAAGTAAGGATCTAATAGAGTCACAATTATATACACAAAAGTTTAAAGGAGATACCACTGGTATTGGATTCAATGAAGCACAAAATCAAATCAATGATATGCTAGAAATAATGAAAGCACCAGAAGAATCTACAGAAGCTAAAAAGACTAAAAATAATACTGAAGCTAAAGCTGAACCATCTAAGGATGAATGCAAGCCAGTAAACCAAACTTGTTATGCATGTAACAAGCATGGACATATAGCAAGAGATTGTAAAGAGGTAAGACCTTTCAATGGTTATTGCTATTCATGATGCAATAAGTTTGGTCATAGAGCTATGAATTGTAGATCAAATCAAAGAAGTCAGACTCAGCAAAATCAGAGAAATCATCCACAATAGAATGTTAGAAGTCCTTAGAACATTACATGTTAGATATGCAATTATAATGGTCACACAACTTGACAATGCAGTATGGTAACTCACATCAATGTGCCGAGGAATATAAGGCCTCCAGTTATCTTTCACTCTTGTAACAAGGTTGGAAACATCTCAAAGTTCTGTAGATCAAAAGTGAAAAGACAAGAAATCCCTAATAAGTCTCAAAGATCAATATTGGATGAATCAAGAGAAATCAAGTTTGCACAAGCTACAGAAGATGCGAGCAAGACTTGGATAGAAGTAAAGCAAGATAATGTTGATGACTATGTAGTGGATGCATCCGTAATGGATGCACCCTCTACTTCTAGATGAATGATCCTCACGGTCATAGGGGTAGCTAGATTAGCTCTAGAATCCTGCATGGCTGGTATACTCACCCTCAGAGTATGCACCTTTGGTTATAGTTGTTTGGAGACTAGTTGATGATGTATGCAAGAGCACACAACTTGATTGATAGTAGAAATGAAGATTGGAATTCTCTGTTGCACTCTATATTATGGTGTTAAACATTAATTGCAGAAAGGTTTATCTATAGTCACTAGAGATCCATTATCCTCACGTTTGCATTCGAGTTCAAGCCTTTAGAGAGCACAAGAGATCAAGCAGTTAGTATTGAAGGATTGTAGTTGATTCATTAGCGAAGAAGTGTGTAAGGTTGTTGCAGAACCTTAGTTCAGTCGCGATGATTTAGAAACCCTTTGGAACCCTATTTGAGCGATTGATCAAGTAAGTAATCACCGCTCCATTTGTGTTTGATGTTATTGAAAGGAAGAGATATATATTTAAGAAGCATCCCTTTAAGTCAGTCTTAGATGATTTGGAAGGGGCATTCTCTAGGACTCTGATGGGAGTTATGCACGTAGAAGACATACGCACATACATATACTGCAAGAAGGAACCTGTACAATTGGATATAATTAGGTCGCACATGGAAACAATGATGAAACAAGACATGACATTCATGGATGAGTTCATGCATCTTGCTAATCACCCAATTATTGAGTATGTGACTGCATATGAGTTCTATGAATCTGAATGGATTAAGATTTTACTAAGAATACATGATGACCTATTTTGGATAGGAGAAATCCCTATTATAATAACTTCTGATCTCATTTATGAGATGACCATACTTCCTAAGAATGACGCTATTATCCCCACTGGTAAGGATGTCAAGAAACAAGTGGAACAAGCCTGTAAGTCCCATAGTGATAAGCACGACATGACAATTGAGCCGATAGAGGAGGACATACAACTAATTTCTATGATACTTGTTTATAAGTTCTAGCATACCAACATAGTTAATAGTGTGTCCACAGCCACTATTCTGGCAGCGATCAGAATTGTAAAGGAAAATGGTGAGTTCAACTTGCATGAGATCTTGTGCACATAGTTGATGGATAACATAAGAGCTATCAATCATGATAAGAGAAAATTGTTCAGATTTGTGTCACTTATCATTTATATGTACTTCCATATTATTGGAAAAGTATCAAATTTCTATCTAGACGGGAGCATACCTATAATGCCACAGATTTCATTGAAGGCAACATTTGAAAGCACCTTGAAGGATTTCATGGACCTAGAAATAAAGACATTTAGAATTAGAATGCAGAGAAGGTATAGGATACCTGAGAGTATAGTTGAAAAGTATAAGGACAGTATTTTCTTTATGGTGGAGACAGATATCACATGCATGGAAGCTGTAGAGCCTAGGACTAAGTGGATTAATCCAATTTGTTATGAAGTGGAGGAACATATTCTGGAAGCTTAATGACAAGTCCTACTATTAGCGCCTAAGGATCCAAATGAACCAAAACCAGGGTACTTATGAGGAGAAGACAAGACATGTAGATTTAGTCTTGTATAGTGTTGTGACCAAGAGAAAAGCATCAAAGATCACCTCTGACATACTAAAAATCCACAGTGTTACACAAGACGACCTAGATAAGGTAAGGGAATCCAAGAGTGCAATGCAACTTGAGAGCGCACCCTCTTCTGATATCAAAATAGAGAAGACTGATGATCCCAAGGAGAAGAAGAAAAAGATAGAAGATAACACTCCTGCGCCCACAAATACTATTGATTTGGAGTCCACACCACCTCCTAATCCTAGCAGGATGCCTATGAGGAAGAAGCAGACCAATGCAAGCCATCCATCCTCTAGAACAACAAGAAGCAAAGGTAGAAACACCCAAACACCTCCAGAGGTAGGATTCAGACCAAATCTTGAAGTATTGAGAACTAGAGTAGTTGATGAAGGAAGAATTGATTAGATAGGAAAGTTCTATGATAAATATAGTGAGATAGATAAATCAGAGATCCATGGTATGATAATCAAACGTATGATTAAGTTCAAGAAAATAGTTCTAGAACTTAAGACAGTTATACTGGATAATGTATGGAATATTTTAGACTTTTTGAAGAGACACACTATAGAAGAAGATCTCAGGATAAGAGAAAAGATATTGGATGAAAGCCTCCCTGTATGTTCAGTTGAAGAGAAAACATTATTGTTGGATTTGGTGAAGTCTCACCTAGGAACCAAGCTGAGAACTCTACAGATTATGAATAAGGACTATGAGTTGGTTGTGAAGGAAACAGAGAAAGGATTTGAGAAGGTGTTCTTGGATAGACACATGTATCCTCCTACTGTGCCTGCAAATCAATTTCCCTTAGAGAAAGACAAGGAGTCTGAGACACCTAATGCACCTATGATAGGTCCATAGGATTCTGCGCCCACAGTGACAACACCTAGTGAAGCAATTGAGTCTGCGCCCATGCCTGAAATAAAAGATGACACTATCATAATTGATAATGTTGAAATATCAATAGCGGCCATAAATAAAGACCTAGATAAGTTTTAAGAATGTTTTGTGAGCACATAAGAGACTGAGATACTATCTGATGATGACACACCTATGCATCAAGAAGAAATTTAGATTGAAGACTTGACTGGACATGAAGAAGAAAAGGAAGATGAACCTGCAGATGAGCCCTCTGTTGAAATAACAATGAAGGTAAAGAGTGAAGTTATTGACAACACACTCCTTACCCCTAAGCCCTCAATGTCATTGTTGTCAAGTTTAATCCCTGACACAACAAGTCTAGACTCTTGGGGAGAAGAAGATTTAATAAAGATTAGTGTGCTAGCAATGGAGAAAGAAAAGGAGAAACAAGTAATGAGGAATCCATTATTTGTTGAATTAGTCAACATACTAAATAGCCTACTGCCTGAAGACAAGAAAGTATTAAGTGAACATTTAGTGGATGATGTCAACACCATCTTGACATGCTTCAAAGCAAATTTCTCAAGTCTTGAAGAGTCAACATCTAAAGTTGCAGAAGAGAAATATCTTAAGAAGAGCCTAAGTGAATTGATAGGTAACTTCACACTTGACCTTAGTTCTCTAAAGGTTGGTCAAGCTATGTTAAAGGAAATAGCAGCAAAAGGAAGAAAGATAATAGCTGATTGTATGTATAAAGACAAAGTTACATTAGACCTTTCAAAGAAAATTTAGGAAGCTGAATCCATGATGACAGCTGTGAGAAAGTCAGTGCTAGATCCCTCACAAGATGTAAACATGTGCAATAATATCTATCAAGGATAGTTAGACAAGATTGAGAAGGTAGAAAAAGAAATGGCTAAGATAAGGGCAAAGCAAACTCAGTTAAGAAACACACTTGCGCCCTCCTTAGACGTGTTGAATCAGAATATCAAGGAGATAGATGCCACTATTGTGACATATGATCAAGGTCCTAGCACAGATCTAGTAAAGATGGAGAAGCTAACTTATGCACTATGCACCCACCTCCAAATAGTAGATGCACTCAACACATTTTGGTAGCAAGAGATCCAAAACCTGAAGATTGCATACCTGGATGTACTCACTATGTAAGTACTTGAAGTTTCATTTTTTAGCACCTTTGTCATTAATGTCAAAGGGAGAGTAGAGTAAATATGGAGTAGTAGAAGGGAGATATAAGATAGATTATATGATGTACAAAAAAAGATAAGAGTATATGTTAGAAAGTTTTTGTGTAAGATATAGTTTAGTGGGTAAAAGCACAATAAGTTGTCACCCTTTTACAAAGGAAGAGGCTAACAAAACCAAAACTAAAAAACTTCAAGGGCATAAAAGTCACATTTCTCTTTAGAATTTGAAGATGATGTAAACTAATGAAATGTGTGAAATAGGATGAATTTTATGCCTATAATTTTTTAAAATTATCTTGGACATAAATTAATATACTTTTTTAATTTTTAAGGTCTATTTTTCATGTCCTAAAAAATACAACAAATCAGGGGGTTTACTTCCCATCAAATAATTATAAGTAAAACATTGTTTTTTCCTCCAATTTTAAAATATGTTTTAGATGACATGTATACCTAGTGCACAAAAAAAGAAAGAAGTGTTTTCGATCTATAATTTGCCCGTTATAAGTATTCAAAGTACAACTTACTTGAAATCAGCAGATTTTGTCTCCCGCCACTTTTCACTATCAAAATTATTCCAAAATTCAAATAAATTATATATTCTTGAAGAAGATTCTCTTCTCTAGTGCTGCATATGATTTTAATTTTTTTTAAATTGATTTACTATTTTTTTTAATCGAATCAACAACTTCTCAAAGATTTATATACCTACATGTAGTTTTTTATAAATTTGTTTAACATTTTCTAATTGAAATTATATAAAATTTATATGTCCAGAATTGTAATCCCGAGATCTACAAAAGGGTAGTTTTAGTTTTTTGAAATTTTTTATTTGTAGAAGAGGAAAAAACACAAGTGCAAAATTATCCATTTTGGGTGTTTTTAAAGTTTTGGCTGCCAAGTTGGCATGCCACCTAGGATGACTTGGCCGAGTGGGACTTGGCTGAGTATAACTCAACTAAGTGTGACTCAGCTGAGTCCCCTAAGAGGTCGGCCCCCTATGAGTGGTCACGTGGGTGACCCACCCTTTCAATTTGAAGGCTATATATGTGTGTGATGTTTTAAAAAAAATATATATCAATTGCGAATTTACATTCGTATTTCAGGATATAAGGATATTTTGAAGTTGGAAGTCATTTTTTTGGGGAAGTTACAAATATATTTTGGTTTCAAAGGAGTGTGAAGACAAGTTTTTCAGTGACGAAATAGTAAAACAATAAAAAAAAATTGCTTAGATATTTGAGAAATGGGAAATAAAAGGACTAGAACAAGGAAGTATGATTGTAAAAGGGATGACCAAATGAAAGGTCATACGAAACTTGTCCAAGAGCAACCAGTCGATGTTGAAAAAGAACCTATCATTGTAGAAGGTGCAACTCAACTAGGGGAGGATATTGGTAGTAGTCAAAGTATACATATTTTTCCTACAATGCAAAATTTGATGGACATGAATGAGGAATCACTTATTAGTCAAATTGCACCAGAACACCTGGTACCTGAAAGCAATATTAAATTGCATCTCAAAAACATGTGGATGGAATATTTTGAGAGTAAATATTTGGTGGAAAAACCATAATTATTTTCAAAGTTATTCAAGAAAAAAGAAATGACTTCGGTTTTGGAGTTGTTGGGTATTGATAATAGGAAAATTGGAGGAGGTGAAGTAAAAGAGACAATAATTCAAAATTTACAAGATGCACTAAACATTGTTAACATGGCAGATCATAAAGGACCAGATTCAAATGTAGCTAGAAGAGCCTTGATGACTATTATAACTAGTAAGAAATTGACACATAGAAATCAAGTTCGAGCAATTTCTTATTTACTCAAGGTATCTCGAAGAACTGTTCAGAGATATATTAGGAAAATTGGGTACAGATTCGTAGAGTTCCTCATAAAGACAATTTTTTTGAAGATGTAAGAAGACATGTCATTGATTTTTGGACCAACCACTCTCATTTTGATTCCAATAGAAGGGACACTATACAAATGAATGATGAAGAGACCGGTATGAAGATTTCACATCCAAAACATTTTGTCGATACTACACAAAGTGAATTGTTTGAAGCATTCAAGCATGAATTTTCAGATGTGAAAATAGGTCAGAGAATGTTTGAGATGTTGCGCCCTTGCTTCGTACGCATAAATAAGGTTCACGAAACATGTCAAAATCATGTTGAGTTTCACTTATACTTGCAATCATATAAAAGAGTTATGGCAATACTTAATCTAGATATGGTTACTAGAAGTACAACAGAATTTGTAAAGTCCATTTTATGTGATATAAATCAGAAGATTCAGATGAATTCAATGTCAAGTGTATAAAAAATGAATGCAATAATTATGGAAATTTGCAAAAATTTCCTTTACAATTTGATAATATTGATGTTACAACACCAGTCCAGTGGAAGAGATTTGAATATGAGATATACCAAACTAAGATAGGAGGTGAATAAAAAAAAATTACATTAAAGGAGAGTGAATTACCGTACCTTTAGTTCATGGACAGATTTTGATCTATGATTTATCCACATAGCTAACATTGTCATGGTGCACGATGGCAAGCAAAACAATTTCGTGATTCCAAAAATTGTTTCCCACCTGGTTGTATTCTTTCAATTGTAGATTTTGCGGAGAACTATACATTTTCCCCTCAAAAGGAGCTCCAGAGTCAATATTATCATTCTGATCAAGTTGCAATATTTGTGCATGTGACCTATAGACATGCATAATATGATTTGGATGAGATAGATGGTATAGATCAAAATGAACGCATTATCATCAAGGAGGTTCATTTCTATATTAGTGATGACAGGGTTCATGATAGGAGCTACGTGGCTCATTGTTTCAACATGTTTTTCAACAATCTTGCGAGTCGTGGGATAAATGCTTCACAACATTGGATCTGGTCTGATGGGTGTGCATGTAAGTACGTGTGCATTATAAATTTTCTCAATTATATATATATATATATATTTATGTGTCACATTTACATTTTTGTATTTATTTAAATTGTAGGTCAATTTAAGTCTGAAAAAGCCTTTAATTGGTTAGCCATGCAACATGTTAGACACAATGGTTAAGTTTGTTTGGAACTTCTTTAAAAGTGGACATGGAAAAGGAGAGCATGATGGAGCAGGAGCATGTGTGAAGCATGCACTCCGACAACATGAACTTCAAGGTATGTGTACATACATGTTTGATAGTCAACTTGTTTACTTGTTGGACTATTTAACTTTACATTACATGTACACATGTATATATATACTAAATTGTTAAAAATATATCTCTAGATAACATGATAGAGAATTCAAAGAAAATTGTTGAATGGTGTCAAAATCATTTCGCTATATATATATATATATATATATATATATATATATATATATATATATATATATATATATATATATATATATATATATATATATATATATAATAGCTCATGTGAACTACACAATGTATGAATGTGTATATATTGCATTTCACATTTTTCATAATTTCAAATTGAGATCTATATATCAATGGACATCCAATCCAGATATCAATCGATCCAATCCCTACAATTGTCAATCAATTTTTGAAATTAGAAGTTTGCATCAAGTGATGACTACAGGACAACACAAGCCTCCACTGATTCAACTAAGAGATAAATCATGTTTTTGTGAAGATTGTCTTAACAAGAACACAACGAGTCAATGTGTTAATATTGCAAATGGATATGTTTCAAAATGGGATAAAAAAGAGTTAATTAGAATGCCTCCTTATGAAGATGATGACAATGTCATAGACATCCATGATCCTATATATTTAGCTAACTATGAACGTGTTTCTGATTTAGTTGGTACAGGTGCGTATTTCTGATTTCTATATATTTATGATATATATATTATATTCTTGAGGTTTAAATAACAAACTTGTACACATAAATATAAATTGTGCAGGTGATATTTTTGTTGTGGTTGCGGATCCTGAGAATATAGGTGTAGATTATTATCTACTAAAATGCACCAATGAAAAACACAAGTTGCCTGAAGAAGTTGTCGATGGTGATGAAAAAAAATATCTGAGTGGTTCAGTTGTTATTGAAGGCACCTATTATCAACAAGCTAAGATCAACAAAAATGGAATTCAATTTATTGAATACTTGCCTGGAGAGAGAGTTCTACATTATAGTCACTTGGTTATAGCGACAAAATTGCAATTTGAAACTGTGCCAAAAAAAGGGTCACATAAAGACCAAAAGTGGAAGTTGCCTATTGAAGAGCATGAAAAACTTTTGGTGATAATAAAGGATAGAGAGGATCCAGACTACATGTATTAGGAGCTTTAGGTTGAAGGATTTTAATTTTTGCATACTTAATTTAAATCCTATTTGAAACTTACAGACTATAAATTTGATTTGAAATTTATGATTAGATTGAATTTATGGATCAAGATTAAACCTAAATTGAATTTTAATTGATTCTATAATTCTACTCTCTCTCTCTCTCTCTCTCTCTCTCTCTCTCTCTCTCTCTCTCTCTCTCTCCCCTTCCCCTTCCCCCCTCTCTCTCTCTCTCTCTCTCTCTCTCTCTCTCTCTCTCTCTCTCTCTCTCTCTCTCTCTCTCTCTCTCTCTCTCTCTCTCTTCTAGAACTTTCAATTTACTTTCTACTTGATTAGATTGATTAGATAGGTAAATTGAATTTTTATTGATTCTATAACTTTCAATTTACTTTCTACTTGAATTTTAATTTCAATTTATTGATTAGATTGATTAGATAGGTCTATATTTAAATTGAATTTAAATTGAAATTAGATTGATTCTTTTTTCAATTGATTAGAATAGATTGATCATCTGAATTGAATACCTTTTCTAGTCTATAAATTTCTATTTATTGATTAGATAGGTAAATTGAATTTTAATTGATTCTAGAACTTTCAATTGACTTTCTACTTGAATTTTAGGGCTTAAGGGGTCATGTTAGGTCTTTTTAGGTCTTAAGGGGTCTTATTAGGTCATGTTAGGTCTTAAGGGGTCATATTAGGTCTTATTAGTTTAATGTTAGGGCTTAAGGGGTCATGTTAGGTCTTAAGGGGTCATGTTAAGTCTTAAGGGGTCATATTAGGTCTTATTAGTTGAATGTTAGGTCTTAAGGGGTCCTATTAGGTCATGTTAGGGCTTAAGGGGTCATGTTAGGTCTTATTAGGTCATGTGAGGTCATATTAGGTCTTAAGGGGTCATGTTAGGTCTTTTAGGTCATGGTAGGTCTTATTAGGTCTTAAGGGGTCCTATTAGGTCATGTTAGGGCTTAAGGCGTCATGTAAGGTCGTATTAGGTCATATTAGGTCTTATTAGGTCATGTTAGGTCTTAAGGGGTCATGTTAGGTCTTAAGGGGTCCTATTAGGTCAAGTTAGGGCTTAAGGGGTTATGTTAGGTCTTATTAGGTCATGTGAGGTCATATTAGGTCTTAAGGGGTCATGTTAGGTCATATTAGGTCTTTTAGGTCATGTTAGGTCTTATTAGGTCTTAAGGGGTCCTATTAGGTCATGTTAGGGCTTAAAGGGTCATGTTAGGTCTTATTAGGTCATGTGAGGTCATATTAGGTTGTGTTAGGTCTTATTAGGTCTTATTAGGTCTTAAGAGGTCATATTAGGTCTTAAGGGGTCATGTTAGGTCTTAATGGGTCTTATTAGGTCATGTTAGGTCATATTAGGTCATGTGAGGTCATATTAGGACATGTTAGGTCTTAAGGTCATGTGAGGTCATATTATGTTAGGTCATATTAGGTCATGTTAGGTCATATTAGGTCTTTTAGGTCATGTTAGGTCTTATTAGGTCTTAAGGGGTCATATTAGGTCATGTTAGGTCTTATTAGGTCATATTAGGTCTTATTAGGTCTTATTAGGTCATGTTAGGTCTTATAGGTCATGTTAGGTCATGTTAAGTCATGTTAGGTCATGTTAGGTCTTTTAGGTCATGTTAGGTCTTATTAGGTCTTAAGGGGTCATGTTAGGTCTTAAGAGGTCATGTTAGGTCTTAAAGGGTCATATTAGGTCATGTTAGGTCTTATTAGGTCTTAAGGGGTCTTATTAGGTCATGTTAGGTCTTATTAGGTCATGTTAGGTCATGTTAGGTCTTTTAGGTCAGGTTAGGTCTTATTAGGTCTTAAGGGGTCATGTTAGGTCTTAAGAGGTCATGTTAGGTCTTAAAGGGTCATATTAGGTCTTAAGGGGTCATATTAGGTCATGTTAGGTCTTCAAGGGTCATATTAGGTCTTAAGGGGTCTTATTAGGTCATGTTAGGTCTTAAGGGGTCATGTTAGGTCATGTGAGGTCATATTAGGTCATGTTAGGTCTTAAGGTCATGTGAGTTCATATTAGGTCATGTGAGGTCATATTAGGTCATATTAGGTCATGTTAGGTCATATTAGGTATTTTAGGTCATGTTAGGTCTTATTAGGTCTTAAGGGGTCTTATTAGGTCATGTTAGATCTTATTAGGTCATATTAGGTCATGTTAGGTCTTATTAGGTCTTTTAGGTCATGCTAGGTCTTATTACATCTTAAGGGGTCATGTTAGGTCTTTTTAGGTCTTAAGGGGTCATGTTAGGTCTTAAGGGGTCATATTAGGTCATGTTAGGTCTTCAAGGGTCATATTAGGTCTTCAAGGGTCATATTAGGCCTTAAGGGGTCTTATTAGGTCATTTTAGGTCTTAAGGGGTCTTATTAGGTCATGTTAGGTCTTAAGGGGTCATGTTAGGTCATATTAGGTCATGTGAGGTCATATTAGGTCATGTTAGGTCTTAAGGTCATGTGAGGTCATATTAGGTCATTTTAGGTCATATTAGGTCATATTAGGTCATGTCAGGTCTTATTAGGTCTTAAGGGGTCATATTAGGTCATGTTAGGTCATATTAGGTCATATTAGGTCATATTAGGTCTTTTAGGTCATGTTAGGTCTTATTGGGTCTTAAGGGGTCATGTTAGGTCTTTTTAGGTCTTAAAGGATCATGTTAGGTCTTAAAGGGTCATATTAGGTCTTAAGGGGTCATATTAGGTCATGTTAGGTCTTTTAGGTCATGTTAGGTCTTAAGGGGTCATGTTAGATCTTTTTAGGTCTTAAGGGGTTTTATTAGGTCATGTTAGGTCTTAAGGGGTCATATTAAGTATTATTAGTTGAATGTTAGGGCTTAAGGGGTCATGTTAGGTATTTTTAGGTCTTAAGGGGTCATGTTAGGTACTTAAGGGCTTAAGGGGTCATTTTAGGGCTTAAGGGGTCATGTTAGGTCTTTTTAGGTCTTAAGGGGTCACGTTAAGTACTTAAGGGCTTAAGGGGTCATGTTAGGTACTTAAGGGGTCATATTAGGTCTTAAGGGGTCATGTTAGGTCCTTAAGGGCTTAAGGGGTCATGTTAGGGCTTAAGGGGTCATGTTAGGTCTTAAGGGGTCATGTTAGGTCACATTTGGTCTTTTAGGTCATGTTAGGTCTTAAGGGGTCATGTTAGGTCTTTTTAGGTCTTAAGGGGTCTTATTAGGTCATGTTAGGTCTTAAGGGGTCATATTAAGTATTATTAGTTGAATGTTAGGACTTAAGGGGTCATGTTAGGTCTTTTTAGGTCTTAAGGGGTCATGTTAAGTACTTAAGGGATTAACGGGTCATGTTAGGTACCTAAGGGCTTAAGGGGTCATGTTAGGTCTTTTTAGGTCTTAAGGGGTCATGTTAGGTACTTAAGGGCTCAAGGGGTCATGTTAGGTCCTTAAGGGATTAATGGGTCATGTTAGGTCATATTAGGTCTTAAGGGGTCATGTAAGGTCTTTTTAGGACTTAAGGGGTCTTATTAGGTCATGTTAGGTCTTAAGGGGTCATATTAAGTATTATTAGTTGAATTTTAGGGCTTAAGGGGTCATGTTAGGTCTTTTTATGTCTTAAGGGGTCATGTTAGGTACTTAAGGGCTTAAGGGGTCATGTTAGGTCCTTAAGGGCTTAAGGGGTCAAGTTAGGTCTGTTAGCACTTAAACCTACAGATGATTAAAATATTTAGGAAATTCACTGAACACAATACTCATGTACTCCCAACAACTGCATCTAGCACAATTTAAATGCTAAGGTAATAAGGCTTCAAGCCTTCTTCACTTTGAGTAATACTCAGGCAGGTTTACCTTTCAATAACTCACTATTCTTCAAATTGAAAATTAAATCCCTCACTATTATACTATCTTCTTCTCAAAATTAACTCAATAAAACACTACTACTCTGAGGACAACCCAAATTATCCTAATACAGAGCACTACAATAAAAATCACAATTGAGATAGAATGAAATAGTGGCCTAAGGACATTCATCCTTCTTCTTTTTCTTAGTTAAACTCAAGGAAGGATAACCTCTCTCAAGTGCTTCTTCAAAGCATTATAAGATTGATCTATGCTTTTAACATAGCCAATGCAACTCATAAACATGAGTAAAAGTAAATGGAGATAGTTTTTAATAAAATGATGGTGAATAGATGCAAATTGAACTAAACCAATGCCTTATTCATTGGGCTAGAGTTAAAATTTAATATCTATAGAATCCATTTAACACAAAGATACTGAAATTCAAATAAATCACCTAACAATTCACTCGCCCAATTCAAAACCCTGCCATCAAATTCATGTACAGATATTCTAATCCCAAAGACCTCCTTGAAGGTTTACTCTCTTCTTGAGAGAAACTTGAGCTCAACCCCTATATTCACCTTGTGAATAACACATTAAAAAGCCTTACTAATTAATGCATAAGAAACTCAAAGTATCCATACACAAAGACAACCAAAGATAGCAATGAAATTCTAGTATATTTGTATTAATCTTCAACTGTATCCATTACAATTTTTTACAAAATGTTCAAAGAAGTCAGATTCTATATTCAGTCCTTTTTTACAAAAACTTTCACCACCCTTACAAAAAGAGCAAAACTTTATATATATACCTCTAGCCACCTTGGAATCAGCAAAAGGATGCAACAAGCTTCGGATGACTAGGAAAATGACTCGCACTAAAGACAAAAAGTACAAACCAAAAGATAGCGACTACAACAATAGAAAGTAGTTCACAACCACTGGCATATTCACAGGTGGCACCTTCATCTGGAGATATTTCAGAGCAGTTACTTTGATTTGTAGCATGAATGATGACCACATATACAGGCTAACTTACATCATCCTTTGTTTGAAACGTGCTCTCCCTCAAATTTTGGATCAAGTGCCAAGTGTACTTTATTCTTCTTCTTCTACCTCTAGCTCTTGGACAACTAGCTTCTTCTTCATTTTCTATGTCATTTTGTCCCAAGTTGTCACATACTCATCAAATGGCCAATTGAAACTCTACAACTCCTACAGTGATTTGATTTGTAGGTCCCACTTGGAATCAGTTATAGCTTTAGCCTCTACAACAAACTGTGTGCAATCACCTTCAACTTTGAACAAACTGTCAATTATACTGTTGCAACCATCCAAGTCTAAAAAATTATCACCTTTGAGAAAGGCCTCTTGTCTGATTACCAATTGATCCATAGATGTCCTCCATTCCTCAAAACTTATCACACTTCCATCACTATTGAAAATAGAGGGAAAAAACATACTGTAAACCTTGTCAAACATAGCCAACTTGGCTCTAACTTGATTTGACTTCCCTTTGAAAAAATTTGAAACAAAAATAACCAACCCAATCTTTTCATAAAATTCTATCACCAGCTGAGGGATATCAGACCTGTACTCTTGCAACCCATCAAGTTTTTCAAATAACAGACTCCTCCCGGACCAAACATTGCGAAGTGGCTCCAAAGTAGCTAGTGACTCATTTATTTTATCATTTGTCTTGTGTAACATGATGACAGACTGATGGACTAACTCCATCTTCTCTTTTATCTTGTCCTGTCTATGTTGCACAACACCAGTCATAGTTTTCAGGGCTGCTTCTAGCCTTATTTTCTCTAGATCTTCCATCGGATGGTCATGAACCTCTTCTTCAAGTTGACGAGGGGCTTCAATTTGCAAAGGTGGAGGAGGCACTACCTTAACTACTTCTTCAAGCTTTGCTCTTAGCTCCTCCAATTCACCCTCCATTTTCTTGATCATCATAAGTTTTAAATCCCTATCCTTTGCAACCCTAATTGAATTCTCAAACAATTTGTCATACATTTCTGATAATTTGATAGTTTTGGCTTCATTTAGGTGAGCCAAGTGTGTTATTGCCTTAGAAACCTCAAGATTGGTGGTGTTTTGGACAGTCCAAAAAATCTTATTACCTTCCATCTTGTCTTCAATGCTTACTAGAGAAGGCTTCTGAGTTCTTGGGGCCAAAGACCAAAGTGCAACAGCTTGTGACTTGGGGTCATAACCACTCCCTCTAATCATGTCATCAATATGCACCTCATATGACAAGCCTCCCTTAGGCTATTTTCTAATTTGGTCAATGATAAAGGCAGAAGTCAAATCCCATCCAAGAGTCAAAAGCATGCCACTTGATTTAACCATTTATCTTGCCTCTTCCACAGTGATCTTCTCAATACTGGGATCATATGATGTCAAAGCTCTTAAAATCTCTTCACTTGGTTCCATACCCTCAAGCAGGGACTTCTTCACCTCCTCATGCTTCCTCCAAATGAGGAAATCCTTGAATTCCTTTCTATTGATGAACTGGTCATCATTGATAAACTCTTCCTAATAGAGCTCTCTTTTATCTATTCCTAATATCAAGGGTAACTCCCCCTCTTCTTTTGACACAATTTTCTTTCCTTCTCTGATAGCCTTTCTTAATTTATGGTGGTAGGCTCTTTTATCAGGCACAAGAACTAAAGCACTGTCAACCACCTTCTTTTGCTTCCTCACCTTTGAAGGCTCCCCAACATCTAGCCTCTGTTTCTTCAATGGTGGCTCTGAAGTAGCCTCAACCTTGGTTGGATCTTGAGTTAAGTCAATGATTGGTGCTTCCCCTGCTGGAGGTGGACTACTACCTTCTTGTGACTCATTAGTGAATTCTTCAGGTTTAGAGGTGGAATAATTTCTTGGTACCTCTAATTTCTCCTCAGGCAACCCTTCCAACTGGTAAGAGAGGGTGCCATGCATTTCTATCATTTTTTCCATTCTCTGTAGGTATGGGAGCTCAGGGTAGAAATCACCAAAAGGAATTCCACCTGCCTTCAGCTTAGCCTCTATGTCCAGGAAATCAAAGTATTTGGTCCATCTTCTCCCTGTTTCATCCAGATCAATCATATTCCTTATTAAATCCTCCTCATCTAGCATTCCAGGCCCTTATGCTCTTTGATAGTTCTAAAGTTAGGAATCAAAGTCATCCTGGTTATTTTGATGAAACCTTCAGAGTAAACATACTGGCAAGTACCTGTAGTCATCTTGAACTGATTTAGCTAGCTACTAACTTGATCCAGCGCTCTTTTTCCAATAAAAAAGATACCAATTCTAAATTGCCTTGGTGTGAAAGTACCCTTCCTATGAGGTCCTAAGTGCTCTTTGTCAGTCCAGATTAATTGCAAAATGAATTCCATTATAGAAACCCTAGGAGGTGCATGTTTTGGAAGCAAATGTGGAGGTTGGGAGCAACCATAAACCCTGATGATTGTGTAGGTTCCCCCTAATTTGAAATCTCCCCAATTGTGGTTCCCTAGCCATTTGTCTTCATACTGCATTGGTCCTAAAACTCTCAAGACCTTAGTTGACAACCTCACAACATTTGTTCCTAACATTTCAAGAATTGGGTGAACAAAAAAGTTCTAAAAAATGGAGAAGTTACATTCATTGGATATGACGTTCCAAACTCTCAACCAATATTGCACCGGGTTGGGAATGTCCTTATAATGAGTCCTTATGATCAACATTCTTGCATCAAAATCATTAGCATGGTGGTACATAATCAAATGCATAAGGGAATAGTGCATGAATATGATAGGTCTTTTATTCTCCTTGACAGACACAAACCCCTCATGCATCCTATCAGTTACATACTGGATGCAATCATAATGAGTATTGGTATGAGAATTTTGAATGTCAAGGATTATCATTAAAAGCTCAGCAAGAAACTTCTCATCATCCTCATTAATCCGTAAAACCCTACACAACCCATGACACCAGAATTTCATATAATGATTGAGGGATGAAAATAGATAAGGGGTAGTCATACTTGCCAGGAGAGGGGCTATGTACTTATCTTTCTTGGGCATATGCCTGACTATTTGGCTCTTTACTGATCCTAGGTTACTGGCATACTTGTCCCTTTCCTTTCTTAAATCAATTTCGGTGGAGGAGGAAGCATAGAAATTGAAAGCTTTCATGAAGGACCCCCTATCCCAGGAAATAAACACAGACTGGTCTTCACACCTACCACATCTAGAAATGGGATCATACACCCTATCCAATTCAATGATTAAATCAACATCTAAAAATACATCAGGCACAATAAGCTTCACCATTCCCAATGCCCAAGCATTACAAATAGGTATGGCTTTACCCCTATTGTTATAAAAGTATGAGAATATGGTAAAACCTGAACCTGCAAAGGTGATAGGGTCCCTACATTTGTCCATGATATCTTCAAATGTCATGTCGATGGCCTTTTTTTTTATTTGATCTAGGAAGGAGCCTGACGAATTCATCTGAGTAATTCGGCTTTCCTTTATCCTCTCCACTCTGTTCTTTTGCAGTCCCATTAGATGATGCTACACTCACCACTAGATGACTCATCTTGATAGAATAGGAACTTCTTAACTCTGCAACTGTTGTGCTATTCAATCTTTGCTATAGTGCCAATAATCCCAATTGTCTTCAGAATAATTTTGAGCATAGGAAGCAATGTTTTCCTATCTATATACTTCAAAAATTGTGTGCGTATGATTTCCAAATCATAACAAATCTTTCCTAAGTCACTTTTGCATTCAATTTTTCATATTATTAGCCTTCAAATCATAGCTATACATGGCATAGATGCTGACAGGATGATTTTAAAAAATCATAAACAAGGCGTGAGAACAACAATCATGGCTTTTGCATTAAAACCTTTAATTAATGATGTAAACCCTCATTAAAACTTGATTGGAGGGCTTTCTAATTTTTCCAGCTTGGAAAAGTACCCCTTTTCCATGTTGCAATGGCTCATAACACTGATGGCATGGAAACTTAACTAGTCACCATTCGGAGATCCAGCAAACAAAGGAAACTCGTGATCTCCAAAAGAAATGCTAACCCAAGGTCAAGTTTGGAGATCCAGCAACCACCGTTGATCCCAATAATGATTGATGGTCATTAGAATACCTTTCAATGCTTACTACAACCCCACCTCAATCAGAGATTCAATGACTGAAGGCAATCTCACATTCTCAGAATACTTGATTCAACCATGGTTAAACTTAGAGAATAAGCGACCAAAGACTTTGCCAATTCTCGAAGTCTTTTCCTTAACTCATTTAGACACTCAGAGAATCAGCAAACAAAGGATACTTTAAGCCATGAAACATAATGCCTTAACCATGATCAGATCTGGAGAATCATCAAACAACCTAAATCTCCTAATCTCGGAGAGGAATACTTAACCATGGTCAGGCTTCGAGATTGAGCGAATAACCCAAATCTCCAATTTGCTGAATGCTTTTCATACCTTGGGTTAAATCATGAGATCACACGCTGACCATAGATCTTAGGAACAATCGACAGCAATCACTAAGTTGTGCAATCCATTAACCTTTAGTCTTTTCATTCCAAGAATACGCGACAAAAGAAGTCACAACTCTATTTTATTTTACTCGCTAGGTTGCCAAAAGATTTAGAACATCACCAACTAATTCTGAGATCCTGAGAATACTTCATTCATTCAATCGCCAAATAACTTAGAACATTGGCATTCCTTCATGAGATCAAGTGACAAAGGAAACTTTATCTTTCACCAATTTATTTTGTCAGAGCCACCAACTTAGAGAATACAAGAACAAGACTTAGTCACCAGATCGTTGGACAATATGTTGTATGATCCATATGTCAGGAGATTAAAACCTGATCGCCAATTACAAAGATGATCAATGACATTCACTGGATCGCTAGAAAACTCTAAACTTAGTTGTTCACCTTGGAGAACAAGAGATAACCACCACACCAAGTCGCCGAATGTTTCAAAGAAACCACTAGGAATCAAGCGAATAGGAGACCACACAGTCACTGAGTTGCTGGATGTTAAATTTAACTGTGACAAAGACTGGGAGACTTAGTGACTAAAGGAGACTTAACAACAGATTCACTATGGTAACCAATTCGCTGAAAGACTTAGAAACAGGGAAAAACACTGCGCGAATTAGCGAAGACTAGGAAAAATGACCACGTGCAGAATTTGAAGGATTAAGTGACCTAAAAAGTAACGAGGGAATAGAATAAACTAGGGCACACTCACATTAACCTTAGAGATAACCATTTCAAAGCAAAAATGTCAAAGGTAAGGGTTTAAAAACACAAGTATAACAAACTTTAAGGGATTATAAACCCTAAACTAGACATTTTTGTAAGCCAGGACATTGAAACAAGACCAAAAGGAAAGACCTCAGAAAACCTAAAATATGTCCAACAGTGGCTCTATCTGAGGATGCTTGAATGCAAGTTCATAGCAAGAAACCATGAATCTCTAGGTGGCAGACCACAAAACCCTAACCTAAAACAGGAAAAAAAACACACCTATACATATATATAGAACTACTGTGCATGGAAAGATAGAATCAATTGAAGAAATATTTCAAGAATTGTCCATGCACTGGCAATTCCTGTTCCTCACCATCCAAATTTCTCAGGAAGTATGAATCCTTTCCATGAATTTGATGAATAATGAAAGATCCTAACCATAAGGATTCAAACTTCTTATGCTTTCCTTTGTCCTCAGCCCTAGCATTCCATTGCAAAACCATATGATTTGGCTGGAACTTTCTAGTAGTAGCCCTTTTGTCAAAGAGATATTTCATTTTCTATTGCAGTTTTACATTCTCCTTTTGTCCCTCTCTTCTGATCTCATCCAACTCCACTAGTTGAATCATCCTATCCTGCAATGGATCACTAACTTCCAAGTCTTCTTCCCTTATGAATTGGTAAATAGGCAACAAATAATTCACAGGGAGCCTAGACTTTACACCGTATACCATTTCAAAAGGAGACTTGCTTGTTTCTTTCTTTTCATTAATTTTGTCAGCCCATAGTGCCAATTTCAATTCACATGCCACATCCTTTTATTCTTTTCCAAGGTCTTCTTTAGAATTTGTAGAATGCTCTTGTTACTGGATTCTACTTGCCCATTTTCCTGTGGATGGTATGGGGATGAATAAGACATAACTATTCCCATTTTAGCACAAAAGTCAGTAAATTCTTGAGACCTAAAGCTCATAGCATTATCCATTACTAGTTTCATGGGAACGCCAAACCTAGTAACTATATTATTCATCAAGAATTCAATAACTACTGTACTGGTTGCCTTTTTAGTTGGGATAGCCTCTATCCATTTATTAAGATAATCAGTAGCCACCAAAATGTGACTATGTCCTCCACTGGATTTCTTTGAGAACTCCCCAATAAAATCCATGCCCCACATAGCAAAAGGGGCCTCTGCAACCACAGGGTTTAATAACAAAGCACTTGAAAATTTTAATTTCTTTGAAAACCTCTGGCATGATTCACATTTTCTAACATATGAGTGGGTATCCTTAAATAAGACTGGCCAGTAATATCCAGCTCTTAAAATTTTGTGAGCTGTAGACCTAGCTGAATGATGCCCTCCACACATCCCAAAGTGCATCTCTTTTAAAACCTTTTTAGAATGATACTTATCTAAGCAGAAAAGCAACATTCCATCACTATCTTTCTGAAATAGATCACCCTGTATTAAAACATACCTTTGAGCCTATAGCCTCAAACTCCTCCTTTTGTTGTCATTCAGATCCTGTGGACAAGCATCATATTTGAGAAAATGAACAATATTGGTATACCATGGTTGCATCTCTATACTTGTCACATTTTCCTTATCAATGGCTACATTTTTTACTTGCACAAGGTCCATGTTTTACTCTGTCATGAGCTTAGCAAGTCCCAGACCTCTTACAAGCTTGGTTATGTGGAGCTCAATGTCAAATTCTTGAGTCCTATTGATCCATTTACACCTCTTCCTAGTAACCTCACTTTGACTCAAAATATCTTTTACTACTACATGTGGAACATATGCATTTAATTTTGTACACACCAAATAAGGTTTGCAATCCTTAACCGCCTTTAATAGTGTATATGTCTGCTTCTCCATCAACTCATAATTAAGCTCAACAGATTGTAGTGACTTACTGAAAAAAGCAATAGGATGCTCAAACCCTTCCTCATCTTTCTGTAACAAAATAGCTACAATAGTATGAAAAGAGGCAAAGGAAAATAGAGAAAATGGTTTTGAATAGTCAGGGGAAATTAAAATAGGAGCCTCTTGGATTTCTTGTTTAATCTTTTCAAAAGCATGTTGAGTCTCACAATTCCAGTCAAACTTAACATCTTTCTTCAAAAGCTTCACAATAGGTTTGACAAGTTCTACAAAATTGGCAATAAACCTCCTGACAAAATTAATCTATCCTAGAAAAGATTGCACACCTTTGATATTTTTGGGAGGGAGGAAATTTTTTATTGCTTCCACTCTTTTCGGATCAATTCTCACTCCTTCCTTTGACACTATGTGACCCAACAATTTTCCCTCTGTTACAACAAATTGGCATTTTTTGGGATTTAGTGAAATAGCGAATTCCAGAGCCTTGACAATAACCTTCTCCAAATGTCTAATGATCTTCAGCTTTCTTAGAGTACGTAGTCAGATCAAATTGATACACAACCGCTAGGACATTTATCAATTCCTTAAAAGCAACATCCATTGCTCTTTGAAAAGTTTCTCCAACATTCTTCAAGCCAAAAGACATGCAGACATATACATAGGTTCCCCAAGGGGTAGTGAACACTATCTTGAATTGTTTAGATTCCTTAACCAGAACTTGGTTGTATCCTGAGAACCCATCCATCATAGACAATGACTCACAACCAGTTACCCTATGCAACATAGCTTCCATGTTAGGCAATCCATAATTGTCCTTAAGTGATGCAACATTTAAGTTCTTGAAATCAACACAGAGTCTAATGTCACCATTCTTTTTTCTTACTGGTACAAGGTTAGAGACCCAAGAAGAGTGCCTAATAGGCTCAATGATACCAACATCTCTCAATTTGGTCAATTCAGCCTGCATCTTTGTAGCTAATAAAGGGTTGATAGGTCTCTATTTCTATCTAAATGGCTTGGTTTCTTCTTTCAAAGGAATCTCATGTTGAAATAGATAAGCTCTATATGCTTTGAGATCATCATAAGACCAAGCAAACACATGCTTGTATCTCTTCAATAGTATTATCAAATTCCCTCTAACTTCTCTGTTCAATTTCTTCCCAATATACACCATCTAAGGGGAGGTTTCAAATCCTAGGTTTATTTCCTCTAAGTCTTCCATTTTTGTGTTAGACTTTTGAGACAAGTAACCATCATTTATCTTGAACATTCCTTCTAACTCTACTAACCCCTTGTGTATGTGATTGGAAGGTAACTGTACTATCTTATTTCCCATAATGCACTCTTTTCCCTCAACATGTTGTTGTGCTTCACAAAAATCTATTTGCTGCCCATCATATTGATCTAGACCCTGAAGAAACCTTAGGATATCAAAATCATCCTCAAAAACTTTCTAGTTATACACATTATCAAGCACTGCAAGCCTACTCTTAATTTCTAACATGGACACACCAGTGAGGGTAATGTCATTATTTTTGAGAGCAACATTAGCAAGAAAATATGCCATGATATTATTGAACCTTTCTACCCAAAGGAGATTGAAAGCATCAAAGAACTCTAGCCTATCCCAAATAGCATGTTTGTACAATTTCAATCTCTAATCCTTGGCAGCATATCTAGATCTCACTTGGTTTACAATTAGTCAGGAATCACCATGGACCTTTAAACATTGTATACCATGTTTTATAGCAACATCTAATCCCAATATTAGAGCCTCATACTCAGCAGTGTTTTAGTGCATTCAAAGGTTAACAAGAAAGAGTATTTAAATGTAATATCTGACGGGGAAATGAATACAACACCGGCTCTTGATCCTTCCTTGGAGCATCCACCATCAAAATACATTTGCCAAAGCCCATTCTGCTATAGCATTAATTCATCCACTATGGGATCTGCGTTCTTCATCTGAGGCACTATTTCTTCAATCATTAAATTATTCATGTCAATGTCCACAAAACAATTCAAGTCTTCTGGTGCAACCCTCTCAACCATGATATTATAATGGGGCTCCCTATACAACTTTACTTCAGTCCCATTGACTGGAATAGTGGCATATGACAGATCTAGTTACAATTTTCCACCCACTGCTGCAGCCCATTGCCTTGATAGCAGCATACCATAACGAGGCTTTGTGTCAACCACAACCACATCCATTTTGTATGTGGCCTCTGGAAATGTTGCAATCTTTACTTCAATTCCAACTAGAGTCCCTACAACAGGCACTTCCCAGTTATCCATAGCATAAAATCTACCATTAGATGTGTCAACTTGTAATCCAAGCTCTTTCATTACATGATAGGGCATCACAGTTGCAGCAGCACTAGAGTCAATCATACAATTCTTCAGTAGAAAATTGTTAACTATCAGTGTAACATAGAAGGGGTCAATAGATGAAGGCTCTTGTGTCACAATACTTCCAACACATACATTAGAAATGTCATCTATTGAAATAGGCCCTTCTACTACACTCCCCCTCTCTTGCACAACAGGGGTCACTCCTTGTTCACTTATGAGAGCCAAGGCTACAGCCTTATGCTCCTTGATCTTTAACATTTCAAGTAAAGGGATAGAAACTTCCATTTGAGACAAGGCATGTCTCATATCAAAAGTAGTAGGATCCGTAGAAGCATCAGGAGAATATTTTGGTCTACCAACTCTCCTCTTAACCTTGTTAGCAACAATTTCCTCATTCTTTTTCTTTTCATTTATGAGCCTTTCCTTCTTGTTACTTATAACATTTGGCTTTGGGGAATCCTTACTCTGAGGGCTATCTTTAACAAATACTGACCTTGGGACTCCTTGATCAATATCCACACTTCTGTTCCTCAAATTGTATGAGGACTTGGCTTGTGTTATGGCAGCCATAGTTAGAGTTCTAATCTCATCTTCACTAGGATTTCTCCATTGTTTCTCATCTAATCCTAACTCTACCATTTTGGTTCTACATGTGTCATCATCTGACTCATCATGATTAGAGTGAGTGAAAACTTGCTGCTCATAATCAAAGAGAATCTTCCTCTTATGATCTACATCATAACAGATCTCTTCATCATCCGAGGATAAGAGATCCCCCATCACTTCAGTGGTAAACATATTAATAGTAGGTTTTTCAGATCCTTCATAATCTTTGGCATATGGGTTATCAACATCTTCCCCCAAGGCCTGAGCCACAACACATTGGAAAGGTGAATGAGGCATGTTACAAGCCACACACCAAGGAGTATTTTCCACATTGTGTGTTGTGATTTTCTTCAAAGGGTCAAGTGTATCTCTTCCCTTTTGAGGCTCATTATTATCAGGAACATGCCTCCCATTCTTCCAATTTGTTTTATAGGGCATATCTCTTAAATTAGGGAGTCTATCCTGCCTCTGATAAGGTGGTCTTGCATATTGGAAATTTCTACCACCCTTTTCAAACTTTGTTGGGAGGTCCTTAGTAACATTTGGTGATTTATCCATTTTATCATCATCCTTGAATGGCCTTGTAGGTTGTGGTCTAGTCTCTTTCCACAATCTACCCTCATCCCTTTTATACATTTGACCAAATGCCTTTCGATTGCTTTCAATATTTATGGCCAATTTAAAGGCATCCCTTAGGGTGAGAGGATTTTTATCTCTCAGAAGATAAGACATTTTACCATCCATAGAATTAAAATAAGTGGTTGGACAAACTACATCATCTAATCTCAATACTTGGAACAATTTGTACATGACCTTTTGAAATCTGCCATTAAATTCTGACATGCTCTCATTGTAAAGCTTTTTTATATTGTTAAATTCATTTAGCATGTAACTTGAATTCACATGTTATTCATACTGTTCCTTGAAACATCTGACAAATTCATCCCATGATGCAATACTATTCTCAGGCAGGCCTCTATACCAATCCTTGGCATCTTCAACCAATGACTGAACAAAGAGCTTCATTACAACATCTTCATGCTCAATTTCATAGTCATTGAGTTTGTCAGTGAAGAATTTTAGATGCTCTTCACATGTGATCACATTGTTACCAGTGAATAATGGGATCTTCTCCCTGATCTCATTAGGGACAACATTAGGTTGATCAGGAATACCATCAAAAAATAAGGGCTTATACCTATCCAGGTGAATTGGTCTTCTTTGGAAATTCTCTGAGATCTGGGCTGTTACTCCAACATTTTGACCAGGTACTGTGGTATTTTGGTTACCAATCATAGGGACTATAGTATTGGTGTTTGGAACATATCCAAGTACATTTTGCTTGGGATTTGAGGCTTGGGCTTTAGGGACAGTATTACAATGTTAACCAGAGGGCACTGCTCCTGGATTCACAAGACAAGAACTGTTGGTAGACATATTCATATTTGCATGCAGGAAGGCAATCTTTCTTTTCATTTCATCAGCAACAGCCTCTAATTCCAACTTCTCAAGTTGGAGAGCCAAATCTTCCTTGGCTTTCCTTGCCTTTTCCAATTCTATGCCTGCTTGGGAGACAATGTTAGAAGGAACAACATTTTTCTTAGGCTCATTAATGCTTATGCCAACCACTTTCTATTTTCCTTTATCAGAAACATCTTTAGGGGCATATCTAAGGTCCTCGTTCCTTTTAATCTCTAAGGGTTGTAATTGCCTAATGATAGGGCCTTCCTCTGCAAATTCATCCCTCTGTGGGTCGGGCTTACTAGCATTTGCTTGGTTTCTCAGAGTCCCTATATCTCTGAACAACTCTTTGTTTAAACCATGAACATTTTGATTCAAACATTTAGCCTGGATCTCATTATTTTTTGTTTTTTTCTTAGGAGATCTTGTCTTTCCATCAACAAATCGTAGCTTTGATGTTCCTGTACCTTCATTCTTTCAAAAATTTCTGCTAATTGTTCTTGTTCTTTCCTCTTCAAGGTTTCTACTTCCTCTCTTAACTTGTCAGAATCATAGGAAGCGGTTTCTGCAATAGATGTTTCCCCTAATTGTTCTAAAGTTTCTTTTGTAGGGAAGAAACCCACATCAGCGAGTTCATCTTCTTGAATGGGATTAATTGTGCTAGGCCTATTCTTTCTATTAACTTCTAGACCATCAGAAGAAGAGGAAGCCTCATGAGGAACAGGTGTAGGGATTCTATCCCTAACAGATCTAGGAGAACTAGGGTTGAAAATACCTCTTCTAGACCATTGTCTCCTATTAGGCATTCGTAGTTCATCCATATTACTCTCTGGATGATCTTTGTAATATGACCTAGTATATCTTTGCCGACTCATGGCATGTTGCAACAAGATATATCAAAACTTATAAATACCAGCAATTGTTAAACATAGATTCTTCAGAGTCGCCACCCACGAACAAGTGGGAATCAAAATAAAAAGATGGTCTGCAACAGATACAATAGATAGTATAGCACAGATCTACTGTAAATTCACGTTTAAGTTCCCTAGCAGAGTCGCCATTTTTGTTAGCACTTAAACCTGTAGATGATAAAAATATTCAGAAAATTCACTTAACACAAGACTCATGTACTCCCAACAATTGCATTTAGCACAATTTAAATGCTAAGGTAATAAGGCTTCAAGCCTTCTTCACTTTGAGTAATACTTAGGTAGGTTTACCTTTCAATAACTCACTATTCTTCAAATTGCAAATTAAATCCCTCATTTTTATACTATATTCTTCTCAAAATTAACTCAATAAAACACTACTACTCTGAGGATAGCCCAGATTATCCTGATACAGAGCACCACAATAAAAATCACAACTGAGATAGCATGAAACAGTGGCCTAAGGACATTCATCCTTCTTATTTTTCTTAGTTAAACTCAAGGAAGTATAACCTCTCTCAAGTGCTTCTTCAAAGCATTATAAGTTTGATCTATGCTTTTAACATAGCCAATACAACTCATAAACATACGAGTAAAAGTAAATGGAGATAGTTTTTAATAAAATGATGGTGAATAGATGCAAATTGAACTAAACCAGTGCCTTATTCATTGGGCTAGAGTTAAAATTTAATATCTACAGAATCCATTTAACACAAAGATATTGAAATTCAAATAAATCACCTAACAATTCACTCTCCCAATTCCCAACCCTGCCATCAAATTCATGTATAGATATTCTAATCCCAGAGACCTTCCTGAAGGTTTACTCTCTCCATGAGAGAAACTTGAGCTCAACCCCTATATTCACCTTGTGAATAACACATTAAAAAGCCTTACTAATTAATGCATAAGAAACTCAAAGTATCCATACACAAAGACAACCAGAGATAGAAATGAAATTCCAATATATTTGTATTAATCTTCAACTGTATCCATTACAATTTTTTACAAAAAGTTCAAAGAAGTCAGATTCTATATTCAGTCCTTTTTTACAAAAACTTTCACCACCCTTACAAAAAGAGAAAAACTTGCTATATATAACTCTAGCCACCTTGGAATCCTCGAAAGGATGCAACAAGCTTTGGATGGCTAGGAAAATGACTTGCACTAAAGACAAAAAGTACAAACCAAAAGACAGTGACTACAACAACATAAAGTAGTTCACAACCACTGGCATATTCACAGGTGGCACCTTCATCTGGAGATATTTTAGATCAATTACTTTGATTTGTAGCATGAATGATGACTACCAATACATGCTAACTTACATCATCCTTTGTTTGAAATGTGCTCTTGCTCAAATTCTGGATCAGGTGCCAAGTGTACTTTATTCTTCTTCTTCTACCTCTAGCTCCTGGATAGCTGGCTTCTTCTTCTTTTTCTATGTCATTTTGTCCCAAGTTGTCAAATCATCATCAAATGGCCAATTGAAACTCTGCAAATCCTATAGTGATTTGATTTGTAGGTCCCACTTGGAATCAGTTATAGCTTTAACCTCTACAACAAACCATGTGCAATCACCTTCAACTTTGAACAAACTGTCAATTATACTGTTGCAACCATCCAAGTCTAAAACATTATCACCTTTGAGAAAGGCCTCTTGTCTAATTACCAATTGATCCATAAATGTCCTCGATTCCTCAAAACTTATCACACTTCCATCATTATTGAAAACAGAGGGAAAAAATTTATTGTAATCCTTGTCAAACATAGCCAACTTGGCTCTCACTTGATTTGAATTCCCTTTGAAAAACTTTGAAACAAAAATAACCAATCCAATCTTTTCATAAACATCTGTCACCAGCTCAGGGATATCAAACCTGTACTCCGGCAACCCATCGAGTTTTTCAAATAACAGACTCCTCCCAGACCAAATGCTATGAAGTGGCTCCAAAGTAGCTAGTAACTCATTTATTTTATCATTTGTCTTGTGTAACATGATGACAGACTGATGGACTGACTCCATCTTCTCTTTTATCTTGTCTTGTCTATGTTGCACAACACCAATCATAGTTTTTAGGGCTGCTTCTAGCCTTATTTTCTCTAGATCTTCCACCGGATGGTCAGGAACCTCTACTTCAGGTTGACGAGGGGCTTCAATTTGCAAAGGTGGGGGAGGCACTACCTTAACTGCTTCTTCAAGCTTTGCTCTTAGCTCCTCCAATTCACCCTCCATTTTCTTGATCATCATAACTTTTAAATCCCTATCCTTTGCAACCCTCATTGAATTCTCAAACAATTTGTCATACCTTTCTGATAATTGGATGGTTTTGGCTTCATTGAGGTGAGCCAAGTGTGTTACTACCTTAGACACCTCAAGATTGGTGGTGTTTTGGATAGTCCAGACAATCTTATTACCTTCCATCTTGTCTTCAATGCTTACTAGAGAAGGCTTCTGAGTTCTTGGGGCCAAAGACTAAAGTGCAATAGCTTGTGACTTGGGGTCATAACCACTCCCTCTAATCATGTCATCAATATGCACCTAATATGACAAGCCTCCCTTAGGCTATTTTCTAATTTGGTCAATGATAAAGGCAAAAGTCAAATCCCATCTAGGAGTCAAAAGCATGCCACTTGATTTAACCATTTCTCTTGCCTCTTCCACAGTGATCTTCTCAAGATTGGGATCATATGATGTCAGAGCTCTTAAAGTCTCTTCACTTGGTTCCATACTCTCAGGCATGGACTTCTTCACCTCCTCATGCTTCCTCCAAATGAGGAAATCCTTGAATTCCTTTCTATTGATGAACTAGTCATCACTGAGAAACTCCTCCTAATAGAGCTCTCTTTCATCTGTTCCTAATATCAAGGGTAAATCCCCCTCTTCTTTTGAAACAATTTTCTTTACTTCTTTGATAGCCTTTCTTAATTGATGGTGGTAGGCTCTTTTACCGGGCATAAGAACTGAAGCACTGTCAACCACCTTCTTTTGCTTCCTCACCTTTGAAGGCTCCCCAACTTCTAGCCTCTGTTTCTTCAATGGTGGCTCTGAAGTAGCCTCAAACTCAGTTGGATCTTGAGTTAACTCAATGATTGGTGCTTCCCCTGCTGGAGGTGGACTACTACCTTCTTTTGACTCATCAGTGAATTCTTCAGGTTTAGAGGTGGAATAATTTCTTGGTACCTCTAACTTCTCCTCGAGAAACCCTTCCAACTAGTTAGAGAGGGTGCCATGCATTTCTATCATTTTTTCCATTCTCTGCAGGTATGGGAGCTAAGGGAAGAAACCACCAAAAGGAATTCCGGCCACCTTCAGCTTAGCCTTTGTGTCCAGCAAATCAAAGTATTTGGTCCATCTTCTCCCTACTTCATCCAGATCCATCATATTCCTTATTACATCCTCCTCATCCAGACCCTCATGCTCTTTGATAGTTCCAATGTTAGGAATCAAAGTCATCCTAGCTATTCTGATGAAACTTTCATAGTCAACATATCGGCAAGTACCCGTAGTCATCTTGAACTAATTTAACCAGCTACTGACTTGATCCAGTGCTCTTTTTCCAATAAAAAAGATACCAGTTCAAAATTGCCTTGGTGTGAAAGTACCCTTCCTATGAGGTCCTAAGTGCTCTTTGTTAGTTTGCATTAATTGCCAAATGAATTCCACTATAGCAAACCTAGGAAGTGCATGTTTTGGAAGAAAATGTGGAGGTTGGGGGCAACCATAAACCCTGATGACTGTGTAGGTGCCCCCCAGGTAGAAATCTCCCCAATTGTGGTTCCCCAGCCATTTGTCTTCATATTGCATTGGTCTTAAAACTCTCAAGACCTTAGTTGACAACCTCACAACATTTGTTCCTAACATTTCAAGAATTGGGTGAACAAAAAATTTATGAAAATGGAGAAGTTACATTCATTGGATGTGACATTCCAAACTCTCAACCAATATTGCACTAGGTTGGGAATGTCCTTAAAATGAGTCCTTATAATCAACATTATTGCATCAAAATCATTAACATGGTGGTACATAATCAAATGAATAAGAAGGGAATAGTGCATGAATCTGATAGGTCTTTTATTCTCCTTGACATACACAAACCCCTCATGCATCCTATCAGTTACATACTGGATGTAATCATAATTAGTATTGGTATGTGAATTTTGAATGTCAAGGATTATCATTAAAAGCTCAACAGGCAACTTCTCATCATCCCCATCAATCCCTAAAACCCTACACAACCCATGACACAAGAATTTCATATAACGATTGAGGGATGAAAATAGATAAGGGGCGGTCATACTTGCCGGGAGAGGGGCTATGTACTTATCTTTCTTGGGCATATGCCTGACTATTTGGCTCTTTAATGATCCTAGGTTATTGGCATACTTGTCCCTTTCCTTTCTTAAATCAATTTCAGTGGAGGAGGAAGCATAGAAATTGAAAGCTTTCATGAAGGACCCCCTATCCAAGGAAATAAACTCAGACTGGTCTTCACACCTAACACATCTAGAAATGGGATCATACAACCTAGACAATTCAATGATTAAATCAACATCTAAAAATACATCAGGCACAATAAGCTTTGCCATTCCCAACACCCAAGCATTACAAATAGGTATGGCTTTACCCCTATTGTTATAAAAGTATGAGAATATGGTAAAACCTGAACTTGCAGAGGTGATAGGGTCCCTACATTTGTCCATGATATCTTCAAATGCCATGTCAATGGCCTTCTTGTTTAGATTCAAACCAGGAAGGAGCTTGATGAATTCATCTGAGTAATTCGGCTTTCCTTTATCCTCTCCACTCTGTTCTTTCACAACCCTGCTAGATGATGCTACACTCACCGCCAGATGACTCATCTTGATAGAATAGGAACTTCTTAACTCTACAACTTTCGCACTATTAAATCTCTGCTACAGTACCAATAATGTCAATTGTCTTCAGAATAACTTTGACCACAGAAAGCAATGTTGTCCTATCTATATACTTTAAAAATTGTGTGTGTATGATTGCCAAATCGTAACAAATCTTGCCTAAGTCACTTCTATATTCAATTTTTCATATTACCAACCTTCAAATCATAGCTAGCCATGGCGTAGATGCTGACAGGATGATTTTAAAAAATCATAAACAAGGCGCGAGAGCAACAACCATGTCTTTTGCATTAAAACCTTTAATTACTGATGTAAACCCTTGTTAAAACCTGATTGGATGAATTTCTACTTTTTCCAGCTTGGCAAAGTACCCCTTTTCCATGTTGCAACGGCTCATAACACTGACGGTGCGAAAACTTAACTAGTCATGGTTCAGAGATCCAGCGAACAAAGGAAACTCGTGATCTCCAAAAGAAATGCTAACCCAAGGTCAAGTTTGGAGATCCAACGACCACCGTTGATCCCAGCGATGATCGATGGTCATTAGACTACCTTTCAAAGCTTACTACGACCCCACCTCAATTAGAGATTCAATGACTGAAGGCAATCTCACATTCTCAGAATACTTGATTCAACCATGGTTAAACTCAGAGAATAAGTGACCAAAGACTTCACCAATTCTTGGAGTCTTTTCCTTAACTCATTCAGACACTCGGAGAATTAGTGAACAAAGGATACTTTAAGCAGTGAAACACAATGCCTTAACCATGATTACATCTGGAGAATGAGTGAACAAGCTAAATCTCCTAATCTCAGAGAAGAATACTTAACCATGGTCAGGCTTCGAGATTGAGTGAATAACCCAAATCCCCAATTCACTGAATGTTTTTCATACCTTGGGTTAAATCCTGAGATCAGACGCTGACCATAGATCTTAGGAACAATCGACAAAAATCACTGAGTCGCGCAATCCATTAACCTTTAGGCTTTTCATTCTAAGAATACGCGACAAAAGAAGTCACAACTCCATTTTATTTTACTCGCTAGGTCGCCGAAAGATTTAGAACATCACCAACTAATTTTGAGATCCCGTGAGCACTTCATTTGTTCAATCACCAAATAACTTAGAACATTGGCATTCCTTCATGAGATCAAGCAACAAAGGAAACTTTATCTTTCACCAATTTATTTTGTTAGAGCTGCCAACTTAGAGAATACAAGAACAAGACTTAGTCACTAGATCGCTGGACAATATGTTGTAGGACCCATATGTCAAGAGATTAAAACATGACCGCCGATTCCAAAGATGATCAACGACATTTTCTAGATCGCTAGAAAACTCTAAACTTAGTCTTTCACCTTGGAGAACAAGAGATAACCACCACGCCAAGTCGTCAAATGTTTCAATGAAACCACCAGGAATCAAGTGAATAGGAGACCACATAGTCACTGAGTTGCTGGATGTTAAATTTAACCATGACAAAGAGTGGTAGACTTAGCGACTAAATGAGACTTAACAACGGATTTACTATGGTCGCCAATTTTTTGAAAGACTTAGAAATAGGGAAAAACACTGTGCGAATCAACGAAGACTAGGAAAAATGACCACGTGCAAAATTTGAAGGCTTAAGTGACTCAAAAAGTAACGAGCGAATAGAATAAACTAGGGCACACTCACATTAACCAAAGAGATAACCATTTCAAAGCAAAAATGTCAAAGGTAAGGGATTAACAACACAAGTATAACAAACTTTAAGGGATTCTAAACCCTAAACTAGACATTTTTGTAAGCTAGGACATTGAAACAAGACCAAAAGCAAAGACCTCAGAAGACCTAAAATATGTCCAACAAGGTCTTAAGGGCTTAATGGGTCAGGTTAGGTCTTAAGGGCTTAAGGGGTCATGTTAGGTACTTAAGGGCGTAAGGGGTCATTTTAGGGCTTAAGGGATCATGTTAGGTCTTTTTAGGTCTTAAGGGGTCATGTTGGGTACTTAAGGGCTTAAGGGGCCATGTTAGGTCCTTAAGGGCTTAAGGGGTCATGCTAGGTCTTAAGGGCTTAAGGGGTAATGTTAGGTTTTTTTAGGTCTTAAGGCGTCATGTTAGGTACTTAAGGGCTTAAGGGGTCATGTTAGGTCCTTAAGGGCTTAAGGGGTCATGTTAGGTCTTAAGGGCTTAAGGGGTCATGCTAGGGTTTAAGGGGTTATGTTAGGTCTTAAGGGGTCTTATTAGGTCATGTTAGGTCTTTTTAGGTCTTAAGGGGTCATGTTAGGTCTTATTAGGTCATTTAGGTCATGTTAGGTCTTTTTAGGTCTTAAGGGGTCATGTTAGGTCCTTAAGGGCTTAAGGGGTCATGTTAGGTCTTATTAGATGTCATATTAAGGGGTCCTGTTAGGTCTTTTTAGGTCATGTTAGGTCTTATTAGTTGAATGTTAGGTCTTAAGGGGTCATATTAGTTCCTATTAGGTCATGTTAGGTCTTATTAGATCTTATTAGATGTCATATTATATTTTAAGGGGTCATATTAGGTCTTATTAGTTGAATGTTAGGTCTTAAGGGGTCCTATTAGGTCATGTTAGGGCTTAAGGGGTCATATTAGGTCTAAGATTGATTAAATATTGAACATCAATTAAAGATTAATTTTAAAGTTAGGTTTCAAAGATTGATTTAAACTTTCAATTGATTAAAGATTGTTCAATAAGATTGATTAATTAGTTTTCAATTAATTGATCTAGATAGGGCTTAAGGGTGCATAATAGGGCTTAAGGGGTCTTATTAGGTCCTATTAGGTCCTGTTAGGTCCTAAGGGGATCCTATTAGGTCATGTTAGGTCTTAAGGATCTATATTAAATAAATTGATTATATTGATTCTACCTATAGATTGAATTTCTAAGATTGATGAAAGATTGAACATAAATTAAAGATTAATTTTAAAGATCAATTAATTACTGGCTTCAATTACAAAATCCAAACATGTATCAATGTACAAATAGATAAACGTACAAAACATGCACGTACATCAATGTACATGTCTATATATATCAAAAATCAAACATGTACATCAATGTTTAAATGTCTATATATCACAAAATCCAAACATGTATCAATGTACAAATAGATCAATATACAAAACATGCACCTACATGTCAATGTAAATGTATATATATCTCAAAAATCAAACATACATACATCAATGTTTAAATGTCTATATATCACAAAATCCAAACATGTATCAATGTACAAATAGATCAACGTACAAAACATGTGCATGTACATATCAATGTAAATGTCTAGATATATTGTGCAAAAAGATAAAACATGTGTACATCAATATAAATGTCTATATTACAAAATCAAAACATGTATCTATAAATGTAAATGTCTAGATATCACAAAATCCAAACATGTATCGATGTAAATAGATCAACGTACAAATGTCTATATATATATATATATATATATATATATATATATATATATATATATATCAATGTACAAATGTCTACATATATCAATGTAAAGCATATATCTAGGTCAATGCAAAACATATCTAGAGATCAACGTAACATAAATACTCTCTAGTACATGTGTACTCTAGATCAAAATCAATGCCATAGATCTAAATCTATGAACACATCAACTACGTTGATGATCGCCATCACATGCTAGATGTCCAAGCTTGTGTGGATCCTCGTCCTGCTGGACCTGAGTCTGTAAATGTAAATATGTACATATATAACAATTTATAAATAAATTTATACACACACACACACACACACACATATATATATATTGAATGTCTTGAGCTTAAATTAAAATATACAGATATAAGAACTCAACAAATAGATTATAAAATTTAATTTTTAAATTATTTTGTGTACCTCTGTATCATGATGAATCGGATCAGCATGCTCCTCTAAATCTCCATATGCAACATTCGTCGCAATGTCCTGTACTGCGTTTAAATAAATTTAAATTTAAATATAGAACTATATGTACACATTTATATCTATATAAATTGAAATTAAATTTAGATTCTTACCTGCTGTAATGCACGTCCAAGGTCGGATAACTCAGAAGAGTGCAAGGACACTGCATCTGGATCAATTGCCTCGTCCGTAAGCAAATATGAGAATCTACTGTGAAATCTTGAGGTCGTAGCTTGTGTCTACTATGCGGGAGCCTGTGTATGATGTGGAGGCAGTGTAAGATCATCCACATTCTATGTAGAGGTACATGCCTTTGCATATGAGCCCTGTCCTCGACTGCTACCTATGGAGGATCTATGACACTATCCTCCTCTAATGAAAGTAGGCATATCACATGGCTCAATCCCATGCAATATAGAAATCCTTTGGTAAGAAGCTAGGAGATCACTCACTAACATACCACTAATCTCACGCATGCGATCCTTGGATAGTTGTCCTATCTCATATGGAGTAGGAAGATCAAATCTGATGTGCGGGTCATAAAATGGACTAGATGGTGATACACCTGCACTCGTCCATGATCAAAGCATGTACCTACCCACTGTTAGGATTAACAAGGCAGAAATAACAATTATGTGCAAATATAACTAATATCAGAAAATAATAAACCACACAGAATAGAACACAATGGCACACAGATTTAACGTGGTTCACCCAATCCCTGGGCTACGTCCACCAACAACAAGTCCAATATTATTATTATCCAGTGATTACAACCTGATTACAATTCGTAATCCCTTACAGCCCAACTCTGCCGCAAGTACTAAAATCATACATCGTAAAAATCCCTAACCCTAAGCCATATTATACAATATTTTTCCCGCTTTAGGGTTAGAATGAGTTATAAGTAGTCGGCCCAAATAACCGAAAAAAGTAGTCAGGTCAGGAGGAAAAGTGTACAGTACTTTCCTGGATAGTACTTTCCTGATTAGTCACCACAAGCTAACAATCTCCCACTTGGTGACTGATCAGTATCCACACTATACTAAAAAAAACCTCCCACTTGGAGACTGATCCTGTAGCAATACCGCTACCCACATGAGGCTCCCACTGGATTGAACCACCTTGGACTCAGTTGTTCCTTTATTTTGTTCAGTCTAAAAGACCAACTGAAGCTGAACATGAGTTCAACTTCTCCCTTGTTACTACCTTGGTAAACATATCTGCTGGATTATCATCAGTATGAATCTTTTCCAGCCTTAACTGTCCATCATCCAAAACTGATCGAATGAAATGGTACCGCAACTGTATGTGTTTTGTCTTTGAGTGCAAAGCAGAATTCTTTGCAAGATGAATGGCACTTTGGCTATCTGTATGTAGAAAATTATCCTTTTGTGGATGTCCCAATTCTTCCATGAAGAATTGAAGCCATATCATCTCCTTGGCTGCCTCTGTAGCAGCAACATACTCTGCCTCTGTAGTGGATAAAGCAACCACCTTTTGTAGTCGAGAAATCCAACTCACTGCTGTCCCACCAACAGTAAATATATAACCTGTAGTACTCCGCCTGCTATCTATATCTCCTACCAAATCTGAGTCAACATAGCCTTGTACAGTAGTAGTAGAACCCCCAAAGTGTAAACACTTACTGGATGTGCCTCTCAAATATCTGAGAATCCATTTGACTGCATTCCAATGCTCAATACCAGGGTTACTCATATAACGGCTAACGACTCCCACTGCGTGTGTAATATCTGGCCTAGTACATACCATAGCATACATTAAGCTCCCTACAGCTGAAGCATAAGGTACCTTAGACATTTTAGTCTCTTCTTCTGGTGTCTTGGGACACATATCCTTAGTCAATTTCAAATGACCAGGCAAAGGTGTGCTGACAGCTTTGGCATTTTCCATACAGAAACGTTGCAACACCTTCTCAATATAATCAGCCTGAGATAGAGACAATTTCCTATTTTTTCTATCTCTACAAATTTTCATACCAAGGATTTGTTTTGCTGCCCCCAAATCCTTCATAGCAAAAGATTTTGCTAACTGTTGTTTCAACCCCTTAATGTGATCCATGTTAGACCCAGCTACAAGCATATCATCAACATATAAACATAAAATAATGTAGCTGTCATCATCCAACCTCTTAAAATAAACACAATGGTTAGAATGACACCAACTATATCCATGCCCATTCATAAAAGTGTCAAATTTAATATACCATTGCCGAGGTGCTTGCTTCAAGCCATATAAACTGTTCTGCAATCTGCACACCAAATTCTCCTTACCCTTGACCTCAAATCCTTGTGGCTGAACCATATATATTTCTTCATCCAAATCACCATGAAGAAAGGCTGTTTTAACATCAAGCTGCTCTAAATGCAAATCTTCAGTAGCCACAATACTTAAAACAGTACAAATAGAAGTCATTTTAACAACTGGAGAAAATATCTCATCAAAATCAATACCATGTTTCTGTGCAAATCCTTTTACAACTAATCTGGCTTTAAATCTTTTCGTACCTCCATCCTCTTCTTTGATCCTGTAAACCCATTTATTCTGTAAAGCCCTTTTACCTGCAGGTAACTTACATAAAGCCCATGTCTGATTTTTCAGCAAAGAGTCCATTTCATCTGTCATTGCAGACTCCCACTGAAGCTTTGTATCCACCTCCACAGCTTCATTATAACATTCAGGTTCACCAGCATCTGTTAACAGAATAGAATATAAAGATGGAGAAAATCTTTCTGGAGGTCTACTTAGCCTTGTTGACCGTCTAACACTCACTGGGGTGTGTGGTATTTGTTGTTGCTGTTGTTGCGGAGCATAAGGAACTACTGGAACATGAACTTGTGGAGTATCATCCAGTACTACATAGTCATTTTCTTTCTTCTCATGCTGCAGCAACAGATCTTTGTACAATACTTTCTCATTGAATATGACATCCCTGCTTCTTACAATTTTATGATTTTCAAAATCCCAAAGCCTATAACCAAATTCATCAATGCCATACCCAACAAATACACATTTCTTTGACTTAGCTTCCAGCTTGGTTCTATTTTCAGAATCTATAAGTGCAAAAGCTTCACAACCAAAGGTTTTGAGAAAAGAATAACTCACCTTCTTACCACTCCATGCTTCCTCTGGAATACCACAGTCCAAAGGAGTAGAGGGGCCTCTATTGATTAAATAAACAGCAGTGTTCACTGCCTCTGCCCACATATTTTTGGGCAGCCTAGCATGCAACCTCATACTCCTTGCACGCTCCATTATTGTCCTGTTCATGCGTTCAGCCACTCCATTTTCTTGTGGAGTCCTTGGTACAGTTTTCTGCCTACGAATACCATTAGAGGAACAATATTCTTCAAATTCTGTGCTGCAATACTCACCACCATTATCAGATCTGAGACATTTTAACTTTTTACCAGTGTCAGTCTCAACCAAGCATTTCCATTTCTTAAAAGTTTGAAATACATCAGATTTCTGTCTAAGGAAATAAATCCATACTTTTCTTGTTGCATCATCTATAAATGTAACATAATACAGAGAGCCACCAAGGGAAGATACCTGAGCTGGTCCCCATACATCTGTATGCACAAGCTCTAATCTCTCATTTTTCTTTTCCTTCCCACTCTTCACAAAACTAACTCTCTTTTGTTTTCCATAAACACAACTTTCACAGAAATCCATATTGACACATTTCAGACCAGGTAAAACTTTCTTTGAATGAAGTAATTTCATACCTTTTTCACTCATGTGCCCGAGTCTGTTGTGCCACAGTGCTGTGTCAAAATCTACAGCAACAGTTTGATGTTCTTCCTGCTCAACTGCAGCCACTGTTCCTGAGCATTCATTATCTTCTGAAACAATTAAAGTAGAAGGAACAGTATGACCTGTACAAAGATATAAGGTGCCTACTTTCACACCTTTTGCTACTACTAAGGAACCTTTTGAAACCTTCCAATTTTTATCATTAAAAGTAACTGTGCAACCCTCATCACCCAGTTGCCCTGCTGAAATTAAATTCCTACTCAGCCTTGGAACATGTCTTACCTCTTGTAGTAGCCAATGATTCCCATTCTGCAACTTAATTTTAATTTTTCCCTTTCCAACAATCTGACAGGGTTCATTATCTCCCAAATAAACTAGCCCAAAATCCCCTTGGACATAATCAACAAAATAACTTCTATGGGGTGTAGCATGAAATGAAGCCCCAGAATCTAAAACCCATGAATCATCAATACTTTCTAAGGACAAGAGCAAAGCATCCTCCTCAGATTTGTTACTTACCACATTTGCCTCCTTGTTTCCATCATTTTTGTCTCCTTGATCTTTCTTCCGAGACCAACAATCTTTCTTCTTATGACCTGGTTTTCCACAGTACCAGCAATCATTTGGCCCTTTAGATTCAGACCTCTTTCCCTTTGATTTTCCTCTTGATTTCCCACGATTTCTAGAGTTGTTTCCTCTATCTCTTGTTCTGCCTCTGCTTTCTGTGTTCAATACACTACCCGATGTGGATGCCCCTGAGCTTTTCCTACGAATTTCCTCACTCAATATAACACCAATAACATCATCATACTTTAGGGTATTAGAACCAGAAACAGAATTACTAACAGCCATTACCAAGCCATTCCAGCTTTCTGGCAAAGAACACAAAATCAAGAGAGCCCTAACCTCTTCATCAAAAGTAATTTTAACTGAGGTTAATTGACTTGTAACTGTATTAAACTCATTCAAATGATCAGTAACTGATCCACCTTCTACCATTTTCATATTAAATAAACGCTTCATAAGAAATACCTTGTTTGAAGCTGAAGGCTTTTCATACAACTTCGCTAGGGTTTCCATCAGATCTTTAGCTGTCTTTGCTTCAGTAATATTGAATGCCACCGATTGTGCCAGGCATAGATGAATACTCCCCAGTGCCTTCCTATCCAAAATATCCCAATCCTCCTGAGACATTGATTGCTCTTTCTTGGCTACTCCCTCTAATGGTCGCCATAGATCCTTCTGATAGAGATAATCCTCCATTTGCATCTTCCATAACTGGAAGTTCTGCCCATTAAACTTATCAACCTTCAGCCTACCCTCTTCTGCCATTTCTCCCACTTAACCGAGAGACTCTCCCACTAACTCGTGAGACCTGCTTCAGAGAATAGATGAAAGAACGAATGAAATAACCTCGCTCTGATACCACTTGTTAGGATTAACAAGGCAGAAATAACAATTATGTGCAAATATAACTAATATCAGAAAATAATAAACCACACAGAATAGAACACAATGGCACACAGATTTAACGTGGTTCACCCAATCCCTGGGCTATGTCCACCAACAGCAAGTCCAATATTATTATTATCCAGTGATTACAACCTGATTACAATTCGTAATCCCTTACAGCCCAACTCTGCCGCAAGTACTAAAATCATACATCGTAAAAATCCCTAACCCTAAGCCATATTATACAATATTTTTCCCGCTTTAGGGTTAGAATGAGTTATAAGTAGTCGGCCCAAATAACCAAAAAAAGTAGTCAGGTCGGGAGGAAAAGTGTACAGTACTTTCCTGGATAGTACTTTCCTGATTAGTCACCACAAGCTAACACCCACATGATCAGATGATAACTACTCGACCTGAGTCATGATGGTGGAAATGCTAGAATACATATCTAAATGTGTGTCCTCAGCTGCAACCTACCCAGCTCCAGTGTAGGTCTCGAAACCTTTTGGAAGAACCAAAAGGTTTTGATCCACCAATGCCCTCTTACTAGGGGGTTGTGGTATATCAGGTTGTCTACACTTATCTTGATATCTCCCACGACCCTAACCAGCATGTGGAGGTAGATCTATGTAGTCAACATCGTAGCCCAAATGAAACTCTGCAAACAATTGTTTGTAGAAATATAGTGAAACCTCATCCTTTTAGGGCAACATATGATGTGCTGCTAACCATCTAGGATATATAGAAGTGGCCACTATGTCATCTGTACATTTTGTGACCCTATATGCTCGAACCACCCTCTTATCGATGTAATGGGTGCCAAACATGTTCTTAACCTGAGTGACGAAAACATCTGAATCAACTGTCCTCCAACCTACTATCCCTATGACAATGCTAGATAGGCTATAATAAAAAGAATCAATCGATACATCATAATATGGATTGTTTGATTGATCCTTTTGAATCATACTCATGAGCTCAGTACGTATAGATGTCAATTTCTCCCTATTAGGGAGAGTAGAACTATTCTGCAGTGTTCGCTCTAACGCAGTTAGAGCGACCTACATCCTAGAGATAGTCTCATCTCTACGACTATCTCTACTATGTGGGGCCTGGGTACTATGTTGGTCTGAGGGAGCTCGTGATCCCTAACTATTATGGACACTCTGATCTGAACCACTAGAAGCCATGAATGGCGTGCACACAAAAGGTAATATATATCTAGATCTAGATAGATAAAAAATGCTTGCTGCAAGTAGGCACATTCACATATACATACATCCATTAGAAAATCAATTGATATATATATATATATTAAAAATAAATTAAAAAGATCTAACTTGATTTACATGTGTACATACTTCAAGTAAACATGAAAATATTTAAAACTTCAAACACACATGAACTAATTTTCAAATGCATTTGTACATAATATAAATTAAATATTTTTAAACATTTAAATTCATGCATTTACATATGTACATGTAATATTTTTTTAATATTTAAACATAATTTAAATTCAGGCATTTACACATGTATTCAATCATGGTACTAGAACTAATTCATGCACGCATATTTACTAATTTGAATGCATATTTATGTACATATTTAAAAGAACACATTAGAAAAATTAATGTAAATTTCCATAACTAGGGAGGGAAAAACATTATATTTAAATTAAATACTAAAAGAAATGGTGAAAATATATAATAATCTGGAAAGGGGTTCATGGGTCTTAAGGGTCTTATGAGCTCGTCCTAAGGGTCTTAATTAGGTCAAACTGGGTATTAAGGGTCCTATTAGGTCTTAAAGGTCTTATTGGGTCCTATTGGGTCTTAAGGGTCCCATTGGGTCTTAAGGGTCTTAATTAGGTCTTATTGGGTCTTAAGGGTGAACTATTTGAACCTATTAAGTTCTATTAGGTCTTAAGTGGTCCTATTAGGTCTTAAGGGTCCTAATAGGTCCTATTTGGTGGACTACATTAAGTCTTAAGTGGTCCTATTAGGTCAGTAAGAGTAGATAGTCCATTATGTTTTAATTGGTACTATTAAGTCAAGTATTGGGTCTTATAATTGGGTCCATCCGATTAGGTCTTAAGGGTCCTATTAAATGTCTTAAGGGTAGGTCCTATTACATGTTTTTAAAGGTTTCAATTTATGTTTTGCTTAAATTATATATGTTTTTCTAGGATTTAGGTTTGTACGTTTAAGTTTTGTGTTGTTTTTGTACATTTTTAAAGGTAAATACGTTTCTAAGTTTTAATTTTACATTTACATTTAGTTCATGAATAATATAAATTTCAAAAATGAAAAAACAATAATAGTTAAATTACAATGCTAAGTAAAAAAATGACATTTTTTTGCATATAAATATAAAAAAATAATTAAAAAACATAAACAAATAAATTTAAAAAAAAAACCTACCTAGAACTCGGCCGAGTGGACACTATTGCTCCTGGCTGCCTATCCTTAGCCCCTCAATGTTCAAATGAGGGGCTTTGGGTGTTTGCTGGGGTATTTATAGGGCGGGGTAGACTCGGCTGAGTCCTACTTGGTCGAGTCCTACTCGGCTGAGTCTACCCTGCCACATAGGCGCCATTCGGTGTCACATGGCGCTTACATCTCTTTGGCCGAAACAGACTCAATCAAGTTCGACTGGGCCTAGAGATACTCGACCGAGTCGCACGAGCTAGCCAAAAAGGTGATAGTTGATCGTGCTTTTACCCTAGTAACTTCACCATATTCCTTTGTTGCTATTAATGACAAAGGGAGAGATTATTGGAAAGTTGACTATACTGGTGTTTATGAATAAGATTTAGTGTTTTCATTATGGCAACAAAGTCATATAGATTTTGGTGTCAGTACAATAACTTAGAAGATAAGAAATTGACTAAGTATGAAGAACATAGTAGTTAGTAAAGCACATGATGAACAAAGCATTAGTGCATGTGCATATGATCGAGTTTTGGCATGCGCCCTTGAAGATAAGATTTTGAGTATGTTAGTAAGCTATGGTTAAGAACGCATGGTCAGATGAGTTAGTATGAAGAAGATACAATGAGTTGAAGTGACACAGTCAGTAAGTGGCAGAGCAGAAAAGAGCATGCAGCCGACAGGAAAGATTTTGATTAGCGGTCATTATTTTATTTTGTAAAGGCTTTGCACCTATTGTAAATGTGTTGTAAACATGATAATATCAATGTATGTAAACACGCTTGAGCCAATTCATTTTGAAGCATTGTATGTAATAGGTTATAGGCCAACATAGAGAATAGTTTTATTTGCGCCTATAAATAAGACATGTGCCTTTGTATTTGAGCATAGCATGAGATATAGAGTTGATAGAAGAAGAGAAGAAGTATGCAAAGAGAAGTCAGAATGATATAGAGCTTTACAAGAGGTTAAAGCATCAACACACAAAAGGAACTGATCAAACAAGCAATGTTATAACAATAGTTCACCATTGCAGATATAATGTGTATCTGATATCCAAGAGGTTATAGCCTTCTCTATTGAGCAGTTAGCTCTGGCAGTGAGCCAACCACCCCTAATAGGGTTTGTTACTGAAGACTCCTAACAGGGTCCGACCCTTGACAAGGTCATTATACTTAAGCATTGTAATGACAACTCCTAACAAGGCTAAGGAACATTAACAAGTTCATAATACACAAGTACAATTATTAGTGGGTATTAATTCCCACTGGGGTTTTTCCTTTGGAAAAGGTTTTCCCGTAATCATATCTGGTGTTATGTGTTATGAATGTTTACTTTACTTGCTTTAATATTCAGTTCAGTAATTAAGCTATTGAGTTAAGTTTCAAGTATCAAAAATTAATATTGTAGAATACTGATTCACCCCCACCCCCCCTCAGTGTTCCCATTCCTAACATCTTCTACTTCTATCTCCTATTGCAAAATACCTTCTCCTATTTTTAGTTCCAATGTTTGTGGAAGAGAATAAACAACTTTCCAAAGAATGCAAATGTGACCATACATGCTAAACTCCTTTTTTTTCCAATGCTTCATGTACTTTTACAAAAAACCCTAATTTATTTCCTATCCTCTTTAAGGTATCTAAATCCCAATATTCATGAGGGGGATTATATAGTCAAATAGACATTGGTACCTCCTTTAGGGTTCCTTTTAAGTGTAAAAGTTTGGAACTCGATCTTTGATGTAAAAATATTTTCCCCCCATGAGGAAAGGTCTACTATTAAGAATCTATTGTTTATCTTTTGAATTGGGACATATCACTAGATAAAAACCATTTGGTAGGGTTTTCAATATACAATCCTTTCCCCAATATTCATCACACCACCTTCACACTCGTGTATACACTGACAAACCCACTCCATTTCATAAAGAAATATTTCTCTCTAAAAAGATGCATTAAATCTACATGTTCCTTACTATCCACTAATAGGGAAATAAGTCTAGAGTTCTTGAAACTTTGGCTTACCTCGTTCACCTTCAATGTTTTTCCTTGATATTTCAATCATTAAAATTTATTTTTAAATTCTCTTTAAATCAACCAAAACACCCATTCACATCGAAGAATAGCCCCATTTATTTTTTGGAATAATACCCTTCTGGTTTGGACCATTGTACCCAGATTCAAAGCTACCTCTTCTAGGATTTTTCGGACCCTTACATGCTTGAGTCGGAGGTTTCCAAGCATTATTTTGATAAAATCCACCATTCCTCCACCTAAATTTCCATATTGCATATGACCCATCATTCCCATAAAATCATTTCTCTCCTCGAAAACCTAGATCTCTTTGTCTCTCCATTTTTTAAAGATATTTCTATCATATTTGATGTTATATTAGATCATGTAATAACTGAATAGAGTTAGGTGAAGTTATATGTTATATGTGTTGGAATGTGATGTTGATGCTATTATTGTTGTTATTATTGATGTTAACATATCTTATGTTTGGATGTGAAGTTGATGCTTCGATGATCTAGTGTAGCTTGCTCCTGATGATGTGATATGAAGATCTATCTTTGGTCATATTTGTCTTGGTCCCATTCATGTTGCAACATATTTTGGTCCACTCCTTTGTGTTTAGACCTACCTTGAAATTGGTTAGCGTGTTCTGAAATAAGTGCTTGCATTTTAACATGTATATCCTATTTCTTGGTCTCGAATGTTATGGTAAATGTGTAGCATGTTTATTTTAGTGAGGTGTATTGTATTGAGAGAGGAGGTTCTATCTAGTCCATGTTTCATTCCTTACCATCCCGTGAATGGTTTTTTGGTGACCTATTTCAAATTTTGCTAGGCTAAATTAGATTTTTATGGTAGAAAGACATGGTATAAGACAGTGATGATTCCATTTGAGCTAGAGTGAATAAATGTGCGTATTGAATGTGAATTTGATGAGGAAAGATCTATGTATTAATGTGATTATGTGCAACTGATAATAGACAAAAATATTCTTCCAATGTTGCTATTGTTAGTAACTGTTGTTGGTGACAGTGATTTCAGTGGTGGGTTCCCTTTCATTATTCATATTCTGGAAGTGATCCTTTTTGTATTGGTAATGATCCTTATTACTTTTGGGAAGTGATCCCTATAGGTAGTGAGCCTACCAGTGTTTATATTCATGAGAATTATTTTCTCTATGGTTTTTCCCATCTTGGGTTTCCACATAAATTCTAATGTTTATGATGTATGGTGTTCATGTGCTTTGTGTTCATATCCATTTTAACTTTTAGATTGCATTAAGTTTTCTCTAGATTAAATAAGGTTAACAAAATTATTTTATTATAACTTATTCACCCTCCCTCTCATTTATTCGGTGGGAGCTTTGGTTCCTTGAAAACAATCTTAACCACTTGAGATAGTTCTGATAGCACATAAATTAACAACTCTTATGTTTAATGGGTAACTATACTTTCTAGAAAGTGTAGATGAGAGGTTACATGATTTATATAAGTTAAACTACTTGGAAATCTATTGAGATGAAGTATGTTGCACTGATGAATGCCCCTACTACTAAAGATTATATTTTAGGCTATGAAGTGAATGAAAAAACAAGGTATGCAATCTTTAGTGATTTATTAAAAGTTGAGTTAACAAAAAATATTTATTTGAATACTTCTTATGAAGTTTGGGAAAAGTTGAAAGATATATATGAAGAAAATGATAGAGTCAAGTTATCCAAGTAGTTAATAGCTAAGTGCCAATATGAGAACTTGATAATGGAAGAAGATGAAGATATAGAGAGCTAATTTAAGAGGGTTGACAATGTTGTCAATGAAGTTAAAAATCAAGGTGGCAATCTGATTGATGAAGATGTTATGGGGAATATTCTGATGACCTTACCAAAGAGTTATAGTGACAAGATCTTAGTGATTGAATAAGTTTATGATTTAAAAAAATTTATGAAAGAATAGTTATTTGGAACTGAGGAATTATTAAAATAAACACTAGAAAATGAATTAACAGTTGATTGTAGAAAAACTCAGATTAAATCAAATAAATTAGGTTCTCAAATTGTCTGTAAAGATAAAAAAACTGTATATATGTCTTTGTGGTTGATCAAGAAAAATATAGTCTATGTTATTCTTTAATATATATATGTATGTATGTATGTATGTATTTCCATATTTCATTTATTAAAAAAAAGAAAAAGAATAATACTTTGTTGGAAAAATTAGGTGCAGACAAAAGTCTATCAGAAAATATAAATATAAATAAAAATATTAATGTTGTGGGTGGGGACACCACCCCCCAACCATGGCAGCCCTTGGCTACCACGACAACTAAGGTTGTCAAACGACAAACCTTGGTTGCAGACACAGTAAGGCTATCGAATGACAGTCCTTGGTTGTCATGTGGTAGCCAGACCCGCCCCATACCCTTTTGGGTTATGGGTTATTTTTTTTTTAAAGTTTATTTTAAAAAAACTATATTATATATTTATTTTATATATAAAATATTAAATTAAAAATAAATATATAATAGAAAATAATAAAAGATAATTTATATATATATAGTTGTATATTTATAGTTGGTTAAATTAGCAAATTTTGCTTTTCTTATCAACATGTAATGTTGTTAATATGAAAATTATTTATCAATGACATTCTTATTTTGATAATATCATAAATAAATATTTATGTTTTTAATTAAATGAAATCGGGTGATTAAGTTGGTTTATTTAATTAAACTTATGATGAAATTTTTATTGTCTTTAGTAGTTTTGAACCTAGGATCAATTTATTTTAATAATGTTATAAATTGATTTATTAGGTGTTATTTAATTTAATAATTATAATTATAGTTTGTTAGTGATTATTTAATAGACTAATTTTTGTAACGAAACTTTACAAATTAGTTTATTTATTAAATTCTATTGCATGTTTTATTTTATTCCTTCTGCATTTGGGTTAGAAGGGAATCTTTTACATCAGCCTATTAGGACTGTTACTAGAGGCGGAGTTAGGGTTATTGTGTTTTATTTATTTGTCTTGCATACTTTTGTGACAATTGATCTTGTTATAACCCAACCTTATGAAATTGATTTTATGATGAAAATTGTTATTGTGTGTTCTTGTTATTCTTTGGAACCAGATTTGGATATTATGATGGCCTTGAGTTATGGTTTTGAGATTTTGAACCTAGGGTAGGTTATTTAGGTGTTAAAGGGGAAGTGGATTGATTTCGAAGCTTCAGATCTTGGAAGTGGCTACCTGGGTATCCTTAGTAGGTTACTTAATCAAGTGATAATTTAAATTAAATGAGGTTAAAATGAATTAATAAGATAATGGTTTCCTTGCACATGTCTTGAGTGCTAGTATAGGCTAAGGATGCAAGCGAGAGAAGATACTTGTCTATCTAGTAGTGACAGTGAGTCTGGCATGATTAGTTATCCTTGTCTACATGAGAGGATCTCAGGTTCTGCATATGATCACACTTGGAAGTCGGAGTCCAACGAGATTGTTCCAAGGGGTTAACATATGTGATGACACTTCCCCGATTTCATATTAGGTTTCCTACATGTGTTGGTTGCGTTTGGATTAGTATGTGTACCTTTGATTTCAGGATGTACCCTTGAGATAGGAGCTTCTAGGATCCTTTCTTAGTTTTACTTGATTGGTTTGGTATTGTTATCCAAGTGGGATATGATGTTATCTCCTCGGCATGGTGGGAGTGGAAGCATAGGTTTCCATGAGGTCAGGAAGTAGTGATTCTTTTACCATTTGAGACTCTAACATTCTTGTACCAGTGTTGGATGATCCTTGTTGCAGTTGCTTTCTATCCTATCTTCTTGGAGACTTGTTCTTGTACCTTCTTTATTTGTACTTTGTATTTAATTGTAATTACATACTCTACGACTTGTGCAGTGGATGTTGGAGATTATGTATGCTTTATTATTCAGATGTAATTATTATGTAATATGTAGATGATTATTTTAATTAATAAATATAATTGTATTTATGTAGTTTCTACGTCAAGGAACCCTTGAGATTTGCAATTTGAAATTGAGATTATGTTTATGTGTACTTACAAACTTTATGTTTTATTTCCACTTGTTTGTAAACTCTTAAGAAAAAAATTATTTTACAAACTTAGTAATATGTTTTAGGTTAATATCTCCTAGGTTCCCTGGAGGGGCATTACATTTTTTATATTAGAAATAGTAAAAAATAGGTTGTTGTCCCTAAGTACAATGCCTAAAAGACTATAGTCAAAAGATTCACATTGTTATCACATTTACACCACAAAGACAAAAAACTAAATAGTCACCATGACTTCCACATATCAAAAACCACCAAAAGTTTGCTAGTTGTAATAACTAAAAACACTATTACCATCATAGCTATACTACCATAAATAATGCTTTTGTTATTATGGAGAGTTGGGATATATTTTTTTATATTTCAATGGAAGCTCATAAAGAATCTTTCACTAGATAACATATGCGGCAAGATTATCTTTATGTAATTTAGATTTTTAAGAGAATTCATATTTTTATTTTATATCTTCAACATTGTTTCATAAACTTTATTTCGTCATAGAAAAAAATGAGGTGATATCACTTTGATATATTTTGTGCAAACATGATTTAATATTAAATTTTTGGATATCTTCAACATACTCATGTCTACAACTTCTAGCTATCGAAAAAGACAATGACTAGACCAAAATGGTTCCCTCTTGTTTTTATTAGTGATAATGTCAAATTAAACCCATGATAGTTGTAGATTATTAATATGCATTGTGTGGTCCATAATATGAATGATTTTATCTACAATTGATTTCATATGACCTAAATAAGTACTTGGATGATAATGTTATCATCAAAATCTCGATGCATGATTATAGTACCCATTATGTGACACTAGATCTTAATGTTAAGTGGACTTGCATGCTCTAAGGAATAAAACCCTTATATGATTATGGAGAGGGATAAATTATTAAAACATGAGGTTTTTGGTAAGAATAATTGATAGTTATGTACAAAATAACAATATGAATTTTTACCGTGTTAAGTAAGAATAAAACAATGGTGAAGTGTCTAGGGAATGTAATCTTAGAAAGGGCTATAAATGGGCGAATCAAATGGGGTTCACCCATCTGATATTTCAGGTGAAAATATTAATTACAACATTGGAATTGTGTAATTGTTATTGGTGAAAATATTAATTATATATGATTGGTCAAATTTCACATGCTTTGGGCTAATAATTCATTAAAACTAGATGATTTGGCTACCCCATGGTGATGAACTATTCACAAATTTCAAATTTCCTTATGCAATCTATTTGGTAATTAGCAAAAAATCACCACTTAAAAATTGCTAGCCTATCTAGGGTAATTGCTGAAAATGCATTGATAAGATATATGTGACATCTAATACTATTTTAGAGGCCTTGATTATAAACAAATAGCAAGTGGATTAAAACAATGAAGATATTAGATCGCACAAGAAGAGGAGAATATGAAAGAGTCTAACATTATGGAGATGAAACCTTCTACCACTCCAACTTAGAAAGAAAAACAAACAAAAACTAAACATGGGAGTTGTGGTCCGTGCTTCAAAATCAAATGACCATCCAACAAGTTCATACAAAAATCAATGAAGGTACGACCAAAGTTCATGTAAGGATTTTTGCAAGGAAGAGGCAAAATATGAGAAGATAACTTCCTTTGAATTAGAGTTTGTGAATCATAGGGTCCCCTTTCTTTTGTACATCTTTGAGACACATTCCTCTACAACCTTACATATTTAGTCAATTAAATATTTTTTGATGAAGAAAAAGAAAATCCAGCCCATAATATGTCCACAACTACTATAGATTCACATTTTAATCTCAACAACATCTTGTAAATTCAAAAGTTATAATTATGAGACATGTTACATAACACAACAAAAAAGGAGATTGTAAAACAACATGAAAACAATTCAAATAATTTAAAGATATGGTGAAGGATATCTAGATAAGTATCTACATTTACAAGAGGATTATTCATAACCCCTTATATTAAAAATCAAGATATTGGTGGATGGGTTCTACTAGAGATGCCACTCCAGAAGACAAGAATGCTCTATGAAAGATACTCATAGAGCTGCATAAAAAAAGGATGAATGAAAAATTGAAGGAGTGCACCACAACCCACTCCACTCATGAAACACATGTTAGCACTTTAAAGAATACACAAGGTGACATGTTAATGCGCTAGATATTATCTCTTCCTATAGTCGCCCATTATTAAAGCATTGTTTAAGGCTCAATATTATCTGTTAAAGCACTAGTTAAGGCTCAAATGGATAATATTGATTTTTATATCCTCTAATTAGTCACTTAATATGATGATTTACAAGACGTGGATAGAAATACTCGAGTGTAGATGGAATCCCGTTTCAACGATTGCAAGACCAAATAGAATAGCCAAGGCACACATTTTAGTAGTTAACGAAGAGTCTAGGACAACAAAACCTTAGTTGTAGAGCCCCCCATTTTTTGAAACCAATTATGAAAATCAGTAAAATTAAATTTAAAATAGTAAAATATTAAAAATAATTATTAAATTGTCCCTTAAATCAATTTATAATATTTTGTATTTTGTAAATCCAATTTATAATTATTTATGTTTTATAATTAGTTGATAGACCTTATATTGTGGACTTCATTTTTACCAAAAATTCTATAGAATAAAAAATTAGTTCCATAAATAGAGCAAGTAAAGCTTGGTTTAATATGGACTCTACTCTTAAGTAAAAGTAAATATTGTGACTTGAAAATCTAAAAATTATATCACCAAGACATTAGTAAAATCAATTTATTATTTTTTATGGAAATTCAAAAGACAAAGGAAAATAATAATAAATCTAAGATTATGATTAAATATAATAATTAAATAAGATTATATAATAATAACGTAATATTAATTAAAATAGAATAAGATCATAATGATAATATATAATAATATTAAATATAATACATAATTGTTATATGTATATTATAGTTTTAATAACTTATATTATATGAATTTATTATATTATATTAATAGATATGATATATAATTATAATATAATTACAATATTAACATTATAATAATTACTATAATAGATTTTATTTATCATATAACAAATAAAATGCTAGAATACATTCATGTTTTAACTATTAGTATTATTTTGAATCTTTCATAAATACAAATGTTACTATAAAAAAAATTAGATTTAATATTATCCATCAAATAAATATATTACAAGTAAAATATATATCATCTTTCTATTTTGATTTCTTTTTAAATATAGATTTTTTTATTATTATACATCACATCATTTTTGTCACCATAAGTTTATTCACAAAATGAACATTATTTACTAAAAGGTGTTCATAGTTTGAAAAGTTGTACATTGAAATTTCTTCATATATAATGAATATCACTTTCAAAGAGAAAAACTTAAAGAAATTGTACATTGTTGTTCAGGTAGAGAGCCCCCAAGTACGTAAAGCATGATGTGCCAACCATTTTACTTTTAACTTTTATATTAGTGGAGGATTGCAATTATCTGTTTCTTAGCCTTCAATCTATTAAAAAGGTCTTCCCTTTTGAATATAAAAATACAATTTAATCATCATTCAAACATGTTTTATAAAAGTTTGGCAAGAATCTTCCAAGCAATTCAATTATTAGTTGAAAAAATGGTTAAAGGGAATCCTCAAAAGAATTGCACAAGGCAATGGAACTAGCAAGGCAACTCGATAGAAATTTCCCAAAGGTCAAATTTATGTAGAAAGACTCCTATGAATAAGAAAAGAAATCTACCTACGATGATGGATAGTGACAATAACCCTCCTAAGTTGTGTATGATCTTCGATTCATATGTTGAGTGAAATTATAATAATTGTTGTTGAATTTTATATTCATAATAGAAGAAGAATAGTACTATTGGTCGCTAATTTCATATATCTTAAGTTTCTAAACTGTATATTAGATTTTGATGATTTTATTTAGGCCTTGATATGCGATTTAAGTGTTTATAGGTATTGTTTTAGCTTCTAAGCAGTTATGGCTCGTTGTTGGAATATTTGTTATGCACATGAGGATCAAAAAGTGATCATTTTGAGTTGATGTCCCTTACACCCTAGTGCCCTATTAAACTTTTACTTTGACCACCACACAATTTGCACAATTGATATAATATGTGTTCAAATACCCCAATAATCGCACACTATTGGTACCAATAAAGTTGGGCAATTGATCTTATTACTAACTTTTTCCCCAACTACTAGGTATACCAATGGGCAACTATTTGTCAGCTAGATTATTTTTAATGGGCTTTTAATTAGCAAAATCTAATAAACGATAATTGAAACATAAGTGATAAATGAATCCCTTCTTGTAAAATAATTAAATATCAGATATTTATTATAATATATTAATCAAATATGGAGACTAACCATGACTATTTCATTACAAAATTTGATAAAAAGGATCATCAATCAAAATAAGGGAGAACACTATCTTATATATTGATTATCTACAATCTAAGTTGGCTTGTACAACTTGAGTTGGACTAGTGGTGGAGACCATGCATTTTTGAAAGAGAGGTCACAAGTTCATATATTTGTAGCAACGTTAAATGCCTCCTAAAAGCAATTCGAAATCGTACACTATAAAAAGATAGTGATTATTCAACAAGCTAACCCCTTGATAAGATATACGTTTTAATTTGCTGTTTAGACATTGCCTTCTATAAAAAGACCTTTCTTTTTTTCCTGACCTCCTGAATGCTAGAATCTTTCTATTCTAGTTGACAATAATAACTTTTCTTCCCTTTACTCCACCCTGATTAGCCATTTGTTGTCTAATCATGTCACGACTTTCTTCTTTCTTCTGCAAAGATTTTCTGAGAATCTAATCTTAGGGTTAGGCAGAAACAAATATATTTTATTGATGTATTGAATCCAAGCCATGGGCCAACATAAGTTAGATGTACGTCCATGATTCCTTCCGTGTGTTCGAAGCAGTCATAGTGAATACTACTTAAGCATGTGAGCAGAGAGAGAGAGAGATTTGCAGAGGACCCCAGAGAAGATGACTCAGAGCAATGTCATTCTGCGGCCTGTGGTGAGCAAGCAATTCTGTTCAACCACATGCAATGTATTTACTGTGAGGAAGAGGCCCTGCGCTATCAATGGCGGCGGTTTTGTTGTGTTGGATTCTTCTCAGGGAGATGAAATATTCAGAGTGGAGGGCTGCGGCTCAGCTGTTAAAGACCGAGCTCTGCTTCAGGATGCTCAAGGCGATGCTGTCCTCTCCATCAAACGTGAGGTAGAATTCAAATAATGAAATCTCAAATCAATTTCTTTTACAGAGAGGAATGATATAATCAAATGAAATTAAATGAAAGATTTTTAATGACATGTATGTGATCTAAGCAGTTTATGGGATTTGGGCATTGTCTTTCTTAAAAGGAGAGCATCAAAATCTTATGAATTTATGTATTTTCTTCTTGATATCGGATCTTTGCATTGAATTTCGAGTATCAAGTTTACAAATTTATTCAGCCTTGCTTCTGAATAAGATGTTTAAATTCTTAATTTTTAACATTTCTTTGTAATTGATGATATAAATAACGCTGTACATTAAGTATTCCATGTCAAAATGTCATTTTGTCTCTACCACCACTCTCACTCTCTTATTGCAAAACATACATGTTCTTTTTTTCCTCTTCTCTTTAGATACCAATCATTTATGGGTTTGACATATATGATAATGTAAATTAATCCTTAGTTGCACGATCAACATTTTTTACACGAAATGAAAGAATTATAATGTCGACAAGGTCAAAGTAGTGTATGGGACCCGAGAGCATTATCCTCTAAAAAACAGAGCATCAAAATTTCATATAATTTGTAATTTTCAAAATTTCATATAATTTGTAATTTTTTCTTGAAATCAGATCTTTGCCGGTAAATTTTATTTCTCTCGAAATCAGATCTTTGCCAGTGAATTTTAATTAACAAGTTTACAGTTTTATCCAGCCTTATCTCCTCAAATAAGATGTTTAAATAGCCAATGTCTTCATAACTGATATAGATGACATTGTACATTAAGGCCTTAATGACAAAGTGCAACAGAATATACATATTTTCTTTTTCCACTCCTCTTTAAATTCCTATCATTAAAAAATATAAACTAATTCTTAATTATATTATAAACATTTCTGTTTTTCACTTGTATCCACTCCTCTAATCACAACAATAGACTTTGTGCATTCTTTTTTTTAAATAAGAGCCTAATTGGAGAGTTTTGTATTAAAGTGTGAAAAGAACAACATAATTTTGAAAGTAGTCCAAGAAAAAACATAAATGAAACAAATTCAGTTTAGATTAGACAAATGAAATCAACTGGAATCTTAGACTTTATGCATTCTTATTCTTATGTCATATTTGAATTATGGGCAAAATCTCTAGCGTAGGTTATAGATGTACAGATTTCTTCTCATGTGGGTGGATCAAATTGATCTCTTTACAAACATAGTTCACCTGATATTTTTCTCATATGGCATTGAATGTATTTTCATGTCCTGCAGGTTGGGATAGTACAGGTGTTCAGCCTTCACAAGAAATGGAAAGGATTTGTAGCAGACGGGATAGATGGGCATGAGAAGCCCATTTTTAAGGCGAGCAGTTCAATTTGCTCAGCGAATGACTCAGTGAAGGTGTCGCTTATTCAATCCAAAGCAAAGAAGGGGTGGGACTATGAAATTGTGGGAAGTTTTGCAGAAAGAGCATGTACCATTTACGATGATTCTCACGCCATCGCAGCAAAGGTAACTTAAAAAAACCAGTTTGGGCATGGAAAATATGGATTTTTTCCCCTTTTGAGCGCTTTTTTTTCAGGAATTTGATATAAGATCTTAATATTGATCAGGTGAGCCTTAACAACATAGTAAAAGATGCAATCCGGAGCAAGGACGTTTATAATGTTGAAGTGCAGGCGGGGATTGATCAAGCATTCGTGTTTGGACTGGTAGCTGTTCTTGAAAAACTAAGTGGGGAAGATGGCAATTGATGGATTAAGTTTGGTTTGATAAGTTCTGTTTGTTCTTGCTCGTTAAAACTATAAAATGTTTTGAGCAGAGATATTATTGGTGTGTTTTCAATTTACTCAAGGAAGTTTTTCTAATGGGTGATTTATGTTATACAAGCTTTTTATAACTCAAGCTAACTCTTCATGGATGACTAAATCAATTTCCATTTAAAAAAGTTTTTGTTATTGCTTATTACTAAAATCGGAGAGTTGTGAGTAGGACTTTATCAATTTTTATTTAAAAATGAATGTGTTTTTTATAATAGAAGCACTAAAAATTAGGGCGTTGTCCTTTAGTACAATGCCTAAAAGGCTACAGTCAATAAATTCACATTGGTAGCACATCAACAACATAAAGACAAAAAATTAAATAGTCACAATGACTTCCACATATCAAAAACCACCAAAAGTTTGCTAGTTGTAATAACTAAAAACACTACTACCATCATAGCTATACTACCATAAAAAATGCTTGTGTTATTATGGAGAGTTGGGATATTTTTTTTAATATTTCAATGGAAGTTCATAAAGAATTTTTCAATAGATAACATATGTGGTAAGATTATCTCTATGTAATAGATGTTTAAGAGAATTCATCATAGAAAACAATGAGGTGATATCACTTTGATGTATTTTGTATAAAGGTGAAATATTAATTTTTTGGACATCTTCAACGTACTCTACTAATGTCTACAACTTCTAGCTATCGAAAAAGATAATGACTAGACCAAAATGGTTCCCTCTTGTTTTTATTAGTGATAAAGTCAAATTAAACCCATGATAGTTGTAGATTATTGATATGCATTGTGTGGTCCATATTATGAATGATTTTATCTACAATTGATTTCATATGACCTAAATGATTACTTTGATGATAATAGGTAATATAAGGACAAGAAATTCCAACAAACATTGAACGAAGATGAAATAGGTAATACAAGGACAAGAAATTCTTATGAAGAAAGTTAGTAGGCTTAATCTAATATTGAAGGTAACATGGAGTCTATTTATAAACCCAATATCATAATGGACCCAGAACCAACTTCCTATAAAAAAGTTAACGATATTGCAACGTGGAGGCAAGCTATGCAAAATGAGGATGATGTTCTTTTGAAAAATGGAACATTGGAGTTGGTTAATCCCCGACTTTGTTGTAAACCTATATTGGTGGATCTTTAGAAATAAATATAAAGAAAATGATTCACTTGAAAAACATGAAGGTTGAGTTGTTGCAAAAGGTATGCTAAAAAATAAGGTATAGACTATGATAAAACTTTTGTACCTATAGTTTTGATTAAGTAAAAACAAGTTTTGAAAGGACCCGAAACCTTGTACAAAAAACTTGAAAGATAAAGCAATATAAGGCTCAGATACAACAGTGGAAACCACCAAAACAACAGAGGGATTAACCACTAGAAAATCCCCACCAGGGGACAACAATCCACAACAAGGGACCTTACGATTTAGATTTAGAGCCACCCTTGTAGGACCGAAGATTCATATCCAAAGGAGGAACAGAAGGCTTTGGTTTCTTCCCTTTCATAGTTGTCCAACCGTCCTCCAACTTGGCAGCATCATTCAACCAAACCCCTGAAGAGACAGAAGAATGGCTGACCAAAGAATCAACCCCCAACATCACATTCCCCCTGGGGGAAACTGGGAAGGGCGAACCCACAGCTGTAGAAAACTGGACAACAAGGTCATCAGTCTGGACAGCAGCAACCGCCATAGCAGAATCATTCTGGATAGCAGCAGCAAGCTGGACAACAGAGTCGGCAGCAGACTGGACAGCAACAACTGGGACAACATCCGACCCTGTAGAAGCATCCACAGAAGAAAGAACCTCCTGAGAGGATCCTGTAGCTGGCTCCTGAACCTCTGTTGAAGATTTATGCACTGTATAATGTTCAGTAGCTACGCTCGACCACCAAGAAGGCGGTCGTTTCGATTTCACCTTCACAGAAGAACACCGGGCAGCCACATGGCCAGTCAAGTGACAATTCCTGCAGTGGAAGGGAATACCCTCATAATCTAAAGTCTGTATCCAAGAGCCCCTCGAAGAGGCCAAACAAATCTTCTCAAGGAGGCCCTTATAAACATCCATCTCAACAAGGATGCGAGCAAAAGTCGAATGTAAAATATCAGAGGTATCCGAGTCCACAATTTGGAAGTCCCCAAGAGCATTCCCCACAAATAGTTAAACTTTTGTACCTATAGTTAAATGGACCACCAATCATGATTTATTGGCCCTTACAACACAAAGTGGGTGGAATTTTCATCAAATGGACATCAAATTTGGATTCTTGAATGGTGATCTCAAAGAAATAGTATATACTACTCAACACAAAGGCTATATAGTTGATAGTAAGGAACATAATGCAAGATTGTAAAATAATTGTATGGTTTAAAACAAGCATCCTTATCCTTGTATAAAAACTTATTGAGTATGTTCTGAAGTTGAATTTCAATCATTTTTAATTTGATGATGTTGTTGGATTAATTAGGACATTATCTAATTATTTGATCAATTAGGTCCTATAATGGCCAAAAAGGACTCTAATATAGAAAACCCAGCAAACTGAACTCAAACATGCAACTCACAATCAGGAATTAGAGCTCAACTCCTAACTTTGTTTTCATCAACATCTTTTGCATGATTTAATTTTAATTTAATAATAATTACATGCACTTTTTCAACTAATATCTTTTAACTTAAATTTATATTTTAATTTTACTAATATTGAATGTGCAACTTTAATTGCATATTAGTATTTAATTAATAATTAATATTTTTAGCATATTAATAATATGCAAAATATCAATTCATTAATTATGCCTTTAAATTTAGTTTTGGATCTAATAATTAATTAAATCCCTTATTCTTATAATTCGACTTTTAAATTAACTATTTTTAAATAAATATAGGTATTTAATTAATTTTATTTAATATTTCACTATATAATAATATTTAATTATTCAATCATTTAATTAGCCTTAATTAAATCTTTAAAGATTCTTTTAACACAAAATCACATCAAACCACCTGACATGAAACCAAGATGGAAACTAACTAAATCAACATGCAATAATCAAGATAAAAGGATGTGTTCATGAATAACGTCACCCTCATGATTTCAAAGGGTTAACCAATCATAAAATTGTCCACTATTTTAGGACAATAATTAGCTTAGGATAGGATTTAGACCTGGATGCTATCTCCCCTCTCTTACGATTGAGATATTGCAATAGGGAACACTCATCCTGACAATTTGGGAAAGTCGATGCTAGGTACCTGAAATCTTGCATAAAAGACGAGCATGTACAACCATGTATATATATAATAGACAATGGCAGGGATCGACCAATCATGTGGATCTCACAAGAAAGTAACTACGACTTTGTCCCTCAACCACATCAAACAAAAATATAAAACATACATGCCAAACATACATATACAAGTATGGGGTTAGTAAAAACCATAACATAAGTAACATCATCATATGTAAATAACCATCATTATCTTACTAGCATGATATAAATAGGATGATTAAAGTATCATAACACTGAATTATTAAATGTAACCGAATATCTAATATTCATAAAAAGTGACCTTGAAAAGGTTGGCATTATAAACATAATGACAGTAAAGAGGTGGGTATTACATGAGTTTCTAGAAGTAGGATTGAGACTTTTTAAATAATTTTCTCTAGAGAATAGAGATGAAAGTACCACTATGAAATACATAGATCATATATTTGTCCAATCTTATATTTTTGAATGTATTTGTGGATCTTGACTCTGTGAAGTTATTGATACAAAACTATGATCCAAACATAAGGGTAATTCAAGCAGTAGATGGGAATGCCATGTTGATAATAAAGAGGTAGTTCATTGTAGAGGCCTTTGATTTGAACAAGGGTACATCAGTTAGTCTCAAATTTAAAAGGGCTTGAAGAGTACTATACGACACATAGTAAGTTATATAAGGAGACTCTCATTCTAAAGTTTAGATTGAAGGAACCCATAAATATTTGAATTTTAGAGCAAGAGCCTTATAAATTGAATACATTTGAAGAATATCTCATAAAAACATATTTTTCCTTGTGTCAAGTCACAGGGGTGAATGCCCAAATGAAAATGTTAATTATATTGGCATGATTTGTGTATGTTCAGATTTTTAAGATCCTATAAGAAACACAAAATTTGATTTTGCTCAATATTTGGAAGATGCATGAATGAGAGCTTGTGTAAAGTAGGAAAACTTGGATAAGTTTGGTTTTAGATGGTATTCTTTCTTGTGCCCTTTATTTTTGTATAGAGGAGAGAAATTATGGGAGAGAGAAAAATGTAGATCAAGTCAGTAGATGATGAAAACATAAAGCTACTAGTTCAAACTTAGACTGTCCTCTAGGATATGCATTTCCTAATGGTAGGATTCATTACATTTCAAGAATGTAGATAATTGTAGGGTACATTATAATTTATCAAGAGAGAATCCCAAGTCTAGTATTGGATTTCCTTGGGCCATTAGAAAGAAAGAAGGATCTTGAGATTTCACATAATTGGGGAGTTTTCTTTGATTCCTGGAGAAACAACAATAATTAGGGTTTATGGATCTCCGGTTACTCCTCATGTGTCGTCAATAATTATACATGTTATGATTGCTTTCCTTGAAGTTTTTTGGAAATTGGAAAAAAATGGATCACTTCCATTTTAGAAAATATCATGAGTCTTATGTGTTCCCTACTATATGCAAAATTATGATTTCCATCTCACAAACAAAGAGGCACTTGAACAATGGAAAAATGAAACTAATTATGTGTTGGAAAAAGGAACTATATTTGTGCTTAGAGATAATGAACTAGTTATGGAAAAGGTCAACAAGATGATTGGAGAACTTTATGCCTTTTAGTACATTTGTGGTATTTTCTAAAAATATTCAAAGTCACTTCTTGATTGAAAATATACAAGAAATGTGGATAAGTTAGAGAGTATATTGCAAGTCACATGGCATATGAAGAAGTGTTTTCATAGTGGGAATCATAATTTGGACCTCCTAAGGATGAACCAAAAGTATGATCTTGTTCCATCAATTGATGACAAGATTTCAAATGATATGGGAATTAAGATTTCAAATGATATGGGAGTATACCAGATTGTGTTTTGTTTTGAACATTTTGATAAGGAAAATCATATCATAAACAATTTGTAGCATCTTTCAAAGCTTATGAATAAAAATGGACCAATGGATTTGGGGTGAAATAGTCTATTAATTTAATGTGTTGATACTTCTTAAATTTGAAGGCTTTAATATTTCGGAGTTATGAATTTATTTGCAAGTTTATTCTAGTTTCTTATTTTATTCCAAGGGGATAGTTTTTTTAAAATCAAAGTAAAAGAATTTAATATAGTTGTTCAAGATCTTAAAGAAGAATTTAATCACAAAAAGTTACGAGAGATTTAATGTGAGAAATTATATCTATTAGCCCTGGGGTTTTGAAATTCACATGCTGCAAATATTGTTGGTTTGATATTCTTCACTCTACTACCCTAGATAGGCATTATTTGGTGAAGTTTCAAGGATTAAAGTTGCAAAGTTGAGATTTAAAATCTTTTTTTTTAATAAAAAAACATTGTTATTTTCATGCTTTTTTTTTGCTTTAGTGGGTTAGGGTTTAAGAGTATTTCATAGGCCTAAAAGGATCCAAGTCCACCAAAATCTAGTTGAGAAAAAAATTTATGAGTAAAATGGATTGCATGAAGAGGAATACATCTACCTAATAACATGTTTAAAGAATTACATATTTCATTATAAGTATATTGTCATAGGATTACCCTCCTTGGCCTACCAAAAGTATAGAATATTTAACCCTTAGTGTTTGGTCTTATTTGTTGTTCATCAGCTTGTGAGCCATTAAGGATGAATGTAACTAGATTCTAGAGGGATTTCGATGAACTTGGTGGAAAAACACCAAAAAATTGAAAAATAAATGGGTGAATCAAATGCACACATTTGATATTTTAGGTGAAAATATTAATTACAACATTGGAATTGTGCAATTGTTATTGATGAAATATTAATTACATATGATTGGTCAAATTTCACATGCTTTGGGCCAATAATTCATAAAAACTAGGTGATTTAGCCACCCCATGGTGATGAACTATTCAAAAATTTCAAATTTCTTGATACGATCTATTTGGTAATTAGCAAAAAATTACCACTTAAATATTGCTAGCCTATAGGGTAATTGTTGAAAATGCATTGATAAGATATATGTAACATCTAATACTATTTTCGAGGCCTTGATTAAAAAAAAATAGCAAGTGGATTAAAACAACGAAGAGAGTAGATCACACAAGAAGAGGAGAATATGAAAGAGTCTAACTTTATGGAGATGAAACCTTCTACCACTCCAACTTAGAAAGAAAAACAAACAAAAACCAAACATAAGAGTTGCGGTTTGTGCTTCATAATCAAATGACCACCCAACAAGTTTAAACAAAAATCAATGAAGGTACCACCAAAGTTCATAAGGATTTTTACAAGAAAGAAGCAAAATATGAGAAGCTAACTTCCTTTGAATTAGAGTTTGTGAACCATAGGGTCCCCTTTCTTTTGTACACCTTTGAGACACATGCCTCTACCACCTTACATATTTAGTCAATTAAAAAAAAATAACGAAGAAAAAGAAAATCCAACCCATAGTGTGTCCACAACTACTCTAGATTCACATTTTAACCTCAGCTCAACATCTTGTAAATTTAAAAGTTATAATTATGAGACATGCTACATAACACAACCAAAGTAATCTTTAAGAAACAACCCTCTTAAAAAAGATATAAAATTTTGGCGAATCTTTCATTTTCTTGAAAAAAATAAATAATTTCTATTGGGGAATCTCTCAAATTTTTTGAAAAAAAAAGTATTCTTATTGGTGATTATTTTTTAATAACATTTTTTTTGTAGAAAATATTGGTGAATCTCAAACAATAAAAATAAATTAATTAATTTCACCATGGTGAATACTTCTATTTAAAAAAATAGAATTCTTATAGAAAATTATTAGGCTTAATGTGGAAATATTTTATGGGTTTAAGGAATAGACTCTGTAATAATTACTTTCTACCATTTATTTAAAATATAATCTAATAACCTCATTGTATTGTGTGAGACAAATGTATTGATATTTTTAAATACTAATGGGGCCCAAAATTTCTTCAAGACCATTGATTTATATTGAGATAAACAATCTGAAAGAAATTTTATCTCCCATAAGCATTACAAACCAAATAGTAACATTTTTACCTCAGAATATAATGAGGGTCACTAGATTATAGTTTAAGTCGGTAATGGAAACTAAAAGTTGGTGATAGATCCCTACAGTAACTTATAATCATGATATATATTATTGGAGAATTAATTTAAATTTCTACAATAACTTATAAAATTTTGGTGAATTAAATATAATCATGTAATGAATATTGTGGTGAATTTTCGAGTTCAAGTTTTTTATAAAATAAATTATTTTGTGATTTAAACATTTCTAAATCAAAATTTTGTAAAATGTGGTGATTTAGGTTGCCTTAAATCTTGAATTATTAGCCAAATTTGGATTCTCAAATTTCCAAAATTAGCCAATTGGCGAATATTAGCCACTAAAAATTTCTATGAACACAACAAAAGAAGAGATTTTAAAACAACATGAAAATAATTCAAAATAATTGGAAGATATGGTGAAGGATATCTAGATCAAGTATCTATATTTAGAAGAGGATTATTCATAGCCCCTTATATTAAAAATGAAGATATTGGTGGATGGGTCCTACTAGAGATGCTATTGTAGAAGACATGCAATGGAAGATACTCATAGAGCTGCATAAAATGATGGATGAGAAATTCAAGGAGTGCACCACAACCCACTCCACTCATGAAATATATCATAGCACTTTAAAGAATACACAAGGTGACATGTTAATGCCCTATATTATCTCTTCCTATAGTGGCCCATTATTAAAGCATTGGTTAAGGCTCAAATGGATAATACCGAATTCTATATCCTCTAATTGGCCACTTAATATGATGCTTTACAAGATGTGGATAGAAATACTCAAGTGTAGATGGATTCATGTTTCAACGATTGCAAGACCAAATAGAATAGACAAGGCACAAATTTTAATAGTTAAGGAAGAGTCGAGGCGTACCAAGCCAAGGATGTCAGACGCCGTTGAAACAGAGAAGCCATAGAAAACATGAAGAATGCAAGATATCTAAGAAAGGAAGAAATGAATCAAGATAATGGATGCCTGCAAATGTCAAGTGCAATCATTGCCCTGAAGAATGCCAGGTCTGTTTAGGACAACAAAACCCTAGTTGTAGAGATCCCTTTTTTTTAAAACCAATTATGAAAATATGTAAAAATAAATTTAAAATAGTAAAATATTAAAAATAACTACTAAATTTGGTCGCTTAAATCAATTTATAATATTTTGTATTTTATAAATCTAATTTATAATTAGTTGATAGACTTTATATCGTGGACTTCACTTTTAACTCAGACAACCATAAATTCTATGGAATAAAAAATTAGTTCTATAAATAGAACAAGAAAAGCTTGGTTTAATATTGACTCCGCTCTTAACTATAAGTAGATATTGTGACTTCAAAATCTAAAAATTACATCACCAAGAAATAAGTAAAATCAAATTTATTATTTTTTATGGAAATGCAAAAGATAAAAGAAATAATAATAAATCTAAGATTATGATTAAATATAATAATTAAATAAGATTATATTTAATAATAATATAATATTAATTAAAATAGAATAAGATCTTAATGATAATATATAATAATATTAAATATAATATACAATTGTTATATGTATATTATAATTTTAATAAATTATATTATATGAATTTATTATATTATATTATAATAATAGATATGATAATATTACATATTTAATTATAATATAATTACAATATTAACATTATAATAATTAATATAATAGATTTTATTTATTATATAACAAATAAAATAGTATAATACATTTATGTTTTAACTATTAGTATTATTTTGAACCTTTCATAAATACAAGTGTTGCTATAAAAAATAGATTTAATATTATCCATCAAATAAATATTTTACAAGAAAAATATATATCATCTTTCTATTTAGATTTCTTTTTAAATATAGATTGTTTTATTGTTATAGATATGTTTATTATTATACCTCACTTTGTCACCATAAGTTTATTCACAAAATGAACATTATTTACTAAAAGGTGTTGAGACTTTGAAAAGTTGTACATTGAACTTTCTTTATATACAATGAATATCACTTTCAAAGAGAAAAACTTGAACAAATTGCACATTGTTGTTTAGGTAGAGAGCCCCAAGTACGTAAAGCATGATGTGCCACCAATTTTACTTTTAACTTTTATATTAGTGGAGGATTGCAATTATCTATGTTTCCTTAGCCTTCAATCTATTGAAAAGGTCTTCCCTTTTGAATATAAATAATACAATTTAGTCACTATTCAAACATGTTTTATAGAAAGTTTGCCAAGAATCTTCCAAGCAACTCAATTATTAGTAGGAAAAAATGGTTACAAGGAATCCTCAAAAGAATTGCACAAGGCAATGGAACCACCAAGGCAACTCGATAGAAATTTCTCAAGGTCAAATTTATGTAGAAAGATTCCTATGAATAAGAAAAGAAATCTAATCTATGCTGAGTGAAATTATAATAATTGTTGTTGAATTTTATATTCATAATAGAAGAAGAATAGTACTATTGGTTGCTAATTTTATATATCTTAAGTTTTTAAATGGTATATTTGATTTGGTCGTCTTGATATGTGATTTACATGTTTATAGGTATTGTTTTGGCTTCTAAGTAGTTGCAACAAGTTGTTGGATTTGTGATGCACACAAGGATAAAAAAATGGTAATTTTGAATTGATGTCCCTTACACCCTAGTGCCCTATTAACCTTTTACTTTGACCACCACACAATTCGCACAATGATCTAATATGTGTACAAATACCCTAATAATCACATGCTATTGGTACCAATAAAGTTGGGCAATTGATCTTATTACTAATTTTTCTTCCCAACTACTAGGTATACCACTATACAACTATTTGTCAACGAGTTTATTTTTAATGGGCTTTTAATTAGCAAAATCTAAAAAACAATTATTGAAACATAAGTGACAAATGAATCCCTTCTTGTAAAAATAATTGAATATCAGATATTTATTATAATATATAGATCAAATATAGAGATTAACCATGACTATTTCATTACAAAATTTGATAAAAGAGGATCATCAATCAAAATAAGGGGGAATACTATCTAATATAATTATTCTCTACAATCTAAGTTGGCTTGTACAACTTGAGTTGGACTCGTGGTGGAGAACATGCATTTTTGAAAGAGAGGTCACAAGTTCATATCCTATTGAAGGTAGAGTATGTACTCCTCGTACCTCCTGCAAGTAATTCAAATTCGTAGACTATAAAAAGATAGTGGTTATTTAGCAAACTAACTCTATAATAAGATATACGTTTTAGTTTGCTGTTTAGACATTGCCCTATAAAAAGGCCTTTCCATTCCTTTTTCTTTTTGCCCTTCTGAATATTAGAATCTTAGTTGACAATAATATCTTTTCTTCTCTTTACTCCACCCTGATTACCCATTTGTTGTCTAATCATGTCCTGACTTTCTTCTGCAAAGATTTACTGAGAATCTAATCTTAGTGTTAGGCAGAAACAAATATATTTTATTGATGTATTCAATCTAACATAAGTTAGATGTACGTCCATGATTCCTTACGTGTGTTCGAAGCAGTCATAGTGAATACTACTTAAGCATGTGAGCAGAGAGAGAGAGAGATATGCAGAGGACCCCAGAGAAGATGACTCAGAGCAATGTCATTCTGCGGCCTGTGGTGAGCAAGCAATTCTGTTCAACCACATGCAATGTATTTACTGTGAGGAAGAGGCCCTGCGCTATCAATGGCGGCGGTTTTGTTGTGTTGGATTCTTCTCAGGGAGATGAAATATTCAAAGTGGAAGGCTGCGCCTCAGCTGTTAAAGACCGCGCTCTGCTTCAAGATGCTCAAGGCGATGCTGTCCTCTCCATCAAACGTGAGGTAGAATTAAACTAATGAAATCTCAAATCAATTTCTTTTACAGAGAGGAATGATATAATCAAATGAAATTAAATGAAAGATTTTTAATGACATGTATGTGATCTAAGCAGTTTATGGGATTTGGGCATTATCTTTCTTAAAAGGAGAGCATCAAAATCATATGAATTTATGTATTTTCTTCTTGATATCGGATCTTTGCATTGAATTTTGAGTAACATGTTTACAAATTTATCCAGCCTTGTTTCTAAATAAGATGTTTAAATTCTTAATTTTTAATTGATATACATTAAGTACTTCATGTCAAAATGTCATTTTGTCTCTACCACCACTCTCTTATTGCAAAATATGTATGCTCTCTTTTTCTTCTTCTCTTTAGATACCAATCATTTATGGGTTTGACATATATGACAATGTAAACTAATTCTTAGTTGCACTATCAACATTTTTTACACGAAATGATAGATTTTATAATGTCGATAAAGTCAAAGTAGTTTATGGGATTCAAGAGCAGTATCCCTCTTAAAAACAGAGCATCAAAGTTTCATATATTTCGTAATACCCTCTCGAAATCAGAACTTTGACAATGAATTCTAATCAACAAGTTTGCAGTTTTATCCAACCTTATCTCCTCAATTAAGATGTTTAAATTGCCAATGTCTTCATAACCGATATAGATGACATTGTACATAGCCCTTGATGACAAAGTGTAGCTGAATATACATATTTTCTTTTTCCACTCCTATTTAAATTTTCATCATTAAAAAATATAAACTAATTCTTAATTACATTATAAACATGTTTGTTTTCTACTTGTATCCACTCCTCTAGCCACAACAATAGACTTTGTGCATTCTTTTTTTTTTTGCTAAATAATAGACTGAAGCCGAGAATTTTGTATTAAAGTTTGAAGTAGTCCGAGAAAAAACATAAATGAAACAAATTCAATTTAGACTAATGGAGTCAACTCGAATCTTAGACTTTGTGCATTGTCATATTTGAATTATGAGCAAAATCTCTAGCCTAGGTTATGTACAGATTTCTTCTGTGGGTGAATCAAATTGATCTCTTTTCAAACATAGTTCACCTGATATCTTTCTCATATGGCATTGAATGTATTTTCATGTCCTGCAGGTTGGGATAGTACAGGTGTTCAGCCTTCACAAGAAATGGAAAGCATTTGTACCAGACGAGATAGACGGGCATGAGAAGCCCATTTTTAAGGCGAGCAGTTCAATCTGCTCAGCCAATGACTCAGTGAAGGTGTCGCTTATTCAATCCAAAGCAAAGAAGGGGTGGGACTATGAAATTGTGGGCAGTTTTGCAGAAAGAGCATGTACCATTTACGATGATTCTCACGCCATCGCAGCAAAGGTAACTTAAAAAAACCAGTTTGGGCATGGAAAATATGGATTTTTTTCCCTTTTGGGTGCTTTTTTTTTCAGGAATATGATATAAGATCTTAATATTTGATCAGGTGAGCCTTAACAACATAGTAAAAGATGCAATCCGGAGCAAGGACGTTTATAATGTTGAAGTGCAGGCGGGGATTTATCAAGCATTCGTGTTTGGACTGGTAGCTGTTCTTGAAAAACTAAGTGGGGAAGATGGCAATTGATGGATTATGTCTGGTTTAATAAGTTCAGTTTGTTCTTGCTCGTTAACAGTTCAAACTATAAAATGTTTTGAGCAGAGATATTATTGGTGTGTTTTCAATTTACTCAAGGAAGTTTTTGTAATGGGGGATTTATGATATACAAGCTTTTTATAACTCAGGCTAACTCTTCATGTAGGACTAGGTCAAGTTTCATTTGAAAAAACTTTTGTTATTGCTTATTATTAAAATCGGAGAGTTGTGAGTAGGACTTTATCAATTTCTATTTAAAATTGTTGGTGTTGTTTATATTAGAATCAGTAAAAACTAGGGTGTTGTCCCTTAGTACAATGTCTAAAAGGCTATAGTCAACAAATTTACATTGTTAGCACATTAACACCACAAAGACAAAAAATTAAATAGTCACCATGACTTCCACATATCAAAACCACCAAAAGTCTGCTAGTTGTAATAACTAAAAACACTACTACCATCATAGCTATACTACCATAAAAAATGCTTGTGTTATTATGGAGAATTGGGATATATTTTTTTTAAATATTTCAATGGAAGTTCATAAAGAATCTTTCAACATATATTATATGTGGTAAGATAGTCTCTATGCAATAAATGTTTAAGAGATTTCATCATATAAAACAATGAGGTGATTTCACTTTGATACATTTTGTACAAACGTGGAATATTAAATTTTTGGATATCTTCAATGTATTCTTTTAATGTCTACAACTTCTATCTATTGAAAAAGACAATGACTAGACCAAAATGGTTCCCTCTTGTTTTTTTTAGCGATAAAGTCAAACTAAACCCATGATAGTTGTAGATTATTGATATGCATGGTGTAGTCCATATTACAAATGCTTTATCTACAATTTGATTTCATATGACCTAAATAAGTACTTGGATGATAATGTTATCATCAAAATCTCGATGCATGATTACTGTGAGGTCCCACCCCGACCCATCATAACATATCATAGCATGCATTTTCTTACTTCGATTATCACAATGATACACTATTTTGGCATATTAGGCTTATTGGACCATGATTTCATATCATTAGACATTATGCGATGATTTTTATATTATGTTGATGATGATGTTAGATGCACTTTTACATGCTTATGATTGTCAGATCTTGATGATATGATATATATATGGAAAACTGAATTTTGAATCTTATGTTTTGATTTACATTGACTTGTGAAATATGATTTGAAATGAATATATATGTACTGACTTGATTTTGAAAATGCCTTAGGGTTGCTTCAGATAGTCTAGAATTTAGAATACATATATTGCAAATGGAAATGAAATTACTAATATTGTTTTGAATTAAGATGAAGTTGTGAAATGCAAATTGCTAATGAATATGTGTTTAAATATTATCATGGATTATATATATGGTTTATTCTTGAGCTATTGATATTTTGATCAAGTGTGCAAGAAATTGACCATGGTTTCAAATTGGGCGAATCAAGGATGGATCAATGTGAAACCCATGTAAAGCCAAGGTTAACTCTATGTAGAGCTATAACCTCATTGTTACGTGTTTTATCTAGTAAACGTGATGTATGGATGTATTGTATTTTGTAAATTGTAAATATGTGTTATATCCATTTGGCATGTCATGTGTAATTTAATGTGATGTGTTTATGTTGTGCCAATTGACACTTGTACATGTGAGTTGGCATGACCAAGTGAATTAAATGGGATTAGACACTCACCCTAGGGTCACCTTGGAGTGTTCCCATGTAGGGTTGCTTGTTTGAGGAGTCAAGATAGGAGTCTTATCATGCAAACCCATAGGTTAACTCTTAGAGAGTTTTTGAGGAGTTAAGTGGATCCCTAGGGGTTGGTTAGGGTTAAATTTAGCTAGCTCTATAGGTGTACAATGGGTTAGGAGTTAATTTTTAAACAAAAATATGTTCAAAACTCAATTATGGCCTTCCAAAAAGTACCAATTTAGAGAGTGGCGAAATTGATAGGATGTGAAGCCCATCCCTTTCTCCCCATCTTTGGTCTATCTCTCATTTATGAGAGGAGACAAGATGGAAGAAAAGGACTCAAAAATCCTCTCTCATTAAGATGGGTGGGTAGAAAGTTGGTGAGGAGTTCCCTTTTAGTAAAAATTTGGAGGAGTTTGAGGGTTGATTGCCCACTCTCCAAACGTGGAGACTTCTAGCTGACTTAGTGAGATTTGACCAAGGGAGAAAAAGCTAAGGAAGACAAAATCTCATCCTCAACTTAATTCTTGTCATTGATTGGAGCAAGGTTGGTGCTCCTATCATGGAAGACCATGTTTTTCTTTATGCTATGTGTGTGGTGTTGTAAATTCATATAGCATGTTAGTATGAGTTGTTACAAGTTTTGTTCATGTATTATCTTGTTTTTCTTGTTTGTTACTTGTTTTTTTTGGGTGTGCAAGGCTATACTCACCCTTAGGAGCGAAGAGAGCCTTAAGGGTGAAGGGTTGGGAATGCTCAAATAGTGTAGTCTCTCCTCATGGAGAAGAGGGATATGGCATGGAGTATGGGTTCCATGTTGCCAATTGTTGTTCTACACATTTCAAGGCCATAAGGGGAGAAGTGGTATTTGTGAAATGGGAAAGTGAAAATGTATAATGTGGCCTTGTGAAGGCATTATTAGTTATGTTTTGAGTCTTGTGAAGGCGGTTTTGAGCTATGCTTATTATGACTATGGCTTCTCTTATTTGGGTTCACTTTCCACCTTCACCTCTCTTCATAGGTCCAAGGTGATCTATTGTGCAAACCAAGGGTTTGGGGAGTTCATTGTGGTTTTTATGTTGTATGTGTGTGTTTGAAAATGATTGTATGTCACCCATCCATTCTTGGTTCCCCAAGCTCGGGGGTGGCCTCGCAAAAGCCTAGGTTGGAAGGTGAGCTCCCATAGTCAACCCATTGTAAATTGCAGATTGCTTGGATCAAAATTTGAAGAAATTTTCAAGAAGTGGATTTTTATGTAGATGTTGCAAGGGTTCTTTGAAGATCTAAGATTTCATTTGGAAAGAGAGAAACTTTTGTGTTTTTTTTTCCATTATGTAAATTCCTTTTGTAAAAAAAGAAGAAGAGAGAGTAGCTAGTGTTGTAAATTTGCATTGTAAGATATTAAGAAAAGAAAAAGGATGCATTGTAATATGTTATTGTAAAGTTTGATTTAGAATTTTTTATGTTGTATAGGGAAAAAAATTTATGACAACATTGTTTTATGCTATGTTTTATGTTACATCTTAATGTTCAAAAGAAAATAAGTTGTTTTATTTTAGTAATAAAGTGTGTATTTATTTCATTATAAAAAATAAATAAAGGAATGTATTATTGATTTAGATTGAGCTATGTTATATTCATTTTATTTCGTAGTATTCAAAATAAATAACTACAATTAGCTCTGTTATTTTCTTAAAAAAATGATATATAAAATCTGCATTTTAAGATAAGGTTATATGTTGATACATTCATACTTTAGCAAATGATCATGCATTTGGAAACATTTAGTTTGCTGTCTAAAAAAGTGTACATTATGTTTAAATATTGTTCAGTTTTTTTTTAAAGTATATTTATGGTTGGTAATCTTTTAGTGTATATATATAGGCTTTCTCTAAAAAAAAATAATGTTGTATATATATATATATATATATATAAACTAAAAAAAAAAAAAAAAAAGAAAAAAAAAAAAAAAAAAAACAAAAGATGTGGGAGGGCTGAAATCCTTTCCCAAATGTGGAGAGGGCTCGACCCTGGGTGGGCCGTGGACCCATAATCATTGTCGAGGCCACTATTGTGGGTGCCCTGCGACAGCACAACAACGCCAGCCACCACTACTATGGTGGTCGCCGCGACACCACCACTGTGGTGGTGGCTATCGCGACACCACCACTATGGCCTCCATTAAATGGGAGCCACAATCTGGGTAACAGCCATGGGGAGGGGTTCACAGCCTCCCCATGTTCAAGTTTTTTTTTTTTTTTTTGTATTATATGAATGCAAAATAAACATGATAAATACATGTAAATTTGAAAATAAAAATTAAAAAAAACTTACAAACTAAATCTTAAATACAACAAATGTATACCTTTCTCTTGTTGTGGGAGAAACCCTTGTTCTATTCAATCTCCATGAAAATCCTGCAAGTAGAATGGGGAATAAAGAGAAGAGGGGAAAGAGTGGGAGAAGGCATGAGAATGCCCAAAATCCTCCCCAAACCCTTATTTTAAATTAGGGTTAGGGTTGAGGAGAGAAGGAAGAGAGGAAATGAGACAAGTAAAATGACTCATTTCCTTCTCTTTTTCCTTCTTTTGTTTGAAAGCCCTATTAGGGTTGGGATATTATTTTTATATTATTTGGGTTTGATATTTTCAAATTTGGAAAAAGTCTTTTTGTGGGAGATGTTATTGCGTTCTTTCATTTTCTTTTAATCTTTAATTTGGCTTCATTTGATGGGAACTTTAGAATAAGATTTAAATTTAAATATTGGTTTGGGTCAAGATAATTTATTTATTTAATCTATTAGACAACTTTAATTTAATTAGTGGAATTTTGCAATAATTGATTTAAGTGAGTCCGATTAATTAATTGATTTATTAGAAAAAAAAAACTTAAGCATTTATCCTAATTAAAATTAACAAGATTATTAATGGATGAAAATTGTTAGATATAATTCTGATTAAAATAATGATAAATTTAGTTGGAATATAATTTTCACCTTTAATAAAGTTAAATTTTAAATGGGTATGTTTCTAAAGGTAAATTTTATTATTTAATTAATCAATTAATTAAACAAGAAATATCGAATGGGGATTTAAATTTGAAGGTTGAATAGCTCAAATTCTTTTTTGAAATTATTATAATGCAAAGTTATTCACTAGACATTTTAGACACAAATGAACCTTGGGAGGTGAATTAAATTACTTAATAAACCTTCTTAACATTTTAAGTATTCAGAGTGGAGGGGTGCGGCTCAGCTGTTAAAGACCGCGCTCTGCTTCAAGATGCTCAAGGCGATGCTGTCCTCTCCATCAAACGTGAGGTAGAATTACAATAATGAAATCTCAAATCAATTTCTTTTATTGAGAGGAATGATATAATGAAATGAAATTAAATGAAAGATTTTTAATAACATGTATGTGATCTAAGCAGTTTATGGGATTTGGGCATTGTCTTTCTTAAATGGAGAGCATCAAAATCTTATGAATTTATGTAGTTTTGTCTTGATATTAGATCTTTGCATTGAATTTATCCAGCCTTGTTTCTAAATAAGATGTTTAAATTCTTAATTTTTAACTGATATGCATGTTAAAATGTCATTTTGTCTCTATCACTACTTTCTTATTGCAAAACATGTATGCTCTCTTTTTCTTCTTCTCTTTAGATACCAATCATTTATGGGTTTGACATATATGATAATGTAAACTAATCCTTATTTGTACTGTCAACATTTTTTACACAAAAATGAAGGATTTTATAATGTCGACAAGGTCAAAATAGTTTATGGGACTCAGAGCATTATCCCTCTTAAAAACAGAGCATCAAAGATTCATATGTTTTGTAATTTTCTCTCGAATTCAGATCTTTGACTGTGAATTTCAATCAACAAGTTTACAGTTTTATCCAGCTTTATCTCTTCAAATAAGATGTTTAAATTGCCAATCAACAAGTTTACAGTTTTATCCAGCTTTATCTCCTCAAATAAGATGTTTAAATTGCCAATGTCTTCATAACTGATATGGATGACATTGTACATTAAGCCCTTCATGACAAAGTGTAGCCGAATATACATATTTTCTTTTTCCACTCCTCTTTAAATTCCCATCATTAAAAAATATAAACTAATTCTTAACTACATTATAAACATTTTTGTTTTCCACTTGTATCCACTCTTCTAGCCACAACAATAGACTTTGTGCATTTTATTTTTTGTTTAATAAGGGGTCGAAGCTGAGAGTTTTATATTAAAGTATGAAAAGAGCAACATAATTTGAAGTAGTCCAAGAAAAAGCATAAATGAAACAAATTCAGTTTAAGCTAGTGGAATCGACTCGAATCTTAGACTTTGTGCATTCTTATTCTTCTGTTATATTTGAATTATGGGCAAAATCTCTAGCCTAGGTTATAGATGTACAGCTTTCTTCTGTGGGTGGATCAAATTGATCTCTTTTCAAATTAAGTTCACCTGATATCTTTCTCACATGGCATTGAATGCATTTTCATGTCCTGCAGGTTGGGATAGTACAGGTGCTCAGCCTTCACAAGAAATGGAAAGGATTTGTAGCAGACGGGATAGATGGGCATGAGAAGCCCATTTTTAAAGCGAGCAGTTCAATTTGCTCAGCGAATGACTCAGTGAAGGTGTCGCTTATTCAATCCAAAGCAAAGAAGGGGTGGGACTATGAAATTGTGGGCAGTTTTGCAGAAAGAGCATGTACCATTTACGATGATTCTCACGCCATCGCAGCAAAGGTAACTCAAAAACACCAGTTTGGGCATGGATTTTTTGCCCTTTTGGGTGCTTTTGTTTTCAGGAATATGATATAAGATCTTAATATTTTGATCAGGTGAGCCTTAACAACATGGTAAAAGATGCAATCCGGAGCAAGGACGTTTATAATGTTGAAGTGCGGGCGGGGATTGATCAAGCATTCGTGTTTGGACTGGTAGCTGTTCTTGAAAAACTAAGTGGGGAAGATGGCAATTGATGGATTAAGTTTGGTTTGATAAGTTCTGTTTGTTCTTGCTCGTTAAAACTATAAAATGTTTTGAGCAGAGATATTATTGGTGTGTTTTCAATTTACTCAAGGAAGTTTTTGTAATGGGGCATTTATGTTATACAAGCTTTTTATAACTCAAGCTAACTTTTCATGGATGACTAAATCAATTTCCATTTAAAAAAGATTTTGCTATTGCTTATTACTAAAATTGGAGAGTTATGAGTAGGACTTTATCAATTTCTATTTAAAAATGAATGTGTTTTTTTATATTAGAAGCAGTAAAAATTAGGGTGTTGTCCCTTAGTACAATGCCTAAAAGGCTATAGTCAATAAATTCACATTGTTAGCACATCAACAACATAAAGACAAAAAATCAAATAGTCACCATGACTTCTACATATCAAAAACCACCAAAAGTTTGCTAGTTGTAATAACTAAAAACACTACTACCATCATAGCTATACTAGCATAAAAAATGCTTGTGTTATTATGGAGAGCTCGGATATTTTTTTTTATATTTCAATGGAAGTTCATAAAGAATCTTTCAATAGATAACATATGTGGTAAGATAGTCTCTATCTAATAGATGTTTAAGAGATTTCATCATAGAAAACAATGAGGGGATTTCACTTTGATATATTTTGTACAAACATGGAATATTAAATTTTTGGATATCTTTAATGTACTCTTTTAATGTCTACAACTTCTATCTATTTAGAAAATGAGAATGACTAGACTAAAATGGCTCCCTCTTATTTTTATTAGTGATAAAGTCAAATTAAACCCATGATAGTTGTAGATTATTGATATGCACAATGCAATCCATATTAGGAATGATTTATCTACAATTTGATTTCATATGACCTAAATAAGTACTTGGATTATAATGTTATCATCAAAATCTTGATGCATCATTGAAGTACCCATTATGTGACACTGAATGTTAATGTTAAGTGGACTTGCATGTTCTAAGGAATAAAACTCTTATATGATTATGGAGAGGGATAAATTATTAACACATGAGGTTTGTGGTAAGAATAATTGATAGTTATGTACACAATAACAATATAAAATTTTACTATGTTAAGTAAGAACAAACCAATGGTGAAGTGTCTAGAGAATGTAATCTTAGAAAGGGCTATACCCTCCTAAAATTATCTAATTTTCAAACTTGATTTAACTCATCGAATTGATTATTTTTTTGTATTTGGTTGCTTGCCTACGGAGAGAGAATTGTAGTAACTAATTTAATGCACTCAATTTGTGTGAGGTCAAGTAATATATGATGAGAAGGAAGAGGTTCTACAAGACCCACTCCTCCTCATCTATAACAAACTCACTCTTGCTTAGCTAAGTAGTATTATACTTATCTCGTGATAATATATTAATCATAAGGGGTTAATTAGTTTTAGTTTCTTTTCCTAGATTTTTTTGAGTTTTGGCACTTTCTATTCAGTTCCAACTATGCTATCATTGCCTTCTTATATATGAATCCTTATTCTTCTTTTTTTGTAATAAATAACACAACACAATTTTGTTTTGTCATTTCTATTCTATTAGACATGTTCTAGTTTGACTATGGTATTAGAGCACAAATTTAATTATATGAAGCTTCTGAAGGTGTTGGAACCCTTTGCAAAAGTAGTAAGATAGTCATTATTTAGAAAGATAAGGCATAAATTGATTTAGGTGAAATCAATTTAATTTTTTGTCATAAGGATTTTTATCTTTTTTTTTTTACTATAAATTAAGGAAGAAAAGTTTAGCAATAATTTTCAATCTACAAACTATTTACATTTTTTTTCCAATTCAAAATGCAATTTGTTGTATTAATTATTGGGGAAACTTTAACTTGAAACTTAGCTAGAATGCCATAGAAAAATAGAAAGTACACTCATTTTCAATGATCTATGGTGTAATATTTGTGATGGAGATGTCTATCCTACAACATCATTGTTGTTAAAGAGAGAATATGAAAATATAAAAATTTAAAAGCATTAGCCTTAATAAGAGCTTTTGTCAATGAAGATGAAGATGTGTTTAGACACATAAAGGGGCACAAATTTTCTTGGGAAACCCTTCATCAATTGGGTGATCTATATGTTTCTCATTATGAATTTGGACTTTATTTAATTAAAGTTAAACTTGTTTAATCTTGAGTTGAAGAATGGAGATGCCATGAGTTTGGCTTATGAAAGTAGAGCCATAAATAAGATGCTGATGTTGTCATGGGAAAGTTGATATCTATATCATAGTCTTCATAAAGGCACTTCTTCCAACACATCCCACTTATTTAGAGTATTTTCAAGAAATTAATCAATTGAAGACCATAAATTTTGATCAATTGGTTGAAATATTAGTAGAACATGAAAAAGATTTTGGAAGAAAAATTGATAACATTAGTGAAAATGTTTGTCTTGCTCAACAAAAAGAAAAACATCCAAATAAGATCTCTTCCTAAGATAGTCATAGTGATAGAGGAAAATGTAGAGTTTAATGGAAAATGGAGGAAAAAGGAGGTTCACATGGTAAAGGCCATTCCCAAAATGACAATCAAAATTTTAGACAACATTTGTATTGTAAAAGGTGTAGTTAAAAAGGTAGTCATGAAGCACATGAACGCAAACTATCATAAGATAACATAGAAAAATCTTTTAAACAAAAAGAAAAAATAAAAATATTATGATGATAAAACATCAGGAGCAACCCAATTTTCTTATGTAAGTGATAATGATCAATATGTTCTTTTTGTTTTAGATTTGGCATATTATAATTCATTTAATTATTCATGGTAATGATGTTTGGGTCTTAAATATTGGAGACACACAACATATGACATTTTAGCATAATTGTTTTGAAGAATTTCATGAAGATGTTTGTGGAAAAATATATTTGGCAAATGAATCAAGCCTCAAGCTTGTTGGAAAAGGAACCATTCAACTAAAATTGCACGGTCTTCCAGATTCTATACTCCATGATGTATTGTATCTTCTGAGCAATCACAACATAATTTTTTGTCACTAGTATTGTTTTGACAACAAGGCCACTCTATTTTTTTAGAAGATGGGAAAGTTGTTAAATAAAATTCTAGAATAATCAACTACTAGTTGTGAAGATAGAGAATTATCAAACTCCATGACACTTCAACCCTTACTATGAGTTTTGGAGATTTTATTGAAGTATGTAATTTATCTCCTAGTATTTTATGGCATGCGATCTATTTGGGCATTATTAATTATGATAGAATTTGTGTAATGTAAAAGAATTGTGTTGCAAGTTTGTCCCATTTCCCTAAGATAATTGAAAAATGTGAATATTTTATACTTGCAAAACAAAATTATGACTCTTTCACTCACTCCACTTGGAAAACACACAAAAATTACAACTCATTTATTTTGATTTATGGGGGCCTTTATCACTACTACATTTGGGGCCAAATTTCGATAGAAACTTCTGACAAATAATTTTTTTTATGAATTTGGTGTTTTTCTTTTGTAATAGTCCTCGATGGTGTCGGGATTCCGATGGGTTTTAAATAGATCATCAGAATTCTGACAGTTTCAGGGTATAGATGAAAAAAAAAGTGAAATGGCCAAATCATTTTTATTTTGATTGCAGAGAAAAGGAGCGGGTCAAAGCTAAGCGTGAGAGAAGGTATGTGATTTCTTCATCTTTGATTTGGTATCTTTGATGGGCAACGTCTTTCGAGCCTCTGGCATCATATTCGACCACAAATTTCAAATGCATTGCATTTTATTTGATCATGAATCATGAAATTGGATTCACATTTGTTGATATTATTGGCACGACCATTGTATATTGTTGAGATGCTCACTGAAATGACCACATTCTACTAGTGTCATACCCTAGCCCATGCTTTATCTCCATTACTTGATGTTATTGGTGCTTGTGCTCAAGGATATCGATTCACTATTTTGAAATGTTTGGATTCACGTTTGTTGATATTACTGGCACGACCATTGTATATTTTTGAGATGCTCACTAAAATGACCGCATTCTACTAGTGTCGTGCCCTAGCCCATGCTTTATCTCCATTATTTGATGTTATTGGTACTTGTGCTCAAGGATATCGATTCACAGTTTTGAAATGTTTGGATTCACGTTTGTTGATATTACTGACACATTTAATGATGCCATTGTATATTGCTAAGATTCTCACTGAAATGACCGCATTCTACTGGTTTCATGCCCTAGCCCATGCTTTATCTCCATTATTTGATGTTATTGGTGCTTGTGCTCAAGGATATCGATTCACTATTTTGAAATGTTTGGATTCACGTTTGTTGATATTACTGACACAACCATTGTATATTGTTGAGATGCTCACTGAAATGACCGCATTCTACTAGTGTCGTGCCCTAGCCTGTGCTTTATCTCCATTATTTGATGTTATTGGTGCTTGTGCTCAAGGATAACGATTCACTGTTTTGAAATGTTTGGATTCACATTTGTTGATATTACTGGCATGTTTAATGACGCCATTGTATATTGCTGAGATGCTCACTAAAATGACCGCATTCTACTGGTGTCGTGCCCTAGCCTGTGCTTTATCTCCATTATTTGATGTTATTGGTGCTTGTGCTCAAGGATATCGATTCACTGTTTTGAAATGTTGATTGTGGTTATCAAATGGACAACACGTGAGCTTCTAGCTAGGTGCCATTTGTATTGATAGCTTAGGGCATCAAATGTATTGTATCATTGATAGTTGAGACTTTGTTAAAAGGAAATAGGACAAAGAACGCTTTTGATTTATTTTCTCTATTTTGATCCCTAAGTGGCTGTCGCCATGATTTTTATTTTGAGTGCAACTTTGATAGAATTTTAGTTGGGTTTTTACTAGGGTTTTCAGTAGATTGAGCTATGACAGAACATGATTCTTTTTGGTGATTTTTTTCCCCATATTCAATAGATAAAAATCATGGCGGCAACCACTTAGCCATCTTTTTGATGTTCTAGGTATTTTACAAAGATACATGTATGTGGATTTATCATTCAGTTGCTTGCAGTTATTGGTCAAATGCAAATATTTTGTCAAGTTGAAAGGGCAAGAAATTAGTTTGGTGTTTTCAGTTTATGTTAAAAGTTGATTTGGTAAAATCCTTAGAAAATACACTACATGTTCTAAAATGTAAAGAAGTTGAATTTTAAACGTGAGATATATATCTCATCCATAGTAATCAAAAGAAAGGACATGAAACTAAGGAGATTTACCAATCCAAAAATATAAGCGAATAGAAAACATGATTGGTACCTTATGAATTGGTTTTTGAGTTGTACGATCTTCATCAATCTCCTTAGAAGAAGACCCCTCCTCACTGTTACTGCTTTCTTGTTTAACAATTGGTTTGGAAAAAGGGCAATTATATGTTAATATAATTCCCAAATATAAAATAGGATTACATATCATCATCAGTTAATCAGAATCAATTAAATAACATAAAAAGATGACATATTTGGAAGTGTGTGAGCCTCACTCACTCCATAATAAGGAAGCCCATAAACTCACCACAAAGAGGCCCAAGCATCAATTCCAAACTCTAGGGATGTATAAATTGACAGGGTGTGGAAAAGTAAGCAGTCCTGAGAGAAAAATGAACTTTGAAGTTTTCCAAAGAAAAAAATTCCAACACTAGAAGGATATTTAATGATCCTATCATTTTCTAGAATCAAAACTATATTACCAGATTCACTAATTCATTTTATTTTGATGAATTAATAAAAAGTAAACTATGAGGACCTGCATGTACAGGAGCATCAAATCATATAGAAGAACCTATTCACACACAAGAAAAGAGAAAAGTAGAGGTGTACCTAATGATTGAGGATCTTCACCAACATAAAAAATAAATCATTGTCAACATCTTTGGTATCCTTCTGTAAATTTATCACATCTTTCATCATTTGGGTAATCCTAGGATACAAATCCTATCAATTCTCTACAAACCATCTATCCTTAAAAAGTCTAATACACTAATCGCTCAATTGGAATGTCTCAAACTAGTGGACATCAACACCGCCTCCCTCATTCACCTCTAATTTCACCAGAAATGTCACCCACTCCTTTAGCCCACTCTTGGCATGTAGTTCCACAACATGTCAAATCTCTAAATTGGAAGATTATAATCTTTATTTCCTTGACTAATAGTTAGACTAAAAAGAAACCCTACCCTGCTCAACCCTAACCCAATACCAATAGCCTCAACTTGTTTTTCTTCCTTAGGAGCATTACCTTGGTTGCACACTAACATGCTCTCAGCTTTACATAATAGAGGTTTACAACCCTTAATCTGCTGACTGTACCCCTTTACCAATCACAGTTACCAACACCAGTCAATTTCTTGACTTTATTAAACAAAAAAATAGTATAATGATTTAATGAACGTGTAAATATAACAAAAGGAAATGTTCCTATATCATCACCCAACCAAGATCACGTTCAAACACACATATGGATTCACTTTTCTATTCACTGTTCCATGGGACAGTGGATTGCCAGAGTTGTAGAGAATTTAATCTTTTATTGATATTCCTCTTCTTCTTTGTTTCATACATCTTGATGCAACCCTCTACTATCACCTTAAGGAGACCAACTCAACTCGAGGATTTAACAAGTAACTTGGAATCCACTCAAGGAATTAGCCTCAACTCAAGGATTAAGTAGAGTTCCCTGACTTTGTTAATCACTTCCACAACCCTGCTACACAAGTTCACTTCCTCATTTCTTGGAAATTCCTCCTAGCACCATCTCCATCCTAGGCCACCTAGTGCACTTAGTGCCTCCACTATGTCAAAACATCAACTGGGCTTTTCACCCTGGTCCTAACATCAAGTATCATCTCATCATGGTCTATTCACCATGTTTCAATACCCCATTCACTGTGATCTATTCAACTTACACCATTCTTCTTCTACAACCCTTACAGGCCTGTCTAGTAGCCCTACACACAGAAATCAACAAATTACACCCAAAGTCTCCAAACAACCTGGAAAAGTACTTACCTTTTTAAATACCATTTTCAGAGTTACTAAACCCATCTCAATCTCAGTCTTCCATCCTTTGACTGGTGAATACTTCCATCCCCAAATGCTCTTCTCCTAGGCCTAATTAGCCCTCACTCAAAAAAGGGACTCAAAGGCTTGAAACAGTCTTCCTAGACCTTCCAAAACACAAGATTTTCAAACTTTCAAAGTCTCGCCATTTGTTTGATACTATGCATATTGGAAAGAATGTAACAGAGACATTGTGGAAGATATTGGATGGAAGGCATGACAAAGAAAAAATTGTCAAAATTTGTAGTAAGTCTAATCAAAAGGCCTTGCACTCCTAAAATTTTGAGTTATAATGTTATTGTCCTTCTTTGTAATTCATTCCAAGAAGTCACCTAGGGAACTCCTAAATATACTTTCAGAGTTGCTATAAAGCATTAACTAATTGGAGATGAAAAATAACATATTCATTTCATGCATATGTGGTAAAAATTCATGAGATACTAAAGAAGACCTGCTATTTGTCAGTTAAATCTTCATTGTCCCCCACAAAAAACTAAGTAATAACTACTCTACCCTTAATTTGTTTAACAATGCACCATATTAGATAAAGTAGGTCCTATCACACATGGCACAGAATCTCTTCAAACTCACAATACGTTGCATGCATAGTACAAAACTCATGAGATTCTAAAGAATGCCTCACTCTTAATCAGCCAAATCTTCCTTGTACCACACAAAAAATTGTGTGATAACTATGTCTACTCCAACCTTAATTATTTAAGAATTCATCATATCAGATAAAGTATGTTTAAGAATTGTTGGGACTGGTCCTTTAGCGTGTATTAAACAGACATAATTTTTAGCATATTATTATCATTCTATTTCTTTGTTGTAAACATGCCATTGGTTCAGTTTTGTAAAAAAAAAATTTGTGTTAAATGCATTTAAAATAAAGGTCTAATTCTGTAGACTGCTAGGTGTGTTGTAATTTGAAGATTTGACCTAGCAGATTAAATGCAGATAGTTTGAAGACAAATCTTCAAGGAATTAGTTAAGCATATTATTATCATGCATTTAATCTTATAAAATCATCAATTCTTAAGCATTAAGCATAGTAATAGGTCAATCTTCATTTTCTTCATTGTGGGGGACAATGAAGATTTGTTTGACAAATAGCAGATCTTCTTTAGTATCTTATAATAATATGCTGAAAATTCTTAATCTATTTAAAGAATTCTTATAGATTAGAATTACAACATATTGGCTAACAAATAAAGTAGGTTCAGTTTTAAGATAAAGTATGTTCAGATAAAGAATAGAATTTACAATTAATACTCAATTGTCTAATTCAATAGTCTACTCTTAAAGAATATAAAGTAGGTTCAGTTACTTCAGATAAAGTATGTTTAATCTAGTTTAATACTTTATTAATTGAAGTCACCTAGGGTTTGACCTGTAGAATTAGTCTAATAGCAAATTTAGCATTAAATAGTTCTATCACACATGGCACAGACTCTCTACAAACTCACAATGTTTAATAGGTCTGTATACCACACAAAGGTGGTACATTATTACTTTATTTCATCACTATCTTCCTTGTAGCACACAAAAAACTGTGTACCAAGCAAAAGTCAAGTGCCCTATAGAATTAGTCTAATAGTAAATTTATAACAATACAGATAAGAATCAATTTGTAATTACTATGCATTAAAAATGCTAAACTGATAAAGGTGTTATCTACATTTAATCTGCCAATTACTAATAGATTAAGCATATTATTACTATGCTTAATGTTCCATTTAAATGCATTTAACAAAAAAATTTTTTTTACAAAACTGAACCAATGGCATGTTTACAACAAAGGTCTAATAGAACTCCCAACAATTCTTAAACAATTAAGGTTGGAGTAGACATAGTTATCACACAGTGTTTTGTGTGGTACAAGGAAGATTTGGCTAGGTCAAATCTTCCTTCATGCTAGCAGTCTACAAAATTAGACCTTTATTAAGAATTCATCATATCAGATAAAGTATGTTTAAGAATTGTTGGCACTGGTCCTTTGGCGTGTATTAAATAGAATAGAATTTTCAGCATATTATTATCATTCTATTTCTTTGTTGTAAACATGCCATTGGTTCAGTTTTGTAAAAATAAATTTGTGTTAAATGCATTTAAAATAAAGGTCTAATTATGTAGACTACTAGCACGAAGGAAGATTTGACCTAGCCAAATAAAGGACTAATTCTGTAGACTATTGGTTAGACAAATCTTCATTGTCTTCTGATTGTCTTCTTTATATACTAGCATTTAAATGGAACATTAAGCATAGTAAAAATATTCTTAATCTATTAGTAATAATATGCTTAATCTATTAGTAACTATCTTCATTTAATCTGCCAATTACTAATAGTTTTGTACTACACATGCAAAGTATTGTCAGTTTGAAGATAGTCTGTGCCATGTGTGATGGTTAAGTGATGGAAAAGTTATGATGATTTAATTGTAGAACTACTAGTCCCTTGAAACGTTCAAAAGAAATTCTCAAAAGATGCACTCTCGTGAAATACGATGACTTCAGGTTATGCACAAAATGGATCTATCTTCTATCATTGTGCTCTTATCCTATGTCAAAATGGGAGATTTATGACACGGTATAGATATCCATCAAGGCATAAATAAAATTCAACTTTTCTCTAATGTTGTAGTTGCAAGTAATGAATTTTAAATTTTATTTTCTTATTCATAGAAGCTTGCAGTATAGCTGCTTTTAATGTAGACAATTTGTTTCTTATTAATTTTGGACTGAAAAGTATCTCATGTGCTTAGTCATCCTTTATCATATATTCAGTTAAGGGCACTCAAAATCAACAAAAAATACTCTTCATCTATGTATGATTTGTGACAAAAGTTTATGCTAAGTTGGAGAGTATTTAAGTTACCAAAAACATCATGACTTCTGCTTGTTGCAGGAGATGGTTTCAATGTTGCAATGCCACAGCTACGAGATGGGAAAGAGAGGCCCCCTTGTATTCCTCAAGCTGTTTTGGATGCCAGGGTGCATGCTACCAAGGAGGCCAGGAAGCTGGAGAAGGATATTGAGAATGAAAATGGTGGGGCTGGAGTTTACTCTGCAAGCTTTAAGAAGCGGTATATTTTGGCAAATGAAGAGTGGAAAGAAGATGATATTCTTGAGATCATGGATGGACACAATGTTGCAGACTTTATTGATCCAAATATCTTGCAGAGGCTTGAAGAACTAGAGAGGGAAGAAGGGCTTAGGATGGCAGCTAAGGGTGACGAGGATGATGAGATGGGGGAAGTGGAGTTGAATCTTGATGAAAAGGAAGCTCTAGCTGCAATTAGGAAAAAGAAGAAGATGCTTATTGTCGAACATAGATTAAAGAAGAGTATTACAGAGAGCAGGCCTACCGTACCAAGGAAGTTTGACAAGAACAAGGAATATGGCATAAACAAAATGGGAAGACATCTTTCTAGCCTAGGCCTGGATCCTTCAGAAATTAGCTTCATAATAAATGAAGTAGATGAGAGCTGAGCAATTAGCTTCCCAAGAAAAATCTCATAAATGAACTATGTGTACCCCAATTCTTGTGCCCTTTGTGCATACCTAAATGATATATTTGAAACAACAAGGTTAAGGCTTAAAGAAGTTAATTTTGCATCACAATCTGTAGTTGTTGCAGCAACAGAGCATCAAGCACCACCTTCAACACAATATGATCACTAGACAGGTTTGTATGTTTTATGAAGTTTGGTCATTGTGGATAGGTGATCATATTGTCCTAAAGGTGGCACCTGATGCTCTGTTGCTGCAACAACTACAGACTGTGATGCAAAATTAACTTCTTTAAGCCGTACCCTTGTTGTTTCAAATATATCATTTAGGTATGCACAGAGGGCACAAGAATTGGGGTACACATAGTTCATTTATGAGATTTTTCTTGGGAAGCTAATTGCTCAGCTCTCATCTACTTCATTTATTATGAAGCTAATTGCTGAAGGATCCAGGCTCAGGCTAGAAAGACGTCTTCCCATTCTGTTGTGGATAGGTGTTTCATAAAACATTCAGACCTATCTAGTGATCATATTGATCAGACAAAAAAGAAGCAGTGCTTGTTATCACGATCAAGATCTAGGTCTAGGCCTCCTGGTGAAGTTGTTCCAGGAGATGGTTTCAAGGATTCAGCTCAGAAATTGAAAGCTATTAAACTTGGCAAGAAGGCATCACATAAGAGAAACTTGGATGCTCGCAAGGGAGAGGCTAATAGATTGATAGTGAACATGAAACCAAAGCATTTGTTTTCTCGAAAGAGATCTATTGGGAAAATAGATAGACATTAAAAGTTCAAAGGTTTTCTTCTTTAGAAAGTAGTATTTGTTCTTATTGGCTATTGGATTGAGATGCCAACTTATAGTAAATGAAAACTATAGTTTCCAGCTGCAGTAATGATCTCATCTTAATAATTCATAACAATAATTCTCAGGATCAATGCCGATTCCCTTCTCAGATACGATATGTCCTAGAAAATTCTCCTCCATGACCTTGAATATATATTTCTTAGGGTAATTAATCAAAATGTCAAACTAGTGACATCTATCATAAATGTTGCTAAGGTTGGCGGGATGATTACGCCTATCCTAAAAAAAGACTGTCAAATCATATTTTGGATACGAGTTAGAGAAGCCAAACACATAAAGAACATGCACATAAACACGACAGCTGAGAAACATAAATGTAGATATCACAACAGATGAAAAACATAAATGTAGGCATCATGGTCACAATTTTTTGGAGACACAACATAATTGAGTGGTATACCTAGACGATGCAAAGCAACCACTACTCCTTTGGTTCCAAGTTGACACTGCAGGATCCAAAAACCATAGATAAGGAATAAATTTAGAGAGCAGAGGAGAGCCATAACAACCAAAATAATACAGGGTCCTATATTATTTTGGTCATTATGGCCCTCCTCTGCTCTCTAAATTTATTCCTTATCTATGGTTTTTGGATCCTGCAGTGTCAACTTGGAACCAGAGGAGTAGTGGTTGCTTTGCATCATCTAGGTATACCACTAAATTATGTTGTGTCTCCAAAAAATTGTGACCATGATGCCTACATTTATGTTTCTTAGTTGTTGTGTCCTAGGACCCCTTATGACCCTTTATGACCCTTTACAATCCCTAAGAATACATCTTTGAGGTCTTAAAATGTCATAAAGGGTCATAAGAGGCTCCTAGGAGGGGCCAGATGAGCTTCCACCTTCACATGGTTGGCCCTGTTAAGTAGAGAATGTTAAACTATTCTCAAAACAAATAGAAGCTCAATAATTTAAGGTCTCAGTCCACGGACATGCTGGAAAAATGATGGGAATCAATGATGGAGATTTTTTAGATTCTGAGAAGACGTATATGTAGTGGAGGCTAGAAGGGATTTTTGTGAAGATTTTCTAGATGTGGAGATTTTCTAGAGTGGCTATATACATACGAGGGTTTCCAGATTGAGTACTAGTGCAAAGATGATGATTCAATAACCTACGTCTATAAAACCTTCACAAATATCCCTTCTTTGGCCTCCACTCATAACTCTTCTCAGAATCTAGAAACTTTGGATACTATTCTCATCCATGCACGAAATGTTCTAGTGATCGTATAAAATTACTTTTGTGAGACTAGGATCAATTATGAGAAGGTAAACAACAAGATAATAGTATTGTATCTTTCATTTCTTTTATCCATTCATATTTTCTGCCTTCTCTTATATTGGATACTGTGTAGTGTACATAAAGGCAAGACAGTGATTATTCTCGACAATCGACAGGTATAAGTCTTCCAGGCCTTACCCAATAGCTAGGAATAAAGATAACAGATCTCAAGAAACCATCATAGTTGGTCTCTTTCTTCGATCCATATTACTGACAAAATGTTTTACCTTTCATTAGCTCATCAAATGCGGGGACTTGAAAAAATTTAATAGATGATATTTTCATCACTAACGTACATTATTTTAGTTTGACGGTGAACGAATTTATCTACTTCCCACACTTGTAGACTACGAGTACAACCATAAAGAAGCATCCACTCCTGTGGCTTGAATAATGTGGTCCATGGGAGGAGATGCTTCTTTATCACTGTCCTTTTAGTCTACAAGTGCACGAAGTCGATAAATTCGTGCAATGTCAACTTATAAAATATACGTTATCATGAAAATATTGTAGTAAACTATTTCAAATCCCCACATGTTATGAGCTAACGAAAGGTAAACCATTTTTTCAATAATATGGACCGAAGAAAGAGACCAACTACGATGGTCTCTTGAGCTTTGTTATCTTTAATGTGCCTATCCATCTCTTTTTCGATGCGAATGAAAATTATTTTGACAGTAGCACTATATGTTCGATGAGTTCTCCTGTTAGACATTTACTGCATATCCGTCGCCTTACCGATAGGTATAACATCAGAGAGAACTCTTTTCAATAGATCTGTGTGATGAGACTATTATACATCCAAAGGGTTCTCCTGTTGGAGATTTACTACATATCCGTCGCCTTCCCAATAGGTATAACATCAGAGAGAACCCCTTTTCGACAGATCTATGGGATGAGACTGCTATACATCTGACGGGTTGTCCTTTTGGATAGTCCCTTTTCGATAGATATTTGCGACAAGAATGCTATCTCTCCAATAGGTTTTCCTGTCAGACCATCATTGCATATGCGTCACCATTCCAACAGTGGTTTATCAGCATTCCAATAGATAACCATATGAAATCACATAGTAAAGTTGCTATTAATGTGTCATGTTCTGATGGACAATGATGTTGAAATATCGACGGTTATCACTTCCGTTGCAATTTGCAATGCAAAAATGCCGACGGACACATATGTCAAAGTTTTGACAAATAGGCATTGCAAATTTGACAGATGGCCGTCGAAATATGGCCTCAAATGTACTAGTGTTGCCAATGAATTTTGTTGGAGGATGTAAGTATTTCTTGTTTTTCAATGATTATCACAACTACATGAATTAGATTTATTTATTACACTGACAAACAGAAGCTCTTGAAATTTTTTAAAATTTTCACATTATAATTGAAAATCAAGCACACTCCCAAATTGATACTCTTTAAATAGATAAAAGTGGTAAAGTGACTTCTATAGTTTTTGAATATTATCTTCGTTTAAATGGGATTCAAAATCATATCACTATTCTAGGTACTCCTTGATAAAATGGTATTTATGAAAAAATGAATAGAACTATTATGAATATGGTTCAAGCAATGTTATATTTCAAAGGCATCAAGTTACATTATTAGGTAGAAGCAACAAGAACATCATCTTATCTTCTCAATAAATCCCCCTCATCTTCTCTTCACCAAGAAACTCCATATGAAGTTTGTTTTGGTTACCCTCACTCTACTTGGTATCTTTATGTTTTTTACTCCACTTTTTATGCTTTGATTCCCAAGGAAGAAAGACGTAAATAGAATCATTCAAGTTATAAGTGCATTTTTCTTCTCTATTCTAAATCTTTAAAAGCCTATAGGTTGTATGAAGAAGTTAACAATAAATTCTTCATTACACGTGATGTTGTATTTTGTAAATCGTCCAAATATTATACAAATGTTGACTGCCAATTAAAACAACTTAATAAATTTACCAAATTTTCTCTTTGAATGAAAAATCCTTCTAATTTTTTTTACTTTGGGGGCGGGGGGATCCAACTCATTTAGAATCATCTTCAATGGATTCACATATTGAATCTATACCCAAGTTTTTCCAACTCAAGATACATCTTAGTATTTGCAAGAAGAAACACCATCTCATAATGTTCTTCCCTCTTTTGATGAGCCTAAAATTTCATAACAATCAACCACTAATGTCAAGAAAGACAAGAAACTATGGTCCAACCACATTCTTCCCATATGTCCCAGCCAAAAAAGTCCAATAAACATTAAAAGATGATGAAATAGGTAATACAAGGACAAGAAATTCTTACAAAGAAATTCAGTAGGCTTAATCCAATATTGAAGGTAACATGGATTCTATTGATGAGCCCAATATCATAATGGACCCAATACCAACTTCCTATAAAAAAGCTAAGGATATTGCAATGTGGAGGCAAGCTATGCAAAATGAGTATGATGCTCTTTTGAAAAATGACACATTGGAGTTGGTTAATCCTTGACTTGGTTGTAAACCTATTGGTGGATCTATAGAAATAAATATAAAGAAAATGGTTCACTTGAAAAACATGAAGACTAAGTTTTTACAAAAGGTATGCTAAAAGAGAAGGTATAGACTATGACGAAACTTTTGTACCTATAGTTAAATGGACTTCCAATCGTGAAGTTTTGGCCCTTACAACACAAAGTGGGTGGAATTTTCAACAAATGGACATCAAATTTGGAATCTTGAATGGTGATATCAAAGAAATAGTAAATATTACTCAACACAAAGGCTATATAGTTGATAGTAAGGAACACCACGCAAGCTTGTAAAATCATTATATGGTTTAAAACAAGCTCCCTTAGCCTTGTATAAAAACTTATCGAGCATCTTTTGAAGTTAAATTGTGATCATTTTAAATTTTATGATGTTGTTGGAGTAATTTGGACATTATATAATTATTTGATCAATTAGGTCCTATAATTACTTCATCCACTTAAGCTAAATGTATGTGCTCTTTCACTTTAAAAAACTAGGCTAATAACATATTAATTTATCTTATTCATTATGATTGTGATGATTCACACATGTTAATCTAACCTTACATTAGGGTTTGCATCTAGGGTTTTTTTTATCCTAAAATTTGCAGCTTAGGAAGGTAATATACCTTATAGGAAGCTTATGACTATGGGACCTAAATTAAAACCATAAAAAAACCAACATGTTTTTCAAAGCATTGTGTGCCAACTCTTTTCCTTTAGCATTCCTCATACATTCTCCCACTGGGTGACCTACCCCTTCACAATTTGAGCATGTTTCCACCATGTCTTCTACTTCTATCTCCTATTGAAAAATACCTTCCCCTATATTTAGTTCCAATGTTTGTGAAAGAGGATAAAAAACTTGCTAGAGAATGCAAATGTGAGCATACATGCTAAACTCCTTTTTTTTCCAGTGCTTCGTCTACTTTTACAAAAAACCCTAATTTTTTCCTATCCTCTTTAAGGTTTCTACATCCCAATATTCATGAGGGGGATTATATAGTCAAATTGACATTGGTACCTCCTTTAGGGTTTCCTTTTAAGGGTCAAAGTTTGGAACCTGATCTTTGATGTAAAAACCTTTTCTCCCCATGAGGAAAGGTCCACTATTAAGAATTTATTATTTGTCTTTTGCATTGGGACATATCACTAGACAAAAACCATTTGGTAGGATTTTCAATATACAATCCTTCCCCCAATGTTCATCACACCACCTTCACACTCGTGTATACACTGAAAACCCCACTCCATTTCATAAAGAAAGATTTCTCTCTATAAAGATGCATTAAATCTACCCATTCCTTACTATCCACTAATAGGGAAATAAGTCTAGAGTTCTTGAAACTTTGGCTTACCTCACTCATTGTAGATGTTTTTCCTTGATATTTCAATCACTAAAATTTATTTTTAAATTCTCTTTAAATAAACCAAAAGACCCATTTGCATCGAAGAATGGCCCCATTTGTTTTTTGGAATAATACCCTTCTGGTTTGGACCATTGTACCCAGATTCAAAGATACCTCTTCTAGGATTTTTTGGACCCTTACATGCTTGAGCCAAAGGTTTCCAAGCATTATTTTGATAACCTCCACCATTCCTCCACCTAAATGGCCATATCGCATATGACCCATCATTCCCATAAAATCCTTTCTCTCCTTGAAAACCTAGATCTCTCTGTCTCTCCATTTTTTAAAGATATTTCTATCATATTTGATGTTATATTAGATCATGTATGATAAATGGACAGAGTTAGGTGAAGTTATATATTATATGTTTTGGAATGTGATTTTGATGCTATTATTGTTGTTATCATCGATGTCAACATATCTTATGTTTGGATGTGAAGTTGATGCTTCAATGATCTATTGTAGCTTGCTCCTGATGATGTGCTATGAAGGTCTATCTTTGGTTGTATTTTTCATGGTCCCATTCATGTTGTGACATATTTTGGTCCACTCCTTTTTGTCTAGACCTACCTTGAAATTGGTTAGCATGCTTTAGAACAAGTTCTTGCATTGTAACATGTATATCCTATTTCTTGGTCTCGAATGTTATGGTAAATGTGTAGCATGTTGATTTTAGTGAGGTGTATTGTATTGAGAGGGGAGGTTCTATCTAGTCCATGTTTCATTCCTTACCACCACGGGAATGTTTTGTGGTGACCTATTTCAAATTTTTCTAGGCCAAATTATAATTTTATGGTAGAAATACATGGTATAAGAAAGGGATGATTCCATTTGAGCTAGAGTGAATAAATGTGTGTACTGAATACAAATTTGACAAGGAAAGATCTATGTATTAATGTGATTATGTGCAAATGATAATATACAAAAGTATTCTTCCAAAGTTGCTACTGTTAGTAACTCTTGTTGGTGATAATGATTTCAGTGGTGGGTTCCCTTTCATTATTTATATTCTGGCAATGATCCTTTTTGTATTGGCAATGATTCTTATTACTTTTGGAAAGTGATCCCTATAGGCAGTGAGCCTATTGGTGCTTATATTCATGAGAATTAATTTCTCTATGGTTTTTCCCATCTTGGGTTTCCACATAAATTCTAATGTTTATGATGTATGGTGTTCATGTGCTTTGTGTTCATATCTATTTTAACTTTTAGATTACATTAAGTTTTCTCCAGATTAAATAAGGTTAAGAAAATTATTTTATTATAACTTATTCACCCTCCCTCTCATTTATTCAGTCGGAGCTTTGGTTCCTTGAAAAAAGTCTTAACCACTTGAGGTAGTTCTGATGGCACATAAATTAACAACTGTTATGTTTAATGGGTCCGACTATACTTTTTGGAAAGTGTAGATGAGAGGTTACATGATTTATATAAGTTAAACTACTTGGAAAGCTGTTGAGAGGAAGTATGTTGCATTGATGAATTCCCCTACTACTAAAGATTATATTTCAGGCTATGAAGTGAATGAAAAAAAAAGGTATGCAATATTTAGTGCTTTATTAAAAGTTGAGTTAACAAAAATTATTTATTTGAATACTTCTTATGAATTTTGGGAAAAGTTGAAAGATATATATGAAGAAAATGATAGAGTCAAGTTATCCAAGTAGTTAACAACTAAGTGCCAATATGAGAACTTGATAATGGAAGAAGGTGAAGATATAGAAAGCTAATTTAAGAGGATTGACAATGCTGTGAATGAAGTAAAAAATCAAGGTGGCAATCTAACTAATGAAGATGTTATGGAGAATATTCTAATGACCTTACCAAAGAGTTACAATGACAAGATCTTAGTGATTGAATAAGTTTATGATTTAAAGAAATTTATGAAAGAATAGTTCTTTGGAACTGTGGCTTTGTTTGAATTAAGAAAAATTGAAAAATAAAGGAACAAATCTAAAAAAACCTTTAAAGAAACAAAGACAAAAGATGATCCAAATGATGACAATTTAGATGAGTTGGAAGAAAACTTTACAAGAAATATGAAGAAAGGTAATGACAAATATAAAGGTATGTTACCACTTAAATGTTTTAGATGTGGAAAGATTGGTCATTTGGAAACTAGGTGTTCAGAAAAAGGAACAAGACAAAAGTTTAAGAAGCTCAATAAGAAGGCCTATAATGTTAATGAAAACACTAATCAGATCAAGAGGATTGTTTATTTTTTGCGAAACAAGAAAAACCTAGATTTGATATCTCTAACATTTTCTCAGAACTGATGATAACATTGTGACTACATTTTTTTAAGAAGGAATAAAAATGAATGGTTGATTTATAGTGGATGTTCAAATCATATGGTTGGTGATAAAAGTAATTTTGTGAAACTTGAGAAATATGATGGAGGTCCCGTTAGATTATGAGATGATAAAGAGACACAAATTGTTGGAATTGGTTCTATTACTTTTGATGGAAAGCATTAGACTGATAATGTTTACTATGTGAAGGGTTTATATAATAATCTTTTGAGTGTTGGATATGTTCAAAAGTGGTTACAATGTTGTGTTTTAGGATGAAGATTGTGAGATCCATAACTGTTATTGCATTTGGAAGATGAAAAATTGGAAACATGTATCATCTTGAAGGAGATACAAAGAGTTTCCTATTATCTCGGTCTGATGACAATTGGATCTAGAACCAGAGGATGTGTAACATCAATTTTGACAACTTGGTAAGGATAAGTTCAATAAGTGCATTAAGATATTTGCGAAAATTGACCAAACCAAACAACATTATCTGCAAAGGATGTTAGGAAGGAAAGAAGACAAGAGAGACCTTCAAAGGAAAAGATCATTCATCTATCAGTTTTTTGGATCTTGTATACATTGACCTATGTGTTCCAACTAAAACAAGAAGCTTACAAGGTGAGATATATTTCATGTTTTTTATTGATGATTATTCCAGATTGACTTGGGTTCCATTTTTGAGAGATAATTTAGAAGCATTAGAGAAATTCAAGATGCTTAAAGAAAGAGTTGAGAATGAAGTTGAGAGGAAAATTAGATGCTTAAGATCTAATAGATGAGGAGAGTTTACTTATGATAAATTTAACAATTTATATGAGAAACATGATATTAAAAGACAGTTATGAGCCCCTAGAACACCACAACAAAATGATGCAGTGGAAATAATGGATGATATAGTTCAACAATCACCAAGGACAATGATCAAAGAGGCAATCTTATAGAAGGTTTACTAGAAAGAAGCAATACATAAACAAATATATACACTTAATAGAGTACTTTACTGGAAGAAATACGGTAAGACTGTTGGAGTACAATGATTACTAAGAGGAGGGGGGGTGAATTAGTAATCATACAAAAAATAAAAAAATTTAACTTATTTTAAAACTTAATAAACTTGAGAAAAGCTATATAAAATAATGAAGTTAGTAATAATCACACAAAAGAATGACACAAGTATTGTCTTGATTCGAAACCCTCCCAAGGAATAAAACCACTCAAGCTTAGCCTCACTGGCTTTAACCTTTAAATTAGTTTGTACATCTCACCGATGTTGTCTCACTAACAATTACAATGCATCACTAGACTTGTGCCCCATTGACCTTGTTACAATATTCCTTCTAGGCTTTTCAACTCATTTAAAACATACAAAGATCAGAAACTTGATTGACATTTATCCCCTACAACTACATAATAACACTGTTGAACACAATATATGTTGTTGTAATTAATATTGCAATATATAGTAATATACTCTAATTTAACTCAATCTTTTCTATCAACAAAATTGTTTGTGCACAATAATATCAAAATATGAGCAAGAAAACCCAATTTATTTTCTCTGTCTATTACTTTGAATCATTCTACTTTTGTAAATAAATAGTCTTAAAAGTATAAAATAACTTCAAGTTAATGAAGGAAAATGAATACAACTATTCCAAAATAGTTTGTCAAAATAATATGTATCCTCTATCGTGACTGTCCTTCATATGTCTACCAACAGTCATATGTCTACTATTGATCACTGCCATTATAAATATGATTAACAATTTCATATAAAATAAAAAAATTATAACTATTAACAGTCTCAAATTGTATGTCAAATATTCTTATAAAAAACAATATCTTCAACAAAATGCAATAATCACAAGTATATCACATCCTTTGTCGACCCATATGAAATACCTGTGCATGGATGTGAATAAGCTTCTAATATGTTGATTTTATATCATCATAACCTTCTCAAATTAGTTCATCTATGTGTGCTATTGACACCTCATCTAAGGACCCGAACTAGATGGTAAACAAAGCCCTTAAAATAATGTGAAGAATACTCAATGCAACTATGCATTCAAAAAAATGCAACACAATATACATAATGTCATCAAACAAGAATGTATCACAGTGACTTTCAATGTCAATTTGACAGTTGAACCAACACCCAACAATGTATAAATTGTAATAATGATGGCATGCAAAACATACCTGACAAGGGTAAATAGGAAATGAGCACTTAACCCCTGATGTGGGTTTACCCAAAAACATATATAAAAACATGGATGAATGCCCTTACTAGGGTTTAAATAGATAAATACGACTTTGATATAACCCAGAAAATGATGTCATTCTTATTTGAAAGTATGTGATGAATGATACATGCTACAAATATGAAAGAAAATATGTGCATGATGAGAACTATCAAACTCCATGAAATGATAGTTATGATGCAAATGCTAATATAATGTAATAAAATAAACTACCCAAACAATGAAAGAACTGACATTATGAAAGGAAAAAATAGAGTATACAAAAGATGGATGAACATGAAAATCACTTTAACAATAAACTAAATAAAGATTACCATAAGTAAAATAGGGAACCAAAAACACCTTCAATTATGCTCATTATCCTTACCAAAAATTGACCAAAGTTATGCTTGTAACTATCCATTCCTTGTTTCCCTACTTCTGTTTGTAACCATGTCATACATGTGGATGCCCTAGCTCAAATGAGCTAGGGTTCCAACAAATTGAACACCATTTTAATATGATGTTGATAAGCTATTAAACTAACTTTTGATTTTCTATTAAGCACCAATGGGTAAGGCACTTAATGTTCCCATTTGAATACACTCAAAAAGTTCTTCATAATTAATTACAAGATAGTGTCGATAAAAAGGAACTTTTAATTTTGCATCTTAGTTCATGAGAAATATAAAGGGACTATTGGTGTAATTAAGTATTCACTAATTACACTTTACTTAAGTTTACTTAGGATAATGCATTTTCATATTAGTTTTCATTGTGACACCTAGGAGTTTTCATTTCACTTTAGCACATGGTGTAGGAGAAACTCCACTTTAGGTGGTGATAGTTGTCATCTCATGCCTCTTTGTGTGTGAGATCCACCTTTATTTCTCTTATCACATTATCATCCTCTCATTGTTGCACATACTTTGATGTACAATGGAGGATGATCCACCTTTGGTGGACATGTGATTCCACCTTGTGTTGTTAATAGCTTATCATCTCCTTATCATGTAGTCTTATCGCATTGCCTATATATTCAAGCACATATACTTTGTATTTATTCATTATCATTTGATTATTGATCATCATTGAATCCAGTCAATTGAGGATCATATCATTTTGTCTCTCTTGTTGTGCTATCTATTGAGCTTCTAGAACTTGGCATTTTATTCTTTTCCTTAGGCAAATTATTACATGGTATCAGAGCCATAGAAGATTTCATTGCATAGATATTGGAGATTTGGTTGCTTCAAATTTTGGAGGGCCACTATTTAGATCCAGAGGTGCAACAACTTGTGGGAGTGTCTAGAGTAAGATCTGACCTCACCATTGCATTCGGGTGGCCGTTTCAATGAATGTTGACTATAAATTTACCAACCTTAGGAAAAAAACAAATCTGAGGCAAAAAATATTTGCAAATCAAGCTTGGGTAGTCTGATCTGCAATTTGGTACGGATTTTCAGAATTAAAAAATAATAATAATAATAATATATTTTCTGATCTGGGCGAATTTTGCAATTTTTTGAGCAAAAAATTGAGGTTTTTTTTTATGGGGTCCCCACCCCTATATTTGTCAAAATACATCTACAGATGACATGATAATATTCCTAGATATTCAGTGAAGACCAGACTACCAGACCAGCCCCACCGACCAAAATTCAACCTCTTGACCACATAACACTGCCCGTGAATCAAACTACTGTCAGCAAATCAAGCCCACAACCGACGCTCTAAGTGCTTTGCTATAATCAGAGCATTGGAGAATTTTAATCACACATATAACAACAATGTATGCAATGTGGGATTAAAATCCCTTTCATTTCCCCTTCTGGACCCGATCTGAGCTGAGATCCAAGCTTGGCCGAGCTCGAAAGATCCACGCAAACAGTGCCCTGCCTACACAGCTTCCACACGGGCTCTTCCGCCCCCATGCTAGCACACCGAGCCACTAGCCTTCACAACTAGTGAGACGTGGGAACCTGAGCCCTACAACATGGACACCTGGTCAACACATGAAAACCACCTTAGCAGTGTTGCAACCAATCACATCATGCCACATGGAACTTTTTTACGACCAATCTGGTATTTTTTTAAAAAAAAAATTCATGGAGATTTGGCTTTGTTAAATTTGATGGTCTTCTGGCCGTCATATGCAAGGTTTTTCATTTTGTTTTGATGGTCATTTACCTGTCAATTTTAAGCACATTCCTAACCGATCTGTCCCAATCTTAATTTTGACAGTCGTTTGACTGTCATTTCTAAGGGATTTTGCACTGATATGACGATGGTTTGGATGTCAAATTTAAACTAGTGTTTTGCTGACATCATCAGTTTTAAAAATTTGTAGCCCTCACCATTTGTAGTTTCAGCTTTGCAGTCTAACTTTGGGAGGCCATAACTTGGTCTTTCGGGCTCCAAATTGAGTGTATTTTTTTTTTGCTATTTCTTTTTGAATTTTTCAGTGGTGGTAATATTTTTTGGTTTTGGTGCATGGATTTGACAAAAGTTGCAGATTTGGGTGATAGTACCTATCTTATCCTTGTTTTTACAACTTGAGAGACTTCGTTCGGGCTCATAAGGACATATTTTCAGGTGCCATTTTGTTTTAAAGTGTTTAAGTTTTTTAGTACTTTCTAGATTTTCTATTAGGTTTCAACCTTATTTGGGAAAAAAATATCACTTTCAGATCTAGGTCCTTTTTTGATAATTGTAAAGCTTAGATCTTGATTTGATTATGAGCAATATTGATTTGAGTCTCTTTTGGCCTCATTGAGGTGGTTGTAAACATCAAAATTAGAGGTCCACTTTGGCCCATTTTGGCAAGTGGAAATTGTACACGAACTGCATATAAAGGGCCAAAAACATCATTTTGGAGGGGGTGTCTTATGTGCTTGCGTCTCTTTCTCTCTTGTGCTCTTTCATTTTTGCATCATGGGTTCACCTAAATGTCCATTGTTAACTTCACATAACTATGCTACACAGAAAGATAAAGTATGGAGTAAACTAATGGAAAAGGGTTTAAATCTTATGTAAATGGAAAAATTAAAGAACCCACTGGTCCTAATGTGGATGATAATGCAAAAACTGATTGTAAAATTGAAGACAATATGGATTTAGGAATTATAAGGATTTGTTTTCATGAAGATGTCTTCTTCCACATTTCTAGCTTTAAGGATGCCAAGGGTGCTTGAGACAAACTTGAAGATGTGTATGGTAAGGTGGATGAGGAAAAGAGGTTCACAATTGAAGATGATCTACTTCTCTTAGATCTTATAAATTTTGACACAATTCAAGACTATGTCAACAAAGATGAGTTGAGAACACTACTTAACGATTTTGGTAATCCCATGAAGGATGATAGGTTAATTCACGACATCTTGAAGAGACTACCTTCAGAATATGCAACTTTTGTCTTAAGTTACAATACTCACAAGTTGACCATGGGAAGTACCTTCACTAAGCCTTCATTTGATGCCTTTGTATAAATGTTGATGTTGGAATAGTCAAAGTTGATGGATATGGGTATTCTCAAGTCTTCAAAGTCTATGACATTAGTGGCTAATAATGAGAACCAAAGAAATCAAGGTGGAAAAAGTTTCAACAATGACTAGAAGAAGTGGAATCCAAAATCACAATCAGAGACACAACAATATTCCTCCTCACAACAAGGTAATTATTCTTTCAACAAGAATGGAAACAACAACAAGAAGGGTAATCTATTTTGTGCATATTACAAGAAACCAAATCATGATGAGCATCATGGCAAGACTAAGAGGATTGATGAGTTGGAAAACTTACTCAAGAAGAACAAAATTAATGTGCCAAATGCTTCCAAGGATTCATCTCCATCCACTTCAAAGGGAAAAGAGAAATAATTTATGGCAAGTTAAAGCTCTTCAGAGGATTTGATTCTTGACTCGGGTGCCACACATCATATGGGTGCTTCAAAGGGGCAATTTTCTTCATTAGAGCCATCTAAGGTACCTGACATCTTTGTAGGGAATGATACACAAGTGGAAGTTGAAGGGGAAGGACCACTTGAGATGGAAAATGGAGAGTTCAAAGATGTTCTCTATGTTCCTAACCTTAGAACCAATCTCCTTTCAATTTACCAAATCACTCACTATGGAGGTGGAAATAAAGTTGAGTTCCTTCCCGATTCAGTAATGGTGCCAAATCTTAAAAGATGATTCATTGGTTGTAGTGGGTAAAGCTAATCATGACACAAGGATTTATTATTTCTCCCACTTTGTGCCTAATTCTCCTTCACATGCCTTTTTGACTCATACACAATCACAAAGTAAATTATGGCATGAGTGGTTTGGACATCTTGATTTCCACTATCTTCAATAGCTTAGCTCAAAACATATGGTCAAAGGTTTACCTACAATAAAATTTTCCAAGGGTGAATGTTCAACTTGTTCCATGGATATGCATCTTGAAGAGAAGTTTGAAAAGGGGAAGTCTTGGAGAGCATTAGTTGTTCTTGAGTTGGTTCACAATGTACTAACATTCCCCTCTCTAGTGATATTCATCAACAAGGGTCGCTATGTCCTCACTTTCATTGATGACTTTTCCCGCTACACATGGGTCTACTTTCTTGGTCACAAGAATGAAGTGTTTGATAAATTTCTAACCTTCAGGAGTCATGTTGAGAAGCAATCAGGTAAAGCCATCAAGGTTCTTCATCCATACAATGCGAGTAGATATGTGAACTCAAGAGTTAGAGACTTTTGTGAACTTGAGAGTATTGATCTTCATAATCCAGTTGCATTTAGTCCACAACAGACAAGAGTTGCAAAAATGAAGATTAGAACTCTTAAGGAAATGGAAAGTTACATGATTGAAGCCAAGTCTCTTGATCCATCACTTGTGGTATAAGCTATAAGTTGTTCCAATCACATCCTTAATAGATCTCCTCATAATGCCTTAGATGGAATGACTCCTTTTGAGAGATGGTGTATAAGAAAACCGGTTGTGAAACATTTCAAAGTATTTGGTTGTCCAACATGGGCATACATATCTTCACGTAAATGCAAGGTACCTCCACCAAGGCCTTGTACATTCATTGGATATGAAGAAGGTGTTAATTTATATAGAATTATGGATTCTAAGACTCGTGAGATCTTCATAGAAAGGAATGTCCACTTTTAGGAAAGTTCACCTATCTTATCCTCTACTCCTCTCCATACTTCATACATTGTGCAAACTAATAGTGACATCAATGGAAGTGATTCAGATGGTTCATGTACCTCAACCCCTACACATGGGATTACACCTTTTCTTGGTAAACTTAAGGTTGAGGATACTCCTTCATCATCTTCCACTAGACCTCGTTGGGTTAGACAAACACTTGATTTAGTAGGTTTACTTGTGGGGGATCCTTTGGATAGTTGAAGGACAAGATCAAAACATCAACACATTCCACATCGATACATTGCTACAACAATAGGTCCATATGATTCAACACAACAGGGTATACCTTGTCTTCCAATTACAACATCAAGGGATGACTACTTGAAAGACATTGCAAGTTTTTTTGTGGAGTCCTAGTAGATATGAGAGAAATTATTGATATGCATCTTCTCTTTGATGGGGAAGATCCTTTTTCAGTTGTTGCAAGGGCACACTCTAACCCTCTCATCTATTATCTGCATGATCAGTATTTCAAGGTTGATGTGATTGTGGATCCTTATGTACAACAACTAGAGGAGGTTTGTTTATCATTAGAGGAGACACTTGGTTCTTTGGGACATATTATACATCCATCCTTGGTTGATCCTGACTTGTTCTTTTTAGCAGTTTTGGAAAGGGCATCCTTCAACATCGACATAGGGACAGTTGAGTAGTTTTCAAAGACATCATTCATCTTGAGGTTTCTTCCTACAGATTAGGGAGACATCTCATATACACCTATGAAATTTTTTCTTCCTACGGGGAGGAATATTATTCGACATTCATGGACCAGATTCTACATTCATCATGGAGTAGCTATCACTAATGAACATTCTACATTGAGAGGGGGCTACAATGTCTCTATTCTTCTACTAATTATCTCTTATGGGGGGGACTTTTTCCTCATATGGGGTTTTTCCTTTCTTATAGTTCTCTATTGTATATACATGATGCATGTCATAATGGGGGGGTCTTGATTACTTCATACATCCATGCATCTTGTTTTTTAATTTCTCTTTTTGGGGTAGGGTTTTTCCCATGAGGTTACCCTCTTTCTCTGCTTTATGAGAGATCTCCTTGCATTTCATTTATCTTCATATTGTACATGGGTACCTAACATGGACTAGTAGCCAGGACCCATCATGCATTGTCATCTAGCATTATGATCTTAAGTGAATTCTCCTAAGTTGCACTTAAGGGGGGGTGTTAGTGTAATTAAGTATTCACTAATTACACTTTACTTTAAAAGTTTACTTAGGATAATGCATTTGTATATTAGTTTTCATTGAGACACCTAGGAATTTTCATTTCATTTTAGCACATGGTGTAGGAGAAACTCCACTTTAGGTGGTGATAGTTGTCATCTCATACCTCTTTGTGTGTGAGATCCACCTTTAGTGCTCTTATCACATTATCATCCTCTCATTGTTGCACATACTTTGATGTACAATGGAGGATGATCCACCTTTGGTGGACATGTGATTCCACCTAGTTTGGTTTATTGCTTATCATCTCCTTATCATGTATTCTTATCGCATTTCCTATATAATAGGCACATCTACTTTGTATTTATTCATTAACATTTGATTATTGATCATCATTGAATCTAGTCATTTGGGGATCATATCATTTTGTCTCTCTTGTTGTGCTATCTATTGAGCTTCTAGATCTTGGCATTTTATTCTTTTCCTTAGGAAAATTCTTATAGGGACCAACCAAAAGGCTCCCTAGTTTCACAATTTTCTTTCTATTGCCTTGGTCACATTTTGACCATTGTGACAATAGTCTTGTTTTCTCAAATCAACTTCTCACATATGAAGAAGGATTTTTTTCACATCTTATTAGAACAAACTTTGTTACCTTTTATAACTTGCAGTGTAATGAACCAAGTTAATGTTGTGATCAACCTATGAATACCTTATAATGTAATCAAGCTATGAAGTATCATTATGATGTATTAATGTATCTTATAACAAAACTGAGATATGAATACATTGTAAACTATATATTCAACCCATGAACCATGCAATCAATCTAAAGCATGTATTGAATCTAAGAACCATTTAAACAAATAACAAATGGTGGAAAGAGTATCAAGGTCCCCAATTATTATGTTTTACATCAATGACATTAAAGGCTCAGGGATAAAAAAAAGTCCCCCTTTTTCCTTGGTGGAAAAAATACTAACACCATCATTCTTCTCCCCCTTTTTTGTCAACAAGGGAAAAAGATGAAATAAAAAAATGATATTTGAGGATATGAATGTTTATCAACTGAATGAAAGAAACCATATAAGTGTAAAACAACCTTCTAAAATTATTAGTATTATGTTGTGATGGCCCAAAAAGTTGATTGATAAAAAGAAAAAGAAACAAACTTACTATTATACCATGGTATATCTAGAGTGAATGCCCACCTGTGATGCTTAAAAAATGATCAAATCAGTAATTTGTGACAAAAAATCAGAATATAAAGAGTTGTATAAGCTGCATGATAACATATCAAGGACAACAAAAAATAAAGATGCATATCCCTGCACTATTATGCTTGATCAATACAATGTCTGAATTTTGAAGAAATAAACCAACTAACTATTGAGCAATTGTATCTACAATGTAATTTCTTATAAAGGTGCATGATAGATCACTAATGTCCTATTTTCCATACCAAAAACTAAGAATTGTGATACCAACTAAAGAAACACATATGTTATATAAACCATGAGTCCTCTAATTGATTGAAGAAAGACACAATAGAATATATCAACTTAAACTGATAAACTCTTGCGGACTGAGATATTAATTGTCAATCAAAATCAAAAATACTTCTGCAAGATGGAAAACCCATATAAATCTGATATATGTAAAAAATTTATATAAATTCATCTGAAATCTGTTATTATACTAGTATATAAATCTAATTTATGCTATCAAAATACATGAAACCAACAACTGCAAAAAAAAAAAATCCAACCTTATCTCAAAAACTACCCAAAATAATAAAGACTATTAAAGATAGGAAATCAGTATTACTATACTGTGATCAAAGTCAAACCAGGGATTTGTATTGTAAGAACAAAATGAACTACCATGATATTAGAAGAAGAGCCAAAAATAATGAAACTTGACCATCTATCACATCAATTTTTACTACCCATGGATTGTCAAGGTGCATAATATATGTAAACCTATATAGATCTCATAGCTTGTCAAGACAATATAACCATAAGCCACATTTGTTGAGCTGAAGAAACAATTTAAACAAAAGTTGTTAGATAAAACAACAAAAAACTGAAAGAAATCAATGTGATGTCATTTGATACTAATAAATAGACTTCCCATACATGAATATTTATATCAAACACTGTCTAAAGAGACTGTAAATATTTGAGAAGACAAGAAAATCTGCTCCAGATTTTATATTCCTCTAGCTAATAATTGATGAAACAAGCATACTATTCCTATATAATCAGGTACTAATACCATTAAATGGTTAATAGCTTGCATCTTCATTTTGCATTCTTACACTTCCAACCATTGTATGTTCATAATGTTACTTTCATGATCTATACCTTCAACATGTCCTTGTGGTAACTTGAGAACTTCTCTATCATTTAATAACATCTTTCTCAAAAAAAAATTGTCTACTTATTTTTGTAAGGAACCACATAGAAATACATAATGCTAAAAGAGAAACTACAAGATCATTCACAACTAACAAAGTGAAAAGAAGGATGGTGTGGAATTGCATGAAGCTAGATTAATGCATAGTGCTGAAGAAAATAATATCAAGATGAAAAATGAGTTATGTAACATAGAAAGCTCCCCCTAAAGCAATGCTTTTCACAAAGTAATTTCCATTTGTAACTTCAAAACACAATGATAATAATCATGTAAAAAAGACTGTCATATATAAGGGTTATCATCATCAAACAATGAAGAATTATAGAAAGAATGCCATAAATAAATCTCTGCAATTTTTTACATTCTCTTTGTCAAAGGCTCATCAAATGCTTCACAATGATTAGTGACTATATCATTTTTTAATGATTATAATTCCGAGACAAAAAAAATTTGTGTAAGAAATCAGTTTTGTATTGCTTGATATCACCTTCTTTACTTTCTCCAGAGGTTGTAGGATAAAAAAATTAATATATTCCCTCTTATCCCATGTTGGTTTTCAAGGACTTTGTGAAGTTTCTTGTGTACCATGCACACGATTGGATTCTATCTCATCTTTTTCTTGCTTCCTTCTCCAAACCTTCTTATAATAATTAAGATTTTCATTCAGAGTAGATTTAAAAAATTGTGCTTTATGTCCAAACTTATGACATCTATAGCATAGGATATCATTGTTCACATCTGTAATACCCCACCCATAGTTTTCTTTTTAGTTCATAATACCAAAATATTTTAGGCCACTTTTATGTGTGCATTGGTTATTTCGGTGATGTTTGGGATATTGATGTATGGCTTTACATTGGATTTGATAAATGATCCATTGGATAGGGTGTGATATCATGTATTTACAATTAGATTTATGATTATTTTCATGATGATTATCTACATTTTATGATGTCATTTATGATTATGGATTACTGACAATACTAACACTATATTTGTATGCACATGAATCATATGTATGTTTTACATTTCTGTTTAATGTGTTTGATATGGTATGAGATGAAGTTGTAGTTAGTTGCATGCAAGATCCACACGATGTACCATTCCCAACCATTGTCTATTATATATGTATGTATGTATGTATGTTTCTCTTTGTGATGGAAGGATTGTAGGTACTAGACATTGTCTTCCCTAAATTAGCATGAGTGAGTATGCCCTATTGCAATATCTCAATGGTAAGAGAGGGAAGATAACATACAGGTCCAAATCCTAACCTAAGCCATTTATTGTCCTGAAATAGTGGACAAGTATCTTATTTACTACCCTCTGAATTTGTCAAGGTGACGTGAATTCGTGAACCTTCCTTTGTGCTTGATTAGAGTATTTTTGATGTAGTCGGTCCTTCAGGTTTGCATGCTTGTGGTTTGATGTAATTTTTGTGTCAAAATAGATAATAGATTTAATTTAAGGTTAATCATTTGATTAACTAATTAAATCTTATAAAATGTGGAATTATTAAATATAATGGTATTTAATTAATAAGAATTAATTAAATATGTATGGTTATTAAAAAGAATTAATTAAAAGTCTAATTATGGAAAATTAGGATTTAATTAAATATTCAATCCAATTTGAGAATTAAATGCAAACTAATGTAATTGATATTTACAATGTTGAGTTGCATATTTATTATATGCTAAAAATAATAATTATTAATTAAAATATTATTAAGTGATTTACTTGTGTATTCAATTTAATAAATAAGAAATTTCATATTAAGTTCAGTTAAAAGTTATTATTGGAAAAAGTGCATATAATTATTATTATAATTAATAATTATGCAAAAGGGAATTGACAAAAATAAAGTTAGGAGTTGAGTTCTATTTGTTGATTGGGAGTTGCATGTTTGAGTTATGTCTGCTGAGTTTTCTTTTGGTCATTATTCCACACAGAGTTTTATAGGTTTTTGTTTGGGTTCCTTGGCGGGGCATTACACTTGGTATCAGAGCATGAGTTTCTACACTAGGAACTCTGAGAATTTTGTATGCCCATTATATGTCTAGTAGTTAAAACTTGAAACAAAAACTTAGGCATATAACACTCTTGTATTTCAGACAATTTTTTAATGACTATACATCATGTCTTTATTATTTATGACTCTTTTTGAGATATCATTCTTCTTGTTTGAATGTTGTAAGAAAGATGGTTACTGAGACTAGATCTATTTCTAAAGGTCATAGTTTAAGTCATGGTAGAGGACATGGAAGGGGTAGAATTCATATCCCTCCTGTGAGTCACAAATTTGAGAGTATGCATGAGGAAATAGGGAAGAGAATAGTGGAGAGAAACATGATGAGTCCAAAGAGCCTCATACTAGGCACCTACTTTAGGCTATTCTAGATCGCCTACCCTTGCATAATAGGGTTGAGCAGGAGAACGATCATGAGGGGTCTCATCATTCTGGGAATGAGGAGAGACATAGATCCAGAAGTCCTAGGAGGAGCGATGTTGCGGTTGATTGAGGGGCCACCAAGGCTAATCAGATGAGAGATCTTCTTAGGGAATGATCTCCTCCCTTTGATGGGGAAGGTACTGGATTTAAGGTAGGGACATGGCTTATTGCATTGGATCGATGTTTTTCTCTGCAATAATTTGATACCAACGTCATGACGAGGTGTGCCATTATGCACCTTGTAGACTTTGCAGCCTCTTGGTGGAAGATAAAGGAGTAGAAGCTTTAGGTTAACATGAATACAATCAATTGGGAATGATTTATCGAGAAATTTCATGAATTATTCTTATCTTATCAGTGGAGGCAGCTGTATCATCTTAAAATGGAAGCACTTTCATGTTAAGAATGTTTAACCCTCCTTAGGGGGGTTTTGGGCCATTTTCATGTTGTCCTCTATTTTCTACCCCTTTTCCATCTTCTGTGCCTATTTAGCACTCTGATTGGGCCTCTTCGGGCACTATTTTCCCCACTTGGCATATTTTCCAGGGGTTTTAACCCCCTGGGTCAAGGTCGACCTCGACCTTGACCTAGGTTAGGGTTGACCTCAACTTTGAGCTAGGTTAGGGTCGACCTCGACCTTGACCCAGGTCCCCATTTTTCATCGAAAAGTGTGTCAGATGCGAGGGGAAACTCAAAAGTTTATTTTCCCACTTCCGGGTCAGTTGTTTCAAATTTTGAAGTGGTGACTCTTAAAAGATATTTAATATGGGTCCAGTCCTAGGGGTATGAGCCTAATGGGAATTTATTTCTCATATGTCAGCCTCTCTAGAAGTTGGTGCCCTAGACTAGTATATAAGGAAGCCTTCTCCTCTCATTTTGAGATGAATGAAAAGGAAAGCAAGAAATCTAAGGAGGATCATCAACATCTATTGTTATAATTTCAATAATCCATTGTTCTACATGCTTTCAAGATTCCAAGTGTTCAATCAAGGTTTTCAAGTCTTCTTCTCAAGCATTCAAGTTCTTCATTGAAGATCAAGGATTCAAGCATTCAAGCCTTTGAAGAGATTTGGTTCAAGTATTAAAGATTCATCATTCAAACCATCTATCCATCATGGTGGTGTGATCTTCCTTCAAGATCCTTTGTGCATCCTCAATATTCATTCATTCTTCCTTCAAGGTGGATTCCAAGCATACAATCCTGGAGGTTTTGATTTACATTTATGGTTTTTAATGTTGAGTCCAAGCTTTCATATTAACATACTTGTTTAAATTTCCAATACAATTGCATATCTATTGAATATCATAGCTTCATTGTTAGATCTTCTTCTACTACTTGTTAGCATTCTCCATTTCAATTCTATTTCAAGGTTAATTCCAAAACCGGGGTTTGACCAAGGCAAACCCCTCATCCAAACAAACAAAACCATTTTTCTTGCAGAAATAGGTGTAGAATAGTGAATTATAGAGAAAATTCGGATACCCTTTTCAACAAAATTTTGAGATCCACGAATAGATTTTTCGTCGGAGTAGCGCAGGTCAAGGTCGACCAGACTCAGAAAAGAAAAAGATTTTTGGGTTTACTCTGTCTCTGTGTTTTCATCCCAGATTCGATTGTAGAATTTCCAAAAACTTGGTATAGACACTAGAAAATAGGTATTTCCAGATCTTCTACATTACAAGATAAGTGTTTCATTTTAACCCAATCTTTCTGATTTATTGCTTTACTTTATCATTAGGAAATTAGAACCCCTTTCCCTCTTTATCCATAACCAGTTGATTCCTCTTTGCATTGATTATCTCCTTTTGGTTAATCAATTGGGATCTCCTTTTCTTGGATTAGGAGGTAATATATGTCCACAACATTTTCAACACACTCCACACACATAGATATAAAAATATATATATACATCTTGATATATATTTTTATATCTTACATTTTGGTGAACCCGCTTACGACAACTCTTTCTTTTTGGTGTTGGATGTTTTGCCTCTTTTCCTTAAGATTAGCTTAGATTAGTTTTCTTTTATGCTCTTGAATATTAAAATACAAAAAATAAAAATAAAAACATATCTACATACTCATCAAAATACAAAAATATTTCTTGCATTTCATTCACTATGAAGATCTTTAAGATGCTTTGGTGTATGGTTATTTTCCTCATTATTCTCCTCTTAGCATCTCTTTATAATACTTATAATGTTTATGAGAGTATCATCCATTTCATTATGTTTTTCACTCTTCATATTTCACTTGCTTATGCTATTATGAGATTGACTAATACTAACCTTCCTACTTTCAAAACTTTCATTAAAGATTTGTGTGGTGGACTTATTGCTCTTTTGGGTTATGTGAAGAATTTGGAAGATGATACACCATTTCATAATCTTCCTAATCCTAATCCTATCCTTCCTAATCCAATTCCTAATATTCCCATTCCCATTTCTCCATCTACTATTCCTAGTTCTTCCCACACTTATGATGGGGCTCAAACTATGGTTCATGATGCAGATGTGCAAAAATTATTTGATTTACCTTCCCCTTCTTATCCGATCCATGATGATATTAAAGGGAAGAGAAAAGAAACTTCTTGTAAACCCATCATTCCACCTTATACAATGTTTTCTCATGATCACCATAAACAATCACCTCCTGCAGAAGCTTTACAAGATATGTACACTATAGGATACAATATGATGGTTAAACAAGGTTATAAGGGATTAGGGCTTGGTGTTAATGAACAAGGTATTAAATATCCAGTTCATCTATCCCCTAAACAAGATATAAGTCATCTCGGCTTTCCGCTATCTCAATTTAAGGAGGTTGATTCCGATCGTCACCCTCCTCTTCATGTTCTTCTTCCAACACCTTCCTTAGATTACCTTGATACCCCTCAAGATGTGGCTAAGAAGGTGTATGTTCAGTTAATGAATTCTAAGAAATAAATCTGTAAACCTATGCCGAAAGATGCTCTCTCCAAGTACAAATGACCTTTTCACTATAGTAATACACATTTACTTGCTGATTGTGTGCATTTCAAGATGTATGTTAGAGAAAGATCTGCTTTATGAATTATATCTCACTCTCGTGTGGTTTTACGATTTCTTCATAATTTCCATACGGGGAATACCCCTCATTCTTCTATAATATAGATCTTTTCTCCTCTTGTCTCTTGACTGGGGGGAAAGAGGCATTTCTTCCATTTTTCTAGGATCCATTATGCTCTTAGCATGTTTTTTTTTTGAGCTTAATTGGTTATTCTTTATCTATTTTTAATTCCTATGGTTTTGTATTATGATATCTTTCCTTTGCTCATAATCATCCATAGCTCTCTTCTAGTATTGATGATATATTTTCTAAAGATATTTGTTTTGCAAAGGTATCCCTTGCTTTCTTCCTTGGGGGAAAAAGTTTTCCTTCTTTCTCTCTATCTAGGGATCTACTTTCCATAGCTTAGTGGTATATTCTACAAGATTATTTCCTTATACTGACTGATTTTTTGGCTATGGATATCCTTTTATGTGAGAGGTTTTTGTCCTAGGTCATCACCTCTTCTTTATTTTGAAAATTATGCTCTTTATAAATTCTTTCCCTTGCTTTGGGGTTAGAGTTTGATTCATTCGTTCCAAGATTCCTCTTCCTCTTGATCGTAGGGGGCTTGATGATTGAATCTTTGGTCCCTCTTTGCTTTTCTTTGAAAGATGATATTTTATCCAAAGCACTCCTCTATGGTGGGGGTCTTGTTGATAAGATTTCTTTCTCTTTGAGGATCCTCTTTCCATAAGTGACATATCCTTTTTCACGATTATCTATGCTCTTTGATCTAAGGTTCAATACTCTTTGCTAAGAATATAGTGTACATTGTTGTTAATAGGGTATCTCCTTACTTTGTGAAGTAGGTATCCTCCTTCTCTTCCTTATCCTATCTATTAGGTAGCCATGATAAGGAGGGGGGCATATATAGGGTCTCCCTTATGATATAGTTTTCATTTTGCAATATGCTAAATGCTCAGAAGGTAACACACATAAGTTGCTAAATCCTAAAGAGACACGCATTTTCAATTTCAAATATGCTAAATCCTCGAAAGGTAACACACATAAGTTTCTAAATCTTGAAGAGACACGCATTTTCAATTTCAAATATGTTAAATCCTTGGAAGGTAACGCACATAAGTTGCTAAATCTTGAAGAGACGCGCATTTTCAATTTCAAATATGCTAAATCCTCAGAAGGTAACACACATAAGTTGCTAAATCCTGAAGAGACACACATTTTATATTCCATAGTGATACATGAATTTGGATCTATGGGTATTCCAAAAGCCATAAGAAGATGCATTACAACTACAAAGCATAGTTTATGGGTGAACTATCAGGTTGGGAAACCTGTTGGGCTCTCCCTCCTTGGTGATTCACGGTAAGGTGGGCATCAACTGGGTGAGGTAATCACTCTCTCTCTTTTCTCTCTTTCACT